>CP092880.1:63366136-63461169 GCA_030710605.1 Cordylochernes scorpioides
TAAATGATATCCACAGCCTTTCTGTTGGACTGTAGACCTGCTAGTAAAAGTAAGCAAATATCTCATCGTCCAATCAATCAGAAAATCTTGTAAATCTATAGAATGCAACATTTTTTGAAAGTTTCTATTTTAATTAAGTGCTATGTCTCTTGGGGACACTTGCGCAGTCATACATGTATTCCTTTACATTTGTCTATACATATATATATATATACAATAATTTTAGGCCGTCAATAGAATAGTCATATGATGAAAAATGAGAAAGAGAGAAAAAAAATCGAGAAAAAAGACTGTTTACAAAAGAAAGAAGTGCCTCGCAATATGTTAACTATTAACCTGCAACATTGATATATCGGCATTAGTAATTTCACTTTTAAATCAGCTGCTTTATTTGCCAAATTAAAGCCACGAATCCCATAATCTCTCTAGATGACAAGTTTCGGAATCACAACTAAATACTTTCGATACTTTCGGAGTGGGCGTGAAAATAGGGTTGCTGGGGAAACTCCCCTTCTGCCCGCCCACATGTTTTCTCAACACTCCAAGAAATGTGATACTGATTACTTCATTGGTTTATACCGCTATTTCAGTACCGCTGCAGTTATGAATAATTCATTAAGTAGATCGTTTTGATGGTCGGTGAATAGATACACTCATTGACAAAACTTAAGGAAGTTGTACCTTTTATCATGTATATATATAGGAACAATAATTCTGCAAGATATTACAGTGACCTTTATTGAAGACACAAGAGATAACCAAGTGTAAACAAAATATTGCCTCTGTCTCCTTCTTCTTCTTCTTCTTCTTCAAAAAAAAAAAAAAGATAACCTGCGAAATCAAAGAATTCTCACTTCTTCACGTTCTTCACTTCTTCAAGAGCTATGTTTTAAACACATGGCTTTTTTTTAAAGATGTTTTTATTCGAAGTTGGTGATGATATCCAAATATAAACATTGAAAACCACGTGGATTGAGCGCGCCAAAACGGTACCCACTATTTACAATTTTCACCAATGGATTTCCTTATTTTAAAAAAAGTGGGGGGAAGTTTTTCGATGCCACGCTCTTTGACGAGCTAGGTTATAAAATGGAGTAATAATCAAGATATTTATATATATTTACATCAAATTTAAAGTATGTCTACAAATTAGAATATATACAGGTTGGCTTTTGTCTGATTTTGCCAAAACTGGTGTCGAGACTCATTCTTACATCAAGTCTTAATAAAGTTTTTACAAGAGTAATAAACATAATGCATTGCGTCATAATACATAATTAAAGAGAGATCTTCCTCTTTTTTTTTCTGGTACATATATGAATTATATTTGTATATCTCTCTCTTTATTAGTCATAAGGAAAGAAGAGGTTAATGACCTAAAAAATAATAAGAATCAAAAACGTAAATACAATGGAACCTTGTTATAATTTATTTATTATACCAAATATAGGTACTCTATATTCTATGTTTAATTTGCATTGTTACAACAACCTCCTTTCTAACTAACACCTTATAATATCCTAATTCTAAGGCCTCAATTTTCAACTCCTATATGTTTCAACTGTCCTTATGACAGCAGTAACATTGGTCCCGAGTGGTGTGGTTATAGCGAGGATTATAACTGTATTTATAGATGTTGTTAGCGTCCATAAAGTTTGGTGACACACTACATGGTGACCAATATTCTCCTATTGATCTGTTAGTGACCATCACTCACATCTATTGACCTTCTGGTAGCTTGCCGGATCCCTTCTAGCCAGCTCATTGCAGGTCTTCCTCTCTTCCTTGAAATTTCATCAACATCTTTTCTAAATCATTTGCTCTCATTATATGTCTGAAGTAAGTCAGTTTACATATTTGGGATTCTTGGGATCTAATAGGATTAATTTAATATTGAAATATTTGTTCTTTTATCTGTCTATGGAACTCTAAGTAGCTTTTTCTCCATGTCCATATTTAAAAGGCTTCAATTCTTGTTCTTTCTTATTTTCTGAGAGTCCAGCTCTTACATCAATATGTTAAAAGAGAAAACGAAAATATAACGTGGTGAGTTTCTTTTTAAGAACGTTATATTTTCGTTTTCTCTTTTAACTTTTAAAACGTGGCTAAAGTATGTCTGATCCTAACATCAATATGTGATCACAAGAAATAAAAATGCCTCTACAATTCTCTTCTTTGTCTCGAATAAAATGCTTTTACCTTTAATATGTATAATATGTATGTTATATAAAATTAAATCTTTAATTAAAAAGACATATATTGGATCAAAATATCATTTATTTTACCAATATTTCAGTTGGCTGAACGCCAACCTTTATCAAGGTGTTATAACATATTTAATGTGTCAACAACATAAAGGTTGGCGTTCAGCCAACTGAAATATTGGTAAAATAAATGATATTTTGATCCAATATATGCCTTTTTAATTAAAGATTTATTTATGGATTGCTCTATTTTAAAAATAAAATTAAATAATAATATGGAGCGTCTAAAATAATGAAATCCAGATGGGGGATTGGAGTACTAGGGATAGTGATGGCTATGCTGAAATGTAGATTAGTAGATTGTGTTAAGTTCTAGGGAAATACGGACGATACTCGTGTATCTTCAATAAAGGTCACTGTAATATCTTTCAGAGTTATTGTCCCGATATACATGCTGAAATTTCCTTAAGTTTTGTCTATGAGTATATTTTAATCTATTAAAAATGGAACCCCTTCTTTTTCTTTTTGTTTCTAAATCAAAATAAACAAGAAACTTATTTCTATTCATGATAAAATTGTGAAAAAAAAGTATTAAAATTACAATTATATTTTCACAATGAGTATCTTTTTTATTTAAAAAACGCTAGCTTTCAAGCGTTAATCGCTCTACAACGGGCTTACTATAATATCGACTTGATCCCATCAGAAATATTTACTTATTAAATTAAAAGAAACTTATTTACATGGTGTTTAACATTCCCGCTAATTGAATTTGTATAGGAAGATATGTTTGATGTGTGTACTGCTCGAATCTATAAATATAATATTAAAAACTCGTTTATTTATGTGGGATGGTTGCTTGCGTGTTGGTGTGACTTGTGGAAATGCCGCTAATAAAATTATAATTATTTTTTATAAAATAAATTTATTTATTTAAAACCAGAAATATATAAAGAGAAAAGAAGTAACGGCCGTTGGAAGCAAGCCTTGTTGTTGACGACGCGCGTGGGCAGAGTCCCGGATGCCGCCCGCGCATGCGTAGTCAGGTCACCACACTACCGCCCGTATGTATAGTGAAGCTTTGACCAAGTTCGCGCTCGCTGAAGCAAAGTGTGGTCGCCACATTTATATGTATACACATTAAAATATTAGATACTAGCGAACCCGGCCACGCGTTGCTGTGGCTAAGTTTCTGCCTCTACGCACCTCTATATATATAAAAATGGATGCCTGTATGTGTTTGTAATCAAGAATCTAGCATGTGCTGGGGAAAAATTAAAGATGAGTCATAAAGAATTGATGAAAAAATATATAGATTTTATTAATAGCAATATTTGAGTGAATATCATATTGTATCATATGAAAACTAATCTATCGTAACGCGAGTGGATACACAATATGAAGTGGCTGTGGCGGCTCAACCATCGGAAGCAAATTGACTTTCCCATTGGAGCAACACATCCCGGGCGTTTCCTTCTGAAACTTCAATGCATGACAGTGTAGACACAATTTATCCATTGGACCAATGACCAAATCTTGATGCATTTTGTAATCGTATTGTTTATCGTAGTTGAACGCAGCTTTTTTTAGAGCGATCCTCGTTCGTGATCGAGCCTGGCGTGAGCGTTGTGCCTCATGTCGTGCATCTCGCTCTTCGGGTGTTGCAGCAGCCCTTGAAGTAGACGCTCTGATTCGTTTGATTTCCCGTCGTGTGTCTCGCTGTTCGGGTGTTGCAGCAGCTCTTGAAGTAGACGCTCTGACTCGATCAATTTCCCGTCGTGTGTCTCGCTGTTCGGGTGTTGCAGCAGCTCTTGAAGTAGACGCTCTGACTCGATCAATTTCCCGTCGTGTGTCTCGCTCTTCGGGTGTTGCAGCAGCTCTACTGGCTGACACTTGCCGCGCATTTCTGGTTAATCTTCCATTGTTGTTCTTTTTTCGTGGCATTTCAAAAACGTCTTACAATTCAATGTTTGGTGACAAATGAGTCGTCCGAAGATAGAAGGCAATGACCTACAACGAAACAAAAATACATATTTTTACTATTCTATTCACATCTAGTGTAAGGGCGAGTAGATAAACAATATTTTCGGTTTGGTAATTTGGTATTTTAATGTAAAGAGGTCAAGAGGTGATCACAATTCCAATGTAAATGATATTAAATTTCAAACGCACTCAGAAATTAGTAATCGTTATTTGTTAATTTAATAATTCCGTAGGGAGAGAAACGCAAAAAAGCCGAAAATAACAGTTCAGAGTGAGTCTTTGAAAGGCCAGTAAAGGTTTCAAATGTTTACTTTTATTCTTGGTAGCAGGTTAATCACATGTATGACAATTAAGACCTACTGTAACATAACACGGCAATTATCTTATCCTAATAATATTCTGTGCTAAATAATATAAAGTTGGACATATAATGTTAAAATTAAAAACAGCCCAAATTATAATAATCATCTTAAAAGTAATAAATATTGTGAAAGAAATACGGATATATGTAGTGTTTTTTTTATATATTCTAATAGAACGTTCTCACAATTTTTGTTTCGGACCTAGATTTTTTATAAATATTATTTAAAATTGTTTATGTTAATTTTTATTTTAAAAGCCTACATTTTAAATAAAATAATATTTATATAATCTAGCCCTTTATTGTAAATATTGATTATTGATTATAATCACTGCATTAATAAATGTCAGTGAACTTGTTTATATGTATTGTTTTTTGTTTTTGAGATATTCTAATAGAACGTTCTCACAATTTTTGTAAAATATTTATATATGCACAAACACAGAATTTAAAAATATGTCTTAAAATTTGCTATAATTATTGTTATAAATATTATTTTAAAATAATTCGCCAGAAATCGTCCCGGTAGTATACTAAACAACTTCCCAAAGTTTCATGGCAAACATCTAAAATAAAATAATACTTTTAATACTTTGCTACAATATTAAAAAGAGGGGTGCTTAGGTGTTTAAAATGTAAAATGTGCTCTAAATAGTATTACATAGAGCCTTCATAACAAACATATTTAAAATAAACCAATTAAAATACAGTAGAACTTGGATAATTCGAACTTCTTTAATTCGAAAACCTCTTTAATTCGAATATTTATCTTGGTCCCTAGAATTTCCTATATAAATAATTTAACATCTTTAATTCGAATTTTTGGATAATTCGAATTTTTTTATGGTCCCTTTGGGTTCGAATTATCCAAGTTCGACTGTATAATAATGCTGTAAAAAAAGACTTTGCTACAATAATATAAAAGAAACGAAAATAAAAAAAAAGACACCCACGCTGAGCCTCGAACCTAGGTTTGTTATAAATATTATTTAAAAATTGTTTATGTTAATTTTTATTTTAAAAAGCCAACATTTTAAATAAAATAATATTTTTAATAATTTGCTACAATAATATAAAAAAATAAAAAAAAAAACACCCACGCTGAGCCTCGAACCTAGGTTGTGGGGGTACGAAGCTGTGTACCTAACCTATAGGCTAAGCTTGACGTTACAAATACGCTCATGCGAGGCTATTTCAGGCCATACGCCTGCCGCGAGGGGGCGCTGATTGCGAGTGAATTTACGTTTTATTGTAAATAAAAATGCAACGAAAGGTTATTTCTAAAGAGTAATTAGCCAGAAACCATCCCGGTAGTATACTAAACAACTTCCCAAAGTTTCATCACGATCGGTTGAGCGATGTAGAAGATTATCACTTACGCGCGAACGGACCAACAAACATTCATTTTTATACAGGGTGTACCAGGTAAATTGGGACTAACTTTGACAGTCCATAAAACAAAAACTACTTGAGATTAAAAACTTGTTTTTTTTTTCATTACGTAGCCATATTCATGTAAAATGCAACAGTACATGTGTGCGCAGTGTAGTGATGAAGAGTAACCGAGAATTTGAAAATCGAGCTGCCATCATCGTTGCTCTGCGCGCCGGAAGGAGCCCCAAAGAGATAGTGGATTTTCTTAAGTTGCCCAAAACAACTATTTATCGTGTCAAGAAGCAGTTTGATGAGGCCGACAGTAACAAAGAGGGGATAGCTACAAGGAAAAAGCACTCGCGTCGATCGGACAGGGTAAGAGGCGAAGAATTTGTCAAAAATGTCAAGGAGAAGATTGATGGAAACCCTGGGAAGAGCATGAGGGCCATAGCCAAGGAAATGGACGTTGGCTCTATGACAATTGTCAGAACTATCCATGAGGACCTTGGTCTCAAGTCTTATGCCCTTCGGAAAGGTCAGTTGCTGACTGAGAATATGAAGAATAACAGAAAAGGAAAGGCTGCTGCCCTCCTCAACAACCTGAAACACGACTCTTTTGGCATGCTAAGGTTCTTCTCTGACGAAAAGAACTTTGACGTGGACCAAAAGGTAAATCCCAGGAATGATCGCTGGATCTGTAAAGACCCCTCAGAGATACCTGTCGTGATGCACACGAAATTTCCTGCCTCCGTAATGGTCCTTGGCGTTATCAGCAGTGAAGGTGATGTCATGCCTCCCCATTTCTTTGAGAAGGGCCTTAGGATGAACGCTGACACCTACATCAATGTTCTGGAGACCGTTGTGAAGCCTTGGATGGACATGGTGGCCGCAGGAAGGAAGTATGTCTTCCAACAGGACTCAGCTCCAGCCCATAAGGCAAAAAAGACACAATCGTGGCTGACACTTAACGTCCCTAGTCACTGGGGTCCTGATATTTGCTCCCCTAATTCTCCAGATTGCAATCCCCTCGACTACTATGTATGGGGCGTTGTTGAGAGAGATGTCAACAAAGCTCCTCATACCACCATCCAGTCTGTCAAGAAAGCAGTTCACACGGTGATGACCCAAATGGACAAGGTCATCGTCGCCAAGGCCTGTGCTTCATTCCGCACTCGCCTCGAGACTGTTGTAGCTAATAATGGAAACTACATTGAATAAATAAAAACTATATCCTTTTATCTACTACTGTGTCAAATTTCATTCGGATATTTTTATTTTTACTTGCAAAAAATTTCAGTTAAAATACCATTGTTGAAATTCCCAATTTACCTGGTACACCCTGTATATATAGATAAAATAAAAGAGAGAGGAGATATGAGTGTGAAGCCAGGAAACCTTAGGAAACAGAAAAGCTTGTAGAACCGCACATATTTGAAAAATTGAATATTGATCGGATACGATGTGACTGTTAAAAATTATAAATTTCAACTTTTATTTTATTTTTAAAACCATTAAACACACACAAAAGCCTTTATTAGGGACTTGCCCCATACAGATTCTCCCAATTGGGTAAGGTAATAATCATCTTGTGTTATTTACATAGAAATTGAACTGGTTTTACTCTTCGTCTCAAAGTCATTCACTTGTTGACTGGTCCTTACATAATGATGATCTAAAAAAAATTATAGTAAGCTATTGCCTTAGATTTGTTTTCTGATATTTTTTATAGCAACTTTTAAAACCATTAAATAAAACCTATTTCTTCCCGCCTTTATACTGCAACGAATAAAATTTGAAAGAAGGAGGGTCTGGCTCATCAGTGGTAAACCCTCCTAGTGTAGTTTAATCTACCATACCGCTCTAATTTTGTATTCGACTGAATTTATATACCCTGTGGGCATTTGTTATAGAATACAGTAGATGGATGTTTTTGAACTGGCAAAACCGCTGGGAGGATTCACTACAGATGAGCCATGCCATAAGTGTATGGTCTGTATATAAATATATTTATGTTACGATGCACTAGCGCGCCATCTGTTATCAAATTACAAAACTATTTTAGAGGCGTAATATTCTTTTTTTTTAAAGAATATTACGCCTCTAAAATAGTTTTGTAAATATATTTATAATTACATATATAGATGGAAAAAATTTGCCGGGAGGAAATTAATCCATTGAAGCATAGGGCGCCTCTCCCGTCAAAATAAACGTCAAAACCTGACGCCATCTATCGGCGACGGTCAATAGATGGCGTCAGGTTTTGACGTTTATTTTGACGGGAGAGGCGCCCTATGCTTCTATAATTACATATATTTAAAAAGAAAATTAAATTGTTAAAATTTATCATTTGCAGCGAGATATGGCGCTAAGTTAATGCTGATATTTAAGATGACTGTTGTTTCATTTCCTACATACACCAAATCTAGGTGGACGCTTCTCTCAGTTTGCCAAAGCTGATGTTGTGGCTTTGTCACCGACCCGAGGCCGCTAGTTTGCGGCGACGGTCAATAGATGGCATCAGGTTTTTGACGTTTATTTCGACGGGAGAGGCGCCCTATGCTTCTATATACCAAATTATAATAACGAACTATATTTGCTGTTTGCGGAAGAACAATATATATGCTCGAAACATATTATATATTTCTAATTGTATATATTCCTATATACTGTCCTCCAATCTTATGTCCATAGTTCATTTAACTCGCAATGAGGAGAGAAATAAACCGAACTGCGCATGGGCGACACAGAGGGCGCTGAGAATCAAGAGATACCCAATCAGAGGAAGAATAAAGAAACAGGACGCAAAATATATAAATACATATATTGTATAATCCCATCCCTGGACACTTATTTTTCCGTTCATCATTACTCTTCATAATTCACCCTTTCATAAAGGTTAGAAATAGTCAATATTTAACCTTGAAATAAAATTTTGATTTTTCATTGAAAAGAAACTCATGCGATGTAACTTCAAGTGTCGTTTTGCAATCACAGGCCGCAGTGTATTATATTGTATTATATAACATACACTGCGTGACATTGAAAATGGAACACCAAGAAATAGTGGCCAGAAAATTATGCAAATTTCAGGGTAGACGCGCCTAACCGAGTTATTTAAATGATGTAAAATGCGCAGCTCTCGTGCGCACATGAGTAAGACATAAGGGAAGGAACTTGCAGAAAGGACAGTATTCGTGTCGTTATTTCTTCAAGGAAAATCATTGTAGAGATTTTGTTCTTGTGTCAAAAGACACGTGTAATAACAGAGAATGCCAGGTCATCGTAAACGGAGGCAGTTCAAGCAGACAGACGCTTTTACGAGGGGCATGGTGATCGGACTGAAAAGGGCAGGTTGGTCCATACGTCAAATCGCAGCTGATACACACCTTGGTGCGTCCACGGTGCACCGACTGTGGAGAAGATGGTTGGAACAAGGAAATGTGGCAATTTATAGGAATGTCGGTGCAACCAGAGTGACGTCAGCACGTGTGGATCGGCGTATCCTTCGACAAGCAGTGGCGGCCCCACAAGCCACTTGTACCGCCATCCTGCAACATGTGCAAGACACCCTAGATCATTCCATCTCGACCAGAACCATTTCCCGTCGATTGGTTGCTAATGGCTTGCACTCATGCCGTCCGCTAAGAAGACTGCCATTGACCCCACCGAATAGGCGCCAACGTCTGGAATGGTGCCCGGCTAGATCGACGTGGATGACGGAATGGCACAGGGTCGTGTTCTCAGATGAGTCGCGTTTCTGCTTGTCCAGTGATAGTCGCCGTGTACGCGTGTGGCGTCGACGTGGAGAAAGGTCCAATCCGGCAGCAATTGTGGAACGCCCCACTGTGCGACAACGTGGAATCATGGTTTGGGGCGCAATCGCGTATGATTCCAGGTCACCTTTACTTCGTATTCAGGGCACTATGACGGCCCAACGATACGTTGATGATGTGCTGCGACCGGTGACACTCCCCTACCTTCAGGGGGTACCCAATGCCCTTTATCAGCAGGATAACGCCCGACCGCACACTGCTCGCATTAGCCAACAAGCTCTGCAAGATGTACAGATGCTTCCCTGGCCACCGTACTCTCCTGATCTCTCACCAATCGAGCACGTCTGGGACATCATTGGACGCCGTTTGCATGCCTTGCCACAGCCGCGTTCAGAAGACGAACTGTGGCAAATGGTTGAGAGGGAATGGAGAGCCATCCCTCAGGACGCCATCCGTACTCTGATTGACTCTCTACCTAGACGTGTTGCTGCGTGCATCGCCGTCCGCGGTGGTCCTACTTGCTACTAAGCCGACGCCGTTCTCGCTCTGTATTATGACTATCATTTTGAAATAAAGATCACTTATTGTTCGTCCCTGTCTCTCTCTGTCTGCCGAGTTTCATCACTTTCTGGCCACTATTTCTTGGTGTTTCATTTTCAATGTCACGCAGTGTATATTGTATGTCGTAAGAAATATAAACTATTTTTGACGCGTATAATTAATTTTGAATTAAAACAATTATAATAATGTGAAAAAATAGTACAAATGTAATATTGTACTGGGATAAGGTGCATAAATTAAGAAAAAGGCATCTCCTTATCGTGCAACTGAAAGTTGCTGATGGCTTGCGCCATCTATCGGAATAAATATCAACTATTCTCGTTGATTTTTAATTATTCCAGAATTGGCCAAATTGATTAATCAAGAATGGGTATTTGTCCAATTCTGGAATAATTAAAAATCAACGAGAATTGTTGATATTTATTCCGATAGATGGCGCAAGCCATTAGCAACTTTCAGTTGCACGATAAGGAGATGCCTTTTTCTTAATTATAATAATGTTAAAGCCTGGCTCATCAGGGGGTGAACCCTTCCAGCAGTTTTGCCAATTTATTCTTTGAAAGAATACCCTTTCCAAGAATTTAGCTTCAGTATCGGTATAAAAGGAAAATATCCAAATGCAATAATAAAGCGATATGGTAGATTAAACTGGCGAAACTGCTGGAAGGGTTCACCCCTAATGAGCCAGGCCTCTTAACATTATTATAATTGTTTTAATTCAAAAATAATTATACGAGTCAAAAATAGTTTATATTTCTTACAACATACAATATATGTTATATAATACAATATAATACACTGCGGCCTGTGATTGCAAAACGACACTTGAAGTTACAACCGCATGAGTTTCTTTTCAATGATAAATCAAAATTTTATTTCAAGGTGAAATATTGACTATTTCTAACCTTTTTGGATGAGGTATGAAAGGGTGAATTATGAAGAGTACTGATGAATGGAAAAATAGAAGTGTCCAGGGATGGGATTATGTATTTATATATTTTGCGTCCTGTTTCTTTATTCTTCCTCTGATTGGGTATCTCTTGATTCCCAGCGCCCTCTATGTGGCCCATGCGCAGTTCGGTTTATTTCTCTCCTCATTGCAACAGGAACCTACAAAAATGCCAAGTTTTGAGCCACGACTCCGTTGGTTAAATACTGTAAAACCGAAGTGACGCCATTAAAAAGTGCCGAATAGTTTGTTTACCATGTTATAAAGTTGAATTAAGGAACAAGTGTATATGGTTTGTTCCATATCCGGCCTAACTATCAAATACTCGATGTGTTTTAAATTACATGTTTTTTTAAGAGGGTCGGTGGAAGGATGATCTAAACCGTTGGTTTTCGACCTCTACGTCCCCGGGATCGAATCCCGCATTGGACACTTTTTTCTAATAAAAAAAAACCTCACAGGGAGTAAGTTTTACCTTCTTTCACACACTGCACAAATCTTGATACACATTCACTACCTTTATAAATCTACTATAAAGGGGGTATGTTCAAATGGCCCCCGATTCTTGCAGAAGTCAAACACCACCAGCGAGTGCAAGTAACCACACGGGGCTCTGGTACATTTGTAAGTGCAAAAGTCGAACTGCTTTTCACATGTGTAGACATTTGGTGCACTTACAGTAAAAGCAGTCACTAACTACCCACCATGATTATCATGGCCTGTACCACGTGTACTAGGATAATATATTTTTAAAAATTAACAAACACAATTAGATCAATACTTTATTATCGTAATCACACAAAAGAATAAACATGTCTTAAGCTTTGTTAATTATAAAAGGTGATTTATAGGTGTTTTTGTTTAAACGGATTGGCAAAAATGACGAACAACTTTCGATCAATATTGTACTTTTCAACAAATCCAATCGACGAATACAGGTGCAACCTCCCCTCCTTATTCTCCAGAACTAGCTCCTAGCGACTACTACTTATTCGGACATCTAATGATATATATTTGAAAGAGATTTTAATCCGATATAAAATGAGGTGATTAATAACATTGTGGACATTTTGGAGAACCGAAACCTATAAAAAGGGCATAGAGGCGTTATTTTGAAGGTCAGCGGGAAATGTATAGATAGATTTGTGACTGTATAAAGTAAAATAATAATAGATCAATAATTTGAGTCAAAAAGGCAATTCATCAAATACGTTTATATAAAAAGGCGTACCTAGATCTGTAAAGAAAAAAAAACAATGGTTGCCTGTAAAGTCGGTTTTACGGGCGAAGATTTTACGTGACAACGGTAGAATATTTATTGATATGAATATATTTAAATTGCACAATAGGAACAAGGAATTGAATGAAAATAAGAATTGCAAAAATTTTAACTATAGAAATATATTTTGTTTACTAAAACATTGTACATGTAAACTTAAACTTAACTAATTCCTATTTGAGTGATTTTGTTGAGGATAGGACGATGATAGGAGAAATATGAAATGAAAGGAAGTGTTTCTGCTGTAATGTGTCTTGCGAAAGTCAAGTCGATAGTTGTTCCTTTTAACGTAGTTGACTTAGAAACGTTTGATACGCAATCAAGATTATACGTATTTTTCATGAAATTAAGAAACGAGTTGTCAGGCTTTACGTTTTTGTTAAAATCACCACACAGAAGAATCGGTATACTAGAATCAACTTGCACGAACGGTGGCACGTACTGGCTGTTGTGAATGTACGGACCGAGTCCTTGCCATAGTAACATTCCAATATCCTGCATACTAGCTCCTGGATGAATATATACAGCACCGAGTATAAACTTGAAGCTAGTATTAGCGGCGAAGCAAGTAACTTCAGTCATGCACATGTCACCCTTGGTTTTAATGACACGAGTTACGTCTGTAATCGCAACTTGGAACACTTCCGCCGTAGATGTCGATGATAATTTACGATAGATCGCCACTCCACCAGCCGCGTTGGTATTTGAAATTCAAAACACTTATTCAGATCGAAGGTTCAAATTTTTGCTAAATAAATTTGAAATTAAATTAAATTTGTAATTGTAAATGATGAAGTTGAAAATTAAAACATTTACTTAAATTAGATGTTAAAATTCTTGCTCAACACAGTTTAAATAAAGTTTTCTTATATCTGCCACTTTTTCTTAATATTTGTAATTTTAAAGAATCAATTCGAAAATCAAAACATTTATTCAGATCGAAGGTTCAAATTTTTGCTAAATAAATTTGAAACTATTTAAAATTTGTAAAATAATAATTAATTAATTATTTAATTTTAAACTAATAATTTACTTAACACTATCAACATTTATCAATAGTATGACATACCCTATAAACTCAGTTTCTCAACTTTTGTGTCAATCTAACAATTAATCAATCAATCATAGTTTACGATAATGAAATATCAGTGTACAATTATTTACCTTTATTGTTGTAGTTGTTGTAAATGACGAATCTAAGCACTCCACATTTTCACTACAGACACAGCTGACGATACTTTAACCACACGTGTGTACTTGTATTATGACGCTTTCTTGTTTTTCCAACGCCAAGAACGTTCGAGAAAGACAAAGACAGAGACAAGCATGCGCCGATTCAATGCGCCTAATTCTCTAGCGCTGCGCGCGCAGCTGCGCGCGCAGCACTCTCGTTCGGTGACTCATCGTAACGTTACCGGGCGTTACACTTTTTCATAAGTGACTCCCAGCCGCAACCTAATTTAAGACGTTGTCACGTCAAAAGATTTCTCAAGATATTTCGAGAGATTGCTCCCTGGTTCAAATTCACATTAATAGGTACCGCTCAGCAAGAGCAACCTAGTTCATGATAATTGAAACAGTGAATAATATATGTGAAGGTTATTCACATATTAAACAAATTTTAACGCGGGATTCAATCCCGATTCATGACTGTCGGGAATCGAGCGTGTTACCCTCTCATCCACCGACTTATTGTCGGGGATTGCTCCCTCTTTATCAATTTATTGTACAGTAAAATTCTACAACTACTACTATCAAAAATATTTCACTGTGCAATAAATTGATAAAGAGAAGGCAATCTCTCAAAATATCTTGAGAAAAAATTGTTTTTTTTTTTATCTTTACAGATCCAGGTACGTCCTTTTATATAAACCTTAATAAGACGTTTAGTCTTAAATACAATAGATTTTCTGAGAGATACATAAAAAAGAAGTGGGAAAAAAATAAGTAGAAAGAAATAGGGGTTTATAAATTTATATGGAAACTATGTACATATAGAGGTATAATTATTTTGATATGCTTATATACATAGGTTACAAGTATTCTCTTGTTGTTCTCCTTTTTTATATACAAATTCCCGTAAGTTATAGGGGAAAGGGTAAAAAACAACAACAACATATAATTCAACAAAAAAATAAAATATATGTAGTATATTTTGAGTTAAATAGATCACAACCTTCTTATAATTTTTATCATACCCCATCTCTATATAAAAATATGTATCAATCTTGTAACAATGGAAGTGACAAATAAAACAAAGAGGTAGACGACGCGACAAAGGCCAGACGAACAGGTGTTTATGATAATGAGTTCAATCACCCCGTCAACAGGTGTCCAGACGTAATAAACAACCCGGCGGCTGACAGGTGGCGTGATTTTATGGGAGCCAATCAGAACTCGCCGCCATCTGCGAGCGTCTCATATAAAAGCCCCCCAAGATTGGGACAAAGGCAGTGGAAGAGTTGTTTTCAGAGCGACGCCGTCATACGGTCGGGTCTCTCACCCCTATCCGCGATGTAAGCTTTGGGCATCCGTGGCGCCCGTAGTTCGACTGCCTTCGTCCGTGGTCTACCTCTACCTTCTTGGAGTTACCATCTAGACCTGCCTCTGTCTCTTGCTGTCCCAGTGCGGGAATCCCATCACACACCCACGACCACGACTGCCCAGTACATTCCACATCGGGATTACTACATATATATATTTAAATCTAGATGGAAGTTTTGCCGGGAGGAAATTGATCTATAAAAATGAAGATTTCCTCTTCCGACAAAATGACGTCAAAGCTAGACGCCATTTAGTGACCGTCGCTGCAAACTAGCGGCCTCAGGTCGGTGACAAAGCCACAACACCAGCTTTGGTAAACTGAGAAGCGCCTAACATGGTTTCGGACTAATGACCCTCGTCAGTCTAGAGCGGACTTTATTTCATTAATTCCACAAAGGATCAAATGAAATATCTACATTGAAATTGTCACCGACCCGAGTCCACTAATTTGCAGAGACGGTCAATAAATGGCGCTTAGTTTTAGCGTCTATTTTGACGGAAGAGATATGTGTGTGTGTGAAAAAATAATAAAAAATATAAAATTGGTCAGGTGTTGATATTAAAAACAAAAAAAATAGAAGCATTTCTTAACCAGGCTCACATGAGCACTCTGCCATCTAGAAATGCTTATGTGAGCCTGGTCAGGAAATGCCTTTTTTGTTTTTAATATATATACATACTCATGGAGGTTCTATTATATAACATTTTAGTTTTTTGACCAACCTATAGACCTTATTATTGATAATTACACAAGATATGTGCTAAAATTCGTCATTTTTCAATAATAAGGTCTATAGGTTTGTCAAAAAAAACAAAATGTCTTATAAAGTACAGTAGAACAACCTCCATGAGAAGACACTTCTCTACAAAGGATAGTTTTCATCGTCAAAAATACAATTTTTACTAATTAGCAACTCTCTGGTAAGAGGGTACCTCTCCTTTAAGAACATTTTGGCTCTGTAACTAGGTATTGTACTTTACAGATAGGTAGTTCTACTGTATTTAGTATTGTACGATAAGTTAACCCCCCACACTGATAAAACGGTGTTTACCTTACAACCCTGAACACTCGGATTTTCCTGAAAAATCTCTTAAAGATTTCTTGAAAAAAGCCATGGTCCACCTGTGCTGTGTGAGCAGAAGAGCTTGAATTGACTTGTTCCATATGTAATTACCTGTTTTCTTTCCTCTTTTCGCTCTCCACTTCTCCCATCCATATTTCCAAATTTGTTTTTCTTATTTTCCATAGGATTATTCAAATAATAATCTGTATATATGTCATAATTTGTATATAATTAAATGCAACCCCGACCCACTATGTATGTACCATGTATGATTTTCGAAGACTTAATAAAGAACAAGGTAACTGGAGGGAAGCAAGTAGCATTAAGATATAGGAAGTAGACCTAAGGCTGGCACGACTATTCTGGGCACCCCTGTGTCAATATTGCAGGGGCAGAGACCGGACGTCTCTAGTGACCGCAGAAGTTATTTTAGCCAAGATACACTCAATACTTCCTGACAAAACAGGACGTCTCTAATGACCAGAAGTTATAAATGTTAAAGCTAGCATTCAATACTTCCTGACAAAGCAGGATGTATTTTGATAGCCGCGGAAGTAAATAAAGTCAAATAAACACGAGACTTCCTGACCCAAGCCGGGCGTAACTAATATCAAAGGAAACCGCGGGCCAATCAAAAGACAGTACCTTAAGTAGGTCAACCAATAGGAAAAGATCATGTGACATCTCTCGACCAATCAGAGAGAAACTGAGGCTTGGTGTTAAATCGGAAAACAAGAATGAGAGGTTAAGCTTGAGCTCTCATAGGAACAACACCTACAGGGTTCACTGGCTCTCGCCGAGTTCGGACAGTGCTCCTTCGCTTCCAACAAGGTAACATCTACTCTAGAGATATCTCTCTCCGCTCATTTCATCATCGCCATGTGATCAACTAATTAATAAGTCAAATCGCTCAACTCTTCTCAAGCTTTCTTCCCTCCAACACAGTTGCCTCTTATTTTCCAACTCAATCACGTGTCCTGATTATTCCTAACTGTGTGCTTCACTTACCACTCAACGACTGCGCTTCAACCAAATCTCACCATTCGCATCCAACAACAGAAACCCCGCAACGATATTGCCACAGAACGGTTAAGTCGACAGGATTCTACAACAGTGTAATACATCAAATATTATAGTGTAATAATAATTGCATCATCATATTACACAGAGTCGACAGGATAAAGATTATGGAACTTAATCAGGATCAAGATGGAAATTAGCCCAGACACCAGCAAATCAAAAGGCAATGACAAAACCAGCGGAAAAGAAGCGGACAAGAAGAGAAGCGACCAGGCGCCTTCTAGCGGCCGTCATATGGCAGATGACCGTGGCCATCCGACGTGTCAACGCCCCACAAAGTGAGACGGAATTCCGGAGCACCATTCCCCGGGGAGGACGACGGACACAACCCCCACCAACCCCAGGCGAGTGTCACCAAGGCCGGACACCGACCACCGAGGATTCAACCACCGCCATGCCGTACACAGTCCCCGAAACCAATCCGCGCGATCCGGGACAGCCCCAACGATCCCAAAATGATCTTCCAGTACCGGACTTCACTTCAATTTCGCGGACGGTGCGAGCAGTCCCGAGCCAAGCCAACCATCCCAAACCAAGACGTCCCAAAGGAGACCTGTTGAACTGAGGTAGGCACCCACCCTATGGCGTCAAGGAATTGACTTTGAACTTTTACCTAGCTACCTACCCCTTTTAACCATATCTAACCTTTGTACTCAATGATGCACGCACGGGCTAGGCCAAACCTGTCCGAAAGGACTTGCACTACAATCAAATTTGTCACACAGGACAACCCTTGCCTGCATTCATTGACCCCACTACCATGTTTATCACTCAACCCAATTATCAATACTATATGCCCTCAAATACAAGCCACAAAGGCTTCAACCCTCACCATGCCAAAAAAAAAAAAAAAAAAACGTGTCAGTACAGCTCACACATTTACCACACAAAATCCATGCATGACCACACATCGCCACAACATAAAAGTGTACCTCACAACAACCCCACAAACGTATTTAACAACAATCACGACATTCGCGACAACAATACACCGACAACATCCATCCAAAGGACGGTTTTCACGCTAACAAACACGCACAACCCGCCCAACAAGCGCGACACTCGCGCCAAAAGGCAACAACGACCAACAAACGCATGCACCGTCGTTAGTAACAATCTACTCGTCTACACAAAACAATAAAAAATTGTTCACCTTAAAAGATGCCATATACACTAACAATAGAAATTTCGATATATGACTTTAATAAATTTGTTGTTCATAGTGAGAACAGGTTATTTTTTGAACAAACAAGGATTTCGCGTGACACCTTTTCATTCACAAATTTTTTTTTTTTCGATTCGTGTCACAGGTCACCCCACAAAACTTTTCATTTCAGGCCACAGACGCCTTTTCACCACACCTGTGACACATCTCCACTCAAAGCGTGTTCACGTCGTAAACCTCATTTTTCACTCAATTCCACCCTAATATCACTGAATGGCATTTTTTTTACTAAAGTCACAACGACCATTCGATTTAATAAATGGATACAACGTCCGGATTTTCAAAATACAAATAATGTCGAAATTACACCAACTCATCTCTCCACAATGTTATTGACAGAACATGACACAAGACATCGTCAAACAAGTAAAACCCACAAACAAAACAAAATTTCGTACACCAAACATATCACACACGCAACGCAACCAATGCCGAAAGTAAAAGATTCAATTATAAAAAACAATTAGGCCGACAGGAAATGTAGAAGCAAGGCAGATGTCTTCCCGCGAAGAATAAGGACGTCGCCGTGACTCCAATTACGCAAACAGTGGGTGGATAAGTTTAGACTGGACCCGCTCCCCGCACGCCTCGTTTCCGATCTCCAATTTCATTCCCTCTCTTTTGCCCGACACACCCCACTTCCGTATCTCTAATTACCATGAGAAGGTCCCCTATTGAGGTCAACTGGGAATCTCTCTATACCACCAATCTTGGATGCCAATTCAAGCCTGCGCATCGACTTTTACAAATCGATTGTCATTCGAAAATCAACCAAGGTACACGACACACATCTGAATGAGTTCATACTCCCATCATAATTGATCAAATACTTTACAAACTTTCAAAAAAACGCTACACCTTCCATCTACACATAAATACCACAGACCTTAGGATCTCGACAACACATAGAATTCACACACACATTTCTTACACCAAAAACTACTAACATTTTTTCACAACACACACACAAAGACAAAAAATTACACATAAAGGTTATATAGATTTCCATGTCTCCTGTACACACAGCATAAACGCACTTGAGGGCTAGAATCACGTTTTTCACCTAAGTGTCACTACAGATGAGACAAAAATTTTATAGGGCATAATTGAGCAAGTAAAACATTTATAGGGCAAAATGGAGCAACCAATACATGTAGATCAGGGCATGTAGATACCATAGGGTTCAAACCAATACACCTTATTTTTCATATCAATCATTTCCATTATTCTCTCTCAATTAAAATTTAAATATTTAATCAATTTATCAATTTATTCAACTTATTATCAATTTTAATCATTAACTATCATTTTATTTACCAATTAGTTTATATTATCATTTTCACTTATCAATTATCATTCTATTTACCACTTGACTTATATTGCCACAACTCAATTATCAACGAAAACCCACTGGTTTTCGATTAAACCAAAAACATTAAATCACCCTTTGTTGTTGAAACCTTTTTATTTTTCATTTTTTTTTTCAAACGCTCAACTTTGATTTCGTTCAACTCTTATTTTTATTTTTATTTTGATTTCTCAAAAGACCTTATGAAATTTCCTCGAATTCCTTTCCAAAATTCAAGCAAAAAAGTAATTAGGCATTTTTCCTTTTTTTTTTTTCACCATTCAACCAAGCACTCAACTTTGATTTCGCTCAAAAACTTTTATTTTATTTTTATTTTTGATTTCTCAAAAGACCTTATGAAATTTCCTCGAATTCCTTTCCAAAATTCAAGCAAAAAAGTAATTAGGCATTTTTCCTTTTTTTTTTTTTCACCATTCAACCAAGCACTCAACTTTGATTTCGCTCAAAAAACTTTTATTTTATTTTTATTTTTGATTTCTCAAAAGACCTAATAGAAGTCCTTCGATTTCATTCCCAATTTCGAGCTAGAATATGGTTAGGCATTTTTCCTTTTTTTTTTTTTCTCACCATTCAACCAAACACATTCAATTTTGATTTCATTCAACTACTCTTATTTTATTTTGTTTTGATTTCAAAGCGCCTTATGAAATTTCCTCGATTTCTTTTCTCAAAAAGTCGAGCAAAAAAGTAACTAAGCAGTTGTCTTTGTCATCATGCAACAAAATATTTTTCTTTTTCAACCAAACACATTCAATTTTGATTTCATTCAACTATTTTTATATTATTTTTATTTGATTTCAAAAGCCTTAATAGAACTCCCTCGATATCATTTCTTATCTCGAGTAGAATTCGTTTAGGCGCATTTTCTTTTTGCCCACTATGTACCATAACATTCATTGATTTCTTACAATTAAAAAAATTTTTTGATTTCTATTAATTATACTCAACCTATATCATCAACCCCATTCTATCTTACTTTTATGTCACCAGCAATGCTTGTATATAGCCCCTCAATACCCACAACTAATTTTCCCACAAAATTATTTTTCATTTTACAGAATTCTCTCAGGCTAACCCCTTCTTGAATTCTTCACATGTAGGGGGCGCATCTGTCATAATTTGTATATAATTAAATGCAACCCCGACCCACTATGTATGTACCATGTATGATTTTCGAAGACTTAATAAAGAACAAGGTAACTGGAGGGAAGCAAGTAGCATTAAGATATAGGAAGTAGACCTAAGGCTGGCACGACTATTCTGGGCACCCCTGTGTCAATATTGCAGGGGCAGAGACCGGACGTCTCTAGTGACCGCAGAAGTTATTTTAGCCAAGATACACTCAATACTTCCTGACAAAACAGGACGTCTCTAATGACCAGAAGTTATAAATGTTAAAGCTAGCATTCAATACTTCCTGACAAAGCAGGATGTATTTTGATAGCCGCGGAAGTAAATAAAGTCAAATAAACACGAGACTTCCTGACCCAAGCCGGGCGTAACTAATATCAAAGGAAACCGCGGGCCAATCAAAAGACAGTACCTTAAGTAGGTCAACCAATAGGAAAAGATCATGTGACATCTCTCGACCAATCAGAGAGAAACTGAGGCTTGGTGTTAAATCGGAAAACAAGAATGAGAGGTTAAGCTTGAGCTCTCATAGGAACAACACCTACAGGGTTCACTGGCTCTCGCCGAGTTCGGACAGTGCTCCTTCGCTTCCAACAAGGTAACATCTACTCTAGAGATATCTCTCTCCGCTCATTTCATCATCGCCATGTGATCAACTAATTAATAAGTCAAATCGCTCAACTCTTCTCAAGCTTTCTTCCCTCCAACACAGTTGCCTCTTATTTTCCAACTCAATCACGTGTCCTGATTATTCCTAACTGTGTGCTTCACTTACCACTCAACGACTGCGCTTCAACCAAATCTCACCATTCGCATCCAACAACAGAAACCCCGCAACGATATTGCCACAGAACGGTTAAGTCGACAGGATTCTACAACAGTGTAATACATCAAATATTATAGTGTAATAATAATTGCATCATCATATTACATATATTTACCATGTGTATATAATCTTTCTCCATTTTTACCCCTTTGTATATTTCCCACTTTCATAGGTTTCTCTGTCTTGTAACCCCAAGGAGAATCTTCTGTAAGACCTGTGTGTCTTAATAAAAGCTTTTGCGTGTGTGTGTGCGTATCTAGTATTGTAGATAAATAATATTATTAATCAAATATAAATCTCCGAGGATAAGTTTATTTTTTATTTTTTGTGGTGCAGTTCAGGATTAGTTGATGGGGAATGCTAGGATACAGGTTAATGACATCAAATGATACCATACTATAGTCGGGAATTGGGAGAATGTGTATAGTATATAGTCATGTATCTCATTAATATAAAGAACTAGCCGAATGACCCGGGCAACGCCCAGGTTTTACCCGATTAAATGCTTTTATTCAAATACTATTCGTTACAATTATAAATTGGCGCCGTGGATGTCATTCTTGTGAAACGTCCCGCTCCAAACTTTGTGTCTGAGAAACGATATTTTTATAAAGAGATGATCTGGCTTTGTGTCTTCTGCTCGAATGAATGTTTTTCTGTTAGAATTTTGTTCTTGCATACTAAAAATGAACTGGCTTCACCCGTGGTCTCTGCTTTTTGGAATTTTTCCGGATATAATTTTGTATCTGATAATCAAATATGATACAGCAATATTGTCATAATCATTTTCTGACTAAAAAAAAAAACAACTATTTTTGCCCAGAACCTGTCAAATGCTTATAAAAAATGGCCATATTTGGGTATTTATTCCATTCACAAAAGCAAACGGTGACAGAATTGTTGATTAATTGCTGATTATGATTCTGATACTTGTATATTTTAATCCTAAATTATCCTAGGAGATTTATATTTGATCAATCTAATTGATACATAGGATTATAATTCTAATAATTTAAATAATATGGGATAGCTTTGATCAAAATGTATTTCCTTGTTATCCCGGAACGTTTGCCTTACCTCTTTTTTTCTACGTGATAAGTTTCTACCCTGAATCCATGGCCTGCCGAGGAAATTAATCACAGATAGAGGAAGGAACTTTCAAACAATGATTATAACCATTAGATTATTTATATTATCGTAAATATTCATAAGAGAAAATCAAAAAAGGTTGAAATTCATAAAGGATTGACTGTAGCATTTTACATTTTTTGTATAGATTCGGTTTTCTTATACTACAGTAAATAAAAGAAGTCGGTGGACAAGTAGGTAACACCCTCGATTCCCGACAGCCATGAACCGGGATTGAATCCCTCGTTAACATTTTGTTTAATATGTGAATAACCTTCACATATTATTCACTGTTTCAATTATCATAAACTAGGTTGCTCTTGTTGAGCAGTACCTAATAAAGTGACTTTTTTTTGGAGCCGACTACAGTAAATAAAGTACCTTTTGGAATGACGTTCTCAGTTTTTATTTGCGTTCAATGTGTTTTTTGTACCGCTTTTATGAACTGGTGTACCACATTGTGGCCTAAATATGTTATATCTCTAAAAATTGATGAGATACATAAAAACCTAACATTATATTCGTGATCAGCACCTCAAATTAAGTCAGAAACTGATGCATTATCAAAAACATCTTTTTCACTAACCAGTGTTAGTGATCTGAACAACTACAAAGTGCAGAATGACTCACCGAAATACGACTGTCTACCAGACAAATGGACTTACGGAAAGATTTAATAAGACCATATCAGACATACTGTCTATGTATGTAGACTTCAGCCAGAAATATTGGGATAAGTTCCTTCCATTCGTTACATTTACTTACAACACAATGAGACAAGTTTACAGAGTAGGAAAATGTAAATATCAAAATTAATGATCTGTTCATGAAATAATAAATATTTCCCTACATTATAATGGTTTATTCTATTTCCAAAAAAAAAAGAGGAAATCTCTCTTCTTCTTCTTTCTTATCTCCACTCAATCATATTAGGATATCAAGTTGTGACTCTTGATGGTATCTGTTTGACAACCATCATGATTGAGTGAAGTAGAATGCGTTTGCCTTTGTCATTAAGACTGGGAGCACTACTCAGTGGCAGGCCAACTTAGCTCCAAAAGAAATGACCGCCTCTGACATGAGGAACAGACACCATGTGCAGCCGCTCCTAACATGGAGTACAAACGCTGCTCATCCTGTATCCCTGGATTAGGAGCCCTTACAGGGTACTATCAGCTGGGCCAGCTGAGGCCAGTTTTTTTAGTGAGCTTGTTACTGCTCCCCCTTCCTCTTTTTCATTCGGGCTTGGGACCGGCAAAGGCTGAGTTGGAAATCTCTAAAATGTTGTAATTCCACGCAGGAGTAGTTAATTATTTAACCATTCCTTCCCTGGCCCAGCTATCCGAACCTACCAGTTCAAAACTGCTGGAGAACGATCTAAAATATTCCCAGATGATAGACTTCGGTAATCTGTGATTAATCTCTGTGATCAATGAATGATTCAGAGATTGAAATGACCCCGTTCTGTCATATTTGGTCTAGAGACCTTCACCTTATATTTACAAAATTTGTGATGTAACCTAAAATTTTATGTTGACATCAAAGACTTTGACATGTGTGTGATGCAACTTGAACATTTATCTTCCAACCCCGTCAGTGTTTCTTTATATATATTGTTTTTTTTTTTTGCAATCAATCTTTATACATGTTGCTTTCTGAAAAATTCG
This sequence comes from Cordylochernes scorpioides, assembly GCA_030710605.1. Classification (NCBI taxonomy): domain Eukaryota; kingdom Metazoa; phylum Arthropoda; class Arachnida; order Pseudoscorpiones; family Chernetidae; genus Cordylochernes; species Cordylochernes scorpioides. The sequence goes on from CP092880.1 coordinate 63,390,655, forward strand.
AGATATGTGTTTCTTATTGCGTGCCAATTAATTATATACACTTAACCCTGTTATTTTATAATATATATAATTAAAAAGGCATATATTGAATCAAAATATCATTTATTTTACCAATATTTCAGTTGGCTGAACGCCAACCTTTATCAAGGTATTATAACATATTTAATGTGTGTCAACAGCAAACTCAGCGTCATATATATTGGATATTCGCCACGGAGTATTTGCAAAGGAAGATTTCTGCTAAAGAAATAAACAAAAGTTTTTACATTTAATGAATATAATGCAGATTTTGTCTATAAAGGAAAATATAATTAAGACAATTGGTGGTGGTGTCTTGTCCATGGAGCAGAGCAGATCGGTCCGTGCACCCTGATCACAATACCGGCCAACTGAGGTGGTGGTGGTGTCTTGTCCATGGAGCAGAGCAGATCGGTCCATGCACCCTGATCACAATACCAGCCAACAAAGGTGCCTTGTCCGTATGGATGTCCTCTTCTGGATTGATGTCTGCCATATAGAAGGCTTCAAGGGGGGAGGGACTTTGTGAGCCCCGAGCCGCTACGGGAACAGGGAACTCTGAAATGTAACTGACTAACGGGGCAATGGCACCCTCCATTCCATGGAGCAACAATTAAGACAATTAATGCGCCTCATACACCGATTTGTTTGATATACGAGGGCCATCCAATAAATAAGTTTCCCTATTTTTTTTTTCTGCGAACGAAACGTTGTAAAAATTAGTTAGTATAGAAGAAATGGTCACTAGGATGCGTTGGAAGCTGGTGACCTTCAAAATCACGCTACTCGTACGCGCAAGTCCGTAGTGCTTCAGTTTCCATGGAGCTACCACTGGTGAACGTGTCCACTTGCGAACTACGTTCTGTAATTCGTTTTTTCACGGCGAAAAATTAAACTGCGGTCAATATTCATCGCAATTCAGTGTCAGTGTATGGTGAAGAATGTATGAGCATCCAAATGGTTCGCCGATGGCGTTCATGGTTCTTAGAAGGACGGAAAAACGTGCATGATGACGAGCAAAGCGGCAGCCCCGTTACTGCTACGGACAATGCAGCCGTTACTGCCGTTCGGAATGTGGTGGAAGCAGATCGCCGCGTCACCATTGACGAAATAATGATTCGACTGCCTCCTGGAATCGAAATTAGACGCTCTTCGATTGGAACAATCATGTCAGATGTTTTGAATTTTCGCAAAGTCTGCGCAAGATGGGTCCCGCGTTTGCTCTTGGAAAATCACAAGCAACAACGGATGGAGGCAGCCCGAGCTTTCCTGGAAATGCATCAAAGAGATGGAGAACAACTGTTTTCCCGTATTGTCACTGGAGATGAAAACTGGGTGCATCATTCAACTCCAGAAACAAAACGACAAAGCATGGTGTGGAAGAAGCCTGAGGAAAGTGCACCAAAAAAGGCGAAGGTCACAATCTCTGCAGGCAAAGTTATGGCTATGGAAAACTTCAAATGGGAAATTTTCACACATCCACCTTATTCTCCGGAACTTGCCCAAAGCTAATTCCATCTTTATCCAGCACTCAAGTGGCACCTTGGAGGCAAGCACTTTGCGAATGATGACGAAGTGCAGGCGGAGGCGAACCACTGGCTACGAAGACAGGACACGGCTTGGTACAACAGTGGTATCTAAAAATTGCTACAACGGTACCAAAAATGTTTGGACAGAAATGGGGATTATTTAGAGAAGTAGTCTATGAGTTGTATAATGAAAATAAAATAACTGCATAATTGTAAATAATGTGGTTTATTTGTTAAAAAATAGGGAAACTTATTTATTGGATGGCCCTCGTATATCTGATAAAAACAAAAAGATAAACATAAAAAATTAATTAATAAAAACCTATTTATATAGGATATATACATATGTATATAAAGAGACAAAGGTCGCCTCTCCCGTCAAGTGTGAACAAAATTGCCTATGTCTACACACACACACACAGACGACCGGCGACATCGAAGACTTTCCACTACCTTAAGTATTGTACATGAGTGTATATTTTAACAGCTCGCGTTCTATCGTTATAATAAAATAAACAGTTCTCCTTCGCTCTCTTTTAAAACATTTTTGGGTATAAAAGAGAGTTTGTGGGAGCCGAGAGACTTCTTTCCAGCCTCTCGACTCCCATAAGTTAAATGCGTGATTTGATACCGGGTCGTGGTTTTCCAAAAAACCGAAAGTTTCAAACCTCCCTCATCTATCAGCTTTGATTACTTTCTAAAACACGGGCGTGGTAAAATCCGATTCTAGGTATCGAGCTGGACCTCCTAACACGGCTACCTAAAAACTGCCATTAAGAACCAAAAATATATAGTACAGTAAGGGAGAGGAAAGTGATTTATTAAGAAGAAAAAAATTCCTCCATTTTGTTTTCAGATGTTCAAACAATCAATCACTAACCTATAATTAATAACTATAATAAACATCAACTGATTCTCGCTGAAACATAAAGTTTAAAATTGAAGAAAAAAAAACTTTCTATTTAGTCGAAAAAAAAGTTGTGGGTTTTTTAACTTTCAATTTTTATAATGTACTAATCTTATATTTTTCTTTTTATTTTCTGTAATGCATAATCCTCATGGACAAAACTAAAGGAAGTGGACCTAAAAAAAAATTCAATATTATATTCAAATCTTTTGATATATTATTTTTTTAGATCTGTTTTTGGTCAATTTTTAGAAATCTTAGAAATTTCTCTAATCTCAATTTTCGAATAATTTACGTTAGTTGACAATATCTTTTTTACAGGGACCTGGGTCAATTTATATATATTCACATATTTACATATTTTATCAAAAATAGAATTAACAATTTGTGTCTTTAATATACAAATAAAATAAAAACAACAATAAAAATAAATATTCGTGCATTTTTCAATTTTGAAAACCTTTTAACCTCCAAAAAAGGATAAGCAAAAACCAATTGAGAAATTTAAATAAACACTTACACCAAATTATAAAAGTGTCAAAATATTTTTACAAATATAAAGTTGCATATTCGTGCATTTTTAAATTTCGAAAAACTTTTGATCCTCAAAAAAAAAATGATAAGTAAAAACCAATTGAGAAATTAAAAATAAACCCCTTACACCAAACTATAAGAGTGTCAAAATGTTTTTTACAAATATAAAGTGTGTTTAAATTAAGAGGTTAACTACACAAACGAAAGAAAATATTTCAGGGTATAAAGTGGAACGTATCAAACTTTGGAATCTCTTCGTATCCCACTTTTTCACCATTAAAGCCTTTGTATCGTCCATGTCAACTTGGCCGCATTTTTCCCCGAGTTGTAGCAGTGGGGAGGGAGGTAATTGTGATTAACAACCCTCACTCTCTCTTTGAACATTCCTCAACTCGATTCTAATTTTTTTACTATTTTTAAACCAACCGATATTTTAACCTCCCTTCTTTTACCTAGATTTTATTGAACCAAATGGTATCCCTGAAGCGCAATTTATTTTTCAAAAAAAATTCGGTGGACTTTTATTCATAATTGTATTGTTAGAAGTGATAGACACCAAGAAAGAGAGTGATAAAGCACAATTTGGATTATAGATTATAATAAAAGAAAATAAGACCTAATCCAAATAATTTATTAATGTGTGACGTTTCGGCAACAACATTGTCACCATCATCAGACAAAAGAATAAAATAGATTAGAATAGATTTTTTTTAATTATTTTGTCTGATGATGGTGACAATGTTGTTGCCGTCACACACTAATAAATTATTTGGATTAGGTCTTATTCTCTTTTACTTAGAAAGAGAGTATAGTGGTTGTGTCATGTTAGGTGCAGCAACAAGCCAAGAGTAGCCAACAAATAATATTACTTTGTTTAAAACAAGTAAGCTACAACACAAGGCTCTTATAACTCGCTAACTAACAATGCATTGGTCCATTTATATCCACAATTTGTACTGTTCAAACTTAATACAACAACAACAGGGACGAGTGGGTAAAACCCTCGATTCCCGACAGTCATGAACCGGGATTGAATCCCGCGTTAACATTTTGTTTAATATGGAAATAACCTTCACTTATTATTCATTGTTATAAATATCATAAACTAGGTTGTTCTTGTTGAGCAGTACCTAATAAAGTGATTTTGGAACTGCTAATTTATTATCTGTTATAAATAAATTATTTAGTACAGTGGAACAACCTCCCTGTAAAGGACAACACCTAATTACAGAGCCAAAGTTTCCTTTAGGGAGAGATGTCCTCATATCGGAGAGTTGCTAAATTGTAAAAATAGTAATTTTGCAAATGAAAACTGTCCTTTGTAGATAAATGTCCGCTAGCGGAGTTTCCGCTAAAGGGAGGTTCTACTGTATTATTCTTTTTTTTTTGTGTGTGTGTGTTTAGTGAGGGTGGCATTTTTTCTTGAATGCATTTTAAATAAGTTAGTTATATAAAATTTGAAAAAAAAATGGGTCATTTTAAATATATATAAGCGTGTATGTTCATTAAAATTTTGTTATGAAGACAAACATTTTTAAATCTTTTATATATAAAAGAAGTTGGTGGACAAGTAGGTAACACCCTCGATTCCCGACAGTCATGAACCGGGATTGAATCCCACGTTAACATTTTGTTTAATATATGTGAATAACCTTCACATTCATTGTTTCAATTATCATAAACTAGGTTGCTCTTGTTGAGCGGTACCTAATAAAGTGATTTTGGAAATATTTTATTCTTAGATTGAGTAATGTTTGCATAAGACAAAAGGTATAAATAAAGGCTTATGTATATATGTATCAATACCCTTCTTTTTTATTATTTTATTTAATCTTTTTGTTTTCCTTAGACTTATCAAACAAATCCATTTATGACATTAATTGTTTTAAGTAGGTTTCCCAGGTATGTATTATTATCATTTAACGTAAAAATACACTCATGGACAAAACTTAAGGAAGTTGTACCTTTTAGTATGTATATCGGGATAGTAATTCTGAAAGATATTACAGTGACCTTTATTGAAGTCACACAAGATAACCAAGTGTGTATACACTCATGGAGACAAAACTTAAGGAAGTTGTACCTTTTATCATGTATATGGAAAATAACTCTGAAAGATATTACAGTGACATTTATTGAAGACACACAAGATAACCAAGTGTATATACACTCATGGACAAAACTTAAGGAAGTTGTACCTTTTAGCATGTATATCGGGAAAATAACTCTGAAAGATATTACAGTTATCTTTATTAAAAGACAGACGAGATAACCAAGTATGAACAAAATTACCTTTGTCTCCTTAAAATAATAATAATAATAATAATAGACGACCGGTGATATCAAAGACTTTTCACTTTCTTAAGTTTTGTCCATGAGTGTAGCTTATATTTTTGTATTTATTTCGTTTACAGAACTTGGTGGTGAATCCAGGAATAAGAATATACTGTGGAATAATTAATATTAAAATATTATTACACCTAGTTTGTTAGCTCAGCAGCCTCTTTCTCTCTCATTGTCTCTCTTTTTTTCTGTGGAAAATAAGTTTACATTAGTTTTTTTTTAACACAAAGCAATAACTCGCCATCTATACATATAAAATGAGAGAATATAAAAGAAACATCCGTGCTTTAAAATCCTTTCATTTTATATGTATAGATGGCGCGTTATTGCTTTGTGTTAATTTATGCCTAACTGACCTTGTCTTTATTGTTTGCGGAAGAGCATTGCTCGAAGCAAATATTTGAATGTAATTCTACTGTCCTATAAGCTTATCTCCCTAGTCTTCTTGAAAACCATTTATGAGATTCCATCCTTCAGTGCTTCGTATATAAGCAGAATCGTCCAATACAGTATTAGAGCTCTGTGAAGCCTTCTGGTGGCTTAAATTTGCGAAACCGCTGGGAGGGTTCACCACTGATGAGTCAAGCCCTCCCAATATATTTTTTTCTTCGCAGTAAGGACAGTAGAAGTTTGTATTGTGTATAAAAGTAACATTCGTGCTTTTAAATCCTTTCATTTCATAGTTTTTTCGATCGAAAATTGCCATCCTCACGCTTGTCTACCTTCAATTTCATGTCTAAGATCATATGTTTTAATAAAGGCTTTTGTGCCTGTGTGCTACCCAAAAAAATGTTTTTAATAATAATAAAAAAAGGTTAAGAAAAATTGAACGCACGTTCTTATATATATATAATAGAATTTAATTGCTCAGTGTATCCACTGGGCTAAAAAAAACATTGCACCTTGATTAGCTAAGGAACTCGATATTGATTGGTTGATTAAGGTCACGTGATAGTAGGCAACCAATCAGAGAACTAATAAAGTTGGATACCCTGCCTACAAAGGCAAAATATTTTCAACCTTCCAATTTTGGTTGTCATTCGGACTTGAGTTTATTTTAGCGTTTCCCTTTTTTTTTTGGTGGATTGGCCGTCTAGCTAAAACCTAAGTTTGGATATAAAGGAATTTCTCGGAATATCCTATGACGATTGAAAATTATTTATAGAAACAACTTTGTGTTGTGCAGAAACAATTTCGAAAAAAAATATATATTTTTAATTGAAATCTTTCGTGAATATTGCCTTTTCTCCACATCCAGGCATATACAGTATTATGGTAGGTATAATATCTCAGCACCTTTCAAAGGTTTACATAGTTTATTCAAATTCTGCACATAGTTTACATATAAAAATGTCTACAATATTCAATGAAATTGTTTGATAATCGCATTTAAAAACTCTTAAATTCTAATTTATAGTGCGTGCTTCTCATATTCAATATTTAGAATTTTCTTTAAAATTTATAAGTTCAATAATATGTCGTCATAATATAAAATTACAACCATATTTATATAAACATAATAGTTTGGAGATAATAAAAATGTCTTTTATATAAAAAAATAAATGAAATAACACGATCATTTTCACGTGTTTTTATTTTTTTCTTATCCCTAGTACACGTGGTACAGGCCATGATAATCATGGTGGGTAGAAGTTGACGACAACTGCTTTTACTGTAAGTGCACCATATGTCTACCTACACATGTGAAAAACCGTTAGACTTTGCACTTACAAATGTGCCAGAGCCCAGTTTGGTTACTTGCACTCGCTGGTGGGGTTGGACTTTTGCAAGAATTGGGAGCTATTGGAGAATTTTTTTAAATCAGAAAAAAATACCCAATGCGGGAATCGAAACCGGGTCGTGTAACGGTCAAAAACCAACGGTTTAGACCATCCTTCCAACGACCCCCATTTTCACATGTAAACTATTACACTGCATTTTTTTAAACACATAAGTACTATATAATACAAATGGAATATTTAAAGATAAAAACACAAATTAAGATTATCTTCAACAAGAAAATCCGCTTTTTGACGCCGCTTACTGATAAAAAGAGGAATATGTGGTCGGAGAATTCGTTGATAAAAAGAAAAACCCCTTGATGTGTAAAGAGATAAGAGGGGAAAAAAGAATTCCCCCTCTTATTTCACCATACGGTTATATCAGAAGTACCTCTTTAATCAAAAATTGGCGGGAAATACACGAAAATGGCGGGAAGTTACTTTTTGGTTACCATTTTTTTTAACAAACGACATTAAATTTTTGACAACCATTTTTAATTCTAGCAGAATCAACGAGACAAGCAAACTAGGGAAAGTTACGATATAAACTTCCTCTCCAATGTTATCCATCAAGATTACTTTCGAAAAAGAAAAAAAGTCCCCTAGGCCTTCGCTTGCTTGATTACATCACCATTTGGATGTGGGGGCATACGGGGTTGTGTCCTCTTTTTATATAGGGAATGATTTTAGGGGAGGGGGGAAGTAATGTGATGATGGTAGTTCCCTATTTGGAGAAACAGCTTCACCGAAATTGGTTTAAAATATCCGGGTAGCTTTCGCATTCATTTCTGTTTACCTCAAATCTATTTTCTTAAATTTGCATAATAATCTGTCAACTCCTCTACCTCCTATCTCCCCGCTTAAAATTTCAACACATATGTACAGTGGTACCTCGACATACGAGTTTAATTCGTTCCGCAACCTTGCTCGTATCTTGAATTACTCGTATCTCGAAGCAAATTTCCCCATACAAAACAATTGAACTACCATTAATCCGTTCCAACCTCCAAAATGTCACCCAAGTTATTTTTGTTACGTGGTTTTAAATAATAAAAACGTATTTATAAATATAAAATATTAATTGCACAAAAACAAAAAAGAGAATGTAAAGAAATAAATTAGATATCCTCACTGGTCTTTGCCTTTTTCGCTACATTTTTCTCGCTTTCACCTGTAGGCCGTAATGTAAAGCAACACAAAACACAACTTATCACGGCAGAAGCACGCTGCTAACTGATCGTGACGGCGCGACTGCGTGTTGCTACCTGTTGTGTTTTAACTTTAAAAGCACACAAAAATATAATAAACTTGAATTTGTTTATTCAAGTCTCAAAAAACAAAGCTTTGCATATAGAACAAATAATAATGAAGAAGAAGAAAGAAACATTTTAGGAAAAGCAAAAACAAAACAAAAGTACTGGTCAAAAAGAAACATTTAAAATCACAGATTAATATCTTCAACATTACCGAACCGAACTCGTATCTCGAATTTCGCTCGTAACTAAAAGCAAAAAATCACTTGCTCGTCGGCTCGTATCTCGAAAAACTCGTATGTTGGGGCGCTCGTATGTCGAGGTACCACTGTATATATATATTTTTACAAATTGAAAGAAAAAAAAACTATAAGGATGAATACTTTTTAAAATTTATTTTTTGCAATTATTTTTTTCAAAATAACCTCTGCTTAATTAAAATATCGTCTGTCTTTTTTTTTTTTTTACAGATTTTAAACATAAAGCAGATTTAAAAAAACTCCGAATCTAGTCAATATATATATATTAATAAAATTTATATAATTTAAAATATATAAAAGGGTCAGGTGTTGATAATAAAAACAAAATAGGCATATCCTGAACGCTCACATGAGCTATAGAGAGTTTTTGAATATAAAATTGCAAATTATTGTGAAAAATCTTTATAATTTTACTTCCTTTCACAATTCAACTTATAAACAACAACAAAAAAAGTTTGTGTTATATATAGAAACAGCAAGAAATAAATGACTATCGGATACTGTATACTATCTCTTTGTCAAATTCTGAGTAGATTTCAGGATGTCGGAAAAATTTCGGAGGAAGAAGAATTTCCTTTATCCTCTAAAGGAAGGAACTTGAGGTGGAAGAAGGGAAACCCACAATAAGTGCAGTTATATACTGGCTCAAATAATAAATTTACATATATATCTTATATTCCGAGTGGAGAGAGAATAAAAAAAAAGTAAAAAATTATTAAGTAAATGTTTAGATTGTCGAATGCAAATTTTACTTACAAAAAAAAAGAAGAATGAAATATCAATTATTATCAAATATGTTTTTTTTTATTTTAAACAAATTTAACTATATAATATTATATTTTGGCAAATGAGTTTTTAAAAAAACACATTTAACCAACCCAAAAGAAAAAAGACAAAACTTTATTCAACAGAACAAAAATAATAATTTTAAAAAAGCTTTTTATTTTTTGGTCAAATTTGATAAAATATTAAATTGAATATAACATACATATAACGATCCTATCTATAGGCATTGACCAAACTACACAAACCAACTTACACCAGCAATATGTTTCCTTTATTAAAAAATGACCAAATTTTCTAGTACAAACAGCTCATCGACTGGTTTTATAACGTTAAAAAGAGTTATATATTTTAACGTGCTCGTAAACTTTCTCATTTTATATATATATAATAAAAGAAACACATTGCTAGTATAAATATTGTAGTACTATTGTATAAATTCTCTCTCTAGCCATTCACATTAATTATAAAGAAATATACAAACTTCAAGTGTGTGTTATACAGTAAGATTAGCATGCTCGAAAACTTGCTCATTTTAATAAAAGAAACATTCCTAATATAAGTGATACTATTGTCTAAATGCTCTAGCCATTCATTATTTAGAAATACGCGCCATGTTACAGTAAGAGATGTAAATTAACATACATACATACTTACTTACTTAATGATAGGGTTAATGTATAACGGATTAATTTGTCATAGAAATATCTTTGGAAACGTAAAATACTCTGCATTACACACACACACACACACAAAACTTTATTAAGACCTACAGGTCTTACAGAGGATTCTACTTGGGGTTGGTTCAAATCACATTAATAGGTACCGCTCAGCGAGAGCAACCTAGTTCAGGATAATTGAACAATGAATAATATGTGAAGGTTGCATCCTTGGGGTTACAAGACGGAGAAACCTATAAAAGTGGAAAATATACAAAGGGGTAAAAATGGAGAAAGATTATATACACATGGTAAATATATACAGATTATTATTTGAATTATCCTATGGAAAATAAGAATATGGATTTGGAAAAAAAAAATTGGAAATAATACTCTGCATTACATATAAATAATAAACAAAAGGCTTGAAAAGGTGAGTTTCTTGCTTTATGTTATTCTCTTATCAAGCTTTCAGGTATCACAAACCTTTCTACAGGGGGATCATATAGTTCTGTTGAAGGGTTTGTGAAACCCAAAAGTTTGAGAAGAATATAAAACAAGAAATTCACCCTCGGAAGCCATCTTGTTCATTTTTTATAAAAATATCTTCGAATTGCCCACTTAAAACGCATGAATATCTTGTGGAGCCCATGAAATTACAGCCCGCTCTGTAATACTACCCCGAAAACCATAGTCTCCAGGGGGGTTGTCTGAATTCTCCCAAACTGGTGTTGTGTCTTTGTAAATGATCCGAGTCTACTAAATTGCTGAGATAGTTTTAAAAAAGGGGAAATAGTTCTTATACGTCTATTTTGACAGAATAGGAGGCCTTTCCTCTTTTTCTTTTTAAGAATAACATATCATCTCTTCTTTGCAAAATTTTAATTTAAAAATGCATTCGAAAGGCTAGTGAAGAATAAAAAAAGCGATTCTCAAATATATTAGCATGAAATCTATCAAATTAGAAACATTCGAAGTGCTAATTATTTTAAATTATGTTGCCACGTGGAAAATTAGGAAAGACAAACTTAGGGATGACACAGCAATTTTTTTAAGACAAGAACAAACTATATATGATAAACAAAAGATAAGCAATGAGGAATTTACAGAGTAGCAAAATATAAACATAAAAATTATACCCTGTTAATAAAATAATAAATACACTGGTCCGCAAAATTAAAGGAACAACACATGTTTAAGAAAAAGAAAAGTTATATTAAGGGATATATATCAAGTTTTGGTATATTCAAAAGCTTCCATGAATTAAGAGAGTATGTAAAACAGAAAAACAAATAAAGTTGTTCCCAATATGCAAAATACCACCGTCTACGTTGACTCCACCTCCAGCACGTGCCTGAGTCTTTCTCAAAGCGTCTTAATTTTACGCTCCACTAGATTTTTATTGAAACTTTTTGTTTTTTAAAGTTTTCATGGCTTATAGGCAACATTCATCACAAGAAAAAAATGGCAAGCTATTGGAAGGATGGAAGCAGGCCAATCACAGGCAGAAGTAGCAAGATGGCTTGGAGTGACATTCTTGACAACGTTTCTACGTTGTCTCAAGGCTTTGGGAAAAAATTCACACGACAGCTAATGTTGCCAGAACACCCGGACAAGGACGGCCAAGGGTCACAACGTTAAATCAAGACCTTTATTTGAGTCTCCTTGTGCGTCGCAATAGAAGAATGACAGCATCGCAACTACGAAGTGACCTCAATGCAGCTACAGGAGTCTTAGTATCAACTGATACAATACGCAGAAGGCTTCACAAGAAGGGCCTCTATGCTCGACGACCCATAATTTGTGTGCCATTGACACCACCTCAAAAGAGAGCAAGGAAACTTCGGTGCAGACAACATGTCGCCTGGAATCCAAATGAATGGAGGCGTGTAATGTTCACTGATGAGTCCAGATTCTCTCTAAACAGCGATTCTCGTCGTGTCTTTGTCTAGAGAGAGGTAGGAACCACGAATAACCCCCGGAATATGGTTGAAAGGGATCCCTACAGAAGCCAAGGTTTTATGGTCTGGGCTGGAATCTTCTTGGGCGGTCGCACAGCACTCCATATTTTTTGGCAAGGAACCCTGACTGGACAGAGGTATCGGGACGAGATATTGGCAGCATATGTGATGCCTCAAGCATTGGAAATGGGAGAAAACTTTTTTCTAATGGATGATAATGCCCGTCCACATAGGGCTGGTGTGGTCGACACTTTTCTCCAAAACCATGCAATTGCTCGGATGAATTGTCCAGCTCGATCCCCAGACCTAAATATCATTGAGCATGTATGGGACAACCTAGGACGGCGGATCTCATCCCTCCAACCCCCTCCTAGAAACACTCATGAGCTAGAAACAGCCTTAACACAAGAGTGGGCGTTGATTCCACAGGAGCTGATAAACTTCCTATTTCTTTGTATGGGTCACCGATGTAGAGCCTGTCTATCAGATAAAGGCGATCACACCCCATATTAACAACAATATCCAAGATATTTATGCACTGACTGCAAGAAGATCATTGCTTGACCGGCTCATTTGCATAAAATACGTGTTAGAATTCTTTGATTTCGGGTATTCTAATCAATAATAAATTTGTGTATAAAATTTCATTGATAAATGTTCAATAAAATTTGAGATAAATGAAAAAATATGTTGTTCCTTTAATTTTGCGGCCCAGTGTACTTTGCTACAATATACACTGGTGTCCAAAAAATAAGAAACTTTTATTTTTTAATGATATGTTTTAAAATATACAACGCTAAAAGCTAAAAAGTAATTTAATTAGGTATTTTAAGTCGTAGAATTCATTTATCGCAACCATTCGATTCGGTAAAATTGAAAATATGCAAATTTTTGCTTGTCTTTATAAGTGTGCTATTTGGCGTGTCGTTTACCCCATCTAAGAATTGTCCAATTATAATTTTATTTAATCCTTAGTTAATTATGAGTTTACGAAAAATTTTAGCAGATGATTTAAAATGGAGAGCTGTTGGAAGAATGGAGGCAGGGCAATCACAAGTTTAAGTAGCAAAATGGCTAAATGTGAATAAATCTGTGGTCAGCAAAATATGGAAACAGTTCATTGAGACAGGAACCATCAAAATAAAAGAAGGTTCTGGTAGAAAAGAAAAACAGCTACCTCTGAAGACAGTTATCTGGTCGTAACTGCCAAGCGCCATAGGGAGATGACAGCTATCCAACTCTCTAAAGAACTCTCAATAGCTACTGGAACGAGAATTTCAAGACAAACTGTTTACCGAAGGCTTCACGAAGGTGCTCTTTATGCAAGACGACCAATGGTCTGTATCCCTTTAACCTCTGCTCACAGGAGAGCCCGCTTGAATTGGTGCTTGGAACATCACGCCTGGACTCATGATCAGTGGGCCAATGTTCTCTTCAGTGACGAGTCAAGATTTAGTTTAAACACAGATTCTCGACGAGTTTTCATCTGGAGGGAGCCTGGAACCCGCTATCATCCCAAGTAACATCAGGGAAATAGACAGTTTTAGAGGGGGCAGTCTCTTAGTCTGGGCTGGCATCAGTTCTATCAGACGCACACCTCTCCACATTTTTTTCTGGGAGCACTTTAACTGCCCAAAGGTACAGGGACGAGATCATTGAGCCCTATCTAAGACCTTATAGATATCAAATTGGTCACAATTTAATTTTTATGGACGATAATGCTCGTCCGCATAGAGCTAGGCTAGTCAATGAATATCTCCAGAGTGAGAATATTCGAAGAATGGATTGGCCAGCCAGATCTCCGGACCTGAATCCAATAGAGCATGTGTGGGATGCTATAGGGAGGCGTATTGGAGCTCGTCACCCCTCTCCCAGAATCCTCGTTGATCTAAGAACTGCTCTATTGGAGGAGTGGGGTTTACTACCCCTGGACCTCCTCCAAAGCCTGGTAAACAGTATGAGGGCTCGCTGTGAGACCTTGATAGCTGTTAGAGGTGATCATACTCCCTATTGATATCTTATTTCTTTAAGATCTGGAACCTTAGCTTTGGGTATGTTGGTAATAATTTGCATATTTCATAATTTCAAATATATATATTTTTTAATTTTCATATAGCTAGTCAAATTCTCCATAGTTTAAACTATTTGTATACTAAATTTTATATTTGTTAATAAATTAGCTTTTGAGAAATTTCAATATTGGTTAAGTTTCTTATTTTTTGGACACCAGTGTATATACAAATATATATCTACAAATATAAATCACTGAACAGAATTTTTAAATATTGAGGGCTCGGCTTATTAGTGGCTAACTCCCCTTCATTTTCACCAATTGTATATATCAGACCGCTCTACATTTATTTTGTATTGTTGAATCTACCAATATAGTCACAGCAATTGAGATGTTTATTTACATCAATGGCGTGTTTCGCACGAGGAGATAGGATTTTGTGAATGTAGAAATTATATGCAAATATTTCGCATTCCGTGAACCTTGTTCTTCAGCTTTGGGGAACAATACCTGCAACACATAGATAGGTTGGTTTAGATACATTTATGCGAATCAGACATATTAGTTTGAATAGAGAATGGAAGTATTACTAAGCAGTTTTTTCATTTCATATATGCACACATACAAATGATCTCATTTATTTATAAAATAAGAATGCTGAAGGTACTAAGAGAGTATTTTGACAATATCTCTTTTAAAAATATATTTTCGAATAACTTGGGAATTGTCTCGTATTCTAGAAATGTCTAAATAAACGGATAATTGTCCTCGATTTGAATGAATTCCACTATATATATATGCAAATATATATATATTTTTTAATTAACCTAATGTGTAACATTGGTTTATGCAAACTTTGAACTACACGATTGTCAAGTATATCATTGCGTTAACCCTGGAAGAAACACGAAATATTGTACAGAACGAGACGGAGAGAGTTTATTAGAAATAACTACCAGTACTGAAAGAAATAACTACACTAATCATCATAAAGATAGAGGCTGCCTGGCTGGCATTCATAGTTCTTAAAATATTTTTATTACCTCGACGTTTCGACAAAAAACACGTTTTGTTTGCTCCTGACGAGGACAAAAGATTTTTGTCGAAACGTCGAGGTAATAAAAAGATTTACTGGCCGAGGTATCTTTATTTTAAATAGCTATACTAATCATCATGGTATATCGTGTACTGTGACACGGATGTGTTTCATGCCTACATTCCACGTGTACGAATACGATTGATTTGTTATACATTTTATAAACCGATATAAAAAAATCTAGCTACGTCCAGGCAGACTTGGGCAAATATCTTGAAAGAAGATTCCACTGGCATGATGAAGATCAAGCCTTGTGGATCATCTCTTCGTTTGCCCCACTTTCTACCAAAGCTATCAGACAGGAATCCCCAATCTCAGCCTGTCATCGCTGTAAAACCTTGCATAAATCCGCTTGGTGTCGTCCATTAGCCTGGAATTCTACCGTCATTGTAAATAAAACCATAATGACGTAGGTCTGAAGGACAATCCGGGTAGTTGGGGACATAGATACACTCTAGGAACCTGGGTTTATAAATATGTCAATCAAACGAAGTTATTTTTCCCAACTTATGCAAATTTCTAACCGAATTTTTGGTCTGCGCACGATTTCGTCTTATTACATAATGTCGGCGTCATTATCGTAACGTTTCAAGAGATGTCCTTTGTCACCCACTCCCCATTCTTACGTAAGTGGGATATTCTTCACAATGGGTTTAACACTCAAGCTTACAAGCCAGAATATCTCGCCTACAGAATTCCATTCAAAAGAAATATATCGACAAACTACATTCCTCTTTAGAAGTTAAGCACCGAAACCTAAAATGTTAAATAAATAATGGTTGTGCAAAATATATTTTACGCCAACATTAAGTATACAAGGTGTGTCCAATAAATAATGAGACCGGTCAAAAACAAAGAAAAAATGAAATGATAATTTTTTTTAAGTCTATTTAAAAAATAGAAAGCTTCAGCTATACTGCGGTATATCACATCACGTGATTGCGCGCGCCGTCGATAAATTGTAAGCTTGTAAAAAGAACGCCTTGCATAACAATTTCTAATTTGTAATGGATAGAAAATTCGAACAAAGAATTTGTATTAAATTTTACTACAAAATTGGGAAATCGGCTTCAGAAACTTTAGATTTGTTTAAATTGGCATTTGGAAATGAAAATGTAAATAAGCCCACCACATTTAGATGGTTTTCACGATTTAAAAATGGAATGGAATCGGCGAAAGAAGAGAAGCGTGTTGGACGTCCAATTCTTCACAGGAACCCTGAAAAGGTGAGCCAAATTTCAAATTTGATAAAAGAAAATCCACGAATAGGGTCACGGGACACAGGAAGAAACAGGGATATCAAAATCATTAGTTGGATCGACAATTAAAGAAGACTTGCAGTTAAAGAAGACAGCTTCAAAATTTGTCCCTAAAATGCTCGCAATCCAATAAAAGGTTGAAGTTGCCAAAAAATGCTTGAAATGGTGGAAGAAAACCCTAATTGGAAGGAAAAAGTAATAAATGGAGACGAGAGATGGGTTTACGGGTATGACCCGGAAACAAAACGCCAATCCATGGAGTAGAAAGGAAAAGATGAACCAAGAACGAAGAAATCTTGACTTTGCAAGTAAAAAAAAAAAACAAGTTTTATTGGTCACGTTCTTTGACATAAAGGGAATTGCGCATTATAAATATCTAGAGGAAGGTCAAACAATCATAAGGAGTCTTATTTAAACATTATGAGACGTGTACGTGAATCAATTCGTCTGAAAAGAAGTGAAATGTGGAGTTCCAAAAATTGGATTATCCATCATGATAATGCACCACCACACACCGCTACATCTGTACTGACTTATTTGGCTAAACACGGCATCCAAATACTTCAACAACCTCCCTATTCCCCAGACCTAACTCCAAATGATTTTTTTTCTCTTTCCAAAACTCAAAATGGCTCTAAAAGGAAGGAGATTTGACACTAGAGAGTCCATCATAGCGGATTCGAAAAAGGTCTTGAAGAACATCCCGAAAGATGCCTTTTCTAAATGTTTTAAATCATGGGAGAAGAGATGGAAATTATGTATAGATGCGGGAGGGGACTATTTTGAAAAATACTAATAATTTTTTTTTAATCATTCTATTTTTTCTTTATTTTTGACCAGTCTCATTATTTATTGGACACACCTTGTATACCACTTTAAGTAATATGTAAATGTAAAAATAGACTAATAGCAAGCAAGGGAACAAGCGTATATGCAAATCAGCCACTCTAAAGCTCACTCTATTTAATTTGAACTTTTTTTTTTTTTTTTCAAAATCAGGGAAATGTAGAGTTACTGTTTGTATGTGTAGGAGATTGATATTGGCTGCTTAAATAAAAAAAATATATTTTGTAAAACATTCACACAACGCTATGATATAGCTATTTACATATTCAAGCAGCCAGTATGCAAGCGTTCACAAGCAAACAATCCTAGCTATGTGAAAATATGTATATAGAAAAATATAGATGGCATTCTACCATCTAAAATGCTCATGTAAAGTCAGGATATGTCTTTTCTATTTTTAATCATAGCATTCAATATTTCTTTATAATTATAAATTAAAACATCTAGAAAAGCGTTTTTCGCTTTAAAGTTTACATGTTCAAATATCAAAAAGAAATTTGATTTATAAGACAATAAAGCTATAGATAAGTTCGGTTCCAAAATCACATTAATAGGTACCGCTCAACAAGAGCAACCTAGTTTATGATTATTGAAACAGTGAATAATATATGAAGGTTATTCACATATTAAACAAAATGTTAACGTGGGATTTAATCCCAGTTCATGACTGTCGGGAATCGAGGAGAGCTATAGATAAGAAATAAAACTATTATACATGCACGATTTTTTAAAAATATATAAATCAAACTTTGTATAAAGGAAACTCATTATAAAAATCTTCTATCATTTATACCAGTGATTCTCAACCACTGTGCCGCGGTAATTTTGTGTGCCGCGAAATTCTAAAAATGTGCCGCCGAATTTTAGTCATATGATTATGTTCACGTTTGTATTGGTTTTTCTTTTTTTCTTTTTCATTTTTTTACTTTTTAAAATAACGAAATTAGCAAATTGAATGTTAGAGATGTATATTACTTATATTTTGCATAGAAATATTGATACATAATTTGAATTTTCTTGCATTCAAGTTAGCAAAAGTGTGCCGCGAAATTCTAAAATTGTGCCGCCAAATTTTCAAATCTTTAAAATAATGCCGCAACAAAAAAAAGGTTGAGAATCACTGATTTATACATTAAAAAAACTTTTGTAATTTTCCCTACTATTACGTAAATGTAACGTATATCCCCCGCCAACTCGTGGGTCAAGTAATACTTCCTGAAACAAATCTGAGGCTTTTACAAGAAGAAAAAGAAAAAAGATACAACTTTATATGGATAAACATTTAAGTAGCCAAATATAGGAATAGATTGGCAGAAGAATTTGATCTTTCTCGTATGTGAATGCACCTGACACGAGCAGAAGAGTGATTGACATAGAGTAAGGGCTATAAATAGATCGCAGACGTCAGCTCCGGGAATCAGACGAACTGCCGGAATTGACCCAGATCTTCTGCAATTATTTAAACCTTTCCTCCACTTTCCATCTGCACCATCTTTCTGTGTGACCTTAAAAAAAAACTTCCAAAGTTTCTAGATGTTGTTTTAAAGAAGAAAAAAAAGCCACTCACAAATTGGCTCTATCTGTTAGAAAATTAACACACCTCGGCAAATATATATCTATATATATATAAATGAATGTATGTGTGTGTGTGTGTGTCCTTTATGCCTGACCAAACCACTCATTGGAACGCCATGAAACTTTGGGAAGTTATTTAGTATAGTACTGGAAAGGTTTCTAGCAAATAAAATTTTTGGAATAACTTTTCGCCTAAAAATAATCAAGATAAATATTCTAATTTATCTGTTATAATTCAACAATCTTCTCTAAATATTATCATGATGATACGATGATTTTGTAATGTAGAAAATTAGGAAAGACAAAATGAGACAAGAATAATGATACAATTCCAAGGCAAGATACTAATCTTTTAACTTCCAATTACCGAGGGAACCAATTAATATTGATTTTATTCAACTTATCAAGTATTTTTCAAGGGACCGGGAAAAAATGTTCACTTTATCGAGAGATTCGTTAGACAAACCTTTACTCGGGTAAAACCCGGGCGAAGCCGGGTACATCCGCTAGTATATAATATAATCTAAAATGCAAATATATTATTTTTTAAAACGTATATTTTATTTTCATTCATTAACTGTTCTACATTTTTTACCATAGATTTAGAACATAACATTTTGAATATATTGTTGTAAATATGTATTGTTAACCTACCTATTTTTTAATTCACGAATATAGAATTCATTTTTATAAATTCTATATTACTGTGAAAATTATTTAATGTGTAATTCTTTCCAAGTAATTGAAAATAAAATCTACTTTTTAAGTAAATAACTATCTTTCTTATTTCATGACTGCACCTTCAATTCTCTATCTTTTTCAACAACAAAACATTATAATCATAACATATAAATATAGAGATTTTTTTACAGAATTGTGTGTGTGTGTTTCGGCGACCACACATAATTAACATCAGGATTTAATTATAAAATATTTTTATAAAGTCATTGTCATTATAAATTAGATCCACAAAAGAAATGAAAGCTGACGTTTTAACGTGAGCTTTAAAATTTCAAAAACAGAAATAGAGTTCATAAATCAAAACTTATTGAAAGATAATTAAAATTGTGATGTATGGAATTTAAAGAAAATACAAGACGTTATAACACAATGCATTTCTTTATTTATTGAATAATAGAAGAATTAAACGCAAAAATTCTCAATAGAGACTAACAAACAGTTTAACAAGATTAAGAAATGACACTATTAAAAACCTTAACATTCCAAAAAATTATCAAAAAAGGCATCTAATTATCGTGCAACTGAAAGTTGCTGATGGCTTTCGCCATCTATCGGAATAAACTATATATATGTTATATAAAAAGAAAAGAGTGAGATTTTCTTCTTGAATTTAGATCATGTTGAAGATTATGGTATGGAAATGCAGTCGTGGTTGAAATCTTTAAAATATGATAATGAAAAATAGTTTTTATCAGTAATTTAATTGAGTTAAAGGAATATATAAAAGACATGGTTTGATAAAAGTACTGCCTGGCTTAAGGCGAGTAGAATAAGGAAAACAAAAGATTATTTACATAATGTACAAAAGTTTTGAGCCGGTCGACTGTTCCACATATAGAATTTAAAAAAAATGATATTTGTAAATGGTTTGAATTATTTGAAGATAAAAAAATGGCATGAGGTATATTATGGCATTTAGGAGCTAACTATACAAAGAAAAACCCCTACACTTTATATGCCCTTTTACTATTTTATTTTTTTAATTTTTCCACCTTTGTAAAAATTTGATTGAAAGAATCAATAAAATTGTTTAAATTGTCAATTGTCTATCGGAATAAATATCAACTATTCTCGTTCATTTCTAATTATTCCAGAATTGGCCAAATACCCATTCTTGATTAATCAAGAAAAGCTAACCACGGACACGTTTCGGGCTGTTGGCCCTCATCAGCGTGGTGCAAGCTGTACTTCAACGACCAAAAAATGTACACAAAAAACTTGTAAAACCTATATAAAGTAGAATGCAGGATTGAATCCCAAATTTGTGGCTGTCAAAATAATAACCATATCTCCCCAGGATAATTTTAACTATACTGTACAAGATCATAGTCTTTGACGAGTTTAATATTTGTTTTTGACTCGTGCTTTAGATGTTGTACTAAATTCGAAAAATCACGTGAGAACGCCCTTGCAAATCTCAGAACAATTTTTAACGCTTTGCCAAATGCTTTATTTTTATTTACTTCTCCTGACGAAGACAAAAGATTTTTGTCGAAACGTTGAGAAAATAAAAAACTCCAACTGGCCGAAGTGTCTATTTTTTATATAAATATACTGTACAAAGTATAATGCCACAGAAACCTCCCCAGATCATATTCTGTCAGAACTAACAACCATAGAGGACCATAACTACCTTATCTAAGGCAGAGAAAAGTGGACTTATAGCCATGGTATAAGAAGATAAGCAACACATCACGTCTATTGAATAAAGAAGCGCATTGCCAACGTTTATTTTGTATTTTCTCAATCACAAAACCTATAAATCTACGAGTAAACAAACCTATATATAATCATTAAGAAGAAGAAGTAAAAAAACATCACCTATTCGGGCAAATGAAATTTGCTGATGACTTGTACCTTTTATTCGAAATAAATTACAACTATTTGTGATTTTTTTCAATTATAGAATATATACAATTTTTGGAAAAGATATAGCTCTACATCAACCAACTTTTTATTTAATTACAGACGTTCAGTGACTCTGTCACTCTACCCAAGGTGATGATTATTATTTCTGAAATATCTAAGGCTTAACGTATTGTTACGTCGTACCCAGACGCTGTACTTTGTCTACTCAGGATGCCACAAAGATACACATGTGAGTTCGAAGGGATTGCAGCTAAAGTTAGCGCTTTATTGTATCTCACTTAACAGAAGGAATACAACAGTGGGACTTGCCTTCAACCTCCCCGTCAGAAGAATCCTTGGCGCCGTAGACGTCCTCTTGTGAAGCGTTCCGCTCCACACTACACATGCAGCCTGGCCCACACCGCCTTGTAGGTCGCTCCGATGTCAGGCTCTCCTAGCACCGCTTTGTAGGATCATCCACACGCCTGGAGGCAAGTCGCCACGTCTTCTCCTTGCCGCAGATGTTACCAGACTCTGTCCTCCCCCACACAGGAATGCTGTTTTTGGCGCCTGCCACATGCCAGCGGGGGCAAATGGAGTCCACCCCTCTTTCCCCAACTTTACTCTAGTATCTTGGCCGTGTCATCCATGTAACAGTATATTTAGAAAGTGGTGTACATATATAAGTAAAAGATAGGATTCAGAAATAACCATTCCACTGAGGAGAGTGACAGAAAGGGACTGAAACATCGGGAATTGAATAAATAATTAGTTGATGTAAACATATTTTTTTCCAAAACAAACTCCCAACCAACAAATGATATTCAGAAATGCAGCCTGGCCTTGTAGGTCGCTCCGATGTCAGTCTCTCCTGGCACCGCCTTGTAGGATCATCCACACGCCCGGAGGCAAGTCGCCACGTCTTCTTAGGCAGTAGAAATTGTTTGATTTCAAAAAGAATCTTACGCCTTCAAAATAGTTTCGAATTTTGATAACAGATGGCGCGCTAGTGCATTCAGAAATGTATTATAAAATATTGTGAAATTATAAAAATAGAAGACTAGTCTTGCTAAACAGTATATCCTTCTCTAAAAAAAAACCAACTATGTGTAGCTAGAAATAATTCAGTAATAATAAAAAGTCAGTGGACGAGTGGGTAACACCCTCGATTCCCGACAGTCATGAACTGGGATTGAATCCCCCGTTAACATTTTGTTTAATATGTGAATAACTATCACAAATTATTCATTGTTGCACTTATCATAAACTAGGTTGCTCTTTTTGAGCGGTACCTAATAAAGTGATTTTGGAACTGCGGAACAGCATACTTACCTGACATCGGTGTCAGGGGGCTCAAAATTCTCGTGCCCTCAGGAGAGGCCTTTCCATTGAACTTTGGCATTCAGTATTAACTCTTCTATTTCCCCTTGACTTCCACTTTGAAATGCAGCAGTGATGAGGTTATCAGAAAGTTTAGTATAGAAGGTAGGTGGTTGGCAAGAATCTTCAATATCCCATAACAAGAAGACTTAGAACTTAAAAAATCGAAAACACATTGCGAATTATATTTCAATCGAAAAATTTGGGGAATAGTTTTTTTTATTATTATTATTATTTAAATAAGAACAAGTTGTATGGCCCCCACACACCGTGAAAAGTGTATGAAAGAAAAGAATCCAAGAGTTAAATGAATATGCAAATATGTAAATAGCTCTCTATGTAAATATGTAAGTGGGGCAAACGTGATATGCGCCATCTATAGGCATAAATATAAACTAAATGCTACAGATACTATTACACCGCCATCTATAGGCATAAATATAAACTAAATGCTACAGATACTATTACACCGCCATCTATAGGCATAAATATAAACTAAATGCTACAGATACTATTACACCGCCATCTATAGGCATAAATATAAACTAAATGCTACAGATACTATTACACCGCCATCTATAGGCATAAATATAAACTAAATGTCACTAATAATATCACTGCCATATCTGTTAGAGACTTCTTAACTAAAGAGTGATTTAAAAAAAAAACGTAATAAAAAAACTTAAATCACAATAAAACGCAGGCTCCGAGGATGAGTTTCCTATTTTTATTAAATATTTCTCAAGCTTTCAGGTAGTGTAAACCCTTCTACAGGAGCATAAAAACGAAATGAAACAAAAAATTTTAAACTATTATTTATATATCTTATAAATTATTTACATGTTTCAGAAGTGCTAAGAAATGAAACAATTTTTTTAACTACTATTTATATCTTATTTAAAAAAAGCTATTAGCTTTTCGAGGGAACTGAACGTATATGGCATGTGCCTACTCCCAACCTGTTGTTATCTTTTGAGGCTCTTCCTAAAAAATTTGCTCCTGTCCTCAATAAACACTTTTTCTTTCAACTTTTTAATGGACCTACACATTCCCTAGATAACTCCATAAGATATCTCGGCAAAATTAACATATCTCTGAGTTTATTTCCAATGAGATGCTACATAAAAAAAATGTTACAGTATCTGTAATATGTACAATATACAGCGGCCACCTAACCATAAGGTTGATACTTCAGACAAGAGCTAGATGACTACGTCATTCTCGGGTCCACTAAGACCTCAAGTTTTCCCCGGGGTCTTAAAGTGAGAGACGTTATCAAAGGCCCTCTGACTGTCTGAAGGAGGTCTCTTCGTTGTACGCAGTCTCTATGATTTTCCATATTGTGTGTTTGCCCTTTAAAAAAAATGTCACTAAAATTGTTCAAAATTTAAATCTAACACAATCCACAAAAGACTCGAATTTGCATAAACGGACACTGCAAGAGTTTCAAACAAATTATCGAGCACTTATTTGCATACCCTACATACCTACAAAGGTATCAAACAGCCATCCTTCTTGGCACCTGCTTATGCAAATCTGGAGATTCGAAAACCTACTCAAGTATAGGTGACACCCTGGCGATAACAAAACACAAGTATACATAACAAGTCTAACGCGACAGTTGGCGACATTTGTAAGTACAGTAGTCCTGGTCAAATCAAAGAGAAAGTCGCAATAAAGAAAGATTTGAAAAAATTCATTCCATATCTTTATAAAGACCTTTAGTCTTATTTATAGATTCTCATGAGAGATATACAGCAAATGAATGGAAAAAAAGGAAGAGAAAGAAATTCGAATTTATAAAGTTATATAGGATATGTGTAAATATAGAGCTATAATTATGTTGATTTTATATACAACAACAACAGCTTTATTAGGAAATTTCCGTCCTGTAAGGACTCGCCATACATCATTTTCATGGAGAAAAGGAAAAAAGAAACATAAACAAAGGAGAGAAGGGAAAATGAAAAGGAAATCAAAGTATTCAACATAACTATACAAATTAACTATGGAAGAGGAAATTGTTCTGTAATTTTAGTTCTTAGAGATTACCTTGTTCTCTAACGTTTTATGAAAGTTAAACAATTCTATCGCTATATATTTTTTTCTCGGACATTATTCTGATTAGCTGAACTGGGTTCACGTAGACTTGGATAATGTTCTTTAAGATATTATTCCGTTCCTTGTTAACAATAGTGCATTCTATTATATTGTATACATGACTCGAATAAAAATGTTAATTTTTTAGAAGTTGTTTTTTAGGGTTAATAATTGTTGTTAGTTATAGAAGTTTATTTTATGTGCAAAAGCAACATTAGTGCTTTAATGCTTTCATTTCCTGGGTATAGATAACGCGTTATAACTTTATATATTAATTTATGACTAATTGGCTTTGTCCTTATTGTTTGCGGAAGCTCGATGCAAATATTTATATGTAATTCTACTGTCCTAAAAGCTTATGTCCATAGTTTGCTTGAATACCATTTCTGAGATTCCACCCTTCAGTGTAGCATATATAAGCAGAATTGTCCAATACAGTATTAGATCTATAAGAGATGCGGTCTGGTGGATTAAATTAGCGAATACGCTGGGAGGGTTCACCACTGATGAGCAAAGCCCTCCCAATATTTTTTTAATCGCAGTAAGGACAGTAGAAGTTTGTTTTATGTATAAAAGAAACATTCATGATTTAATACTTTCATTTCCTATGTATACATTGCGCGTTATAACTTTAAAATGCCACGTGGAAAATTAGGAAAGACAAACTTCAGGATGGTGCAGCAATTTATTTAAGGCAAGGACAAACTATGAATGGTAAAACAAAAGATAAGCAAAGAGGTAAGTTTACAGAGTAGCAAAGTATAAACATCAAAAATGATATTCTTTAAATAAAATAATTGTTGTAAGTGTCCATTAAAATGAATTTTTGTCACACACTATATAGTAACACAAAGCAATAACGCGCCATCTATACATATAAAATGAAAGGATTTAAAAGCACGAATGTTTCTCTTTTATACATAATACAAACTCCAGACCGCTTCTCAGAGCTTTAATACTGTATTGGACGATCCTGCTTATATAGGCAGCACTGAAGGATGGAATCTCAGAAATGGTTTACAAGAAAACTATGGACATAAGCTTATAGGACAGTAGAATTACATTCAAATATTTGCATCGAGCAATGCTCTTCCGCAAACAATAAAAACAAGGTCATTTAGGCATAAATTAACACAAAGCAATAACGCGCCATCTATACATATAAAATGAAAGGATTTAAAAGCACGAATGTTTCTCTTTTATACATAATACAAACTTCTACTGCTACATTATATGGTGACAAATATTCTTCAATTTGATCTGTTGGTCCCTCACAGCCCATCTAGTGACCTGATGGGAGCTTCGTAGACCCCTTCCAACCAGCCCTTTCCATGTTTTCCTTCTTCCTTCAAATTTCCCCAACATCAACTTTTCTAATCCATTTGCTCTCATTATGTGCCTGAAGTAGGTCAGACATTGCTTGTATATTTGGTATTTTAGAGATCCAGAAGTAATTTCAGATTTTTAAAAAGTTGTCCTTTCATCTGTCCATGGTACTATGGCTAGCTTTCTTTGTATCCACATAAGTATTAAATAGTTTCCTTTTATGAATCTATTCAGTGTAAATCTCTTTATATGAGCCTTTCACTATTTTGCATTGGCAAAGGAAGGAGCAGCTGGTCATCCTGATGCGGTAAACTCCGAGACCTACCTTTCAGCAAGGGACCATATTAACAAACTGAAACTACAACTAATAAGGAACCATAGAGATAGTTTCCATCATTCTTGGTACCAGGTAGAAAACCCCAAAAAACAGACCCTCCAACTAAACAGAAGGGAATCGACACAGTTGGCCAGATGGAAATCTGGTTACCTGCGCCCTCTAGTCTATAAAGAGGGAGCCAAAAGCTTCCCCATGTGCACTAGGTGCAAAACCGAAGAGGCCACCCCCCCAACATTTACTAAATTGCATTGGAAAGGACAAAAGATCCCTGTACAGAGAACCAAGAAGAGTTCTTGAGCTTCTTTACGAGCACGACCTCCAAGATCTTGTCTAATTTAGACTAAAAGGATAAGTAAAAAAAAAAAAACTATTTGCATAGAAACTTCTGTCTTGTTACTTTACTCTCTATTTCGATACAATAATCCCTTGAATCAATATTAAAATAAGAACATTTAAGCATCCAGGGAAAAGTTCATTTTAGATTGTTGAGGACCAGAACACAGGGCTGTTATTCCAACATTCGATTGTTATCGAAAACAATCAAAGAACTCTTATGCATCACTTCCCGTATTATACCAGAAAAACAAATGTACGAACTAATAATACGAACCACGTCTGAAATCACCATCGTCTGAACAGAAATAGAGAGAAGACAGAATAAAAAAACTGGAATATTGGACACTAAAATTTAAAAAGAAACTTTTCCCTGGATGCTTAATGTTCTTATTTTAAAACTGTACTCTCCAATTGAAAGGATTCTATTCTAAACCTTTATGAGTGTGCAAATTTCTTGACCTCCTTCTGAAACAAACAAGTTGACATCCGATGATGACCAAAGAAATGATAAAAATGATTATTTTCCAGTGAAGTCATGGAAATGGCAGAATGAACAAACTCCATCTCTCTCAATAAGCCTTTCTAATGACACTAATCTGCACTCGTAAAGGATATATACCCTATTAAAGGGGGAAACTGATCCCCCTCTTGATCTATTTACATACTAAAAATATTTGAAAGTAAAAAAAAAATACATGGTGCATGAAAATAAAAAGGTTGAAAATATTTTTTTAAACTAAAAATATAAAAGGATACTATTATTAAAAATTTTCTGAATAGGACATAAATATTTTTCATTTATTCCGATTTTTTTTTCCAGGGTACAAACCCTTTTCGAAGGGTACCAAGCGTTTTTACAAGGACACCAGTCCTTTTCGAAAAGTACTAATTCTTCACGAAGTATCACTTATTTTTCTTAAAGCTTTCTCAGAGGCACTCTAAGAAGTTTAGCAAGGTAGTAGACTTTTTTTATTAAGCACATCTCTCTCTCTCTGTTTCTTTTAATTTAAAAAAATCGACTTTTTTTACAATAAATAGAAATGTTTGTGATAATGACCGCCACAGTATATATATATTGCTTATTTAATTTCCCAATTATACCAGAGAAAAACTATAGTATTTTAGTAATCAAATAAAGTTTTAAAGAGAAGCCGTAAATTTCGTGCAGTCGTGGCCGAGTGGTTAAGGCGATGGACTAGAAATCCATTGGGATCTTCCCGCACAGGTTCGAATCCTGTCGACTGCGTTTTTTTTTTTTTTTTTTTTTGCGATAGTATTTTTTTTATAAATATATTTTGGTTTTTATTGCTCAAAAAGTTTTATGTATATATCTTTATTTAATGTCGTATTGAAATGTTTGTTGATGCTAGTAACTAAGTTTATCCTGGTCAAAAACAACAAAAATAGTATTTAAAAGATAGAGTTTGCCTGGCTATCTTTCATATTTCTTAAAATAAGAGACACACTAAAAATATTTTATTTTCACTTTTCTTAAAACTTTTTCTGGCCGAAGCGTTTCTTAGCAACAGTTCTATAGTTTTTTTCGCTTATTTCTTATTCCAAATCTGCAAACCTTTCTTTTCTATCAGATATTTTTAAAGTACAGTACAGACAACGAATATGCCAATTGAAGACTTTCTATCGGCCATGCTTCTATTCCAGAGGTACAAAGAGTTGAAGTTCAAAATCAACCACAACGGTAAAGAATAAGACTCTGTGACGGCAATTCGATATTTTATTGTGTAGCTCTTTTCTATCAGTTATTTTTAAAATACAGTACTGCCACAGAAGGTGCCAATTGAAGACTTTTTATCGGCCATGTGGTACATGTGGTTTCTATTCCAGTGGTACAGAGTTGAACTCGAGTTCAAAATCAACCAAAACGGTAAAGAAGAACACTCTGTGACGGCAATTCAATATTTTATTGTGTAGCGAAATTTAACTATAAAATTTGTATTAAAGAAATATCACCAGCCATTTTATAAGGCGTAATAATGCTAGGCAGATATGTATCTCTTAAATGAGAGATAATAGAACAAGACAGACAACCTTCTGTACATCAAAATCACGAAGAAATAGGTCTAAAATCCCCGCCAATAAATTATGTTTTGAAAATAGAGCAATCCATAAATAAATCTTTAAATAAAAAGACATATATTGGATCAAAATATCATTTATTTTACCAATATTTCAGTTGGCTGAACGCCAACTTTTATCAAGGTTATTATAACATATTAAAGTCAAAATGTTATAGTTAATTTGGTATATTTAAATGTAATAATACCTTGATAAAGGTTGGCGTTCAGCCAACTGAAATATTGGTGAAATAAATGATATTTTGATCCAATATATGCCTTTTTATTTAAATAAATTATGTGTAATTGACTTTTTTTTTTCTTGTCAAAATTTTAAAATCTACTTTAAACGATTTCTGTGTTTGTATATACGATGTAGGATTTTAGTTAAAATCTGTTGGGAGTTGAGACTTCATTTTTGAATCATTTGTTTGTAACCTCAAAAGAAGAAGAAATCTTTAAATTTCATGTTTCTATCTTAAAGTTCCTCGAAGTTGCAACCCCCAAAGCTATCCAAAATATTTATCTTTAATGCATATATTGGATCAAAAAAATATATATATTTTTACCAATATTTCAGTTATGGCTGAACGTCATTATTGACGTTATGTAACGTTGAGTTTGTTGTTTACATAACTACATTATTGTACCTTGAAAAAAGTTGGCATTTAGCCAACAAAATATTGATAAATAAATTATTTTTTATACATTATATGCCTTTTTAATTAAAGATTTATTTATGGGTTGTCTTAATATCATCATCAATATATTTTAAAAACAAAGTAGGCATATCCTGACCAGGAGCACATGTGCTTTTCAGAAGGCAGCGCCATCTGGTGGAACAGAAATCAACTAAACATTGATTTAGCCTGTTCCCTGATATTTGGCCAACCCAATTTCTTGATAAATCAAGAAAAGCCATCCACGATATTATATTTTCGTTATATTTTATTTAATGGTTATGTTTTAATAGATAGAGTAAAATGTTATTAAAAAAAACTCAGAATTTATTATTTCAAAGTAAGCTCTGATGTCTACATCAAGTAAAATATAGATGTTTTAATCAAAAAGGCCATTAGATAAAATGACTCAATGAAGTAATTACATTGTAATCGTGAGTGAAATAGGAAGTGATTATATGTTATAATGGAAAGGTGTAGTTTATGATGAAAAAAAAAATGGGATGGAGAGAGATTATATGACAGCCATCATTATATATTGGGTAATAGA
This sequence comes from Cordylochernes scorpioides, assembly GCA_030710605.1. Classification (NCBI taxonomy): domain Eukaryota; kingdom Metazoa; phylum Arthropoda; class Arachnida; order Pseudoscorpiones; family Chernetidae; genus Cordylochernes; species Cordylochernes scorpioides. Next base: position 63,420,843 of record CP092880.1, read on the forward strand.
CGGAAAAAATTAAGTGTTAAAAAATAATAACTTAATTATATCACTTTCTGCGCGTTTATTATTACGAGTATGCCACTTATTTATTTCTTATGTATTTCTTGGTTACTTCTTGACTACTTCTTGTTTACTTCTTATATAGATTTTATAAATATGGCAATAATGCGCCATCTATAGGGGGAGAGCATTGCCCTGTTCTTTGGGTTATTCATACCTATTTTAATTAAATGGGTTGCGTGGTTCTATTATTTAAAATATATGACCCAAATTTAAAATATTCCAAATAATTGCATTATCATCGCGAGTAAGCAAGTTAGGAAAAATGCCGAAATAGCAAAAGTGGTATATAGCGCTTTTACACTCATGGACAAAACTGAAGGAAGTGGAAAGTCTTTGGTGTCGACGAAGACAGAGGCTGTTCACACTTGGTTATCTCATGTGTCTCCAATAAAGGTCACTGTAATATCTTTCAGAGTTATTGCCTGAATTCCGATATACATGCTAAAAGGTACAGCTTCCTTAAGTTTTGTCCATGAGTGTATACACACTTGGTTATCACGTGTGTCTTCAATAAAGGTCACTGTAATTTCTTTCAGGGTTATTGTCTGAATTCCGATATAAATGCTAAAAAGTACAACTTCCTTAAGTTTTGTCCATGAGTGTATACACACTTGGTTATCACGTGTGTCTTCAATAAAGGTCACTGTAATATCTTTCAGGGTTATTGTCTGAATTCCGATATACATGCTAAAAGGTACAACTTCCTTAAGTTTTGTCCATGAGTGTATACACACTTGGTTATCACGTGTGTCTTCAATAAAGGTCACTGTAATATCTTTCAGGGTTATTGTCTGAATTCCGATATACACGCTAAAATGTACAACTTCCTTAAGTTTTGTCTATGAGCTGGCAGGTAGAATTATATATTGAGAATGAAGAGAGAGAAGTAATGAAAGATTGACGTGAAACCTTGTTTTTTCTTGTTTCTCTTGAAATCTTGTTTTTTTACAACTAAAAATGTTGGTCTGGCTTCGCCCGTGTTATGTTAGAGTGAATATTTCTTGGAAGATTTTTGTTTCTGCCCACCCAAACATAATGCATCAATATTATCATCATTATTTTCTGACTAAAAAAAATCAAACAGTCAAGTATTTTGTTAATTTTTCCTGGTTGAAAATATGAATAGTTTGTACATTTATTTTCCTAGAGATTGTTCTGTACGTAGGCTGGCTTACTTTTCGTTTTCTTTGAATGTAATTGAAGTTTGGTCGGCAAATACGCTGGTTCATCATAGATACCATACATTAAAAAGAGCGCTCTGATAGATTAAATTGACGGAACCGCTTGGAGGGTTCCCCACTGAAGAGCCAGGCTCTCCCAATATATATTTTCATCAGAGTAAGGACAGTAGGAGATGTGAAAAAATAGTACAAATGTGGCATTGTACTGGGATAAGGTTCATAAATTAAGAAAAAGGCATCTCCTTATCGTGCAACTGAAAGTTGATGATGGCGTAGTCTCACGCAATTCTGGCCTTAACTACCCGTTTAATGATTTTTCAGGATGCCTGAATGACTAAGTTTTTTTTTTTTTTTTGGACGTTGAGGTACAGCTTGCATCACGCTGATGAGGGCCAACAGCCCGAAACGCGTACGTGGTTAGCTTTTCTTGAGAAATTAAGAATGGGTATTTGGCCAATTTTGGAATAATTAAAAATCAATGAATAGTTGATATTTATTCCGATAGATGGAGCAAGCCATCAGCAACTTTCAGTTACACGATAAGGAGATGACTTTTTTTAAAGTAGAATATGTGTTTTATTTGAAAATGAAAAATCCGTGTTTAATAGATTTGTTTATTAAGAAGAGAAAACGGCGATGATCCCATCATGTGGTGGAGAATGAAAAAGTTCAACCACTTGAGGTAACAATGTTAGACATCTCTAGAACAGCTTGGCTCTCAAACTTTCCCAGAATCCGCGACATTCGAACTCGAGCTATCGTTCAATGTGATAAAATTATCACAGAATAAGGCCAGAAATAGGATCGAGCGCTTTATCAGACTTCCCGGAATTTCAGGATTCAGCCAGTACTGCTACATCGGATTTATCAGAATCAAAGAGAGAGTAGAAGCGGGTAGTTGGGGATTTGAGCTCCCGGGTTACCTCTCTCTGGGGAAGTCCAGAAACGAAAGAAAAATCTGAGGATCTTCTTCGTAGTTGGTGATCACAATTACATATTTACATCTTCCTCTATATTGCCACGTGGAAAATTAGGAAAGACAAACTCCAGTATGATGAGAAATGTATTTAAGGCAAGAAAATTCATTCATAGTTTATGAATGATAAACAAAAGATAAGCAATGAGGGAAGTTTACAGAGTAGTAAAATATAAACATAAAAAAATATATTTTCTGCTATTCGATATTTAAAGAGGATTAACTTTGTATACAAACAAAACAAATCAAAGAACAAACTGTTTTCTTTTTCTCGCGCGGGCGTGCCTTGCCTCTCGCAGACCACGTGAGGCCCAGCGCAAATTACCTTTCACTAACAATAGTTTTGTTTATTAAGAAGAGAAAACGGCGATGATCCCATCATGTGGGAGTTATAACTTATCATTATAATTAATAATTAATACCTGCGCTGGAGGGTTTTCGCCCTACACATAAAATACAGTAAAACCTGTCTTAGAAGTCACCTGTCTTGGTAGATTCCCTGTCTCTGGAATTCATTTTTAATGGCAACAATGTTTGTTCTTACATTAATTTAGTTTTATTAGGCATCTGAGAACTTTGTCTAAGGCGTTCACGTCTAAAATTTGTGATCCTCTAATGGTTTAATGTGTTGAATATCCTATTATATTTATAAAGGCATTATTGAATTTGCATAAGAAAGAGAATAGTTTTAGGCTTATCGTAACCAATTTTTTATACAACTTGTCTTAGGGGTCAACCTGTCTTGTGGGTGTATTTTTGATTGGAACCAAATGGAAACAACTCCCAAGGCAGGTTTTGCTGTCTACGGAATTTGATTTTACAGTTAAACCTGTCTATAGCGCCCCCTCTAAATAGCGTCTTCCTCTCTATAGCGCCCGATTTTAAATATGTAGTACGATGCGATTTACATTAAAAGTGACCTGTCTATAGCACCCCCTCTCTATAGCACCCCCTCTCTATAGCACCCTATTTTGGTGAGTCCCAAGAGGGGGCGCAATAGACAGGTTTAACTGTACTTGTTTTCCCTCCACACAAACACGCCAGAGCTATGTAGGATATAGCATGGTTTTTCTCAACATACCTGGTAACGCAAGTTTTATAAGAAATGAATTAAAGCACGAATTACTCTTTTACACATAAAACAAACTTCTACTGTCCTTATTACGGTGGAAAAATATTGGGAGGGCTTGGCTCATCAGTAATGAACCCTCCCAGAGGTTTCGCCAATTTCATTCACCAGACCACTTCTTAGATCTCTAATACTATATTGGAAGATTCTACTTATATACACTCCTGGACAAAACTTAAAAGGAAGTTGTACCTTTTAGCATGCATATCGGGATTCAGACAATAACTCTGAAAGATATTTGATACACAATGACCTTTATTGAAGACACGAGGTAACCAAGTGACAACCAAATTGTCTCTGTCTCCTTCAAAATAGAAAATAATAATAAAAAAAACAGAGACCGGTGACAACAAAGACTTTCCACTTCCCTAAGTCTTGTTCATGGGTGTATGCTACGCTGAGTGGGAGTAGAATCTCAGAAATTGTATTCAAGCAAACTATGGACATTATATTTTCATCGCAGTAAGGACTGTAGAAGTTGTTTTATGTATAGAAGAGACATTCGTTCTTTAATACTTTCATTTCTTATGTATAGATGACGCGTTATTGCTTTATATACAATTTTCAAATATCCAGCCCAAGTACATACTCACAGACCAGTGGGTATGGATTGAGAATGCTCTTACTGTAAGTACACCTTGCATTTACAACGTGCCATAGTCCCGTTTGGTTACTTACACTCATCGATGGGATTGGAATGGTGGATGGAATTGGAAACTCCACCTTTGCCGGTTCCAAGCCCGGGTGAAAAAGGAGGAGGGGGAGCAGTAACAAGCTCATTAAAAAACCTGGGCTCAGCTGGCCCGGCTGATAGTACCCTGTAAGGGCTCCTGATCCAGGGATACAGGATGAGCAGCGTTTGTACTTCATGTTAGGAGCGGCTGCACATGGCGTCTGTTCGTCATGTCAGAGGCGGCCATTTCTTTTAGAGCTAAGTCGGCCTGCTACTGAATAGTGCTACCAGTCTTAATGACAAAGGCATTCTACTTCACCCAGTCATGATGGTTGCCAAGTCTCAAGCTTTACAAGCTTGATACCCTAATATGATTGAGTGGAGATAAGAAAGAAGAAGAGATGGAATTGGAGATCATTGAGGACATTTTCAAATTGGAACACATGACAAGCGCCATTTGTATGCTGTAGATGGGATAATTATTCGGAGCTTTTTTTAAATCCTAATGGATGAATTTCTACAATTAGTGAACTCAAGATGAAATAAATTTGGGAAGGTTTATCTTATCAGTGGTGAACCTTCACAGCGATTTCACCAATTCAATTCACCAGATCTAAGTTACAACTATTGTTTTTTTCTGCCAATATAGTACATCTGTTAACACAAAGCAATAACGCGCCATCTATACACATAAAATGAAAGGATTTAAAAGCACGAATGTTTCTTTTATACAAAATACAAATATCATCAGTATATTTTTTTCCTCGCAGTAAGGACAGTAGAAGTTTGTATTTTGTATAAAAGAAACATTCGTGCTTTTAAATCCTTTCATTTTATATGTATAGATGGCGCGTTATTGCTTTGTGTTAATTTATGCCTAACTGCCCTTGTCTTTATTGTTTGCGGAAGAGCATTGCTCGATGCAAATATTTGAATGTAATTCTACTGTCTTATAAGCTTATGTCCATAATGTTCTTGAAAACCATTTCTGATATTCCATCCTTCAGTGCTGCGTATATAATCAGAATCGTCCATTACAGTATTAGAGCTCTTAGAAGCGGTCTGGTGGATTAAATTGGCGAAACCGCTGGGAGGGTTCACCACTGATGAGCCAAGCCCTCCCAATATATTTTTTCCTCGCAGTAAGGACAGTAGAAGTTTGTATTTTGTATAAAAGAAACATTCGTGCTTTTAAATCCTTTCATTTTATAGTACATCTGTATTTGGATTTTTGGTGATGGTGGTTAACGGAACTATGGGAATATGTTTATATAATTGTGCAAATTTGACACATACTTCAGCTTCGAACACAGTTCTTCAGTTCAATGGACACACGCGGCATTAAAGTGACTGTACACACCTAGGAAGTACTTTGTTAGAGGACAACGCTAGTCCAACAAAACAAGGAAAGCGATCACTAAACGTTCCAAGTTGACCTTGAGGAGCTTTCAGCGTAATCTTCCTCAAATCTCTGTGGGAGATCTTCCTCCTCCCCTCACGTCCTTGGCAACACCGGTGACCAATTCAAAGAACGTCCGCAACCAGTCACTCTTTTGCATAATTACATATTCACACGTCTGCCATTAATGGATTTGTCTTCGCGATATCTTGTATATCCGATAATTTGCATATTTCCAACGTGTCCTTCATAGTTGCATATTTCCACGTAAGTCAAGATGACCAGACAATTCGAAAATACCACAGATTTGTTGGATCAACATACATAATGAATATCACACATTTCATATCACATTTCCTGAACGTACTGATCCTGAGAAAAAAAAAAGGAGGAATCCTACCAGGCTATTCTACTTCAACAATCACGCGGTTTCGCTCGATCAACACACATATTTACATAATGGTCGTCGCGGATCCTATCAGGAGGATCCACAGATGGAGAGGAACAGCCATCAGAATGGGTGGGTAGCTGCCAATATCTCGGATTTCGACAAATTATAGAAAAATAAATTCAAAAATTAAATAAATAAGACTCCGCACAACTCTTTTTATTTACTTGATTAAAGAAAGCTTTCGGGCACAAGTCCTTCTTCAACTAACTAAAACGTTTTAGTTAGCTGAAGAAGGACTTGTTCTCGAAAGCTTTCTTTAATCAAGTAAATTAAAAAGTTGCGGCATCTTCTACTTTGTTGTAATCTCATAAACAGTCTCGGACTCTGTCTCCTTAGAAAAAAAAAAAAAAGACCGACGATATCAAAGACCTTTCACTTCCTTAAGTTTTGTGCTTGGCCTCACCTCATGAATTACACCTCCACTTGCCTTTTGTAAATAAAATAATTGGTTACATCTGTACGCGGCTCCCCAGGATACAAATAAATTATAATAAATAATAAAACAAACAAAAATTAACGAAATAAATATCCAAATAAATAAAGTAGTATAAAATATACACACCGACTAACGTTCGTACAAAAAAAAAAACAAGCAGACGATAAAAGAGTTATCTAATTTCTTATCGTAAAGATAGAGGCTGCCTGGCCGGCATTCATATTTCTTGAAAATAAAGATACTTCGGCCAGTAAATCTTTTTATTACCTCGACGTTTCGACAAAAAGCTTTTGTCCTCGTCAGGAGCAAACAAAAATTAAAACATTTGTAAAGGTATTAAAATTCATTCTAAGGCTCCAAGGGCGTTCTCACGCGATATTCCAAATTTTGTACAACATCTAAAGCACGAGTCAAAAATAAATATTTTCTTATCGTCTGCTTTTTTTTTTTTTGTCAAATATCGCCTGATAATTTAATAGATCGTAATTATATGTTAATGAGTTCTAGCAAAGATGACGCCACGGATGGCGACGACCATCAAATCATTTTCCACCTCTAAGAAATGTTTTGTAACAATCTGTTTCTTGCATAATTTGCCGGGGGGATGCTTCCTCATGCCCTTGGGGAAATTTTGTGTAACTGACATGACCTAACCCTAATCTATGCCAAATTTCCCCCACTGATATGCGGAAACAATTTTCGCGAAGACGTATATCAAAGAGTTGCATTGCCTAACTGTAAGACTGTCCATCTCATCATTATTTCCGAGGAGTGACCAGTGAGTGACCTTCGACACAATCTCTCTCCATCGTTGTCTCTCTTCTTTGCTCCCAGTCCAACGCGATATCTCTAATAAGAGATATTCACAAAGAAATTCGAGCAACAGCTTTACACACCCAAGATAGTGGATATTGCTGCTGCTGTGATAGAGATGTATGGAGACATCTGACTCTTCTTTGGACACGACAACAACAACTTTACACACCCAAGATAGTGGATATTGCTGCTACTGTGATAGAGATGTATGGAGACATCTTACTCTTCTTTGGACACAACAACAACAACTTTACATACCCAAGATAGTGGATATTGCTGCTGCTGTGATAGAGATGTATGGAGACATCTTACTCTTCTTTGGACACAACAACAACAACTTTACACACCCAAGATAGAGGATATTGCTGCTGCTGTGATAGAGATGTATGGAGACATCTTACTCTTCTTTGGACACGACAACAACAACTTTACACACCCAAGATAGTGGATATTGCTGCTGCTGTGATAGAGATGTATGGAGACATCTTACTCTTCTTTGGACACGACAACAACAACTTTACACACCCAAGATAGTGGATATTGCTGCTGCTGTGATAGAGATGTATGGAGACATCTGACTCTTCTTTGGACACGACAACAACAACTTTACACACCCAAGATAGTGGATATTGCTGCTGCTGTGATAGAGATGTATGGAGACATCTGACTCTTCTTTGGACACGACAACAACAACTTTACACACCCAAGATAGTGGATATTGCTGCTGCTGTGATAGAGATGCATGGAGACATCTGACTCTTCTTTGGACACGACAACAACAACTTTACACACCCAAGATAGTGGATATTGCTGCTGCTGTGATAGAGATGCATGGAGACATCTGACTCTTCTTTGGACACAACAACAACTTTTCACACCCAAGATAGTGGATATTGCTGCTGCTGTGATAGAGATGCATGGAGACATCTGACTCTTCTTTGGACACAACAACAACTTTTCACACCCAAGATAGTGGATATTGCTGCTGCTGTGATAGAGATGTATGGAGACATCTGACTCTTCTTTGGACACGACAACAACAACAGAGGAATTCACAATTTCAACACTGTAACTCCCAGTGACGTTTGTCCACATCCCATACGCAGAATATAACCGGGAGTATATCTAGGTATATTCGAAACTATATTATAGACGCGTATGATTCTTTTGAAAATTGAACAATTTCTACTGTCCTTACTGCTTATGGAAAAATTAATGGGAGGGCTATAACAAAAATAACAGATGGTGCATTGATGCATTATAATATCTAGGTAAATTTAAGAGCCCCAGCACAGACACCATCAACAAGTTCTACAAGCTTGATACCCTAATATGATTGAGTGGAGATAAGAAAGAAGAAGAGCCATCGTAGAAAATTGTCCTGAACCCTGCCCACTAGGCTCTTCTGGCTATTGTCCCAAATCAGAGCTACATATAGCAAGGTTAAGAGCACCATTGAATCCAAGAGCCTGAGTGAGGATTTGATAGAGTTGATATTTGATCTGGTCAATATTGCCCAAGCCGCATTAATAGCATTTAGCGACTTGTTTTTGAAAAGGTTGTGCCGCCTGCTGAGTTGAGTTTGAAGTTGTCAGCTGGTAGCCCAAATACATGTATTTAGATGTTGTGGTGATTTGTCCCCAGAACCAAACATCAGAGCGAGCCAGGTGACCTCCATTTATAAACACCATATCCTTTGAAACTCTGCCTTTGCCGGTCCCAAGCCCGGATAAAAAAGGAGGAGGGAAAGCTCACTAAAAAACCTGGGTTCAGCTGGCCCGGCTGATAGTACCCTGTAAGGACTCCAGGGATACAGGATGAGCAGCGTTTGTACTCCATGTTAGGAGCAGCTGCACATGGCGTCTGTTCCTCATGTCAAAGGCGGCCATTTCTTTTGGAGTCCCTGAGTAATGTTCCCGGTCTTAATGACAAAGGAAGACGCATTCTACAATGTGCAATGGGCCTGAGAGTAATAGTAATTTGCACACAAGAAAATCGTACAGTCAAGAATACAACAACAAAAATGAAAGAGAAATAAATAAAAACTCACGATTTTCTATATAAAAACAGAACAGTACTTATCTTTTATTGTAGCGTTGGTAGGGAGCTGACCAGGGTCACACAGGTATGCGAGGAGATCACCAGACACGGATAAAGCACGCAGAGAACATTTTAAATGTCTCCACACGATAATCCACCACTGCACCTCTCGCAATACCATAGCCCCCTCTTATATAAAAATATGGCCACCTTCGTTGAATGAGAAGGCAGGAGATTAGTTCACTTACAAACAAAAACAAAATTCTTCCCACTAAAAACTGAGATAAAATAAAAGTGCAAATGTTTGTCAATATAATTTGACACTGGGAGCACCACTCAGTGGCAGGCCGACTTAGTTGCAAAATGAAATGGCCGCCTCTGACATAAGGAACAGACGCCATATGCAGCCGCTCCTAACATGGAATACAAACGCTGCTCATCCTGTATCCCTAGATTAGAAGTTCTTACAGTGTACTATCAGCCGGGCCAGCTGAGCCCAGGTTTTTAAGCGAGCTTGTTACTGCTCCCCCTCCTCCTTTTTCATCCCAGAATTGGGACCGGAAAAGGCGGAGTTAGTGTGAGATTGAATGAACACAATCCATACATTATAAACGATTACAAAAGGTTCTCATATATAAGCATATATATAAGCACATCAAAGACACCAGTCACTCTTTTAACCTATCAGAAACTACCATTCATTATTTTCAAATCAATAGTTAACAACATTTAATTTTGGAATAAAGTTATATACAAAATTCATCAATCCATAAATAGATATGCATAGATCTACCCGATATTTATTATAGACTCTTGCCTGGAAATTGAAACATAGATCTGATAGTCTGGTTATACAAAATGTCACTTGAAAAAAAACTGAGAAAAGACAACTGTGTGAGGATAACATGGAAATTTATTTTGATCAAAACAATTACTAACTTATTTTGATTGCAAGAACACAGAGACAATGAGAGATATACGTTGAGTAAAATGTAAAATAATATGTTTATTAATGTTTAAATACTTTATAATATAGAAAGAATTTTAAGTTATTTTTAATAAATATGTGTGTTCCACAATTGTATATGTATAGAGTTTGCATGTAGGGGGAATGGCTCGCGCGAAAGAAATAAATTATTGTATATATTGCCAATTTTCAATGTTTCATAACATTTGAGAGAAAAAAATAATATGATCAATCAATATTTTAAAGTGATGGGTCGGTGGAAGGGTGGTCTAAAACGTTGCTTTTTGACCGTAACGAACCGGGATCTAATCTGCGCATTGGGCACTTTTTTTTTTCTGATTTAAGAAAAAAAATGCTCCAATGGCACCCGATTCTTGCAAAAGTCCAACCCCACCAGCGAGTGCAAGTAACCAAACGGGGCTCTGGCACATTTGTAAGTGCCAAGTCGAACTGCTTTTCACATTTGTAGACATGTGGTGCACTTACAGTTAAAGCAGTCGCCAACTTCTACCCACCATGATTATAATGGTCTGTACCAGGTGTACTTGGGATAAGCAAAAAAAGTTCAAGTTCCATATTATTTTAAATGTATCGTATGCGAGACTAAATAGTTTATCTCAAATTCGATCTGTATTTGTGTATGTGTGTATGTACTCGATCTAAATATACATTTCATATAACCACAGAATGTTAAGAATTACTAGAAGATATTTGAAAAGACCAAAATACCACCATCTCAAAACCTGGCAGAAATCCGTGGAAATAGGCGTGGTCTAACCAACCACCTTTATATATCAGCGATATGAGGATTATTGTGATCACTGGAATAAGACCTAACTGTGTTTAGAAACAGAAATTTCGAGTCCCATAGCTCAGTCTCAAATCGAGAATAGACAGTAAATTCACTTGTATTCCTCTATAAGGCATATTCATAGTGAAGTGTGAAAGACAACTGATATTTGATAATGTAAAATGAGAAAGAAAACGTTTGAATTTGATCAATTTTTTTCCGCATTTCATCATTTTATATATTTTAAAATATACATATTCGAAGTTTCAAAGCATTTTATATAAATAACAAATGTTTGAATAATATTTCTTTTATCATTTTTGAGGTTATTGAAGTAAAATATTTAGTTATAATCATATTGTTCCAAATTCTATTTCATATTGAATTTCAAAATGATGGAAATCATTTTAAAATATATCTCAAACAGATAATATATAATTTAAAAAGATACATATTATTTTTTTATTTCATATAAATATTAATATATTGAATTTTTAGGGCGCTATAAAAATTTCGTTTCCAACGGTCCAACAATGGGCCAGTCGGTTGGGAATTGAGGTGGAGGCGGGTCTGCTTTGAGACTCTGTCCGAATTTACTTGTTTCCTCAGATATTGAGGCTTTGTCTTCCTCTCCCCCGACTCTTTGATCTTTGAGACGGAGTCCATAGCATCGGCAGACCAGTTCCTGGCAGGGCCTGGACCATCAGCTCGGCCGAGTCATCGAGCGAGTTGGATGCTCTGGTTGTGCCAGAAGAGTGGAATAGGGCTTCTACGGAGGCGAAGCGCCACTATAAACAAAGGCTAACGCGCTGAGCAGGTACCTCCTGGGTGGCGTGGAAACCCTTTGCGAAAATATTCATGACCTGGTCTGGTGATGCATGGACTTTGGATGAGATAAAATGATAACATTAAATGCCATAAGCCATTAACGCTGAAACAAAATAAATTCAATACACACCAAGTAAGCACATACATAGAGTTACAGAAACAAAATAAAATAAAATATCAGCTTAGCCCCAAAATATTTCCAGTATTCTTCAACAAGATCAAACTACATGATAGAATCCATCTATTACAATAGTTGAACGGTCTGGGGATTAAACTGGCGAAACCGATGGGAGAATTCACCAATGATGTACCATGCCCTTCCTTAATTATATGACGTTGAAAGGTGGCATTAAATTCAGTGCCATTTTCGAACTCTGGGTGACCCTCAATCATATACTAGATCTAGCAACAATAAAACGTCGCCTCTTCCATCAAAATAGACGCCAAAACTATGTTTCTATTGATTGAATGCCTCATCAACCTTGCAGACTCTCTCTCTCTCTCTCTCTCTATCGTTTCATGACAAAAGATAAGTGGGTCAGGTGTTGATATTTAAAATAAAAAAGGCATCTCCTAGCTGTCACAACTAACACAGGGTAAACAGAGAGTCGACAAGATTCGACATACATACACTGACCTTTATATATATATATATATGATGTAATTCCACTATAGATGCGTGAAAAATTAGCAGTCGTTTGTGGCTGTCTCCACCTCAATCATCATCTCTTTATTTTTCAAATCTTTTTAAACAAAAAAAAAATTACATACTCCATTTAGTTAAATCTTCAGTAAAAACAAAAAAAAAATTACATTCTATCATTCAAAATGTATCACTACCCCCCACAAAAAAAAATAGTATTAATTTTTTTCTAAACGGAGGTTGGGAGGGGATGGAAGGTAAAAGATAAGATACATTTCGAAAGAAAAAAAATGCGAAAATTATATTACACAAGAAACCATATTGTTAGAGGTAAAAGGCGACCAAAGCCTGTTAGTTGGGGAAAATCACAGGAAAAGGTGGCCCTACAAAACCTAACTAACAATAGGCAGGAAGAAAAAAAAATGATATTTTAAAATTTGTACATTACATGTCTATGGAGACACTCTCCATGTAGAATCCCATTCCAGGGCAACTTTTAGTTATTTTCCCAATGAACCGCACCCTAGTTCTTGGAATTTATATGACCTCTTCCACCTTTGGTAAACCTCACAGGATACAACTGGTTCCGATTCAGTTTGGGTGTCTACTGAAACCAGCAGTAGTTTCTCCAGGGGCTCTGTGGGGTGATCTGGATTTTTAATGGAAGAGAATAAAACCTGAGGACTATCGGTGGAAGCTTGCTTGTTAGGTTCGACACCCAAGCATCTTTCCAAATCCTCTTCTTCCTGAAATGGGAATGATGGTTCAGTATTTTCTTCATTATCTTCAGTTACCGGATTCTCCAGAGCTTTACTTTAGAAATATTAACTATTGTTGCATGCTTATTTTCGGGTTGGCATGGCTTATCTATTTCTATGGTTTGTGGTGAGGGCATGGAAATTATGGTGTATGGTTCTGGGTAAAAGGCTGGCATAAGCTTACCTTGACTTGATTGGTAAGGGATTTTATAAAGGACATTATCCCCTATTTTTAGATTAGGCGTTTTATGGGATTCTTTATATCTTTTTACCAATTTAAGATGTAATTTTTCTGTATTTTCATTTGCAATTCTCCTAGCCTCTTCTATGGGTGGATATGCTCTTGTTAAATTATTGATATATGATGGCGTTATGCCAAAAAGCAAATAAACGGGAGGCATTTTAGTTATGGAATGAGGAATCCTCCGATATTCTTCTAAGGCCTTTTGTAATAATTTGGGCCATGGTATTCTGGGATTTTGTTGATGGTGAAGTCTAAGTTTTGAGATAATTGTCGCATTCGCCCTTTCTACAAGCCCATTACATTGTGGGTGCGAAGGGGATGTCATTACGTGTTTTATGCCCTTTTCTTGTATAAATTTTTTAAACCTTTTGGACACAAATGAGGGGTGCCTATCAGTAACAATAATTTTTGGTTTACCTACATTTAATAACTGATTTATTATATTGATGTACGTTGCTATAGACGTACTCTTAGAAGGATAAGCCCAGATGTATCTTGAGTGATGATCAACTATCACATGAAGACAATTCTTTGTACTGTTATAATCCCCTAATCCTAAAATACTGTCAAGGGCAACTACATCAAATGGTTTCTCAGCTAGTGGTAAATTACCCATGAGTCCATACGAAGGTGTAGTTGGCTTCTTTACAGACTGACATATTTTAAATTTCAGAATATAATTTTTTATTTGTCCTATCATTCCTTTGAAATAATATTGTGTTGAGATAACTCTAGCCATTGAACTTATGCCTGGGTGTCCTAAACTTTCGTGAGCCCTACTTATCAATTGTTGTTGTAAGGAGGGTGGTACTATAATCCTATCTCTATTTTTAGCCTAATATAAGTAATACCGTTTTTAATGAAATATAGTTTAGATGAAGGCTTAAGTAATGATTTTTGTTCTTGTTCTATATTTTGAACAGTTAAGAAGCAGGTATATGGCAGTCGGGACAACATGTCGGCTTCATGATTCTCACATCCCTTATTATATTTAAATTCCAAATCATATTCTGATAATTTTAGCGCCCATCGGAATAATCTACCGTTAGTATGTTTGAAATTATTTAACCAAATTAATGCCTTATGGTCGGGATGAACTATCACATGTTGACCTGAAATATAGGGATGATATCTTTTACATGTTTCTATTATCGCCAATAATTCAAGTTCTGTTATTGTATACTTGGATTCTGCTCCCCTTAAAGCCCTACTATAAAACGCTATGGGTCTTAAGGTGCCATCAGGATACTCCTGTTTAAGTACGCCTCCTAAACCTGCAATACTAGCATCGCAAAAGATATGTGTAGCTAATAATGGATTATAAATTTGGAGTATTGGTTTCGAAACTAATGCTTCTTTAAGGGCTTCAAAACTCCTCTGACACTCTTCAATCCACGTAAATTTTACATCTTTTTTCAATAGATCATTTAAAGGCGCTCTCAACTTATTAAAATTATTTATAAATTTTGCATAATGCGTAACGCTGCCCAAAAATGACCTTAAGCATCTAACATCACGAGGAGGGGGCAAAGATTTAATTATACCAACGCGCGAAAGAAATAAATAATTGTATATTGTAGCGTAGCAGAAAGGTAGAGTCGGTGATCCACAAACGAAGAACGTTATTTTATTAACCAAACAAACCGAGATCAAAAGAAGAACAAACGATAAATATGAATGAATTAATTAATTATAATTAAGTGATATCTAGAAATATCTATATTTAAAATAGTAAACAAAGGAGAGAGAGCAAAGAATAAAAGTCTCGTGGCCACGCGGCCTCGCAGGGGTAACCTCCACCGGAACGTGACGTCAGCTCCAGGGTTGCTGAGCCAGCAATTTCACTTCGCTACATAGCCCCCCTCTCAAAGGACATCGACCCGATGCTCAGCAGGAGACCTGCGCCTCCAGTCTACGAGCTCGCGACCGCGTAATAGGGCCAGGGATATCCAGGTCTCCTGGTCTGGGGACCTCCTCCTGGGCCAAGGGTGGTTGCCTCCCTTCCGCTGGAACTTCTTCCTTTTGAGGACTTGATAAGTCGTCTTCCATGTCCTCCTCCAGGTGGTCCTCCCGCTTCTCTGGATCTAAATAGGGCTTCATCCTGCAGATGTGAACTATTTCCTTTGTTTTACGACGACCATGCTGGTCTCCGAATGTCTCCACTTCATATGTCACATCGGATATTTTTCTTGTTACTTTATACGGGCCGAAATAATGTCGCATTAGTTTTTCAGACAAACCCACCTTGCGCACAGGGATATAGATCCAAACGAGAACTCCGGGCTGATAGATTATGTTTCTGTGATGGGCGTCGTAACGGAGTTTATTTCCTCCCTGGGACCTCATAGTGTGAATGCGTGCCAGCTGTCGCGCTTCTTCGGCCCTTGATCCTAGAGTCTGGATGAAGTCATCTTCATCCTCTGAAGGAAATTTGGGGAATAGCAAGTCTAGTGGGGTCTCCGCCTCACGCCCGTGCACAAGGTAGAATGGACTAAACCCCGTGGACTCTTGCTTCGCCGTGTTGTATGCGAACGTCACGAATGGGAGAATCTCATCCCAATCTTTCTGGTTGACGTCCACATACATGGACAGCATGTCTGCTATTGTCTTATTCAACCTTTCAGTGAGTCCATTGGTCTGAGGGTGGTAGGCGGTTGTTGTCCGATGAGTTATTCTGCAGTGTTTGTTCAGATCACGAATCATTGAAGATGTAAAATTTCGTCCTCGGTCTGTGATAACTTCCCTCGGCGCACCGTGCTTCAGAATTACATCTTTAATGAAGAATTTCGCTACTTCCACTGATTCACTTGTCGGTAGAGCTTTCGTGATCGCAAACTTGGTTATAATATGATTATAAATAGTTGTATTTAGTAATATATCTATAGTATGAATTAACATTTGTTATAAGTTTGGATATTATGTTTTGAAACCCTAATGGTAGACCAGACATACACAAAAGACTTTAAATTGAAATGAATTGGAAAAAGAGATCTGCTGGAACGGGGATCTTCAGATAAAAATTCCAGCGACATTTCACCCCTTCTTTATTATGTCATAGATCTCTTTTAAACCGGATTTTATGTGTTAATATTAAGTTGTTTCAGTGAAATATTTAAATGAACATATATAACAGATACAAGTGTTAACAAATTCAAACTGTAAACCTACCTCGGCCGCGGCGTCCTCCATTGTGAATATCTATTTCTGGCTGACACATGTCGCGGGAGGGGAATGTTCCCCCACATTTCAAATTTAGACCATTTATTCAGAATTTTTTTGAACAACAAGAAAATTAAAGAAGAAAGGAAAAATAGTTAAGGGAAGAAAGCTAAATTTCATAATCTTTACAGCTAGTTATATCAAAATAACTGATTTAACACTTATTCATCTTTTAATATTCCTTTAAAAAGGCAAATTATAAGAGTTTAATAAAGCTATTAATTGTGCAAATTCATCTTTATTTAACTTCCATTTTCCTCCCCAGAAATTGGAGATTAAACAAAAATGAACTATATACTTTAACACTTTAAAAATCTTGTGAAAAAATCTTTTAATCAGTTATTTAATCAAAGTTTAATTAACTGTTAAAGATTATAAATTTGTATTAGTTAATATTAAGAGAAATTATAGAAAGTTGATTTCATAAATGGATATTTCCATTTATTTTTTTTTAAATATTTTATAATTGATATACTGTTGAAATATTTTACTTGTTTGATACTAAATTTGTTTTTAATAAATTCCATGTTTAAATTTTTAACATCTTCTATGAAATTATCTAATATATTATTTATTCTATAAAATCTTAGAAACTGTCCATAATATATACCTTTACAGCAATTTAATGATATATTAGAATTCATATTACAGTATTTTATAATATTGAAATTATAATTACTCTTTTTATTATAAACTCTAACAGCATTATTTGTAAGGTCTATATTCAAGTCTAAAAAGTTAACTTTTTTGTTTCTATAAATTTTTTCATTGTTCTTAAGTTTCAAGTATTTAGGATATATTTCAGGTATTAATTTTTTAAACAGTGGATTATTAAATATTATTATGTCATCTACATATCGGAATATTTGCCAATTAATATTATTTTGTAGAAAGTATTCTCTTTCGTACCAGAACAATATTAGATTTGCTAATAACGGACTAGAAGAAGTACCCATGGGAACGCCTTCTGATTGAATATATATTTTATTTTTAAATTCTATATAGTTAAAATTTAAAAATGTTTCCAGTAGAGTTTTTGCTGTTTTAAGATCTAATTTAAATGTTTTATATCTGTTATGAATAATTTTAATGTAGAAAGTTTTGTCATTAATGAATTCATTAAATAAATTGGTTATTTTATTATTTAGATCTCTTAAATTTATTTTAGAATATAGGTCCTCAAAGTCAAATGTGTGTACTGTTTCAATGTTTGTCCAATTGTTCATTAAATAATTAATGATTTTTTTATTTGAGTCGATAAATTTATAATTATATTTATTAGTTAATTTATTTATAATAAATTGTAGTGTTGAGGCTAATTGTATATCAATATTTTTTATGACTGAATTTATACCAGATGTGATTGTTCTGAAAGAAATAGGTTTTTTGTGTAGTTTAGGAATTATATAGAACTTTGGTATGTTTGGATTTTTGTGGTTATTATAAATTTTTAGTGAATTTTCAACATTTTTGATGTCTTTTTTGATTTTTGTGCCTGTAGTTCTAGCAAAAGTGTATTTATGATTATTATTAATTTCCTTTTTTAGTATATCGTGTTATAGATTTTTACAAATTAAAGATAAATTATTGGAACATTTATCTATAGGAGTGATAATATAGTCCTTCTGTAAATTAATTATATTTTCTTTAAAAGAAGGAATGTCTGAATTGGGTTTTGTGTATTTAAGTGTATTATTATAATAATTTATAATTTCCTTTTTAATATTATGTTTCCATTCCAGAAAAGTAAATTCTGGAATACTGTATTTTATACTAGTTTTATTTATGAAAATATCTATATCTTTTAATATAGATTTAATTGTATTATTATAATTGTGTTTAATTTGAGGTATATATTTATACCCTTTATTTAAAATTTCTTGATATTCTGGATTTAAAAAAGAAAAGTTGCTAGTTAATATATGACCTGAGAACTTATATTTATCAATATAGTTGTTGCAATTACATTTAATTTTTTTAAAATTTGCCAAATTATTAATAAATTGGTTATAATTGCAAACTAAATTACCTATATTTTTATTGTATCTCCAGATTGTTTTAAAATTTAAATTTTTTATAGGGAAAAGATTATTGATGATTTGGTTATTAAAAATATCATTAAATTTAATATGATTAAATAAATTGTTATTAAATTTAATGATAATATTAATGTTATTAGTAGTTTGTTTAATTTTTCTGTATTTAAAGATGTCGTGTGTGATATCTATTAATCTGTTAGTCAGATTATGAATTTTAATATATTCTATGAGTTTGATAAATTTATTATTATTTAGTTTAAATAATGTTTTAATAAATTTATCGACGAAGTTGTTAGTGTACATTTGTTTTGGGTCCAGTAATTCTTCAAATTCAATGTAACCTAATTTATTTGTAGTTTTACCTCTAGTTTTATTAGGTTTAGTTTTAAATTCATTTTTTTTGTATTTGCAACTGATTTCATAAGTTGAAATTTCTTCTGTTTGTGGTTTGTATGTGTAGTTTAATTCGTCGTTAAGTCCATAAGGGAATAATGTGTTGTGTTTATAAATGTAGTTGTTTTCTAATAATAGTCGTTGTTTTTTGTTTTGACATATGTCTAGTATTTCTATCTTAAAGTTGTTAAAAGTATGTAATTGATTGTGTTCTTTCATATATATATTACCAATTGATTTTTTAGCGTGGTTTCTATGTAGGTTTATTCGTATATTTAATGGATTACAAGTTTGTCCTATATATGATAGTTGACAAATTTGGCATGTTAATTTATAAATAGTATTCACTAATTTACAACTAGTTGTTTGAAAAGTGTCATGGTTCTTAAGAGAGGGACAAGTTTGACAATTTTTTCTTAGGCAATTCTTAGCGAGTTTAAATTAACATAAAAGAGGTGCTAACACTAATATGTTTGTATTTTTTTTTTAGTTTTTTTAGTTTGTTATTCTTATGAATTTTTAAATATATTTTACTTAATTGTTTTTGTGGTGATAAAATTTGTAATAAATTGAATAATTAATCTATAAATATATAGATATTACTGTTTGTTATCTGTTATATTTTTAAGAATAACTAATAAAAAAAACATCTTTAAACTAACTAAACAATGAAAAAAACAAAAGTTCTGAAATTATTTTTTCTAGAATTACTTTTATAATTTAATTTTTAATAATCAAACAATGAAAGATAATTAAAATTTGTATGAAGATTTATTTATATTAGAATATCTAATATAATTTAATTTGTATATTATGTTATATATAAAAAAATATATCATAGAGCAAGCTCATATGAATTAATATAGTGTAGAAACTATATAACAAAATTATAACAGTGATTCTAATTTTAAAACTTAAGGATCAAACTGATAATAATGATAACTTATATCAGTTAGATTTGATTAGATTAGCAAGCTAAATCTAAATTAATTATAATAATAAATAGTTATTTAATTTTATAGTCCAGTTTTGTATTAAGATTATCTTCACTATTATGATCATTTAAATTCAAATTATAAAATTTGTAAAATGTTATTAATTTGTAGATAGAGAGAGAAAAAAAAAATCCTTTACTTCTACTACATCCTCAAGTTAATTATATATTTATAATTAATAACAATAAAAATTAACAACGTAACGTCTATTACGTCTATTACACTGGAAACATTTTTAAATTTTAACTATATAGAATTTAAAAATAAAATATATATTCAATCAGAAGGCGTTCCCATGGGTACTTCTTCTAGTCCGTTATTAGCAAATCTAATATTGTTCTGGTACGAAAGAGAATACTTTCTACAAAATAATATTAATTGGCAAATATTCCGATATGTAGATGACATAATAATATTTAATAATCCACTGTTTAAAAAATTAATACCTGAAATATATCCTAAATACTTGAAACTTAAGAACAATGAAAAAATTTATAGAAACAAAAAAGTTAACTTTTTAGACTTGAATATAGACCTTACAAATAATGCTGTTAGAGTTTATAATAAAAAGAGTAATTATAATTTCAATATTATAAAATACTGTAATATGAATTCTAATATATCATTAAATTGCTGTAAAGGTATATATTATGGACAGTTTCTAAGATTTTATAGAATAAATAATATATTAGATAATTTCATAGAAGATGTTAAAAATTTAAACATGGAATTTATTAAAAACAAATTTAGTATCAAACAAGTAAAATATTTCAACAGTATATCAATTATAAAATATTTAAAAAAAAATAAATGGAAATATCCATTTATGAAATCAACTTTCTATAATTTCTCTTAATATTAACTAATACAAATTTATAATCTTTAACAGTTAATTAAACTTTGATTAAATAACTGATTAAAAGATTTTTTCACAAGATTTTTAAAGTGTTAAAGTATATAGTTCATTTTTGTTTAATCTCCAATTTCTGGGGAGGAAAATGGAAGTTAAATAAAGATGAATTTGCACAATTAATAGCTTTATTAAACTCTTATAATTTGCCTTTTTAAAGGAATATTAAAAGATGAATAAGTGTTAAATCAGTTATTTTGATATAACTAGCTGTAAAGATTATGAAATTTAGCTTTCTTCCCTTAACTATTTTTCCTTTCTTCTTTAATTTTCTTGTTGTTCAAAAAAATTCTGAATAAATGGTCTAAATTTGAAATGTGGGGGAACATTCCCCTCCCGCGACATGTGTCAGCCAGAAATAGATATTCACAATGGAGGACGCCGCGGCCGAGGTAGGTTTACAGTTTGAATTTGTTAACACTTGTATCTGTTATATATGTTCATTTAAATATTTCACTGAAACAACTTAATATTAACACATAAAATCCGGTTTAAAAGAGATCTATGACATAATAAAGAAGGGGTGAAATGTCGCTGGAATTTTTATCTGAAGATCCCCGTTCCAGCAGATCTCTTTTTCCAATTTATTTCAATTTAAAGTTTTTTGTGTATGTCTGGTCTACCATTAGGGTTTCAAAACATAATATCCAAACTTATAACAAATGTTAATTCATACTATAGATATATTACTAAATACAACTATTTATAATCATATTATAAAATAAAAAAACCTTTAAAAATCTTTAAAAAAAAAAAGGATAAAATATAAAATCATAAAAAAAAAATATATATATACTAACAATCTTATCTACCTTCTTTATAAAACTCTTTTTTTTTTCCTTATTATTAGTTTGATTAAAAGTGCATGGTTCTGTCTTTCTCTCTTTTTTCTAACTATTATATATATTCTCTCTTCGATTATTCTATATATAGGATTAGAGTATGTCTGAATGACGTGTAAAAGCCGATGTAATAGACGTTACGTTGTTAATTTTTATTGTTATTAATTATAAATATATAATTAACTTGAGGATGTAGTAGAAGTAAAGGATTTTTTTTTTTCTCTCTCTATCTACAAATTAATAACATTTTACAAATTTTATAATTTGAATTTAAATGATCATAATAGTGAAGATAATCTTAATACAAAACTGGACTATAAAATTAAATAACTATTTATTATTATTATATATATATATATATATATATATATATATATGAAAAACAATAAAAAAAATAAAAGATAAGTGGGTCAGGAGTTGATATTAAAAATAAAAAAGGCATCTCCTAGCTGTCACAACTAACACAGGGTAAACAGAGAGTCGACAAGATTCGACATACATACACTGACCTTTATATATATATATGATGTAATTCCACTATTGATGCGTGAAAAATTAGCAGTCGTTTGTGGCTGTCTCCACCTCAATCATCATCTCTTTATTTTTCAAATCTTTTTAAACAAAAAAAAAAATTACATACTCCATTTAGTTAAATCTTCAGTAAAAACAACAAAAAAATTACATTCTATCATTCAAAATGTATCACTACCCCCCACAAAAAAAAATAGTATTATTTTTTTTCTAAACGGAGGTTGGGAGGGGATGGAAGGTAAAGGATAAGATACATTTCGAAAGAAAAAAAATGCAAAATTTATATTACACAAGTAATTTTATTTACACAAAAAACCATATTGTTAGAGGTAAAAGGCGACCAAAGCCTGTTAGTTGGGGAAAATCACAGGAAAAGGTGGCCCTACAAAACCTAACTAACAATAGGCAGGAAGAAAAAAAATGATATTTTAAAATTTTGACATTACATGTCTATGGAGACACTCTCCATGTAGAATCCCATTCCAGGGCAACTTTTAGTTATTTTCGCAATGAACCGCACCCCAGTTCTTGGAATTTATATGACCTCTTCCACCTTTGGTA
Organism: Cordylochernes scorpioides; assembly: GCA_030710605.1. Taxonomy (NCBI): domain Eukaryota; kingdom Metazoa; phylum Arthropoda; class Arachnida; order Pseudoscorpiones; family Chernetidae; genus Cordylochernes; species Cordylochernes scorpioides. Next base: position 63,443,721 of record CP092880.1, read on the forward strand.
AACCTCACAGGATACAACTGGTTCCGATTCAGTTTGGGTGTCTACTGAAACCAGCAGTAGTTTCTCCAGGGGCTCTGTGGGGTGATCTGGATTTTTAATGGAAGAGAATAAAACCTGAGGACTATCGGTGGAAGCTTGCTTGTTAGGTTCGACACTCAAGCATCTTTCCAAATCCTCTTCTTCCTGAAATGGGAATGATGGTTCAGTATTTTCTTCATTATCTTCAGTTACCGGATTCCAGAGCTTTACTTTAGAAATATTAACTATTGTTGCATGCTTATTTTCGGGTTGGCATGGCTTATCTATTTCTATGGTTTGTGGTGAGGGTATGGAAATTATGGTGTATGGTTCTGGGTTAAAGGCTGGCATAAGATTACCTTGACCTGATTGGTAAGGGATTTTATAAAGGACCTTATCCCCTATTTTTAGATTAGGCGTTTTATGGGATTCATTATATCTTTTTACCAATTTAAGATGTAATTTTTCTGTATTTTTATTTGCAATTCTCCTAGCCTCTTCTATGGGTGGATATGCTCTTGTTAAATTATTGATATACAAGGTATGTCCCATAAGTTCCCGGACTGGGTCCATAAAAAAATAAATAAATGAAAAATGTAAATAAATTTGACTGTTTATTATAGAAAAAATATCAGGAAACACGGTGGTACCAATATCGAGGCGGTACATTAGCGCGCGCCAAGGTCATTCTTATTTATTTAAAGGTCACACCTAGCGCTGCGGCGATTTTACGATGGAACAAAAATTGAAGCAGAGGATTTGCATAGAATTTTGTGTGCAACTTCAAATATCTGCATCCGAAACTTTTGAAATGCTTAATAAAGTATTCCCCAATGACTCTCCAAAGAGAACAACTGTTTTTGAATGGCATTCTAGATTTAAAGCTGGCAGAATGTCCATTGAAGATGAACCTCGGCAAGGACGCCCAAAATGTGCAAAAAATCACCGATTTGATAAAAGAAAATCCTCGAACCACTTTGCTGGAGCTAGAGCAAGACACAGGCATCTCTAAAACAACGATTGGAAGGATCGTAACCAAAGATTTGAAGCTCAAAAAGACTCCTGCAAAATTCATCCCAAGATTCCTCACTAATGAGCAAAAACTGTGTCGGCTTGCAACCTGTGAGAACAGGTTGGAAATGACAAGAACGGATCCGGAATGGAAAGACAAGATAATCACAGGCGACGAGACATGGGTCTATGACTATGACCCTGAAACCAAGCGTCAATATGCCGAGTGGAGAGGTCAGGGTGAGCCTAGACCAAAAAAATCCAGGATATTGAAATCCAGAAACAAGGTGTTGCTGGTCGCTTTTTTGGATAACAAGGGCATTGTTCATCACGAGTATCTTCCTGCAGGCCAAACGGTTATTAAGGAAATGTATTTGGACATTCTTCGCCATCTAAGGGAAGCGATTCGAAAAAAAATGCCAGAAAAATGGCCTAATGGTGACTGGATCCTACACCATAACAATGCCCGCCCTCACACAGCGCACTTGGTGACGAGTATTTTTGGCTAAAAACGGGACAGAAATCCTACCTCAACCACCCTATTCCCCAGACATCGCACCAAATGACTTTTTCCTGTTCCCCAAACTTAAAGCAGTTCTAAAAGGAAGACATTTTGACACCAGGGATGACATAATAGAAAAATCGCTGTTGGCATTGAAGAGCATTCCAAAAGAGCTCTATAAAAACTGTTTCGACAATTTGGGGAAACGATGGCGCTGGTGCGTTGAAGCAAGGGGGGATTACTTTAAAAAGTTTTAATAATTTTTTAAAAATATATCTTACCTTTTTTTTTTCATGGACCCAGTCCGGGAACTTATGGGACATACCTTGTATGATGGCGTTATGCCAAAAAGCAAATAAACGGGAGGCATTTTAGTTATGGAATGAGGAATACTCCGATATTCTTCTAGGGCCTTTTGTAATAATTTGGGCCATGGTATTCTGGGATTTTGTTGATGGTGAAGTCTAAGTTTTGAGATAATTGTCGCATTCGCCCTTTCTACAAGCCCATTACATTGTGGGTGCGAAGGGGATGTCATTACGTGTTTTATGCCCTTTTCTTGTATAAATTTTTTAAACCTTTTGGACACAAATGAGGGGTGCCTATCAGTAACAATAATTTTTGGTTTACCTACATTTAATAACTGATTTATTATATTGATGTACTTTGCTATAGACGTACTCTTAGAAGGATAAGCCCAGATGTATCTTGAGTGATGATCAACTATCACATGAAGAGAATTATTTGTACTGTTATAATCCCCTAATCCTAAAATACTGTCAAGGGCAACTACATCAAATGGTTTCTCAGCTAGTGGTAAATTACCCATGAGTCCATACGAAGGTGTAGTTGGCTTCTTTACAGACTGACATATTGTAAATTTCAGAATATATTTTTTTATTTGTCCTATCATTCCTTTGAAACAATATTGTGTTGAGATAACTCTAGCCATTGAACTTATGCCTGGGTGTCCTAAACTTTCGTGAGCCCTACTTATCAATTGTTGTTGTAAGGAGGGTGGTACTATAATCATATCTCTATTTTTTAGCCTAATATAAGTAATACCGTTTTTAATGAAATATAGTTTAGATGAAGGCTTAAGTAATGATTTTTGTTCTTGTTCTATATTTTGAACAGTTAAGAAGCAGGTATATGGCAGTCGGGACAACATGTCGGCTTCATGATTCTCACATCCCTTATTATATTTAAATTCCAAATCATATTCTGATAATTTTAGCGCCCATCGGAATAATCTACCGTTAGTATGTTTGAAATTATTTAACCAAATTAATGCCTTATGGTCGGGATGAACTATCACATGTTGACCTGAAATATAGGGATGATATCTTTTACATGTTTCTATTATCGCCAATAATTCAAGTTCTGTTATTGTATACTTGGATTCTGCTCCCCTTAAAGCCCTACTATAAAACGCTATGGGTCTTAAGGTGCCATCAGGATACTCCTGTTTAAGTACGCCTCCTAAACCTGCAATACTAGCATCGCAAAAGATATGTGTAGCTAATAATGGATTATAAATTTGGAGTATTGGTTTCGAAACTAATGCTTCTTTAAGGGCTTCAAAACTCCTCTGACACTCTTCAATCCACGTAAATTTTACATCTTTTTTCAATAGATCATTTAAAGGCGCTCTCAACTTATTAAAATTATTTATAAATTTTGCATAATGCGTAACGCTGCCCAAAAATGACCTTAAGCATCTAACATCACGAGGAGGGGGCAAAGATTTAGTTATACCAACATTAGTACTTGAAGGAGAGATTTGATCTCCAAAAATTTCGTAACCCAAATAATTTATCTTTTGCATAAAAAACAAACATTTATCTTTCCTAAGTTGGATACCTTCCTTTTGTAGGATTGCAAATATTTCCCCAAGGTGTTCTAAATGGGATTCGGTATCTTTTGAGAAAACCAATATATCGTCAAAGTAAGATATTATATTTTTAAGTTCATATTTCTGCAATATGGAAGTGAGGATCCTGTTAAAAATAGCAGGAGCTGTCCGCAATCCAAATGGTAATTTGCACCATTGGTAAGAACCTTCTGTGGTGGTAAAGCAAGTAATAGGTTGATCTTTTTCATGTAAACCAATAGTCCAGTATGCACTTGAAATATCAAGGCACGAGAATACTTTTGAGCCTTGCACCTTTTGGATGATATTTTCAACTAAAGGGATTGGGAAACTATCTCCTATCAGTTTTGAATTCAATTTCCTAAAGTCGATACATAGTCTAGATTTATCATTTTCTCCCTTTTTATGTGCTAAAGTTACTGGCGAACTATATGGAGAAGAAGCATGCCTAATAATCCCATATTTTAATAATTGCCTAATTTGTTCCTTAATTATTTCGGTGTCCCTGGGATTATGTCGATAAGGTCTGAGACAAACAGGAGTTTTATCTTTGAGTCTTAACCTGGGGGGATCTACTTTTAATGGTCTAATATTATATTTGTTTTCACTAAAAATATCATTATAGCGACTTAATAAAATGTAGAGATTATTCTTAAGTGTTTGTCATCATTATTTAGATAGCTGTCTTCTAGATTTGGCAAGGGTAAGGGTCGAAAGTTTGGTTGGTAAACGAGTTTAGATTTAAAACAAGAGGGGACATTTATGTTATATTGATCAATAGTTCTATCTAAAAGAGGTAACTTTTTTATATGATCACATTTTCCTGAAAGTCTTAAACAATAATTATGTTTTTTACAATATTTAACATTATTAAAAACACCAAAATATTTTTTTGAGTTATCACAATATTGCAAAGCATTGAGTTCATCTTTAGAAAATGTATATTGAAATTTGGATAAAAACACATTATTTTGCATAATACAACAACAACAAAAAGCCTTTATTCAGGGTCACTGACCCTATACAGGATTCACCAGAGGTATGCATAAGAACAAAGCAGTGAGACAAAGGAAATAACGATATATACAGAAGAAAAGGAAAAAAAAACAAGAAAGAGAAAGAGGGAAGCAAGAAAAACAACACAAAGAGAGTAGCCGTAAGAAAGTGAGGAGTGAGTGTCACTTGACCTTCTTCTAAGATATGGACTTGTGGAAACCATAAAACGCCGTAGCAATATACTTATTCTGGGTCATATTGTCAATTATTTATGGAAGTGAAGCACAGAGTTGCCCAGTTTTGAGCATAAGGGTTCTTATTTCTTCTTTCAGAGCATAGCAATCAAAAATATAGTGAGTGATTTCATTTTTTAGTTTTGAATTACAGAAGGTACAAATCGGGTCCTCACCGCAGAGCATCTTGGTGTGGTTTTCTCTAAAAAAACTTGAAAGTATTCTAACTTGTGCGAGTAGTCTTACAACCGGGAAAGGAAAATCCCCTAAAAGGTATCCCTCCGTCATGAAAGATATGTGAATGTCTTTGTAGTGAGAGTATAGCTTAGATTTATCCATTCTTGTAAGGTCGTTTTGTATAGATTGGTCTGCCGCTGTTTTTAAGAGCCCTGTAATCGCGCTCCTCAGAGTTTTAGGATCATCACAGGAAACAAGTGCAGGGGATCCATTATTGTTAAGCAGATTGGTGAGCTTTTAATGAAACCGATGGGTGTGCCCGAGGCATTAGACAGTTCCCGTGTTCTATTAAAGCACATACGCGGCAATCTGTCACTGCTCATATTCAACACCCGCAGCCAATACTATTTTGCATAATAACATTCTCACAAAAATCAATCTTTAGGTTAAAATATTTCAGGTACTTAGTGGATACTATCAGAAAATTTAAATTTGGATTATCAATAATATAGAACAACATATTGTTAGTTATATCTCCAATTCTGATCGTTAAACAAATTTGTCCAAATATTCCAATACGGTTAGATACAGTGCCAATCATATTAGGTGTGTTTGTGTGTTGTTGGCTAGAGTTATTTATCTTATCTAAAAGGCATTCAGGTAATAGGTGTACAGAAATAATATTAATGTCACTGCCGGAATCAAAAAGTACTAAATAGGTTCCCAAGAGTAATGGATTTACCCCAACGTCACTCATCACTCCTGGGCACCACTATTGTTGCCTTACATTACCGGTTTCTTGCCGGTCGCCAACCTCTCTGCCGGGGCGGGCACCTGAAGGAAGAGAATCCTGTGAAGGCGTTGCATTCCTTGAGTCGATATTTTGAAAGTCCCGTCGATATCTGGGGCCATTAAATGGTGAAGATATCTCTTCATGTCGAAATCCTTCTTCCAGGGAAGATGCAATTTTAATCCACATGTCCAGATTAGCTGGATTGGCAGCGATCAAAAATGGTCTCAGCTTCGCGTTTACATTCGAAGAAAGCGCTTCCAGGGTCTGCTCCGAACTTATATTCAATATTTTTGCCAACTTCAATTTATTAAAATAATAGTCCATAAGGGATTGCGATGGTAGCTTCTTTTCAGTCCAAAATTGCTTCATCAATCCACTTGTCGATACCGGGAAAAATGTATTCATAGCTTGGTGAAGTTCACCCAACGTAAACACGTCCTGGCACATCGAGGCGTATATCTCTAACGCTTTTCCTTTAAAAATGCTCGGGATCATTGATAAAGCATCCTTTTCTGAAATACTTTGAAGCTTGACTATCCTTTCAAAAAGATTTCGCCATTCTTGATACGTAAGGCCTGTATCAGGGTTGAAAATCGGCAAAATTTCTTTAATTGAAATGTCTATTTTCGCTCCGGTAACAACCTCTTCTTTCTGTAAAATTTTCAAGTCTTTCTTCGGTATCATTTCAAATTTATTTTAAATTCTTACCGTTGTATGTAAAAAAAAATTTTTTTTTTTCTTCTTTTTTTTTTTCAAATATTCCTAGCAGGAACCTTGCTTTGGTCTTGATGAAGTATAAGATATTCTTAGGATCTTCCCGTAGGCAGCGATCCTGTCGACTTGCTGATGTAATTCCACTATAGATGCGTGAAAAAATAGCAGTCGTTTGTGGCTGTCTCCGCCTCAATTATCATCTCTTTATTTTTCAAATCTTTTTAAACAAAAAAAAAAATTACATACTCCATTTAGTTAAATCTTCAGTAAAAACAAAAAAAAAATACATTCTATCATTCAAAATGTATCATATATATTGAGACGTTACAGAAACAATTTTCAATTGTACATAAATTCCTTTAAAATGTTACTTTAATTTTTCATGTGTTTATTTTCATTTTTATTTTCCATTCATTAAAAGTCAATAATGTACATACTAAATTAGTAAAAAAATTCAATAAAAACGATATGTAAAAATAGACATAAACAAATGGCTTGTAAAAGAAAGCAGCAATAAATGAGTTTAGGCAAAATGCCTATTTCATTAACAAACATTTCACTTTTAAAATAATAAACTTTAAAAATAAAGTTTTACTAAACTAAAATTAGCGTTTAAAAAATAAAAACGTGGCAATATGAAAAAACAATAGAAAAAATAAAAGATAAGTGGGTCAGGTGTTGATATTAAAAATAAAGAAGGCATTTCCTGACCACGAGCACATGTGCTTTTTAGATGGCAGAGCGCCATCTAGTGGAGCAAAAATAAACTAAACGTTTATTTAGCTTGCTCCGTGATATTTGGCCAACCCAATTTCTTGATAAATCAAGAAAAGCCATCCACGAACGTGTTTCGCGCTGTTGGCGCTAGTCAGCGTGGAGTAGGCTGTAACCACTGCGACCAAAAAGATTTTTGGTCCCAGAGGCTTCCTGAGTAATCAAGAAATGGGTATTTAAGGCCAAATTTGCGTAAAGACGCTTAACACAATAGAAAAAAAAAAAAAGATAAGTGGGTCAGGTGTTGATATTAAAAATAAAGAAGGCATCTTTATTTTTATATTTATATATACACCATATTTATTATTTACTAAATATAATCTTTTATGGTTGTTTGTGAAAAAAAATATGGAACGCTTCACGATTTTGTGTGTCCGCCTTGCACAGGTCATACTTATCTTCTCTGCATCGTTCCTATTGTAGTAGTTGTACTGAAGAACAAGTCTGATATTATAAAAAGGTAAAAGGGTCAAAATCACTTTTTTTTTATTTTTAAAAGAAAAAAAGATGTACTCTGGTTCTCTGTTGCACCCAAAGCTGTTTGCTTCGCATTAAAAAAAATGATAAACAAATATGATGAAATAAATGTCTTGACGCATTTTTAGATTGAAGGAGCGCCTTCTTTGTGCATTATAAAGATGGATGCGTTCCCACTATAATTTCCTAACTTCAAATGTTTTTTATATGCTTTATCTAAATACTTGTATATTTCTGATTTCTCTGGAAGCCTTTTGGACCAAATTCTTGGTCGTTGAGGTATAGCCTGCACCACGCTGACGAGGGCCAACAGTCCGAAACGCGTTCGTGGTTGGATTTTTCTTGATTTATCAAGAAATTTGGTTAGCCAAATATCATTGAAACAAGCCTAAACTAACGTTTATTTGATTTTTTACACTTGAAAACTCTGTGTGGTGAATCCACATAGGACTATATGTCTTAAAAAGAGTTGTTTTGTGTGCGTGATAAATATGAGAATTGTTATTAAAATAAACACTGCATTTTTTTTTTATTGAATGACGGTTAAATATATATGATTGTATTTTATATATTTTTTGTATGTATTTGAGGGTGATATTTTGGAAAAAGTTTATTCAACAGGAGCATTGGCTGGAGATTAAATTTATAAAATGTTATAAGAGTTCACACTGTGCTGATAATTCGAACCTTTTTACATTCCTGATCTTATAAATATTATATAGTATGTTACGATCACGTCCGAAAGTTGGTAAAACCATCGACAACCTGTGGACCAGGGGGTAGACAGAATAATCAGGAAGAAGCCAAGATGTCAGCAGTCAAGTTGTGCTCCCGCATGTGAACAGCGTGGTTGGATGATCCTCTTTGTCTTGTTTTATGCTTGTTCTCCATAATGCATGAGGGTAAATATAAAGGAATCGAACACAGATCCCTATTGAATCCACGTGCTCATTTGACTATCCTTGATACAGAAGAGGTGACGATGACGTATCAATAATAAAGATGGATTGAGACAATGATAAATTCCCTATTCTCCATAGAAGAATAAATACAGGTTGCGGGAAGGAATGCTTCTTTCTATAAGAGGATGATTGCACAGACTTTCAGGCAAGACGCCCTTCTCCGAGAGTAGGGCGTCTTGCCCGAAAGCTTGTTGTATGACCGTCCTCTTATATAATGAAGCTCTTCCTTCCGACCTGTGTTTCTTTTTGATTGAAGATGGAAGTTGCCTCTAATCAGTATTCATATTTATATTTCAAATAGTAGATCGGCCAGATAAATACCTTTTATTTCCACAACGTTTAAGTCAATAGCATTCACCCTAGTAAAGGGTGAGAAAGCAATTTTTCCAATAGACATTATTTAAATTTTGAATCATGGGGCTTGTGAATAATCGATTTAGGGTCTTTAGAGATTTAAAACTATGAGATACTCACTTTATTTAAACAGAAAAATCAATTCCAAAAGGGCGTTCCAAACATATAGGCTGTTCAAAACCTATGCAAATTTGCCCCCAAAACATGCTAATTAGCTAATTTGACATAATAAAACGATATTACCTTTAATAACATATTAAATAATTCCTCTCATCATCATTACAACTACTAATAAATACTTATTTAGTTAACCCTGGTTCCTAGAGCGCATACAGAATTCGCTAACTACCCGGGTTGTCCTTCTTGGTTTTATCTACAATGCCAGTGGAAGTACAATCCATAAGGTGGCGCCATGCAGATTTATTTCCTGTGAGATTTTCTAGGGATGCTGGACTAAGGTTGATGATCCCTAAGAGGGTGGCCGTCAGGAATCTTTGGTATTGAAAGGTTGGCCAGGTGAAGAGTAGGTGGTCCACGATTTGGTCTTCGCCTTGGCAATGGGGGCAAGTTGGGTCTTTCTTCAATACCTTTCCTTAGTCTGTTTAAGGTAACAAGGACCAGTCAAAATTGTTGTTGAGATAAATCCATGTTTGATATTTTGAAGCCTTGAGTAGTTTCGGGGTAGCAGCAAATCTTCGTGGATTAGTCTTAGATTTAGAGGTCTTTACTCATTTTCTGGGCAATCTGATCTTTTTTTTACTGCGCGCGACGCTCTTTGGGAGGTTACTAAAAGATAATGACTGGTTAGAGTGTGCTGCGGCTTTTGCCGGCTGATCCGCCAGTTCATTTCCTGCAATACCGCTGTTGACTACTAATAAAATAATAATACAACCACAATCATATTAGTATCCTTGTTTATAAATATGCTTGTAAATATATATAAATATAAAATGTTAAAAGTATGTTGTTAGTCTCCATCAAAACTAGTCATTTAATGACTAAGAAATTTCATATGAGGTAGTTGTGCGTGTGTGAGATATAGTTCACACACTTTGGCTAAACAAATTAACCATAACAAATCTAATTAGCCTTATTGCGATTTCACCGCCACTCTGTGTTGTGACGACGATCTAAGTTCTATAGAGGTAGTCACTCACCTCTATTCTTGGTCGGCGGGGTTGAAGGTTCAAAATTAAGGCGTCGCTGCTTATAGCACTATTAAAATATTAGACGAAAACAGGAGGGAAATTATATTTATTATAATTTAAGAAAATAAGTATTATTTAATTAATTATATATTTAAATATTTACACTAAAAGAATCGGAGATCAGGGCAAATTCTAGTGTTCGAAAGTTGTTTACAAGTTCTTCTGTATTTGTTTTCTCATTTTAGCCGCTGCATCCCCGTAGCCGCTTCCGTCGGCCTCCCATTGGCTGCTTCGAACTCCTTCGTTTCCAACATTTCTCCCACCTTTGAGTTGGCGCCTCGACGACTCAAACATAGAAAGGAAAAGTTCAGTAGATCCAATCGGTTGGGTCTCTTGATGGGCCGTCCGTAACTTGACACAACATTCGGTGTTTCAATGTGATGTTGCTCTTGTTGTGAAATCAAAGGGTCCTCTTCAGTTGTCAATCGAACTTCTTGTGTGGGAGATCGCTCCGTTAGAGGGTCTCGACATCTTATCTCGGGGGTTATCTCTAAATTGTAGAGTTTTTGAATAGGCCGTATTTTATCACCTGAGGAAGTTTTCACTTTCGCAACCCTCACAAGTCCATCTTTTCCTGGATAGAGTTGGATTATTCTGGCTAACGGCCAGTGTAGTCTCTTTAAACTCTCTTGTCCAATGAGCACCATGTCTCCCACCTTGAATGGTATGGTAGTCTTCAGGCGTCTCGTTTCTTGTCTCAGGAATCCAAAATATTCGATACGAAATCGCTCTCTAAGATCTTCTCGTACACGTTTGATATATTGATATTTGCGGGAGAGGGTCTGGTTATCAATCAAGTCCAGGTCTGGAACGCCAACCTCTCTGACCTCATGTAAGAACAACGAAGGTGTCAATGGAGCGAGATCCTCACTTTCTTCAGTTAGGTAGGTCAGTGGGCGTGTGTTCATCAAGCTTTCGACGTCACACATTACCGTGGAAAGTTCTTCATATCCCAAGGAGGTTTGACCGAGAATCCTAAAGAGCAATTGTTTCATCATTCCAATCAAACGCTCCCACCATCCACCCCACCAAGGAGCACCAGGCGGTATGAATTTCCAGGTGATGTTTTTCAATGTGGGATCACATTTTAATCTCGAAAAATCAATCTTCTTTAAAGCATTAGCCATGCCTCTGAAATTAGTCCCATTATCCGAATACACAATCAATGGTCGGCCTCTTCGAGCAATAAATCGGCGGAAAGCTTGGAGAAAGGCTTCCATAGACAAAGATGTCACAAGTTCCAGATGAACTCCTCTATACACTGCACATGTGAAGATGACAAATTGTTCATATGTCGGCTAATCAAAATGTCTTCTCTCCCAAATCTGTCTTTAAGCAATTTTATAGCTTTCTCATAATTGTCCGCAGATAAAGCGAAACCTTCGACTGTGTTTAGTGCAGTTCCGCCGAGATGTGACTTAAGATAGTTAAATTTATCGATCGGGTTCAGTGAGTTGTTCTGGTGTATAGCTGCATCAAAAGAATTCCAGAACGTCAGCCATTCACTAAAATTTCCATAAAATTTCGATATCATCAATTTCGGAAGTTTCACAGTCGTGCAGGAAGGTACATAATGTCTCATTTCATTTTCATCTATTCGTGAGTTCGAATTCGGTATATTTTCGCCATGAAAATCTGATTGGCGAATCTTTTTATTTGCCCTAAATCTCCAAGTAATATATTTCTCTCGATATTCCTCTACGCCCTGTAATTCCTTCTCTAAATCGTCAGTTTCAAGATGCGTTTCTATTTCGTGATCCACTAATTTAAGTTCGTTAAATGATTCATTCAATTGTTCTAATAATTCTTCAAGATCAATTCTAATTAGCGTGTCAAGTCCACTTTCAATCTTATTGCATGTTTTCGTTAAATATGATCTGTTAATAGCACGCTTCTTTTTTAAACGTAGAATTAATTCTTCCGCCATCTTGTAAACAAAGCAGCAAGTAGGGTTAGCTAGCGAGTTCCAAAATGGTCAGCTTAAAATGATTTTTTTTTTCTAGAATTTACCTTCAACAGTCCCGGCTGGGATGCCAAAAATATTGAGATTTCACCGCCACTCTGTGTTGTGACGACGATCTAAGTTCTATAGAGGTAGTCACTCACCTCTATTCTTGGTCGGCGGGGTTGAAGGTTCAAAATTGAGGTGTCGCTGCTTATAGCACTATTAAAATATTAGACGAAAACAGGAGGGAAATTATATTTATTATTGCAGCATCTTCGTACACTTTTATTTTTAGCAAATCTTTATTGTCTTAGTAAAGTCTGATACAGCCTTTTATTGTTTATTTGCGAAACGCCAAAAAGTGACAAAAACAAATCAAAAAGGGATGATGATAACCTGCGTCTTGCAGATTAACATTTTCATAGAAACATATATATATACATATTTATTGCTAGCTATATATCACCATCTTCTCTCTTCAAACACGAAATCTCACAGGCGGTCTCCTCGCTCGAGGTGGGTTCCGCCTTAGGACAGGACCCTCCTCTTTCAAGGCCTCGGGGTCCAGCGAGCGAAGAGGCTCCAATGACTTTCCATCGTCTGTATCACTCTGAACCTCTGAATCTTGATCCGACCGCTGGTTAGTTAGTCCTGGCGACAGCGACTCCATATAACCTCTGTCTCGTACAACCTCCGAGATTATGGCACTGGGACCTGCTCCTCTTGAGTGCTCGGGTTGACGCTCTCCATCTCCACTCTCATCTTCCTCACCATTCCTCCACCTTTTTCTAATTTGATCCCTGTGATAGGCCTTTACCTGTCCGTGGATCAAAATGGTGTAGACTCTAGTTCCCTTCTTGCCCACAATTTTTCCTGGGATCCATTTATCACCACCTCTAAAGTTTTTACACCACACTAAATCATCTATCTGGAATTCTTCCAAATGGGTTCGCCGATCATACTTCATTTGCCTGGCTTGCTGGTCCCTAACTCTAGATGCCAAGCTGGGATGTATCAACGATACTCTGGTTCGAAGCGCACGCCCAATAAAGAGCTCTGATGGAGTCTTTCCCGTTGTCACATGCGGGGTGCTTCGATATGCCAGAAGAACTTTTGATAAGGTGTCTTGAATGGTGTGTATCCCCAATTTTCCTTTTATTTTTATCCAGGGCAGTCTTAATTGTTCTAACCGCTCTTTCAGCCAAGCCATTACTTTGCGGGTGGTACGCCGGGATCAATGTTTGTTTAATTCCATTTCCTTCCAGAAAACCTTTCATTTCACTACCAGTAAACTGAGGTCCATTATCAGATACAAGTTCCTCCGGTAAACCATAGGAAGAAAAAAGTCGCCGTAGTTGCTCAATGGTTTTGCGTGTGGTGGTCTCTCTCATTGGGATGGCTTCGATCCACTTCGAATGACTATCTACTACTATTAATAATGTTTTCCTTATTTGCAAAATCAATGTGGATTCTTTGCCAAGGTCTGGTTGGCCATCTCCAGGGTTGCCATTTTCCTTTATTTGGCCCATCCTGGGATTGCTGACAGCTTCTGCACTTATTCACCAAAAACTCGATTTGGGTATCTAGATTTGGCCACCAAAAATGTGATCTTGCTACAGCCTTCATTTTGTTCATACCGGAATGAGTCTCATGAAGACAGTTCAACATTTTTATTCTGAGAGATGGTGGAATGACAACTCTCATTCCCCAAACCAAACACTCCCCATCTACAGTTAGCTCAAGTTTCCTTTGAAAATAAGGTCTGAGGTGATCAGCCACCTTTTCAGGCCAGCCTTGCTGAGTATAAAATTTGGCCAATGAGAGCACTTCGTCTTTTTCAGTTTCCGTGGCAATTTCCTCTGCTGTGATCGGCAATTCTTCCACATAGGATAAAGCATAGACATTATTTAATCTTGGAATTTCTTCACAGCCCACAGGAAAACGTGACAGAAGATCTGCATTCCCATGGTCTTGAGTTCTTCGAAATTTAATATCGTAAGTATAAGCTGACAAAATAAGCGCCCAACGCTGCAATCTTGAAGTAGATAAGGTGGGGATTCCTGATCTTGAGCCCAAAATGGTCACCAATGGCTTATGGTCTGTAATAAGAATAAATTTTCTTCCATAAATAAATTGATGAAACTTGGTAACTCCATAAATAATGGCTAGAGCCTCCTTCTCAATCTGAGAATAATTTTGTTCTGCTTCCGATAAAATCCGTGAGGCAAACATAATCGGTCTCTCCTGGCCTTCTATAATATGTGACAACACAGCGCCCACTCCAATCTGCGATGCATCAGTGGCCAAACACAATGGCAAAGTCGCATCATACGGGACTAGCACCCTCTCAGAGGTAATGCTATTCTTGCACTTGTCAATGGCCTCTTCACATTCCTTTGTCCAAACCCAAGGACGTTTTTTGTGAAGAAGCTCATGAAGAGGCTTCAAAAGCTCTGGCAAATTGGGTATGAACTTCCCATAAAAGTTTACTAAACCAAGAAATGACCTTAATTCAGAGATATTCGTAGGCGTTTTGGCCTTCTGTATTGCTTGTACCTTATGATCTAAAGGTCTGATGCCCTCTCCCGTGACAAGATGTCCTAAATATTCAATTTCTTTTTGCAAAAATAGGCATTTTTCTTTCTTTAGTTTGATATTATACTTCGCCAAGCGAGCAAATATAGTCTTCAACAACGCCAGATGTTCTTCAATTGATGATGTGGCTATAAGGACATCATCAATATAACAAATTACGCCTCCTATACCCGACAAAAACCCTATCCATTACAGATTGAAAATAACTGGGCGCATTTGCCAATCCAAATGGCATTCTCTTAAACCTGAAAAGCCCTTTATGAGTATTTATCGTTAGTAACGGTCGGGTGCCTGGATCCACCTCTAATTGCAGATAAGCGTTCCTCAAGTCCAATTTAGAAAAGTATTTTCCCTTGGCCAATGTGGAGAATAAATCTTGCTGTGTGGGAAGGGGATAGGCCGCAGTGTCCAAATATTTATTTAGAGTTACCTTGAAGTCGCATCAAATTCTGATCTCTTTATTTTTCTTCGGCACTACAACCACTGGAGTGGCCCATTTACTGCTCGCCACCTCACATAGATAACCCTTAGCCACCATTTTGTCTAATGCTTCAGTAACTGCTGGCCTAATGGCGAAAGGCACCGGACGAGCCTTATGGAAAATTGGATTCACATCACACATGTTTACTGAAAATGTGAAACCTTTTATTGGTTCAGTTGTCTCCACAAATAGGGCTTGATTTTCCTTCAAAATTTCCTCAATGGTAATTTCCACAGGCATATGTTTTACCGCGAAACAGCCCAATTTCAATCTATTTATCCATTCTCTTCCCATCAAAGCCCTCTTTTCTCCTTTCACCACCAACGCTCTAAGTTTGTAAGTAATATCTTGACACTCCACTTTGACATTGATTTTACCCAGAATGGGTACCACGGTACCATCATAAGTTCTTACAATAATACTCGCTTTTTCCAATTTCAAGTGTTGAAGACTATTTTTAAAATCCTTTTCTGATATCAGTGTTAGACCACTACCCGTATCCATTTCAAATTTAATAAAGTTTCCTTCTACTTTTAATTCCATCAGATAGGGAGGGTCACTTGAGGCAAAATTAATTTTATACTCAGGTATCGTCACGCTTATAATTTTCTGGACATACTCTTCCTCCTCTTCTTGGTCTCCTATCTGATGTATATTTCCCGGCTGATTCTGATGTTGCCTTAGATTTCTTCTACTGCTCCAACATATTGAGGCAATGTGTCCTTTTTTATTACACTTAAAGCATATCGCCTCCTTAAATCTACATGGTTCTTTATGCAGTTTACCACAATGTTTACATTTGCCATTCTGGAAATTTGATTCAACCTTGCGTTCCAGCCTCAACTTATCTACACAATCTTCACCCTGCTCCAAATGAAATAATTTTGTATTTTTCTCGGCCGCTTCCATAGATAATGCTATCTCAATTACTTTAGCTAAAGAAATGTCGCCCTCCGACAAAATTCTATTTTGTATTTTGGCATTATATAACCCACAAACCATTTTATCACGTAAAGAATCCTCCAGAAAATTTCCAAAGTTGCATGAGGAAGCCAAACGCTTAATTTCCACCAAGTAATCCAAGATGCTTTCTTCCTTTAATTGCATTCTTTTAAAAAAAATTAACCTCTCTACTACAATTGAGCGCTTTGGAGAGAAGTGCCTTTTCAAGATATCTATTAGGTCATCAAAAGTTTTATTTTTAGGTAGAATAGGACTGCACAAATTCTTCAAAACACCATATGTTTTACTTCCCATGAGGGTTAGGAGATAAGCCTTTTTCTTCTCATCCCCTGCCTCCTCCAATATGAGAAACTGTTCCAATCGTTCATAAAACGTTTCAAAAGTTTCAGTTTCCTCATTATATTCCTTAAATTGGTAACTAGCCATTTTTTTTCACTCTTTCTTAAATTTGCATCCTAAAACTTTGCAATTTGTGTCTTTTAAAATTTACTTTCAATTATATGCAAAATCAAAGATATTTTCTAAAAATATTTACTTCAAAATTCGAGGGTACTTACTCTTATATTCTCGTCGCCAAATGCAGCATCTTCGTACACTTTTATTTTTAGCAAATCTTTATTGTCTTAGTAAAGTCTGATACAGCCTTTTATTGTTTATTTGCGAAACGCCAAAAAGTGACAAAAACAAATCAAAAAGGGATGATGATAACCTGCGTCTTGCAGATTAACATTTTCATAGAAACATATATATATACATATTTATTGCTAGCTATATATCAATTATAATTTAAGAAAATAAGTAAAGTATTATTTAATTAATTATATATTTAAATATTTACACTAAAAGAATCGGATATCAGGGCAAATTCTAGTGTTCGAAAGTTGTTTACAAGTTCTTCTGTATTTGTTTTCTCATTTTAGCCGCTGCATCCCCGTAGCCGCTTCCGTCGGCCTCCCATTGGCTGCTTCGAACTCCTTCATTTCCAACAAGCCTACTAAAGGGTATAAAATGAAGATGCTGATATATTTTTGATTTTATATCATCAACACTATTACTAATAAGACTCGCGAGCTATTCTGGAATGTAAACTGAGTTGATAATAAAAAGATCATAATGATTAAAAATCATTAAAAATATTCTAGCAAGTGTGATGTATAAGTTTTGCAATATTTAAAAAAAAGACAACATACATTTTTAAAATGTTACCATTAAAGTGCAAAATGTTGCCTTAAAATTGCAAAACCTATATATGAACTATATAAATCCCCAATTATGATGTAAGATTGCTTTTAAAATTATATAAAAAATAAATTGAATGCAAATATTTCGATTTTTTACACACGGAAATATTTTACAATCTTATAAAATACACT
>CP092880.1:63461269-63478997 GCA_030710605.1 Cordylochernes scorpioides
AAAAAATTTGCTCGCGTCCTCAACAAACACTTTTTTATTTCAACTTTTT
This sequence comes from Cordylochernes scorpioides, assembly GCA_030710605.1. Classification (NCBI taxonomy): domain Eukaryota; kingdom Metazoa; phylum Arthropoda; class Arachnida; order Pseudoscorpiones; family Chernetidae; genus Cordylochernes; species Cordylochernes scorpioides. Next base: position 63,461,319 of record CP092880.1, read on the forward strand.
AATGGACCTACACATTCCCTAGATAACTCCATATCTCGGCAAAATTAACATATCTCTGAGTTTATTTCCAATGAGATGCTACCTAAAAAAATGTTACAGTATCTGTAATATGTACAATATACAGCGGCCACCTAACCATAAGGTTGACACTTCAGACAAGAGCTAGATGACTACGTCATTCTCGGGTCCACTAAGACCTCAAGTTTTCCCTGAGTCTTGAAGTGAGAGAAGTTTTCAAAGGCCCTCTGACTGTCTGAAGGAGGTCTCTTCGTTGTACGCATGTCTATGATTTTCCATTGTGCGTTTGCCATTAACAAAAAAAAAAGTCAATAAAATTGTTCAAAATTTAAATCTAATACAATCAACAAAATACTCGAATTTGCATAAACGGACACTGCAAGATTTTCAAACAAATTGTCGAGCACTTATTTGCATACCCTACATACCTACAAAGGTATCAAACAGCCATCCTTTTTGGCACCTGCTTATGCAAATCTGGAGATCCGAAAACCTACTCAAGTATAGATGACCCTGGCGATAATGCAACACAAACGTACTACAAAACACAAGTATACACAACAAAACACATGCACGACACCTTTTTAACTGAGGTCCAACTGACAAGCCTGAAGACTAACGCGACAGTTGGCGGCATTTGTAAGTACAGTAGTCCTGGTCAAATCAAAGAGAAAGTCGCAATAAAGAAAACTTTGGGAAAAAAATCAATCCTTATCTTTATAAAGACCTTTAGTCTTATTTATAGATTCTCATGAGAGATATACAGTAAATGAATGGAAAAAAGGAAGAGAAAGAAATTCGAATTTATAAAGTTATATAGGATATGTGTAAATATAGAGCTATAATTATGTTGATTTTATATACAACAACAACAGCTTTATTAGGACATTTCCGTCCTGTAAGGACTCGCCATACATCATTTTCATGGAGAAAAGGAAAAAAGAAACATAAACAAAGGAGAGAAAGGAAAATGAAAAGGAAATCAAAGTATTCAACATAACTATACAAATTAACTATGGAAGGAAATTGTTCTGTAATTTTAGTTTTTAGAGATTACCTTGTTCTCTAACGTTTTATGAAAGTTAAACAATTCTATCGCTATATATTTTTTTCTCGGACATTATTCTGATTAACTGAACTGGGTTCACGTAGACTTGGGTTCTTTAAGATTCCGTTCCTTGTTAACAATAGTGCATTCTATTATATTGTATACATGACTCGAATAAAAATGTTAATTTTTAATTGAATTTGTTTTATGTTTTTTTTTTTATGTGTAAAAGAAACATTAGTGCTTCAATGCTTTCATTTCCTGTGTATACTGGTAGATGGCGCGTTATAACTTTATATTAATTTATGCCTAATTGGCTTTGTAATTATTGTTTGTAGAAGCTCGATGCAAATATTTATATGTAATTCTACTGTCCTAAAAAGCTTATGTCCATAGTTTGCTCAAATACCATTTCTGAGATTCCACCCTTCAGTGTAGCATATATAAGCAGAATGATCCAATACAGTATTAGATCTATAAGAGAAGCGGTCTGGTAGATTGAATTGGCGAATATGTTGGGAGGGTTCACCACTGATGAACCAAGCCCTCCCAATATTTTTTAATCACAGTAAGGACAGTAGAAGTTTGTTTTATGTGTAAAAAAAACATTCATGCTTTAATGCTATCATTTCCTGTGTATAGGTAGCGCGTTATAGCTTTAAAATGCCACGTGGAAAATTAGGAAAGACAAACTTCAGGATGGTGCAGCAATTTATTTAAGGCAAGGAAAAACTATGCATGGTAAAACATAAGATAAGCAATGAGGGAAGTTTACAGAGTAGCAAAGTATAAACATCAAAAATGATACTCTGTTAATAAAATAATACATACTTTGCGACAATATTAATTGTTGTAAGTGTTCATTAAAATGAATTTTAGTCACACACTATATAGTAACACAAAGCAATAACGCGCCATCTATACATATAAAATGAAAGGATTTAAAAGCACGAATGTTTCTTTTATACATAATACAAACTTATGACCGCTTCTCAGAGCTTTAATACTGTATTGGACGATTCTGCTTATATACGCAGCACTGAATGGTGGAATCTCAGAAATGGTTTACAAGAAAACTATGGACATAAGCTTATAGGACATTAGAATTACATTCAAATATTTGAATCGAGCAATGCTCTTCCGCAAACAATAAAGACAAGGTCAGTTAGGCATAAATTAACACAAAGCAATAACGCGCCATCTATTCATATAAAATGAAAGGATTTAAAAGCACGAATGTTTCTCTTTTATACATAATACAAACTTCTACTGCCCTTACTGCGATGAAAAAATAGATTAGGAGGGCTTGGCTCATCAGTGGTGAACCCTCCCAGTGGTTTCGCCAATTTAATCCACCAGACCGCTTCTCAGAGCTTTAATACTGTATTGGACGATCCTGCTTATATACGCAGCACTGAAGGATGGAATCTCAGAAATGGTTTACAAAAAAAACTATGGACATAAGCTTATAGGACAGTAGAATTACATTCAAATATTTGCATCGAGCAATGCTCTTCCGCAAACAATAAAAACAAGGTCAGTTAGGCATAAATTAACACAAAGCAATAACGCGCCATCTATACATATAAAAATGAAAAGATTTAAAAGCACGAATGTTTCTCTTATACACAATACAAACTTCTACTGCTACACTATATGGTGATAAATATTCTTCAATTTGATCTGTTGGTCCCTCACAGCCCATCTAGTGACCTGATGGGAGCTTCGTAGACCCAACCAGCCCTTTCCATGTTTTCCTTCTTCCTTCAAATTTCCCCAACATCAACTTTTCTAATCCATTTGCTCTCATTATGTGTCTGAAGTAGGTCAGTCATTGCTTTCATATTTGGTATTTTAGAGATCCAGAATTAATTTCAGATTTAAAAAGTTGTCCTTTCATCTGTCCATGGGATACTCTGAGTAGTTTTATTTGTGTCTACATAAGTATTAAGTAGTTTCCTTTTATGAATCTATTCAGTGTAAATCTCTTTATATGAGCCTTTCACTATTTTGCATTGGCAAAGGAAGGAGCAGCTGGTCATCCTGATGCGGTGAACTCCGAGACCTACCTTTCAGCAAGGGACCATATTAACAAACTGAAACTACAACTAATAAGGAACCATAGAGATAATTTCCATCATTCTTGGTACCAGGTAGAAACCCCAAAAAACAGACCCTCCAACTAAACAGAAGGAAGTCGACACAGTTGGCTAGATGGAAATCTGGTCACCTGCGCCCTCTAGTCTATAAAGAGGGAGCCAAAAGCTTCCCCATGTGCACTAGGTGTAAAACCGAAGAGGCCACCCCCCAACATTTACTAAATTGCATTGGAAAGGACAAAAGATCCCTGTACAGAGAACCAAGAAGAGTTCTTGAGCTTCTTTACGAGCACGACCTCCAAGATCTTGTCTAATTTAGACTAAAAGGATAAGTAAAAAAAAACCTATTTTCATAGAAACTTCTGTCTTGTTACTTTACTCTCTATTTCGATACAATAATCCCTTGAATCAACATTAAAATAAGAACATTAAACCTCCAGGGAAAAGTTTATTTTGATTGTCGAGGGCCAGAACACAGGGCTGTTATTCCAACATTCGATTGTTATCGAAAACAATCAAAGAACTCTTATGCATCACTTCCCGTATTGTACCAGAAAAACAACAACAAAAAAGCCTTTATTTAGGGTCACTGACCCTATACAGGATTCACCAGAGGTATGCATAAGAACAAAGCAGTGAGACAAAGGAAATAACGATATATACAGAGTAAAAAGAAAAAGAAAAAAAACAAGAAAAGAAAAAAAATAATAAGAAAGAGGGAAGCAAGAAATCAACACAAAAAGAGTAGCAGTAAGAAAGTGAGGAGTGAGTATCACTTGGCCTTCTTCTGAGATATGGACTTGTGGAAACCATAAAACGCCGTAGCAATATACTTATTCTGGGTCATATTGTCAATTATTGATGGAAGTGAAGCACAGAGTTGCCCAGTTGTACCAGAAAAACAAATGTACGAACTAATAATACGAACCACGTCTGAAATCACCATCGTCTGAACAGAAATAGAGAGAAGACAGAATAAAAAACTGGAATATTGGGCACTAAAATTTAAAAAGAAACTTTTCCCTGGATGCTTAATGTTCTTATTTTAAAACTGTACTCTCCAATTGAAAGGTTTATGTCATAAACATTTGTGAGTGTGCAAATATCTTGACCTCCTTCTGAAACAAACAAGTTAGCATGACATCCGATGATGACCAAAGAAATAATAAAAATGATTGTTTTCAGTGAAGTCATGGAAACGGCAGAATGAACAAACTCCCTCTCTCTCAATAAGCCTTTCTAATGACACTAATCTGCACTCGTAAAGGATATATACCCTATTAAAGGGGGAAACTGATCCCCCTCTTGATCTATTTACATACTAAAAATATTTGAAAGTAAAAAAAAAATACATGGTGCATGAAAATAAAAAGGTTGAAAATATTTGTTTAAACTAAAAATATAAAAGGATACTATTATTAAAAATTTTCTGAATAGGACATAAATATTTTTCATTTTATAAAACTATTTTAGAGGCGTAATGTTCTTTTTAAAATAAAACAATTTCTACTGTCCTTACTGCGATGGAAAAATTAAAGGGAGAGCCTGGCTCATCAGTGGTGAACCCTCCCAGCGGTTTCGCCAGTTTAATCTACCATACCGCTGTTATATTGCATTTTGGAACTTCCTTTTATAGGTGACTGTTGTTAAACTCTTGGAATGGGTATTTTAGAAGAACTATGGACATAAGCTTTTAGGATAACAGAATTAAATATAATTATAAATATATAATATGCTTCGAGCAATCGCTCTTCCGCAAATATCAAATTGTGTCTTTTATTTATTTTCATTTATTCCGATTTTTTTTTCCAGGGTACAAACCCTTTTCGAAGGGTACCAAGCGTTTTCTCAAGGGCACCAGTCCTTTTCGAAAAGTACTAATTCTTCACGAAGTATCACTAATTTTTCTTAAAGCTTTCTCAGAGGCACTCTAAGAAGTTTAGCAAGGTAGTAGACTTTTTTTATTAAGCACATCTCTCTCTCTGTTTCTTTTAATTTTAAAAAAATCGACTTTTTTTACAATAAATAGAAATGTTAGTGATAATGACCGCCACAGTATATATATATTGCTTATTTAATTTCCCAATTATACCAGAGAAAAACTGTAGTATTTTAGTAATCAAATATGTTTTAAAGAGAAGCCGTAAATTTCGTGCAGTCGTGGCCGAGTGGTTAAGGCGATGGACTAGAAATCCATTGGGATCTTCCCGCACAGGTTCGAATCCTGTCGACTGCGTTTTTTTTTTTATTTTTTTTTTTTAGATACTATTTTTTTTATAAATATATTTTAGAATTTGTATTGTTTAAAGTTTTATTTAAAGTCGTATTGAAATGTTTGTTGATGCTAGTAACTAAGTTTAGCCTGGTCAAAAACAACAACAAAAAAGCATATTGGAAGATAGAAGTTGCCTGGCTATCTTTCATATTTCTTAAAATAAGAGACACACGAAAAATATTTTATTTTAACTTTTCTTAAAACTTTTTTCTGGCCGAAGCGTTTCTTATTTTAAGAATAAAGTATCTGTTGCCACGTCAAAGTAGCAACAGTTCTAGAGTTTTTCAGTGTGCTTCTTTTTCAAATCTGCAAACCTTTCCTTTCTATCAGATATGTTTAAAGTACAGTACAGACAACGAATATGCCAATTGAAAACTTTCTATCGGCCATGTTTCTATTCCAGAGGTACAAAGAGTTGAAGTTCAAAATCAACCACAACGGTAAAGAAGAAGACTCTGTGACGGCAATTCGATATTTTATTGTGTAGCTCTTTTCTATCAGTTATTTTTAAAATACAGTACTGCCAGAGAAGGTGCCAATTGAAGACTTTTTATCGGCCATGTGGTACATGTGGTTTCTATTCCAGTGGTACAGAGTTGAACTCGAGTTCAAAATCAACCAAAACGGTAAAGAAGAAGACACTGTGTCGGTAAGTTTTATTATATAGCGAAATTTAACTTTAAAATTTGTATTAAAGAAATATCACCAGCCCTTTTATAAAACTCAATAATGCTAGGCAGAGTATGTATCTCTTAAATGAGAGATAATAGAACAAGACAGACAACCTTCTGTACATCAAAATCACGAAGAAATAGGTCTAAAATCCCCGCCAATAAATTATGTTTTGAAAATAGAGCAATCCATAAATAAATCTTTAAATAAAAAGACATATATTGGATCAAAATATAATTAATTTCACCAATATTTCAGTTGGCTGAACGCCAACCTTTATCAAGGTTATTATAACATATTAAAGTCAAAATGTTATAGTTAATTTAGTATTTATAAATGTTATAATACCTTGATAAAGGTTGGCGTTCAACCAACTGAAATATTGGTAAAATAAATGATATTTGATCTAATATATGCCTTTTTATTTAAATAAATTATGTGTAATTGACATATATTTTTCTCGTCAAAATTTTAAAATCTACTTTAAACGATTTCTGTGATTGTATTTGTGATATACGATTTTAGTTAAAATCTGTTGGGAGTTGAGACTTCATTTTTGAATCATTTGTTTGTAACCTCAAAAGAAGAAGACATCTTTAAATTCCATGTTTCTATCTTAAAGCTCCTCGAAGTTACAACCCCCAAAGCTATCAAAAAAGATGTATCTTTAAGGATTAAAAAATATATATATATTTTTACCAATATTTCAGTTATCGCTGAACGTCATTATTGACGTTATGTGGCTTTGAGTTTGTCGTTTACATAACTACAATGTTGTACCTTGAAAAAAGTTGGCGTTGAGCCAACAAAAATATTGATAGATTAATTATTTTTATACATTTTATAGATTTTAATTAAAGATCTATTTATGGGTTGCTCTATTTTCAAAAAGAGTTATCTGTTTATATATAACTTTTTGTCTTAATATCATCATCAATATATATTTTCATCATATTTTATTTAATGGCTATGTTTTAATAGATAGAGTAAAATTTTCTTTAAAAAAAAAAACTCAGAATTTATCATTTCAAAGTAAGCTCTGATGTCTACATAAAGTGAAATATAGATGTTTTAATCAAAAAGGCCATTAGATAAAATGACTCAATGAAGTAATTACATTGTAATCGTGAGTGAAATAGGAAGTGATTAAATGTTATAATGGAAAGGTGTAGTTTATGATGAAAAAAATGGGATGAAGAGAGATTATATGGCAGCCATCATTATATATTGGGTAATAGAAGGAAAAAATTAAGTGTTAAAAAATAATAACTTAATTATATCACTTTCTGCGCGTTTATTATTACGAGTATGCCACTTATTTATTACTTATGTATTTCTTGGCTACTTCTTGTGTATTTCTTATATAGATTTTTATAAATATGGCAATAATGCGCCATCTATAGGGGGAGGGCATTGCCCTGTTCGTTGGGTTATTCATACCTATTTTAATTAAATTGATCGCGTGGTTCAATTATTTTTTTAAAATATGACCCAATTTAAAAAATATTCCAAATAAATGCATTATCATCGCGAGTGAGAACGTTAGGAAAAATTCCGAAATATCAAAATTGATATAAAGCGCTTTTACACTCATGGGCAAAACTGAAGGAAGTGGAAAGTCTTTGGTGTCGACGAAGACAGAGGCTGTTCACACTTGGTTGTTTTGTGTGTCTCCAATAAAGGTCACTGTAATATCTTATAGAGTTATTGTCTGAATTCCGATATACATGCTAAAAGGTACAACTTTCTTAAGTTTTGTCTATTGAGGGTATGAGGTAGCATTATATATTGAGAGTGAAGAGCGATAGAAGTAATGAAAGATTTACGTGAAACCTTGTTTTTTCTTGTTTCTCTTGAAATCTTGTTTTTTCCAACTAAAAATGTTGGTCTGGCTTCGCCCGTGTTATGTTAGCATGAATATTCCTTGGAAGATTTTTTGTTTCTTCCCACTCAAACATAATGCAGCAATATTATCATCTTTATTTTCTGACTAAAAAAAAAAATAAATAGTCAAGTACTTTGTTTATTTTCCCTTGTTGAAAATATGAATAGTTTGCATATTTACTTTTCCTAGAGATTGCTCTGTACGTAATCTGGCTTACTTTTCGTTTTCTTCGAATGTAATTGAAATTTGGTCGGCAAATGCGCTGGTTCATCATCGATACCATACATTAAAAAGAGCGCTCTGATAGATTAAATTGACGGAACCGCTAGGAGGGTTCCCCACTGAAGAGCCAGGCTCTCCCAATATTTTTTTCATCAGAGTAAGTACAGTAGGAGATGTGAAAAAATAGTACCAATGTGACATTGTACTGGGATAAGGTTCATAAATTAAGAAAAAAGCATCTCCTTATTGTGCAACTGAAAGTTGATGATGGCGCAGTCTCACGCAATTCTGGCCTTAACTACCCGTTTCGTGATTTTTCCGGATGCCTGAATGACCAGTTTTTTTGGTCGTTGAGGTACAGCTTGCACCACGCTGACGAGGGCCAACAGCCCGAAATGCGTCCGTGGTTAGCAATAATTTCTTGATAATGGGTATTTGGCCAATTCTGGAATGATTAAAAATCAATGAATAGTTGATATTTATTCCGATAAACAAAGCAAGCCATCAGAAACTTAGAGTTGCACGATAAGGAGATGCCTTTTTCTTAAGTAGAAGATGTGTTATATTTGAAAATGAAAAATTCATTATTTAATAGTTTTGTTTATTAAGAGGAGAAAACGGCGATGATCCCATCATGTGGTGTGGAATGAAAAAGTTCAACCACATAAGTTAACAATGTTAGGCATCTCTTGAACAGCTTGGTTCTCAAACTTTCCCAGAATCCGCGACATTCGAACTCGAGCTATCGTTCAATGTGATAAGATTATCACAGAATAAGGCCAGAAATAGGATCGAGCGCTTTATCAGACTTCCCGGAATTTCAGGATTCAACCAGTACTGCTACATCGGAATTATCAGAATCAGGGAGGGAGGGTAGTTGGGGATTTGCACTCCCGGATTACCTCTCTCTGGGGAAGTCCAGAAACGAAAGAAAAATCTGAGGATCTTCTTCGTAGTTGGTGATCACAATTACATATTTACATCTTCCTCTATATTGCCGGAAAATTAGGAAAGACAAACTCCAGTATGATGAGAAATTTATTTAAGGCAAGAACATTCATTCATAGTTTATGAATGATACAGAGTAGTGAAATATAAACATAAAAAATACTTTGCTACAATATTTTCTGCTCTTCGATGAAAATTATATGTGAATGGGCACAGTATATAAATCTGGAGTTATAACTTATCATTATAATTAATCATTAATACCTGCGTTGGAGGGTTTTCGCCCTACACATAAAATACAGTAAAACCTGTCTTAGAAGTCTCCTGTCTTAGTAGATTCCCTGTCTCTGGAATTCATTTTTAATGGCAACAATGTTTGTTCTTACATTAATTTAGTTTTATTAGGCATCTGAGAACTTTGTCTAAGGCGTTCACGTCTAAAATTTGTGATCCTCTAATGGTTTAATGTGTTGAATATCCTATTATATTTATAAAAGCATTATTGAATTTGCATAAGATTGAAAAGTTTTAGGTTTATCGTAACCAATTTTTTATACAACTTGTCTTAGGGGTCAACCTATCTTGTGAGTGTATTTTTGATTGGAACCAAATGGAAACAACTCCCAAGACAGGTTTTGCTGTATAAGGAATTTGATTTTACAGTTAAAACTGTCTATAGCACCCCCTCTAAATAGCGCCTTCCTCTCTATAGCGCCTGATTTTAAATATGTAGTACGATGCGATTTACATTAAAAGTGACCTGTCTATAGCACCTCCTCTAAATAGCGCCTTCCTCTCTATAGCGCCTGATTTTAAATATGTAGTACGATGCGATTTACATTAAAAGTGACCTGTCTATAGCACCCCCTCTCTATAGCACCCTATTTTGGTGAGTCCCAAGAGGGGGCGCTATAGACAGGTTTAACTGTACTTGTTTTCCCTCCACACAAACACGCCAGAGCTATGTAGGATATAGCATGGTTTTTCTCAACATATCTGGTAACGCAAGTTTTTAATAAGAAATGAAAGAATTAATGCACGAATTCCTCTTTTACACATAAAACAAACTTCTACTGTCCTTATTACGGTGAAAAAATATTGGGAGGGCTTGGCTCATCAGTGGTGAACCCTCCCAGAGGTTTCGCCAATTTCATCTTCCAGACCGCTTCTTAGATCTCTAATATGGTATTGGAAGATTCTGCTTATATACACTCACGGACAAAACTTAAGGAAGTTGTACCTTTTAGCTTGTATATCGGGATTCAGACAATAACTTTGAAAGATATTTGATACACAATGACCTTTATTGAAGACACGAGGTAACCAAGTGAGAACAAAATTGCCTCTGTTTCCTTCAAAAAAAAAAAAAAGATACGGGGGATATCAAAGATTTTCCACTTCCTTAAGTTTTGTCCATGGGTGTATGCTAGGCTGAATGGGAGTAGAATCTCAGAAATTGTATTCAAGCAAACTATGGACATTATTTTTTCATCGCAATAAAGACAGAAAAAGTTGTTTTATGTGTTGAAGAGACATTCGTTCTTTAATACTTTCATTTCTTATGTATAGATGACGCGTTATTGCTTTATATACAATTTTCAAATATCAAGTACATACCAGTGAGTATGGATTGATAATGTTCTTACTGTAAAAGTTGTTGTTGCCGGCTTGTGAACCTTCGAGGTCTGGGTAGCCATTACTGCTCCAGGGATGTAAGTTGTTGTTGTCGTGTCCAATGAAGAGCTTCAGATGTCTCCATGCATCTCTATCACAGCAGCAGCAATGTCCTCTATCTTGGGTGTGTAAAGTTGTTGTTGTCGTATCCAATGAAGAGCTTCAGATGTCTCCATGCATCTCTATCACAGCAATGTTCTCTATCTTGGGTGTGTAAAGTTGTTGTTGTCGTGTCCAATGAAGAGCCTCAGATGTCTCCATACATCTCTATCACAGCAATGTTCTCTATCTTGGGTGTATAAAGTTGTTGTTGTCATGTCCAATGAAGAGCCTCAGATGTCTCCATACATCTCTATCACAGCAATGTCCTCTATCTTGGGTGTGTAAAGTTGTTGTTGTCGTGTCCAATGAAGAGCCTCAGATGTCTCCATACATCTCTATCACAGCAATGTCCTCTATCTTGGGTGTGTAAAGCTGTTGTTGTCGTGTCCAATGAAGAGCCTCAGATGTCTCCATACATCTCTATCACAGCAATGTCCTCTATCTTGGGTGTGTAATGTTGTTGTTGTCGTGTCCAATGAAGAGCTTCAGATGTCTCCATGCATCTCTATCACAGCAATGTTCTCTATCTTGGGTGTGTAAAGTTGTTGTTGTCATGTCCAATGAAGAGCCTCAGATGTCTCCATACATCTCTATCACAGCAATGTTCTCTATCTTGGGTGTGTAAAGTTGTTGTTGTCATGTCCAATGAAGAGCCTCAGATGTCTCCATACATCTCTATCACAGCAATGTTCTCTATCTTGGGTGTGTAAAGTTGTTGTTGTCATGTCCAATGAAGAGCCTCAGATGTCTCCATACATCTCTATCACAGCAATGTCCTCTATCTTGGGTGTGTAAAGCTGTTGTTGTCGTGTCCAATGAAGAGCTTCAGATGACTCCATGCATCTCTATCACAGCAGCAACAATCTCCACTATCTTGGGTGTGTAAAGCTGCTGCTCTGTGTCCAATGAAGAGCCTCAGATGTCTCCATACATTTCTATCACAGCAGCAGCAATGTCCACTATCCTGGGTGTGTAAAGCTGCTGCTCTGTGTCCATGTCAAATTTCTGCAAGGCTGCGGCCATTGCTGGGCATGAGAATATGTGGGTAGGTAGGGTTCCACACCAGGACAGTTGTTACATGCCCTATAGGTTCCTGTACCAGCTGGATGTATTGTCATTCCTTTATAGTTTTTCGTTCTAAGTCTTGTTATGGTTTTTGTCATTTTTCTCTCAGAGTTTATTTCGAATATTTGATCTTTTCTTATTTTTTGTTTATTGTTTTTTTGTTGTTGTTGTTGTTTATGGGAGGAGAAGTCCGACCACACCTCCCTGCGATCCCCCCTGGATCCTTGGAATATTCGACCAAATTCTGGTCCAAGGTGACTAACGTGGCAACGGCACCCATTTTCCAATGAAGAGCAAAACCGATATCTTTTACTGTAAGTACACCTTGCATTTACAATGTTCCATAGGCCCGTATGGTTACTTACACTCATCGATGGGATTGGACTGGTGGATGGAATTGGAGATCATTGAGGACATTTTCTAAATGGAACACATGACAAGCGCCATTTGTATGCTGTAAATGGAATAATTATTCGGAGCTTTTTTTAAATCCTAATGGATTAATTTCTACAATTAGTGAACTCAAGATGAAATAAAATTTTGGGAAGGTTTGGCTTATTAATGGTGAACCTTCACAGCGATTTCACCAATTCAATTCACCAGATCTAAGTTACAACTATTATATTGTTTATTCTGCCAATATAGTACATCTGTTAACACAAAGCAATAACGCGCCATCTATACACATAAAATGAAAGGATTTAAAAGCACGAATGTTTCGTTTTTATACAAAATACAAATATCATCAGTATATTTTTTCCTCGCAGTAAGGACAGTAGAAGTTTGCATTATGTATAAAAGAAACATTCGTGCTTTTAAATCTTTTCATTTTATGTGTATAGATGACGCGTTATTGCTTTGTGTTAATTTATGCCTAACTGGCCTTATCTTTATTGTTTGCGGAAGAGCATTGCTCGATGCAAATATTTGAATGTAATTCTACTGTCTTATAAGCTTATGTCCATAATGTTCTTGAAAACCATTTCTGATATTCCATCCTTCAGTGCTGCGTATATAATCAGAATCGTCCATTACAGTATTAGAGCTCTTAGAAGCGGTCTGGTGGATTAAATTGGCGAAACCGCTGGGAGGGTTCACCACTGATGAGCCAAGCCCTCCCAATATATTTTTCCCTCACAGTAAAGACAGTAGAAGTTTGTATTTTGTATAAAAGAAACATTCGTGCTTTTAAATCCTTTCATTTTATAGTACATCTGTATTTGGATTTTTTGGTGATGGTGGTTAACGGAACTATGGGAATATGTTTATATAATTGTGCAAATTTGACACATACTTCAGCTTCGAACACAGTTCTTCAGTTCGATGGACACACCTAGGAAGTACTTTATTAGAGGACAACGCTAGTCCAACAAAACAAGGAAAGCGATCACTACACGTTCCAAGTTGACCTTGAGGAGCTTTCAGCGTAATCTTCCTCAAATCTCTGTGGGAGATCTTCCTCCTCCCCTCACGTCCTTGGCAACACCGGTGACCAATTCAAAGAACGTCCGCAACCAGTCACTATTCTGCATAATTACATATTCACACGTCTCCCATTAATGGATTTGTCTTCGCTATATCTTGGATATCCGATAATTTGCATATTTCCATCGTGTCCTTCATAGTTGCATATTTCCACATAAGAAGTCAAGATGAATAGACAATTCGAAAATCCTACAGATTTTATGGATCAACATACACATAATGAATATTACACATTTCCTGATCGTACTGATCCTGAGAAAAAAAATGAGGAATCCTACCAGGCTATTCTACTTCAACAATCACGCGGTTTCGCTCGATCAACACACATATTTACATAATGGTTGCTGCGGATCCTATCAGGAGGATCCACAGATGGAGAGGAACAGCTATGAGAAAGGGTGGTTAGCTGCCAATATCTCGTATTTCGACAAATTACATAAAAATAAATTTTAAAAAATATAAATAAATAAGACTCCGCACAACTCTTTAATCAAGTAAATCAAAAAAGTTGCGGCGTCTTCTACTTTGTTGTAATCTCATAAACAGTCTCGGACTCTGTCTCCTTAAAAAAAAAAAAAGACGACCGACGATATCAAAGACCTTCCACTTCCTTAAGTTTTGTGCTTGGCCTCACCTCATGAATTACACCTCCACTTGCCTTTTGTAAATAAAATAATTGGTCACATCTGTACGCGGCTCCCCAGGATACAAATAAATTGTAATAAATAAGAAAAATTAGCAAAATAAATATTCAAATAAATGAAGTAGTATAAATATACACATCGACTAACGTTCGTACAAAAAAAAAGACAAGCAGACGATAAGAAAATTATCTAATTTCATCTCGTCTTCTTTTTTTTTTTTTTTTTTGTCAAATATCGACTGATAATTTAATAGATCGTAATTATATGTTAATGAGTTCTAGCAAAGATGACGCCACAGATGGCGACGACCATCAAATCATTTTCCACCTCTAAGAAATGTTTTGTAACAATCTGTTTCTTGCATAATTTGCCGGGGGGATGCTTCCTCATGCCCTTGGGGAAATTTTGTGTAACTGACATGACCTAACCCTAATCTATGCCAAATTTCCCCCACTGATATGCGGAAACAATTTTCGCGAAGACGTATATCAAAGAGTTGCATTGCCTAACTGTAAGACTGTCCATCTCATCATTATTTCTGAGGAGTGGCCAGTGAGTGACCTTCGACACAATCTCTCTCCATCGTTGTCTCTCTTCTTTGCTCCCAGTCCAACGCGATATCTCTAATAAGAGATATTCACAAAGAAATTCGAGCAACAGCTTTACACACCCAAGATAGTGGATATTGCTGCTGCTGTGATAGAGATGCATGGAGACATCTGACTCTTCTTTGGACACGACAACAACAACTTTACACACCCAAGATAGAGGATATTGCTGCTGCTGTGATAGAGATGTATGGAGACATCTGACTCTTCTTTGGACACAACAACAACAACTTTACACGCCCAAGATAGAGGATATTGCTGCTGCTGTGATAGAGATGTATGGAGACATCTGACTCTTCTTTGGACACAACAACAACTTTACACACCCAAGATAGAGGATATTGCTGCTGCTGTGACAGAGATGTATGGAGACATCTGACTCTTCTTTGGACACAACAACAACAGCTTTACACACCCAAGATAGTGGATATTGCTGCTGCTATGATAGAGATGCATGGAGACATCTGACTCTTCTTTGGACACAACAACAACAGCTTTACACACCCAAGATAGTGGATATTGCTGCTGCTGTGATAGAGATGCATGGAGACATCTGACTCTTCTTTGGACACAACAACAACAACTTTACACACCCAAGATAGTGGATATTGCTGCTGCTGTGACAGAGATGTATGGAGACATCTGACTCTTCTTTGGACACGACAACAACTTTACACACCCAAGATAGTGGATATTGCTGCTGCTGTGATAGAGATGTATGGAGACATCTGACTCTTCTTTGGACACAACAACAACTTTACACACCCAAGATAGAGGATATTGCTGCTGCTGTGATAGAGATGTATGGAGACATCTTACTCTTCTTTGGACACAACAACAACAACTTTACACACCCAAGATAGAGGATATTGCTGCTGCTGTGATAGAGATGCATGGAGACATCTGACTCTTCTTTGGACACGACAACAACAGCTTTACACACCCAAGATAGTGGATATTGCTGCTGCTGTGATAGAGATGCATGGAGACATCTGACTCTTCTTTGGACACGACAACAACAACAGAGGAATTCACAATTTCAACACTGTAACTCCCAGTAACGTTCATCCACATCCCATACACAGAATATAACCGGTTGTATATCTAGGTAATGAATATTCGAAACTATTATAGACGCGTATGATTCTTTTGAAAATTAAACAATATCTACTGCCCTTACTGCTTATGGAAAAATTAAAGGGAGGGCCATAACAAAATTAACAGATGGCGCACTGATGCATTATAATATATAGGTAAATTTAAGAGCCCCAGCACAGACACCTTCAACAAGCTCTACAAGCTTGATACCCTAATATGATTGAGTGGAGATAAGAAAGAAGAAGAGCCATCGTAGAAAATTGTCCTGAACCCTGTCCACTAAGCTCTTCTGGCTATTGTCCCAAATCAGAGCTACATATAGCAAGGTTAAGAGCACCATTGAATCCAAGAGCCTGAGTGAGGATTTGATAGAGTTGATATTTGATCTGGTCAATATTGCCCAAGCCGCATTAATAGCATTTAGCGACTTGTTTTTGAAAAGGTTGTGCCGCCTGCTGATTTGAGTTTGAAGTTGTCAGCTGGTAGCCCAAATACATGTATTTAGATGTTGTAGTGATTTGTCCCCAGAACCAAACATCAGAGCGAGCCAGGTGACCTCCATTTATAAACACCATAACCTTTGAAACTCTGCCTTTGCCGGTCCCAAGCCCGGATGAAAAAGGAGGAGGGGAAGCTCACTAAAAAACCTGGGCTCAGCTGGCCCGGCTGATAGTACCCTGTAAGGACTCCAGGGATACAGGATGAGCAGCGTTTGTACTCCATGTTAGGAGCAGATGCACATGGCGTCTGTTCCTCATGTCAGAGGCGGCCATTTCTTTTGGAGTCCCTGAGTAATGTTACCGGTCTTAATGACAAAGGAAGACGCATTCTACAATGTACAATTTACTAGGGCCTGAGAGTAATAGTAATTTGCACACAAGAAAATCGTACAGTCAAGAATACAACAACAAAAATGAAAGAGAAATAAATAAAAACTCACGATTTTCTATATAAAAACAGAACAGTACTTATCTTTTATTGTAGCGTTGGTAGGGAGCGGACCGGGGTCACACAGGTATGCGAGGAGATCACCAGACACGGATAAAGCACGCAGAGAACACTTTAAATGTCTCCACACGATAATCCACCACTGCACCTCTCGCAATACCATAGCCCCCTCTTATATACAAATATGGCCACCTTCCTTGAATGAGAAGGCAGGAGATTAGTTCACTAAAAAACAAAAACAAAATTATTCCCACTAAAAACTGAGATAAAATAAAAGTGCAAATGTTTGTCAATATAATTTGACACTGGGAGCACTACTCAGTGGCAGGCCAACTTAGTTGCAAAATGAAATGGCCGCCTCTGACATAAGGAACAGACGCCATATGCAGCCGCTCCTAACATGGAATACAAACGCTGTTCATCCTGTATCCCTAGATCAGAAGTTCTTACAGTGTACTATCAGCCGGGCCAGCTGAGCCCAGGTTTTTAAGCGAGCTTGTTACTGCTCCCCCTCCTCCTTTTTCATCCCAGAATTGGGAC
Organism: Cordylochernes scorpioides; assembly: GCA_030710605.1. Taxonomy (NCBI): domain Eukaryota; kingdom Metazoa; phylum Arthropoda; class Arachnida; order Pseudoscorpiones; family Chernetidae; genus Cordylochernes; species Cordylochernes scorpioides. Next base: position 63,478,650 of record CP092880.1, read on the forward strand.
CGGAAAAGGCGGAGTTAGTGTGAGATTGAATGAACACAATCCATACATTATAAACGATTACAATAGGTTCTCATATATAAGCACATCAAAGACACCAGTCACTCTTTTAACCTATCAGAAACTACCATTCATTATTTTCAAATCAATAGTTAACAACATTTAATTTTGGAATAAAGTTATATACAAAATTCATCAATCCATAAATAGATATGCATAGATCTACCCGATATTTATTATAGACTATTGCCTGGAAATTGAAACATAGATCTGATAGTCTGATTATACAAAATGTCACTTGAAAAAAAACTGAGAAAAGACAACTGTGAGGATAACATGGAAATTTATTTT
>CP092880.1:63479097-63489374 GCA_030710605.1 Cordylochernes scorpioides
GATCAAAACAATTACTAACTTATTTTGATTGCAAGAACAGAGACAATGAGAGATATACGTTGAGTAAAATGTAAAATAATATGTTTATTAATGTTTAAATACTTTATAATATAGAAAGAATTTTAAGTTATTTTTAATAAATATATGTGTGTTCCACAATTGTATATGTATAGAGCTTGCATGTAGCGAATGGCTCGCGCGAAAGAAATACATTATTGTATATATTGCCAATTTTCAATGTTTCATAACATTTGAGAGAAAAAAAATAATATGATCAATCAATATTTTAAAGTGATGGGTCGGTGGAAGGGTGGTCAAAACCATTGGTTTTTGACCGTAACGAACCGGGATCTAATCTGCGCATTGGTCACTTTTTTTTTTCTGATTTAAGAAAAAAATGCTCCAATGGCACCCGATTCTTGCAAAAGTTCAACCCCACCAGAGAGTGCAAGTAACCAAACGGGGCTCTGGCACATTTGTAAGTGCCAAGTCGAACTGCTTTTCACATTTGTAGACATGTGGTGCACTTACAGTTAAAGCAGTCGCCAACTTCTACCCACCATGATTATAATGGTCTGTACCAGGTGTACTAGGGATAAGCAAAAAAAGTTCAAGTTCCATATTATTTTAAATGTATCGTATGCGAGACTAAATAGTTTATCTCAAATTCGATCTGTATTTGTGTATGTGTGTATGTACTCGATCTAAATATACATTTCATATAACCACAGAATGTTAAGAATTACTAGAAGATATTTGAAAAGATCAAAATACCACCATCTCAAAACCTGGCAGAAATCCGTGGAAATAGGCGAGGTCTAACCGACCACCTTTATATATCAGCGATATGAGGATTATTGTGATCACTGGAATAAGACCTAACTGTGTTTAGGAACAGAAATTTCGAGTCCCATAGCTCAGTCTCAAATCGAGAATAGACAGTAAATTCACTTGTATTCCTCTATAAGGCATATTCATAGTGAAGTGTGAAAGACAACTGATATTTGATAATATAAAATGAGAAAGAAAACGTTTGAATTTGATCAATTTTTTTCCGCATTTCATCATTTTATATATTTTAAAATATACATATTCGAAGCTTCAAAGCATTTTATATAAATAACAAATGTTTGAATAATATTTCTTTTATTATTTTTGAGGTTATTGAAGTAAAATATTTAGTTATAATCATATTGTTCCAAATTCTATTTCAAATTGAATTTCAAAATGATGGAAATCATTTTATAATATATCTCAAACAGATAATATATAATTTAAAAAGATACATATTATTTTTTATTTCATATAAATATTCATATATTGAATTTTTAGGGCGCTATAAAAATTTCGTTTCCAACGGTCCAACAATGGGCCAGTCGGTTGGGAATTGAGGTGGAGGCGGGTCTGCTTTGAGACTCTGTCCGAATTTACTTGTTTCCTCAGATATTGAGGCTTTGTCTTCCTCTCCCCCGACTCTTTGATCTTTGAGACGGAGTCCATAGCATCGGCAGACCAGTTCCTGGCAGGGCCTGGACCATCAGCTCGGCCGAGTCATCGAGCGAGTTGGATGCTCTGGTTGTGCCAGAAGAGTGGAATAGGGCTTCTACGGAGGCGAAGCGCCACTATAAACAAAGGCTAACGCGCTGAGCAGGTACCTCCTGGGTGGCGTGGAAACCCTTTGCGAAAATATTCATGACCTGGTCTGGTGATGCATGGACTTTAAATGAGATAAAATGATAATATTAAATGCCATAAGCCATTAACGCTGAAACAAAATAAATTCAATACACACCAAGTAAGCACATACATAGAGAGTTACAGAAACAAAATAAAATATCAGCTTAGCCCCAAAATATTTCCAGTATTCTTCAACAAGATCAAACTACATGATAGAATCCATCTATTACAATAGTTGAACGGTCTGGGGATTAAACTGGCGAAACCGATGGGAGAATTCACCAATGATGTACCATGCCCTTCCTTAATTATATGACGTTGAAAGGTGGCATTAAATTCAGTGCCATTTTCGAACTCTGGGTGACCCTCAATCATATACTAGATCTAGCAACAATAAAACGTCGCCTCTTCCATCAAAATAGACACCAAAACTATGTTTCTATTTATTGAATGCCTCATCAACCTTGCAGACTCTCTCTCTCTCTCTCTCTCTATCGTTTCATGACAAAATTTATATATATATATATTTATATATATGAAAAACAATAGAAAAAAAAATAAAAGATAAGTGGGTCAGGTGTTGATATTAAAAATAAAAAAGGCATCTTCTAGCTGTCACAACTAACACAGGGTAAACAGAGAGTCGACAAGATTCGATATACATACACTGACCTTTATATATATATATATATAGTGTAGAAACTATATAACAAAATTATAACAGTGATTATAATTTTAAAACTTAAGGAGCAAACTGATAATAATGATAACTTATATCAATTAGATTTGATTAGATTAGCAAGCTAAATCTAAATTAATTATAATAATAAATAGTTATTTAATTTTATAGTCCAGTTTTGTATTAAGATTATCTTCACTATTAAGATCATTTAAATTCAAATTATAAAATTTGTAAAATGTTATTAATTTGTAGATAGAGAGAGAAAAAAAAAATCCTTTACTTCTAATACATCCTCAAGTTAATTATATATTTATAATTAATAACAATAAAAATTAACAACGTAACGTCTATTACATCGGCTTTTACACGTCATTTAGACATACTCTAATCCTATATATAGAATAATCGAAGAGAGAATATATATAATAGTTAGAAAAAAGAGAGAAAGACAGAACCATGCACTTTTAATCAAACTAATAATAAGGAAAAAAAAAAAGTTTTGTAAAGAAGGTAGATAAGATTGTTAGTATATATATATATATTTTTATAATTTTATATTTTATCCTTTTTTTTTTTAAAGATTTTTAAAGGTTTTTTTTATTTTATAATATGATTATAAATAGTTGTATTTAGTAATATATCTATAGTATGAATTAACATTTGTTATAAGTTTGGATATTATGTTTTGAAACCCTAATGGTAGACCAGACATACACAAAAAACTTTAAATTGAAATAAATTGGAAAAAGAGATCTGCTGGACCGGGGATCTTCAGATAAAAGTCCAATTAAATAACTATATAGTTGGGGAAAATCACAGGAAAAGGTGGCCCTACAAAACCTAACTAACAATAGGCAGGAAAAAAAAAATGATATTTTAAAATTTGTACATTACATGTCTATGGAGACACTCTCCATGTAGAATCCCATTCCAGGGCAACTTTTAGTTATTTTCCCAATTAACCGCACCCCAGTTCTTGGAATTTATATGACCTCTTCCACCTTTGGTAAACCTCACAGGATACAACTGGTTCCGATTCAGTTTGGGTGTCTACTGAAACCAGCAGTAGTTTCTCCAGGGGCTCTGTGGAGTGATCTGGATTTTTAATGGAAGAGAATAAAACCTGAGGACTATCGGTGGAAGCTTGCTTGTTAGGTTCGACACCCAAGCATCTTTCCAAATCCTCTTCTTCCTGAAATGGGAATGATGGTTCAGTATTTTCTTCATTATCTTCAGTTACCGGATTCCAGAGCTTTACTTTAGAAATATTAACTATTGTTGCATGCTTATTTTCGGGTTGGCATGGCTTATCTATTTCTATGGTTTGTGGTGAGGGTATGGAAATTATGGTGTATGGTTCTGGGTAAAAGGCTGGCATAAGCTTACCTTGACCTGATTGGTAAGGGATTTTATAAAGGACATTATCCCCTATTTTTAGATTAGGCGTTTTATGGGATTAATTATATCTTTTTACCAATTTAAGATGTAATTTTTCTGTATTTTCATTTGCAAATCTCCTAGCCTCTTCTATAGGTGGATATGCTCTTGTTAAATTATTGATATATGATGGCGTTATGCCAAAAAGCAAATAAACGGGAGGCATTTTAGTTATGGAATGAGGAATACTCCGATATTCTTCTAAGGCCTTTTGTAATAATTTGGGCCATGGTATTCTGGGATTTTGTTGATGGTGAAGTCTAAGTTTTGAGATAATTGTCGCATTCGCCCTTTCTACAAGCCCATTACATTGTGGGTGCGAAGGGGATGTCATTACGTGTTTTATGCCCTTTTCTTGTATAAATTTTTTAAACCTTTTGGACACAAATGAGGGGTGCCTATCAGTAACAATAATTTTTGGCTTACCTACATTTAATAACTGATTTATTATATTGATGTACGTTGCTATAGACGTACTCTTAGAAGGATAAGCCCAGATGTATCTTGAGTGATGATCAACTATCACATGAAGACAATTCTTTGTACTGTTATAATCCCCTAATCCTAAAATACTGTCAAGGGCAACTACATCAAATGGTTTCATAGCTAGTGGTAAATTACCCATGAGTCCATACGAAGGTGTAGTTGGCTTCTTTACAGACTGACATATTTTAAATTTCAGAATATAATTTTTTATTTGTCCTATCATTCCTTTGAAATAATATTGTGTTGAGATAACTCTAGCCATTGAACTTATGCCTGGGTGTCCTAAACTTTCGTGAGCCCTGCTTATCAATTGTTGTTGTAAGGAGGGTGGTACTATAATCCTATCTCTATTTTTTAGCCTAATATAAGTAATACCGTTTTTAATGAAATATAGTTTAGATGAAGGCTTAAGTAATGATTTTTGTTCTTGTTCTATATTTTGAACAGTTAAGAAGCAGGTATATGGCAGTCGGGACAACATGTCGGCTTCATGATTCTCACATCTCTTATTATATTTAAATTCCAAATCATATTCTGATAATTTTAGCGCCCATCGGAATAATCTACCGTTAGTATGTTTGAAATTATTTAACCAAATTAATGCCTTATGGTCGGTATGAACTATCACATGTTGACCTGAAATATAGGGATGATATCTTTTACATGTTTCTATTATCGCCAATAATTCAAGTTCTGTTATTGTATACTTGGATTCTGCTCCCCTTAAAGCCCTACTATAAAACGCTATGGGTCTTAAGGTGCCATCAGGATACTCCTGTTTAAGTACGCCTCCTAAACCTGCAATACTAGCATCGCAAAAGATATGTGTAGCTAATAATGGATTATAAATTTGGAGTATTGGTTTCGAAACTAATGCTTCTTTAAGGGCTTCAAAACTCCTCTGACACTCTTCAATCCACGTAAATTTTACATCTTTTTTCAATAGATCATTTAAAGGCGCTCTCAACTTATTAAAATTATTTATAAATTTTGCATAATGCGTAACGCTGCTCAAAAATGACCTTAAGCATCTAACATCACGAGGAGGGGGCAAAGATTTAATTATACCAACATTAGTACTTGAAGGAGAGATTTGATCTCCAAAAATTTCGTAACCCAAATAATTTATCTTTTGCATAAAAAAACAAACATTTATCTTTCCTAAGTTGGATACCTTCCTCTTGTAGGATTGCAAATACAGTAGAACTTGGATAATTCGAACTTCTTTAATTCGAAAACCTCTTTAATTCGAATATTTATCTTGGTCCCTAGAATTTACTATAAATAGAATTTCCGTTTTTAATTCGAATTTTTGGATAATTCGAATTTTTTTATGGTCCCTTGGGGTTCGAATTATCCAAGTTCGACTGTATTTCCCCAAGGTGTTCTAAATGGGATTCGGTATCTTTTGAGAAAACCAATATATATCGTCAAAGTAAGATATTATATTTTTAAGTTCATATTTCTGCAATATGGAAGTGAGGATCCTGTTAAAAATAGCAGGAGCTGTCCGCAATCCAAATGGTAATCTGCACCATTGGTAAGAACCTTCTGTGGTGGTAAAGCAAGTAATAGGTTGATCTTTTTCTTGTAAACCAATAGTCCAGTATGCACTTAAAATATCAAGGCACGAGAATACTTTTGAGCCTTGCACCTTTTGGATGATATTTTCAACTAAAGGGATTGGGAAACTAACTCCTATCAGTTTTGAATTCAATTTCCTAAAGTCGATACATAGTCTAGATTTATCATTTTCTCCCTTTTTATGTGCTAAAGTTACTGGCGAACTATATGGAGAAGAAGCATGCCTAATAATCCCATATTTTAATAATTGCCTAATTTGTTCCTTAATTATTTCGGTGTCCCTGGGATTATGTCGATAAGGTCTGAGACAAACAGGAGTTTTATCCTTGAGTCTTAACCTGGGGGGATCTACTTTTAATGGTCTAATATTATATTTGTTTTCACCAAAAATATCATTATAGCGACTTAATAAAATGTAGAAATTATTCTTAAGTTTGTCATCATTATTTAGATAGCTGTCTTCTAGATTTGGCAAGGGTAAGGGTCGAAAGTTTGGTTGGTAAACGAGTTTAGATTTAAAACAAGAGGGGACATTTATGTTATATTGATCAATAGTTCTATCTAAAAGAGGTAACTTTTTTATATGATTACATTTTCCTGAAAGTCTTAAACAATAATTATGTTTTTTACAATATTTAACATTATTAAAAACACCAAAATATTTTTTTGAGTTATCACAATATTGCAAAGCATTGAGTTCATCTTTAGAAAATGTATATTGAAATTTGGATAAAAACACATTATTTTGCATAATAACATTCTCACCAAAATCAATCTTTAGGTTAAAATATTTCAGGTACTTAGTGGATATTATCAGAAAATTTAAATTTGGATTATCAATAATATAGAACAACATTTGTTGGTTATATCTCCAATTCTGATCGTTAAACAAATTTGTCCAAATATTCCAATACGGTTAGATACAGTGCTGATCATATTAGGTGTGTTTGTGTGTTGTTGGCTAGAGTTATTTATCTTATCTAAAAGGCATTTAAGTAATAGGTGTACAGAAATAATATTAATGTCACTGCCGGAATCAAAAAGTACTAAATAGGTTCCCAAGAGTAATGAATTTACCCCAACGTCACTCATCACTCCTGGGCACCACTATTGTTGCCTTACATTACCTCGAAAGTCTTGGTAAAACTGCTTTCGCCGGGTTTCTTGCCGGTCGCCAACCTCTCTGCCGGGGCGGGCACCTGAAGGAAGAGAATCCTGTGAAGGCGTTGCATTCCTTGAGTCGATATTTTGAAAGTCCCGTCGATATCTGGGGCCATTAAATGGTGAAGATGTCTCTTCATGTCGAAATCCTTCTTCCAGGGAAGATGAAATTTTAATCCACATGTCCAGATTAGCTGGATTGGCAGCGATCAAAAATGGTCTCAGCTTCGCGTTTACATTTGTGGCTGAAGGCAAGAAAAGGTCCAGGATCCTGGCCTCAGAAGCTGTCAAGACAGAACAGATCAATCAAGCCTTAGGAGAGGCCCAAGCCCTGGTGGCCAAGGCTGAGGCCAGAGCCAAGTCCATCTCTCTCGTGGGGAGCTCCCTTGTCACCCAGTCTGGAGGGAACGCAGCCTCCCTGGTGATAGCTGAGCAGTACGTGAAGGCCTTCAGTCAGCTAGCCAGGACCAGCAACACAGTGATCCTTCCCAGCAACACGGGGGACATCTCCAACATGGTCACCCAGGCCATGTCAGTCTACAAGACCCTGTCCAACAACAGCAAAGACATGCCACTCTCCCACCTTGACCCCCCACCGCTTCCAGGGTCTGCGCTCCGAACTTATATTCAATATTTTTGCCAACTTCAATTTATTAAAATAGTAGTCCATAAGGGGTTGCGATGGTAGCTTCTTTTCAGTCCAAAATTGTTTCATCAATCCACTTGTCGATACCGGGAAAAATGTATTCATAGCTTGGTGAAGTTCAGCCAACGTAAACACGTCCTGGCACATCGAGGCGTAATCTCTAACGCTTTTCCTTTAAAAATGCTCGGGATCATTGATAAAGCATCCTTTTCTGAAATACTTTGAAGCTTGACTATCCTTTCAAAAAGATTTCGCCATTCTTGATACGTAAGGCCTGTATCAGGGTTAAAAATCGGCAAAATTTCTTTAATTGAAATGTCTATTTTCGCTCCGGTAACAACCTCTTATTTCTTTAAAATTTTCAAGTCTTTCTTCGGTGTCATTTCGAATTTATTTTAAATTCTTACCGTTGTATGTAAAAAAAAATATTTTTTTTTCTTTTTTCTACTTTTTTTTTTTAAATATTCCTGGCAGGAACCTTGCTTTGGTCTTGATGAAGTATAAGATATTCTTAGGATCTTCCCGTAGGCAGCGATCCTGTCGACTTGCTGATGTAATTCCACTATAGATGCGTGAAAAATTAGCAGTCGTTTGTGGCTGTCTCCACCTCAAATTTCATCTCTTTATTTTTCAAATCTTTTTAAACAAAAAAAAATTACATACTCCATTTAGTTAAATCTTCAGTAAAAACAAAAAAAAATTACATTCTATCATTCAAAATGTATCATATATATGAAAAAACAATAGAAAAAATAAAAGATAAGTGGGTCAGGTGTTGATATCAAAAATAAAGAAGGCATTTCCTGACCACGAGCACATGTGCTTTTTAGATGGCAGAGCGCCATCTAGTGGAGCAAAAATAAACTAAACGTTTATTTAGCTTGCTCCGTGATATTTGGCCAACCCAATTTCTTGATAAATCAAGAAAAGCCATCCACGAACGCGTTTCGCGCTGTTGGCGCTAGTCAGCGTGGAGTAGGCTGTAACCACTGCGACCAAAAAGATTTTTGGTCCCAGAGGCTTCCTGAGAAATCAAGAAATGGGTATTTAAGGCCAAATTTGCGTAAAGACGCTTAACACATTAGAAAAAAATAAAAGATAAGTGGGTCAGGTGTTGATATTAAAAATAAAGAAGGCATCTTTATTTTTATATTTATATATACACCATATTTATTATTTACTAAATATAATCTTTTATGGTTGTTTGTGAAAAAAAAATATGGAACGCTTCACGATTTTGTGTGTCCACCTTGCACAGGTCATACTTATCTTCTCTGCATCGTTCCTATTGTAGTAGTTGTACTGAAGAACAAGTCTGATATTATAAAAAGGTAAAAGGGTCAAAATCACTTTTTTTTTTATTTTTAAAAGAAAAAAAGATGTACTTTGGTTCTCTGTTGCACCCAAAGCTGTTTGCTTCGCATTAAAAAAATGATAAACAAATATGATGAAATAAATGTCTTGACGCATATTTAGATTGAAGGAGCGCCTTCTTTGTGCATTATAAAGATGGATGCGTTCCCAATATAATTTCCTAACTTCAAATGTTTTTTATATGCTTTATCTAAATATTCGTATATTTCTGATTTCTCTGGAAGCCTTTTGGACCAAATTCTTGGTCGTTGAGGTATAGCCTGCACCAGGCTGACGAGGGCCAACAGTCCGAAACGCGTTCGTGTTTGGATTTTTCTTGATTTATCAAGAAATTTGGTTAGCCAAATATCATTGGAACAAGCCTAAACTAACGTTTGTTTGATTTTTTACACTTGAAAACTCTGTGTGGTGAATCCACATGGGACTATATGTCTTAAAAAGAGGTGTTTTGTGTGCGTGATAAATATGAGAATTGTTATTAAAATAAACACTGCATTTTTTTTTATTGAATGACGGTTAAATATATATGATTGTATTTTATATATTTTTTGTATGTATTTGAGGGTGATATTTTGGAAAAAGTTTATTCAACAGGAGCATTGGCTGGAGATTAAATTGATAAAATTTTAGGAAAGTTCACACTGGGCTGATAAGTCTAGCCTTTTTACAATCCTAATCTTATAAATATTATATAGTGTGTTACGACGACGTCCGAAGGTAGTTAAAACCGTCCACTCCCTGTGGACCTGGGGGTCGACAGAACAATCAGGAAGAAGCCTAGCTGTCAGCAGTCAAGTGTTTCTTCTTTTATTGAATATTTTTAAATTCATATTTATATTTGAAATAGTAGATCGACCATATACCTTTTATTTCCACAAGTTTCAGTCAATAGCATTCACTCTAATAAAGGGTGAGAAATCAATTTTTCCAATAACATTATTTAAATTTTGAATCATTAGCCTTGTAAGTAATCGATTTAAGGTCTTTAAAGATTTAAAACTATGAGATACTCACTTTTTATTTAAACAGAAAAATCAATTCCAAAAGGGCGTTCCAAACATATAGGCTGTTCAAAACCTATGCAAATTTGCCCCCAAAACGTGCTAATTAGACATCATAAAACGATATTATCTTTAATAACATATTAAATAATTCCTCTCGGCATCATTACAACTACTAATAAATATTTATTTAGTTAACCCTGGTTCCTGGAGCGCATACAGAAGTCGC
>CP092880.1:63489474-63541850 GCA_030710605.1 Cordylochernes scorpioides
GAGAAAGAAAAAAAAAACATTGTAGATTGAGAAAACAAATTAATTTCTTTGAGAAATTAAATAATATATAGTCTGTGTATTATTAAAATTATCGATTTAAATTTTTACATGATAAATTATTTTCTTTCTTTATTCTATTCCTAAATCTTTTTTTTTAAATACTAATTTAACTGGGGCTACTGTAAATATTTGACTTGTTAAGAGCATATAATTTATTATAAATTTCCGGATATTAAATTCGATGCTGAAATTTAATAATTTCTTTTAGTTACCTCTATCTAAATATTAAATGAGGGGCATATATATACATATAGTACAACAGCTTCCAGCACGGATGTCTCTGGATGTCACTGGTGTCTTCGTGTCCACCAGGCATCAATTCTCAGCATGGATGTCTGGTGTCTTCTTCTCCACCAGGCATCAGCTCTCAGCATGGACGTCGGTGTCTTCATTTCCACCAGGCATCCGCTTTCGACATAGATGCAATCAAAGAAGTCAGTTCTCCTTGTCTGTGTTTCAATATGGTTTCCATTATATCTACCATAGCACTGTTCGTTGATTTATGTTTAGTAAAATCCATGTTGCCAAATCCATGAGTCCACATTAGATTGTTCTCTCCATAATATTTATTGATTTTTTTATTATGTTTTTCAAATAATTTAGAAATGTTTGATGTCAATGATATAGGTCTATAGCTTTTGCTTGTTTCATAGTTTATTTTATTAGGTTTTGGAATGATCTTTACAGTAGAGTCTTTCCATACATCCGGATAGTAACCTAATTCAATGCATTTGTTGAATATTTGCTGTAAAATCGGGATTAGAAGTGTACCTGCATGTTTGATCATATTATTACTGATAAAATCTGGACCTGGTGCTTTCTTGATATTTAATTTTTAAATAATATTTTCAACATCTTTTATTTCTATAAAAATGTTATTTTGGTCTTATACTCTGGTTTATAGTTTCTAATAATAACATGCTCCTCTTTATCTGAGTGTACATCATCATCTGGAAATAAATCATTCAAGAGACTTTTCAATTTTTTTTAAGTATCCAGCATATTATCGATCATTGGAAGTTGTTTTAATGTCCATCCATACAGAGAGCAAAACAACAACTGACTCACCCGCGCAGGCAAGGTCACGCTCCGCTGCGTCACGTGGGAAAACATATGTACATGTTTTCTTACATGTTCTCAGCACATCCCCCTTTTTAAGACTTGAAATATATATATACATTACAAACTTTAAATGCATAATATAATTAATAATGAAGGCGATCCACAGGTTTAACAATTCGTCCACTCCGGGTTCTTATCTGGCCGTCTTCTGAGTCGTTAGAGGGATAATCCACAACTGGGGTCTTTTCATTTTCAACCAGTTCCTCCCCCGAAAAGGTCGGCGTCGATGGGTCGGCTGGATATTGCACTGTAACTCCTTTTCGTAGATGGAACCTGTTTCGACGTAAAGTCCCAACTGGAGTATCAACCATATATGACCTTGGTGCCGATGCTTTCTGCTTTACAATCCCCCAGGTTCGCATATCTGTAATCCAAACCGTGTCACCTTCGGATAGCTCCTCCATGTCCGTAGCTCCGCAGCGTCGATCATATCTGGATTTCATATCCTTTCTCCTTCTCCCCTCCTTTCTTTTCAGGGTCTGAGAGTCCACCAACTTTGGATTAAGATTCTCTGGTGCAATTGGCAAGGTCGTTCGGAGTTTACGTCCCATGAGAAGCTCAGCAGGGCTGTAACCGTTCTCCAAAGGGGTCGATCGATACTCCAGGAGTCCAAGCGATGGGTCTTGATTTTTCTTGAGGATCAACTTAGCAATTTTCACACCTGCTTCTGCCATCCCATTGCTCTGCGGGAATCGAGGACTTGAAGTGACATGTGTGAATCCGTACTGCCTTGCGAAATTTGCAAATTCACGAGCAGCTCCAAATTGCGTCCCATTATCGCTTACAACAGTTTCTGGTATTCCATGTCGGGCAAATATGGATTTGCAACTACGCACCACCACATTGGCTGCGAGCCGATCCAGCTGAACCACTTCAGGAAATCGAGAATAATAGTCAATGACGACTAGATACCACTTATTCTCGAACTTGAACAAATCCATTCCAATCTTTTGCCACGGTCGTGTAGGAAAGTTGGTTGGTATCAAAGGTTCATGTTTTGAGACGGCTTCCTGGATACGGAGACGGCTTCCTCTATTGTTGTTGGATGATCTCAGAGTTTCAAAAATTTTATAGGCGCTTCCAAATGGGTTGTCTGATTCATTTTCTTCAATGAATATTCTCCAACTTTTTTTTAGGTCCTTTGATAGCGTCAATGTACTTGTTTCTTGCAATTTTAAAGGTTATTTAATTAGGGCCTCTTGCCCTGTACAGTTTCTCTCCCGCCGTGGAACTACAAAGGTATATATATATATCTTAGTAGATTTAGAGAGTTTTGTTAAACGTATTCTGTATTTGATCTATAATATCAGCATTGTCCCAGGCCCACACACGGGGGTCGCTTCTAGGTGGGCGCTTCTTAATTGGTAAAGCTCGGCTTGTCACCGACCCGAGTCCTCTAGTTAGCAGAGACGGTCAATAGATGGCGCTCAATTCTAGCGTCTATTTTGATGGGAGAGCCGACCATTATTTTATAGATTATCTAATTTAATACAACAACAACAAAGGGCTTTTATTAGGGCCCATTGCCCTGTATGGATTCGCCATAAAACAACAAAATAACAGCAAATCCCCTCCCTTTTTCCCCATGTACACGTGGGCCTTTGTTTAAAAAGGGATTTACTTACACATCTGTTCTAAAACTTTCCTCACTATCTCTTTTGTGTATGAATCTATTTACAATTGATCTATAGAAATTATAGAATTCTATTGCTATATTTTCTTTTCTGAAATAGTTCTCAGTCTTCAGTGGGTTGCTAAATCTCCAGAAGATGTTTTTTTATAGATTATCTAATTTATTAATGATTTCATGGATGTTACACAGTATATAGGGCCAGGAGGGCCCCCTTTTTTCTTCAAATGTCCTTTGACACCCGGGGGGGGGGGGGTTGGAATTTCTTTCACATACCAGAGGCCTCGTTAGTACATTCCAGCGACATGGACCCCGGCGGAATCTGTCAACAACCCCCCATTTTTACGCCTCTGGCCACGGTGGCTTGGGAACGCTTCTGACACGCCTCTGACACTGCGTGGTCCTCGCAATGCTTCTGTGCCCTTTATTATGTGATATTTTATCTTCCCAAATATGGTTTTAGCTGCTTAAGTTCTATATTTGCTTATCTCTATATCACACGCTATCCCTGTGATGGTAACGACGCTGTTACCGAAATGTCACACTTGTATATTTTAGTAAGGAAATTTTTACTAAGTCACATCTTGCATCCCTTTCCATTTATCCAACCGAACCCAACAACAATGAACAACCCTTCAATGGCGCCCAACGTGGGGCTCGAATTTAGTATATATTTCATCTCCTATACTTTAGAAATATATACCTAATGAAAAGCCATACTATTAGCCATACTATTTTAGGTATAATTGATTAATTAATTAAATTGGTGAAGTAGTCCACGCATCCTGAGATTAAGAGTCTATATCTAAAGTGACTTATAAAGATTTCCAGTGATCTTATTTAGGAATGTCATGTTGATGCCTTGTGATTTTCCGCTAATTGTAAGAGCTATTCATAGCGCCCTTTCAGTTTTCTAACCACACTTACTGCCATGATTTTAAATCGTGAATTTTAATTATTCTTTCCGTTTCACTGGCATTTTATCAGGCAATGAAAGTTAAGCTGAGGCGGTGTCTACCGCATCACTCGCCGCTGTCATTTACGATTCACATTGTTTGTGATAAAGCCTTATTATATATAATAAGTTTATTGATTACATTTTATTTATTTATTTTTTTTATTTTTGCAGTATGAGAAATGAGGTTGGATTACCATGGTTCAAACTTAGATCGGTGATCAGTGTTTTACAGTAGTTTACTGAAATGACTTAGCGTTTTTCTATTTTTACATCATAGCACTGATATAATTTTCCTCACAGCAGAGGTGAGTTCTGATAATTATTGCTGGCTACAATTTTCTTAACTTCATTTTAATAGCGCTTTCTATCAGGCTAACATGCTGAGTGATAGTTAACCGATTTTATTTTTTTATATAGCGCATAGTGGATTGGGAGAGTGGCAAATACATGAGCTTTAAGGTGAAGGTAGAATTGAAGATCCAGTTAGCGTACTCGAGAAGAGAGAAATTTGATCACTATAAAAAGGACGCGCCTTTTTTTTTTTCGTAAACTTTTTTTTTAAATCAATAATGGATAGAAATCTGGTTTTAACATTCCAATGGCGGAATCTCAAGGAATAGATCTGGTAACCAATTTGCGCGAGTACTTTTCTAATCACTGTGGAACTATTTATTGACTTATAACAACTACCTGGGATAATCTTTAAAAATATTCAAAAGAAAGGAGATGACTGGAGCTTGTGTCTGCAAGACAGCTGAGATATCCCGAGGCGTGCTTGGACAGCTTTAAGTTGATGACAAGGCAGCAAAAGCCACCTGTGTTAGAGACAGGATCTATCTAATAATGGGGGTATAGGAGACAGAAGAGTTTATCAAGGCTCGATCTGGCACTTGTATATAATGAGGAAGTTAGCGAAATGCGAGTTTCCAGTGCGGAGTAATATCACCTAAATGCTATGAATAAGGATTGATAAAGTCGGGACACCCGAGCAGAGATATTACATTGAATGTAATTCGGAACCTGTAGGCGTGAGGCGGTATCGTGATTGGTTAGATGGCTAGACACGCGAGGAGGGCGGCCCCCTTTGACGACGTTTCTGCCAAGTATGATCACTGGATGCCGATAGACCGCTTAAAGGGTGTGTCCCCCACATAGGAAATGTCATTGAAGATGTGCCAGCATGAAGAGAAGAAAGGTCTAGGACGAGATGATGTTTCCTATAAAACTGATACTTAAGGTGATGCACTTGGATTATAGATGAGGCAGTGAAGTCCATCGAGAATATAGCGCTACCCCAGAACAAGAATGTGGATAGAGCGAGCTGAGGTGACGACCCCATATTAGATATACTTCTGTAAATTCTTAAATATCCACATATATTTCCACAGTGAATTATACAAGTCGCACACCTATCTCATGAGCCAGGAATGTAATAATCAGACTGACAGTAAAAGGGAATAATAAAAAAATTTCTAACCCAGGAACAAACAAAACCTCTGATATGCAACACAGTCCTACAAAATAATTTTCCTATCAAATTCTCAGTGTATCATCATAACTCAACAGAAAACTCAGTCACAATTAGTATCATAAAGGGCGAAATAACTTTGTCATTTCCCAATCCAATATGCACCTGTTACCCCATAGACAGTGATCTTATAACCACATTTGATTTCGTTTCAGCATGTTGTAAGAGAGATGAACTCATGGAAATGCAGCCTTTAACTATTATGCCCTCATACTGTAAAATATAAGAAGGGAATTTCTAAAAACAGCCGCTAAGTGAAAATAGACACATGCACGTGTTAAGGGATTAGGTAAATTGATAGGAGAAATTTCTAGATCCAAGACTTCAACGTGACATTTGTGTATGTCCTGGGGAAAGAAAACACGGTAGCCGACTTCCTCAGTAGGTTCCCGTGTGAGGATGATCCTGAGTCATCACAAGATAAGAGAGTGGTGGCCGCGGTAATTAAAAATCGTGGGCCCCCCTTGATAGATAGCGATCGGACGTGGGAAGGTTTGCTTAAAGACAAGAAATGGGCCCCCTTATTGAAACTAATAGGTGACAGACGGTCTACCGAGACTGTAACTTATAAAAATAAGGATTATAAAATGCACGAGGGTTACTGTTTTAATGTCCATCCATACAGAGAGCAAAACAACAACTGACTCACCCGTGCAGCAAGGTCACGCTCCCGCTGCGTCACGTGGGAAAACATAGTACTTAGATGTTTTCTTACATGTTCTCAGCACATCCCCCTTTTTAAAGACTTGAATTATATATATAACATTACAAACTTTAAATGCATAATATAATTATATAATGAAGGCGATCCACAGGTTTAACAATCGTCCACTCCGGGTTCTTATCTGGCCCGTCTTCTGAGTCGTTAGAGGGATAATCCACAACTGGGGTCTTTTCATTTTCAACCAGTTCCTCACCCCGAAAAGGTCGGCGTCGATGGGTCGGCTGGATATTGCACTGTAACTCCTTTTCGTAGATGGAACCTGTTTCGACGTAAAGTCCCAACTGGAGTATCAACCATATACGACCTTGGTGTCGATGCCTTCTTCTTTACAATCCCCCAGGTTCGCATATCTGTAATCCAAACCGTGTCACCTTCGGATAGCTCCTCCATGTCCGTAGCTCCGCAGCGTCGATCATATCTGGATTTCATATCCTTTCTCCTTCTCCCCTCCTTTCTTTTCAGGGTCTGAGAGTCCACCAACCTTTGGATTAAGATTCTCTGGTGCAATTGGCAAGGTCGTTCGGAGTTTACGTCCCATGAGAAGCTCAGCAGGGCTGTAACCGTTCTCCAAAGGGGTCGATCGATACTCCAGAGTCCAAGCGATGGGTCTTGATTTTTCTTGAGGATCAACTTAGCAATTTTCACACCTGCTTCTGCCATCCATTGCTCTGCGGGAATCGAGGACTTGAAGTGACATGTGTGAATCCGTACTGCCTTGCGAAATTTGCAAACTCACGAGCAGCTCCAAATTGCGTCCCATTATCGCTTACAACAGTTTCTGGTATTCCATGTCGGGCAAATATGGATTTGCAACTACGCACCACCACACTGGCTGTGAGCCGATCCAGCTGAAACATTTCAGGAAAGCGAGAATAATAGTCAATGACGACTAGATACCACTTATTCTCGAACTTGAACAAATCCATTCCAATCTTTTGCCACGGTCGTGTAGGAAAGTTGGTTGGTATCAAAGGTTCATGTTTTGAGACGGCTTCCTGGATACAGACACTGCACTTTCTGACCGTTTCCGCGATCTCCTCCGAAATTCCAGGCCACCATACCGTCTCACGTGCGCGAAGTCTTGTTTTTGTAATACCGAAGTGCCCAGCGTGCAACTTATCTAGGATCTCCAGTTTCATACTTGCTGGAATAACAAGACGACAGCTACGCATCAGTAGTCCATTTTGAACGCCGAGTTCATCCTTGACATGCCAATAAGAGAGCAGAGCCTGTGACATCTTCTTCTTATCTGGCCAGCCTTGCTCAAGGTAGCTGACTACTGCTTTCAGGGTCGTATCTTCTTGTTGAGCTTCAAAAATCTTCGTCAACATCTCGTCTTTGTCGGTTATACTCGAGAGAACTGCATTTATATGCGCTGAGGTTGGCCGTTCGTTTTCACCTCCCTCGGTTGTAAGAAGTGGTTGTCTGGATAATGCATCGGCGTCGAGCAGCTCCTTTCCAGGGATATGCACTATTTCGAATCCAAACCTCATCATACGCATTCGGAAACGTTGCAGTCTTGGGGTCAGCGAACTCAATTCTTTCGTCGAAAATAGAGGAATGAGAGGCTTATGGTCGGTCTCAATTCGGAAACGCTTTCCAAGCAGGAAATCTTGAAAACGTTCGCAAGCCCATGTAATTGCGAGAGCCTCTTTCTCGATCTGAGCATATCGTTTTTCGGTAGGTGTCATAGTTCTAGAAGAATAAGCAACAGGTCGCCAGATTCCATTCTTACCTTCTTGCTTCAGTACCGCTCCCAAGCCGTATGAAGGTGCGTCGGATGACACCATAGTTGGTTTCCTGACGTCGTATGCTGCCAAGATGGGTTGAGTCGTGAGCAATTCTTTCAACTTTCGGAATGCTCGCTCCTGGCTGCAATCCCAAACGAAGTCTTGACCTTTCACCAACAACTGGTTCAGTGGAGCCACAATTTCAGATAAATTTTCCACAAAGCGTCCCAGATGGTTCACCATGCCAAGAAATCTTCTTACGCCATGAACATCGGTCGGAGCAGGCATCTCCGCCACTGCTTCGATTTTCGCTGGATCTGGTCGGATACCGTCTTCATCCAGTATGTGCCCAAGAAAATTAATTCTTGGCACGCCGAAGACACACTTGGCCTTGTTTAGTGTAACTTTCGCCTCTTTCAGTTTTCGGAGCATCTAAACGAAGAATCGATCGTGAGTCTTGGAGTCGGAGGCAAATATCAGGATATCGTCCAGGTAACACATTACACCGTCCATGCCTTGCAAGATTATTGACATAACTTTCTGAAAATACTCTGGGGCGAGTGAGATTCCAAATGGCATCCTGCAGTAATTATATCTCCCAAAAGGAGTGATGAAGGTCGTTAAATGCTGGCAGTCCGGGCTCAACGGAATCTGGTGAAAGCCACTGTTCGCGTCCAGTTTCGAAAAGAATCTTGCTTCCCCCAGTTGCCCAGCATGTGCTCCACCACTGGCATGGGATGCACTTCGCGCTGTACATGTTCGTTCAGCCTTGAGAGATCACACAGAGTCGTATGTCGCCATTCGGTTACCAGCAATCACAGTCGGTGCACACCATTCAGTCGCAACGTTAACTTGTGCTATGATTCCCGCCTTCTCGAGCTCTTCCAACCTTGTTTTGAGCTTTTCCATCAAAGGTATTGGTACCCGTCGAGGAGTATGCACAGCATATAAGGTTTGCTCCAGGTTTCAATTTGATTTCGTAAGGGTTTCCGATCTGTCCCAGTCCTTCAAATACTTCAGGGAATTCCTTGATCAGGTTAATTCACGTCGCAGCCACTTCAATCCGCCTCGCCAGGTTCAAGAGCTCACATGCCCGGCGACTCAGAAGAGGTTCACTCAAACGACGAATGACGTAAATCTTCTCCTTGATTTCATAAATGCCATTTCGCAGCGTTGATATAAACATACCCACAGTCTGAAGTTCGGAGAATTCAGCAGCTCTAATGTTGATATCACTTTCCACTAGTCGTTGCTGTCCCATTATCTTCTTGAAGAGACACAGAGGAACACATGTAACATCCGCCTGGGAGTCAAGCTTGAACTTCACCTGTTTCCCGTTCACTTGGATTTCTGCAGTCCATCGCCTCCTGCACTCGCCTTCATCATCGTCGAGATTAGATGAATCCTCCACAGCTGAGACCTCCAGGAGAAAACCAATTTCTTCATCAAGTTCAGAAACAGCTTTGACTTCCGCAGTCTTTGCCTGTTTATCTGGGCAGCAATTTGCAAAATGGCCAATTTTTGAACATAGGTTGCATTTTCTGTCCTTCAGCACGGCAAGCCTGTCCTTCCCTGTGGGTGAAACCTCCGCATTTTGGACATCGTGATCTTGTTCTGGCTGACTTCTCCTTCTTCCTCGAAGGCTGCTGTTGTTGTTTCGGTGATTGTTTCTTCGAGTTGAACTTCACCTGATTGACTCTTTGGCTTGTTGAGGGACGCTGCAGGTCGACTTGCTGCTGTCGAACGGCTTCCTGCTGTCGAACCATTTTCACCGCCTTTTCCAAAGTCAGTTCGCTGTCCAACTGCATTCTTTCAGATAAAGCTTTGTCCCTCACTCCAACCACTATTCGGTCACGGATCAACTGCTCATGAAGACCCTCAAATTCGCAACTATCAGCCAATTTGTACAATGAAGTGATGAATTCGTCCACTGGCTCCCGATCCTCTTGGATTCTTGAATTAAATTTCGCACGTTCGTAGATAATATTCTTTCTGACACAGAAGTGGCTGTCGAACGCCTTGAGGACGGAATCAATTTTCGTTGCTTCTTCCTCCTTTTCGAACTTGAAGGTCCTGAATATATCATCCGCGCGGTCACCCATCAAGTACATGAACAAATCGATCTTGTCCGCCTCCTCTTTCTTCTTCATTCCACTGACCACGAGGTATCGTTCGAATCTCTTCCTCCATTTGGGCCATTCGTTGGGAGTCGAGAAGTCGAAAGTTTCTGGAGGTTGAATCTGAGCCATGTTGAATTATCTTCCAAGGTACAGCAAAAATCGATATTTTGCAATATACGGGTTCGTATTTTATCCAGTTATCGCTGCCACCATGTTTTAATGTCCATCCATACAGAGAGCAAAACAACAACTGACTCACCCGTGCAGGCAAGGTCACGCTCCGCTGCGTCACGTGGGAAAACATAGGTACATGTTTTCTTACATGTTCTCAGCACAGTTACCTTGTGTCTAAGAACAGTGAGGGTATCTGGGTGAAGGTGGTTCCGTCAGACATTAGGGAGATGGTGATTAATATCACCACGACGTTCCGACGGGATGTCGTTTTGGGGTCAAGAAGGTAATGAGAAGGCTGAAGGACGATTATTATTGGCCGGGTATGAGGACCCAGGTCCAAAACTATATATACAGACGCGAGGGTTGCCAGCTCTCAAATCAAGGTGTAACCAAGGCTGGTAATGCTCCCCACTTCAGGCCTGGAAAACCATTTGAGCACCTTGCTCTAGACTTCATAGGACCCTTAGAGAAGACTTCTAGAGGACATTCTAGCATCCTGACCATAGTCGATTTATTTACCAAATTCCCTATTTTAATACCTACAAGAGAACAGTGTGCCAGTACAGTAGTTAAAGCGCTGTTGGAGAGCATAATTACTATCTTTGGGATACCGAAAACCATACTTTCGGACCGGGGCTCGGCATTCATTAGCTGTAGTTTTAAAGGGATTTGCAAGGCCATGGGGGTAAGTGCAGTGAACACCACTGCTTGGAGACCAAAAAGTAATGGCGCTGTAGAAAGGCTCAACAGAACAGTGATTGAATCTTTGCGTAGGTGTGAAGCAGGTTCTAATTGGGATGACATCCTGCCCATGGTAGCTTTAGCTATCAGGACCACTGAACATTCTAGTACAGGATTTACGCCAGCGAAACTCGTCTTCGGACATGAGCTGAGGCTTCCGCAACCTTTCAGGAAGCGGGACAAAGTCCTGTAAGCGAAGATTTGATTGCTCAAACGGCAGCCTTCTACGAGCGGGAACTAACAGAGGAGGTCGAGAAGATAAGAGAGGTGGTAAGGCAAACCTACTTGAGTGAACAGGAAGAAGCTAGGATTAAGTTCGAAAACAAAAGGCTGAGAACTTTTAATAACGGGGATTTAGTCCTAGTGGAGAGAATGCATGAGACGAAGGGGCGTCACAAATTTGAGCCAAGGTATGGGGGTCCATATGAGGTACTAAAAAGAGCTGGTGATACTGTATATCTCTTGAAGAATATAGAAACTGGGAATTTGGATAAATACCATATAGATAGGTTAAAACAATACCATGCACCAATTAGAATTTTCCCCACAGAGGAGGAAGGAACTAATGATGGTAATTTAAGTCAAGATTCCAGTGATGAAGATCATTGGATTCATCTTACAGGTCCAGCTTATCTCCCTAATAGGTCCGTTAATGTAGTGGTTCCACAGGGGGGTGACAACCAGAGCGAACTCAGAAGTAATGAGACGAGGGGGAATTGACAGAGTTAGTGTGGACAGTTTAATTTTACGCAGGTCTACAAGGGTGAAAAAGCCCACACAGTGTAAATTCTGCTTAGACTGTCGCCACTAACTAGGATTTTGGAGTGTGTACGGAGAATCAGCTCAATAGAATGAGAAGTTTAGAGATTTCAATCTTTTTCTTTTAAACCTTTTTATTTCCGAAGTAAAACTTCATTAGGATTTTTTTTTCCTATACAAACTATTTCTTGTTAAATCCCGAGTTTCAAAGACCAGTGAGAATAAAATATACAATTATGAATTAATTATTTAGTGTAAATCTGAATTTTGGTTATTATCGGGAGTAATAGATGAAGGAAGGTGTAGGAAATCACAACTTAGAGGGGGGCTATGTCTAAAACAACAAACCAGTTAGGCATCCTGTGGCTTGTGTTGGGTAATTTAGAAATCCTATAATCCCCTGCTTTCAGGTAGTAGCTTTTGAAATAGGTTTCTAATGAGGACATGAAAGGTCAATCTCAGAGTGAAGTTGTGAAGTAGAGGGACACTGAATCAGTGGCCAAGGCAGCTGAGGGATACAGAAACCCAGACAAATTGTAGGCCGGAAGGACTTCTTAGATAACGAGTTGGGTAATAACCAAGCCCTGTAAAACTCATGTCAAGAGATGTCTGGCCAAAGATGCAACGGAGGGGAAGTCTGTCAAAGGAGTAGGGGTCCCAAAGAGAATAAGCCAGGGGTAGAAGTTAAGTAGGCCCAGACTGTAGTCGATCCTTGGAAAGCACTTGAGGATGTTAGTGTTGGGTAGTGAATCGTAAACCCTATAAATCCATCTTTCAATAGAGTGTTGAGGTCGGGCTACTGCAAAGGGGGCAGACGCACGAGGAAGTAAGAAGAAAGTGACTTCACCCACGGTGGCTAGGGGAATGACTCAATTCGCTTTTATGAGTGTCACGTTTAATGGTCCTTTATTCGCCCTTATATTTTGTGTGTGTCTTTATATAATTGTCGTGAATAGTCGCTTAGTGTCAAGGCAAGGGCAGTTTTTGAAGTTACACTGTTTTTTTTAAGGTAGGTTAGCTTCCAGATTATTTAGACTTGTCAACAATTATTGTTAACAATCATTTAGCGAGTATAATGTATTAATATATATAGAGCTTGTACAGAGGCATTTTCTTTTGAGTAACCTAGGGCTTTAGTTCCCAATTTGTTTTAATTTTATTATTTTATTTGATTTCACATTTTGTCCTGAAAGATGTTATTATTTGTTAGGGTCTATTGATATTGATAAATGAGTGTTTTGGCCTTTGTAGCAGCTTTTAACTTTAGTTTGTATGCAAACCGTGAATGATGGGGGGGGGGGAGGGTGTATGAATGGATTGGTTTAATGAATGTGTTAAAAAGGTTAAAAAACTATTATATTGTGAGCCCAAAATACATTAGAATAGGGTTAAGGACTTTAATAGGATCGATTTTTTTATTTTTTTTTATTTCAAATTTTGTTAGGACCGAGAAGCCTCAAACAGGACAACTACAACTCTATCTAGATAGAAAATATTCGCTCCCTTTTGTTAGATCCCTCGTTAGGGGATATAATTTTCTTTTGATTTTCTTTTATTTTTAGGTTAGCTTGAATTCTAAGGATTGTGGATAAATGATCCCTATCCCGACCCTCAGACTTGGAGATAGTGGGAGGCAAGGATCAAGCCGAAATGCCCACTCATCTCCTCCTCGCAAGAGGAAACGAAGAGGTATAGATTGAATTTTATGCAGGATGGGGGATTTGTTTTAGCCATGCCGTATAGCCTGGGGCATAACGGCGCGACCTTGAGTAACCGATCTGACACCGTAGTTTTCGACGCTTTAAGCGTGGCTGGAGCGAGGGTGCTTCAGACGGGAGGTCCTGTAAGATTGGCATGTAGGCAGAGATTGCCCAGTTAATCTAGACGAAGTAGTTTCCGTCTATTGATTTTTTTTGGTACCAGTTTGATCCCCCATAGCTAGCAGAAGTTTCTTCTAAAAAAGGATTCGCCCTGCCATACGTTTTGTTGGAATAAATTCGAGCATAAGACCGATTCGAGAGGCAGAATAAGTAATTAATAGGACCTTCAACGAGTTTAAACTCTTTCCATGTTAGGATAAGACTTTAAAGTATTAGTTAACTATTAGAACCATGAACGAGACGCCAGAACGAGCTAATGAGTCAAAGTTTTAGAAGTGTTGTATGAGGACAGTAGAATTAAGTGCAGTTATACAGGGAGTAGAATTCTGAAGGAATTTGTAAAAGAACCAAAATTTCAGATCGATAAAATTCAAATTGATAAGATGTAGATTAATAGGATTCAGATCAATGGATTAGTAGAGATTAGTAGATGAAAGTAATATGAATTTCTTGGAAGGGAGAGGTAGCTGAACTGTACACATCCCAGAGACAAGGTAAACGGAGTCGCAAACAAAATAGGAGAAATTGATTAGTTGCTCTGTCAAACAGAGAACTTTCTTCATAGGTTGTCACCCTAGATTTAAATGGATTGTGTAGTTTAATAGAGGTCTGGGCTATGTTCCATTTGACCGAGATTCTAAATGACGTTCCCATCTGGGTTGAGAGTGTTGGGCCAGATTTTCCACCAAACAGACCCAACAAAGATGTAAACATTTACATCATATATATATACAGTGTCTCGCCGGAAGTGTTTGGTGTCCAGATGGAGACCCCCACCACGTTGGTCGACGATGCCCAAGGATCATGGATCCCATTGCAGAGAGGTCCAGCGCAGGATCTACACCAGAAGGCTGGAGATGATACCTATGCCTTTAAAGTCCAGAAAGGGTGGAGATGACACGAGCCCTGCCCAAGGATCCTGGAACCCATTGCAGAGAGGTCCAGCGCAGGATCTACACCAGAAGGCTGGAAATGACACCTATTGCCTTTAAAGTTCACCCACAGTATCAATGGAAAGCTGGTGGACAATGAAGAAGCTGCCTCGACAAGAAAGAAGAGGACTTCGAGCATTCTTCTTTGTTAAACCAAGCCATCTCTTCACCTCCTTTTTCTTTTTTTTCTTCCTTCCTTTAATTTTTGTATATAACTTATGACATCACATTTAGATAGATTGGGGCATATTTAGTATTATTTTTAGAATCTCTTAAAGAAGAAAATTATTAGGTAAATTTCTCAGAGGGGCAAGGCATAATAGAACTTATTTAATTTCATTGCTAATCTAAATTAGCTCTCGACAAGAAAGATAATTTTATTTTTTTTATTTTTTGTTTTATTCTAAAAAGAATAAAATCAATCACACGCATAGATAAAATGGGTCTGTCAAGCTATGTAAATTTCTTGAAGAAGAAATTAGTATAAATTTCTCATAGGACGAGCATGTACATTTTTCATTTCAGATTTTTTCTCTTTTAAAAAAAAAAAAAATTAATATTAAAACTATTTTTTATTCCAAAATTTTTTTCTCTTTTAAAAATAATATATTATTATTTTTTTCTGAGAATATTTTATTCATAAGTTTTATTACTCTGTAGGAAATTTTTTTTTTGCATTGGGGGGCGCTGTTTGAAAAACAGGCCAGTCTTGAGCCTTCAGAGGGAGCGGATCGATTTCTTATCAGGAGAGGAGGGACAAACGGGACGTTCTGAGCCCATGGGGGGCTTGAGACAGGTATGTAGTCAAGATACCTGGTAAGTCAACTTAAATTTTTGACATAAAGAGGTTCATATAAAAGCATGGTAAAAACCATGGCAGATATCAAAAATTTGATAGAATTTTTTTATTTACAAAGAAAGGTAGAAATTTTTTTATTCATGCTATCCATAAATAAGAAATTGTTTTGTGTAAATAATATAATGGGGAATAAATTTTAGTGTTTGAATATTTAACAATATATGTTGGTATTATTCATTTGAATTTAACTACAGATCACATGTAATTCTTGGTGTGTGTATAATTTTGTGTGCATGTGTTTAGATCTAATCTATTGTGGTTAATATTCTAAAGGTGTGTTGATATTGCTTTATCCATGATTAACTACATATCACATGTAAATCCTTGGTGTATGCTATAATCTTTGTATGTATATGTGTGAAATTTATCTACTATGATACGTAAGTGGGAAGGTTGTTACTGCCGGGCTAAGCTGGGCACAAAATCGAAATATCCTCAATGGGATATAAGAAACGATACAACATTTAGATGTCCTCAAATGGGACGTAAGAACCAATCTTACAAGAGGGTATTGTAATTTGAGGAATCTAACAAGAACCCACTCTCCAGTAGGATGGGGATAGATGAATATTACCCCAGTGACCAACTCGTGACTCCCAGACTGGATAAGATTGAAAGCCTAACTGAGATACTAAACCTTGAACCTTCAGCGCACGAATATATTATGTTTACATTTCTTATTCATTATGTTATCATTTTTATATTATATATATGTTATGAATATTTTGTGTTGTTGTTAGATTAGGCTTGATAAGACAAAGGATCGATAAGATAAAGGGTTGAGGTGCAGTCGTGATAAAAAAAAAAAATATTTACCGTCAAGTAGCTTTTATTTTCAATTACTTGAGGAAAGATTACACATTTGTTAGTTTCACATTATATAGAATTTATAATTTAATCCTATATTAGTGATTAAAAGGATTGATTGGTTAACTACGCATATTTACAACAAAATTATACAACTAAAACTGAAAGTCTTTTTAAAAACGATGATAACAAAAATAAAATTATCAATGAATAAAATAAAGTATATATTTTTTAAAATATAGAAATATTTGAGGTTTTTAGATTATATAATATTTTTAGATTATATTATATTTCCCACCCTGTGAAAAAGATTTTAGAATATTAAAAATTTTAAAATAAAATTGGTAATAAAAAAATAATTAATTAAACGAAAATCAATAATCTATAGAAATAATTAAAAATGAAACAATAAAAATCAATACGCACATTTTTTCAAAATAAACAAAAGAAAGTTGTTTACAAATAATTTATATAATTAATGAAATTATAATAAAAGTATATATAAGAATATTAATGGCCAAGTCAAATGAAATATGGATATGAGGCAAAAAAGGTATTTAAAATTGAGTAAAAATGACATTGTGGTAGTTACACTTCAAAGTATCAAAAGCAGTAGAAAATGTTATTTTTTACATGGTTGAGTAATGAAACGCTAATAGATGTATGGAGTGACATTAAGTTATTTGTGAAGGCTTAAGAATTGGTGCTGATATTTGTTCTTCATTGTCCATGTCCAAATATGGCCTTCCTGTAAAAAACATGGTTTATCATCAATATCTATTAACTTTGTGTTAGAATTTTGATTTGCTATTAAGTCATTTTCTATGTTAGTGCTATAGTGAAGTAGATAATCTGCTTCTGGGTAAAATAATTTAAGTTTATTATAGTGTATAATTTCTGTTTGTTTTCTTTGGGGTAAATTGGGTTTATAAATTTCATATGTGACTGGAGAAAGTTGTTTTAAAATAGTAAATGGGCCTATATATCTTTGTATTAATTTACCAGTGTTTGGATAAATAAAGGTTTTTTACTAATACCTGATCTCCTTCTTTAAAATGGGTTCTGGGTGTTTAATATCATAAAGTTGTTTGCTGTGTTCATGGGATTTTATGGTTCTTTTAATGGCTAATTTTCTTGCCTTTTCTATTGGTGTATGTGTTTCTGTGTCATGTTCTATATACTGTGGTTGTATTCCATAGTATAAGAATTTAGGAGTAAAACCTGTTGTGGTATGTACTGTTTCATTATAGCTTTCAGTAATTTTAGGAATATATTTTGTCCAAGGAATCTGTAAATTAGCATTATATTCACATCTTAACCTATTAATGAATAGTGGAATTTAGTCTTTCTACTTTTGCATTTGTTTCTGGATGATGGGGAACAGGTGAGTAGATGCTTAACATTATTTCTTTCTAAAAAGTGTTTAAATTTCTGCTAAGAAAAGCTGCATTTCTGTCAGTTATTAATATTTCTGGTTTATTAATTTGGAATAAATTTCTTAAACAAGTTATATAGGAATCAGTTGATACAGATTTTGTTGGAAAAGCCCAAAGGAATCTACTATGGTGATCTACTATCATATGGATACTGTGTCTTGTTGTCCCATAATTATGTAACCCGCCCAATGTATCTAGAGAAAAAATGTGATTTGGGTGTGTAGCTATTGGCATCTGTTGTAGTGGTCCATAAACAATTCTGTTATCCCTAGACTTGTTAAACTGCAAGTTTCACAATGTTTGGTGTAATTAGCAATATCCCTAGTCATATGTGGCCAATAATATGTGGGAGAAATTATTTTAGTCATTTGAGTTGTTCCAATATGTCCATGCTTTGTATGTACTTTGCTTAATAATTTGTGTCTTAGTGTTTGTGGTACATAAGCTCTTTTAAAACCCTTCTTTTTAATCATATAAAGGCCATTTTGAATTTTAATTTTAGCACTACTAATTTGTTCAGTTGATTGGTGTTCTTTTAACTCATTATATGTTAGGTAAAATGAGACAGGTGCTCTTGACAGCATGTCTGCTTCTATATTATTTAATCCTTTAATATGTTTTATGTCAAAGCTATATTGAGATAAGATTAAGGACCATCTAAATAATCTACCTTGTGGGTTTTTTACATTTTTGATCCATTTTAAAGGTAAGTGATCTGTGTGCAAAGTAAAATGTATGTTGTGTAGGTATGTGTGAAATCTTTGTACTGAATTAATGATAGCTAATGTTTCAATTTCTGAGGCAGTATAATTCTGTTCATATGGGTGAAGTTTTCTTGAAAAGTAACCTATGGGGTGTAAAATGCCTTGTTCATCTGGTTGTTTAAGAACTCCTGCTACTCCTAGACTTGACGCGTCTGTGAATAAATGACATGGTTTTGATGGGTCATAAATATATAGTACAGGTTGTGATATGAGTGAATTTTAAGTGTTTGGAAGGCTTGTTCATGTTTCGCACTCCATAACCAAGGAGCATTTTTTAACAAAAGTTCATTCAAAGGTGCCCTAATTTGCGCATAATGGGGAATAAATTTATTATAAATATTTATGGTGCCTAAAAATCTCTGTAAGGTTTTAATATTATATGGTCTATTTAATTTTATAATTGCTTCAATATTCGTGTTATTTGGTGTATATTTTCCTGAGTTAATAGTGTATCCTAAGAATTGTATTTCTTTTTGTAAAAATTTGCATTTATTGAGATTCAGCTTTATATCCTCTTGTTCGAATATACCTAATATGTCATCTAAATGCTTAATGTGTTCTTCATAAGTTTTGGAGTGTATAATAATGTCATCAAAATAATTTAAGGCATAGTGTATGTTATGTTTAGTGAAAACTGACTTCATAATCCTTTCAAATTGTGAAGGTGCATTTTTTAGACCATATGGAAGTCTGTTCCATTCATAACATCCTAATTGTGTTACAAAGGAAGTTTTATGTATATCTTTTTCATCTATGGGTATATGCCAGTATGCATTTTTAACATCTAGAATAGTGTATATTTTTGACTGTGATAACCTATCTATAATTTGTTCTATAAGTGGAATTGGGGTATGTTCTGGAACTGTTTTTTGATTAAGTTTTCTATAATCTATACAGAGTCTTGTGGGGTGATTTGGGTTATCAGATTTTTTATTCACTAATAATGCAGGAGAACTATAGGGGCTAGATGAGGGTCTAATAATATCATATTTTAATAATTCAGTTATTTGTTTTTGTATTTCAGCATTATTGTAAAAAGATGTCCTATATGGCTTTTGTGCTATGGGTATATTATCTAAAAGAGATATGCAAATTGGGTTAGTCTTTATGTGTCCTATATCAAAATTGTGCTTAGAGAAAACATTCTTATATTTATGCAATATATCTGAAATTGTTTGATTAGAGAAATTTGGATTAATATTTACTTTACTAAGGTCTAAATATGAATTATAATTTGTTATAGAGTACGGTTGTCGCATACTGTGAAATGAGTTAGAATCAGTAATGGGGATTTGAAGTAGGATTTATAAGTTTAACATTTGTAGTTGGTATATCAAAAGAATTGAAATTACACAATGGGTTAATATTTAAAAGAGATGAATTTTTAACATAGTATGGGTCTGGAATACATAGGGTAGTGGCATATGACTTCTGATTATCAGTTTTATCAGTGGCGGCGCCATCATAGCGGACCAATAGGAGAGCGCCATTCCAAAAAAAAAGCAAACGGTGACAGAGATGAAGACATGACGCCTGACGCTCGTAACTGTATATAGAATAATCCAAATTGTGCCGTATCATTGGGGTTTATATAAATCATTTTATTCGCTATTGAACGTTGTGGCACACTGTACACCTATCCCCCGATTTACACGGTAGATACGTTCCTGAGAAGAACGTGTAAATCGAAAATTAAAAATTTTTAAAAATTAGAAATACAGACACAGTGTGCGTGTGCAGCAAGTCAGCACATAAGCTCGGATTCCTCGTGAGATGTGTACACAGCGCATGTGTTCAATCACAGTAGCATTTAGTATAGTGCGATAAAAACAAAACAAAAAAAAAACTTATTTGGAAAACCGTGTAAAAGCGAAAACGTGTAAAACAAGTAACGTGTAAATCGGGGGATAGGTGTATGTATTACATCCCAAACACGATGCGACACCAGCCATCTCTGTCTTGAGCTCGATGTACCATCTCAGCGACCGTTAAGCCAGTGAGTTCCTTTAATTGGTCCACGAAGCGTGTCGGTAGGCGTTCAGGTATACGTCACCCAGACGTCTTTCCAGTCAGTATGGTGTACTCCTGCGTCGCGCTATGTGACCGAAGAATCTTAAACGATTCTGTTGTAAATGCCACAGAAGTTGTTCATCAGATACAATTATTATTGGTATCTGAACCAAAAGCGCCTGAAGCTATTCTGAAATGTGGGATGAACCAACAGGCAACAACCTGTATCTCCAGGCTACAAAACTGGCCAGCCATACAAGACTCTTCCAGGATGGTGTAAAACACAATGTACCATCTACAGGACCAAAGAGACCTCACCAAACCACCTCTTGGAATGTATGGGAGCCTCAAGACAGGACCTATATTCCAACCCTACCTAGATTTAATCCATGAATTCAGTCTCCATGACCTTGTATAATTATACAATAGAATAATAAAAAGCTATTTCTACAGCCCTTATTCTACAATGATTAAAAATTGAAAGAGGAAGGGCTTGGCTCATCATCCATATCTTGGCATTCTGTTCTCTGAGAGATTGCTTGAGACAGGACTATAAATAAGAAATTATCTTCCTTTTTTTCTTTCCCCCATTCCTGAAGACAGACAGACAAAAGTTTAAAGGCCACAACAATTAAACTCCCAAATTCTGAATAAAAAGCTATATAAAATGGTGTCTAAAATATTAAGATAGAATTTCTAGTAATAATACAGTAGAATAACCTCCACGAGAGGACACACCTCTCTACAAAAGACAGTTTTTATCATAAAATTACCTTTTTTTTTTTCTTCTTTAACAACTCTCTGGTAAAAGGACACCTCCCTAAAGGACACTCTGTAACTAGGTGTTGTCAGAGAGGTAGTTCTACTGTAGCAACTCTCCAGTAAGAGGACACCTCTCCCTAAAGGACACTCTGTAACTAGGTGTTGTCCCTTTACAGAGAGGTAGTTCTACTGTAGTAACTCTCCAGTAAGAGGACATCTCTCCCTAAAGGACACTCTGTAACTAAGTGTTGTCAGAGAGGTAGTTCTACTGTAGCAACTCTCCAGTAAGAGGACACTTCTCCCTAAAGGACACTCTGTAACTAGGTGTTGTCAGAGAGGTAGTTCTACTGTAGCAACTCTCCAGTAAGAGGACACCTCTCTCTAAAGGACACTCTGTAACTAGGTGTTGTCAGAGAGGTAGTTCTACTGTAGCAACTCTCCAGTAAGAGGACACCTCTCCCTAAAGGACATTCTGTAACTAGGTGTTGTCAGAGATGTAGTTCTACTGTAGCAACTCTCTAGTAAGAGGACACCTCTCCCTAAAGGACACTCTGTAACTAGGTGTTGTCAGAGAGGTAGTTCTACTGTAGCAACTCTCCAGTAAGAGGACATCTCTCCCTAAAGGACACTATGTAACTAGGTGTTGTCAGAGAGGTAGTTCTACTGTAACAACTCTCCAGTAAGAGGACACCTCTCTCTAAAGGACACTCTGTATGTAACTAGGTGTTGTCAGAGAGGTAGTTCTACTGTAGCAACTCTCCAGTAAGAGGACATCTCTCCCTAAAGGACACTCTGTAACTAGGTGTTGGCGCATTAAGGGCTGGCTGCCCTAGGCGCCCTTAGATTCAGATATCGAGGGACCAGTCTCCCCTGTGGAGACAATTTAAACTGTAATGGAGGTCAAGCAAGACACCCTACAACCAGCCTCACTTTCATACTCAACTTTTATTCATCCAAAATTTCCCTTTTATCCTAACTAATTTTTACATATATTTTATATTTTACACAAACAACAACAAAAAAAAAGAGACAGTAAATTTACATAATACCTACAATTTAGGTGCGTCTGATATTTGCCTAAAACGAATCTTATACAAAAACAAATAATAAATTTACACAATGTACATATAATTTGCATGACACAAATAAAAATAAAAGAGAATAACTCTAATCCTGAACATATTTCCCCCCGATTTCGGGACGAAATCCATTTTCAGCCTTGAGGTCCAGGTGGCAGCTCTTGCCCAGGATGTGGTTCAGGTGGCAGCTCTTGCCCAATCTGTGGTTCAGGTGGCTGCTCTTGCCCAGGCTGTGTTTCAGGTGCCTGCTGTTGCCCAGTCTGTGGTTCAGGTGGCAGTGGTGGTGGCTTAGCCGGGGGATCCTCTGGCTTTGTTTCAACTTTGGCGGCGACTGCAGGTGAAGGGACTTTCTGCTCCGAGATTTCTGGTTTAGGCTCTGGCTTTTCTTCTCCTTTCAGGACTGAGGTAGGAGATTCTGTGCCGTTTAGCCTCTGTTTCCTCAACGGCTTCTCCTCGTCCGTCTCTTCCCCCACTTCTCTCTTCTCAGGCTTCACATCTTCCTTCTTTAGAGGAGCTTCCTTCTTCTGAGGCTTCCTTCCTCTAGGTTTCCTGCCAGGGGGGCTTTTAGGTGCGGCTGCAGCTTTCCTCCCAGGCTGTCTGCCTCTTTTAGGTGGGGAGGAGGAAGTTTGGGCCACAGGATCCAACTGGTCTTCTTCCTTGATGTCTTCAACTCGTCGAGTGAGTTCATTCATCTTCTGCTCCGCTAGAAGGTCCTATTTTAAACGAGGTAACAGCCCCCTAACCCCAATGCTTTCAATTTTGAAATTCTCCTTCACCAGATCATGAAGAAAGTCCTCGTCAGATACCGCAAAGGCAGAGAAAGAAATCTCCCCATTTCCGCTTACATTGCCTGTTGGACCGTGTACCAACCACCCTAGATGGGTTTTTGTCAAAATAGGAGAGTCGCCAGTTCCCTCTATGATTTATCTTGCCGCCGTCAGCCTAATGTGGGGTTGACCGATTAGTAATCTCGGTTTTACATTACCCATATCTGGTATTTTTACCGCGTTTAGGTGATTCCACTTTTCGCACAGCTCATCATATCTGTACGGCTGAGCAGGAAGACAGAGACCTTGTACAGTTTGTACATTATTCAGGCTGAATCTATGCCTATCCTCTACGGGGCCGACCTCACAAGAAACACGTCGGGAAGTGAAATCTTCCTGCATTCTCCCGTCTGTCCATTTGAGCCGCAGGGGGTCAGTCCTTCCCCGTAGTCCGAGTTGATTCGCCAAATCCGCATCCATCATCGTCACGGAAGAGCATTCATCAAAAATTGCACACTCCTTTCTTGACTTTCCATCCTTTCCATACAGTTGGACCATAATAACCCGCAGTATGACGGATCGCGAGCTTCCATTCAACAGTCCACTTATTTCTGCTGGGGTTCTGGTGTGGGTCGACGAGGTTGTCGCTGGTCTTTCCCTCTCACTGTGCAGAAGGGGATGATGGCTCCGCTCACATCCACCCGCACCACACACCTTCTTTTGGCGGCAGGTTTTTATGCCATGTCCCTTTCGCAAACAGGAAATGCACAACTTCTTCTTCTTGACCATCCTCCATCGGTCATCGATGTCACTTGACCTAAATAGATGGCAATTCCGAATGCAATGACCGGCCTCGTTACATGCCGCGCATTTCCCGGGAGAACCCGACTCAACCGCCGTCATAACGCTATGATGCCCACTATCCCTCTCACGGCCTTTTTTAAAGTCCGGGATGGTTACCATGCTGACTGCTGCAGCTTTTATATTCATCCACTATGAAAGGTCTTCCAATGTGACCTCTCCCGCACCCCTTCGCATCAACACGTATTCTCCCCACTGCAACCGCAGCGCATCTGGCAGTTTGTCCACCAACTCCTTCTTCAGTTGAGGATTTTGCAGGTGGCTCGGGGTGTCCAGCGCCTTCACCGTTGTCACCAGGTTATTTATAGCGTTGGCGTAATCCAAGATCTCAGACAATCGACCCTCCTTCGGCGATGGGGTCTTCTTGGCCATTTCAATTAAGGCCTGTACCACGTACTCAGGCTGTCCGTACCGTTGCTCCAAAACCTGTATTACCACCTCAGAATTGGCCGGGACAATCATGAGAGCACGCACTGACCTTCTTGCATCTCCCTGCACCGCTCTCTCCAACCTCGCCATGTTCTGAGCTGGAGAATACCCACAGTCCTTGGTCGATTGCCGATAGTGCTGGATGAACACCGGCCAATCAAGGGGGTTCCCGGAAAATACAGGCAACTGTCCCCCCAAACCCTGACGCGCCATCAATCTCTCCAATCTCTCCATTCGCCGGCACCAGAAGTAGGCTCTGGATCATTCACGCAGCGACCAGGCTGCGTTGCGGGACGAAATACAGGGGTAGTCTGCGACAGCAATGGCTCTTCTTTCGGCCTTGTCTCCTGTTCCGCCACGTATTTCTCATCATTCTCGGCTTTGGTGTCTTCAGGAACATCGTCGTCGCTGCTAAGGCACTGGGAGTCGTCCTCTATCAGGCTCCTTCGCAGCTCCAATTCCCGCTGCTGCAGCGAGTTGACCCGGAGCTTCCCTTTCTCTTCTTCAATTTTCAGCTTCACCATCTGAAGCTCCATTCGCTTCCTTAAACGATCTGATCGGCTCGAAGCGGCTGACCGTCCACCTGTTCCAGCTCTTGTTCCAGTATTCTTTTCCAACTTCCCGTAAGTTTCCACAAGGCTGGGTCCGTCTGGAACATCATCCGTTGTCCTGGTCGAGTCCATTCCCTCCCCAGTCAGCTCTGTCGTGGCCATGGGAATTGTTCTCTGAGGCTCTGCGTCCGAATATCTTACTGACCCGATTCCGAGTTTTTTTCTAGTACTCCTCCTGATACGAGGAGTTCCCTCCAAATCCGTTGACTGCGTCTCCTTAGCGCTTCTATCCGGCTCGAGGGACCACTTGTTGGCGCGTTAAGGGCTGTCTGCCCTAGGCGCCCTTAGATTCAGATGTCGAGGGACCAGTCTCCCCTGTGGAGACAATTTAAACTGTAATGGAGGTCAAGCAAGACACCCTACAACCAGCCTCACTTTCATACTCAACTTTTATTCATCCAAAATTTCCCTTTTATCCTAACTAATTTTACATATATTTCATATATTACACAAACAACAACAACAAAAAGAGAGACAGTAAATTTACATAATACCTACAATTTAGGTGCGTCTGATATTTGCCTAAAACGAATCTTATACAAAACAAATAATAAATTTACACAATGTACATATAATTTGCATGATACAAATAAAAATAAAAGAGAATAACTCTAATCCTGAACACTAGGTGTTGTCAGAGAGGTAGTTCTACTGTAGCAACTCTCCAGTAAGAGGACATCTCTCCCTAAAGGACACTATGTAACTAGGTGTTGTCAGAGAGGTAGTTCTACTGCTGCAACTCTCCAGTAAGAGGACATCTCTCCCTAAAGGACACTATGTAACTAGGTGTTGTCAGAGAGGTAGTTCTACTGTAGCAACTCTCCAGTAAGAGGACATCTCTCCCTAAAGGACACTCTGTAACTAGGTGTTGTACTTTACAGAGAGATTACAATCCACAGTACTTTATGTATTATGTAATAATTTCACCTATTTATGGCTATAACTAACTCCACACAAGACCGTGAGATAACCTCTTCAATGTGTCATCTTTCAGGAATCCCTAGCCAACAAGCTGAAAGAGTTCCGTCTAGGCCTGGAATGGATGGAAACCAAGGATCTGGTCTGTGCACCAGTCCCAGAGACAGAGGATGTCATTGAGCGAGGACAAGTCAACCCTGCATTCCGCCAGGAGATGCAATACTTCCGTCTTGCACAAGCCGTAATACAAGAAGGTCTACCCAGGGTGGGTAAAGCCATGCTACGGCCTGCTGACTACTTTGCAGAGATGGCCAGACCGGACAAACAGATGCAGAAAGTGAGAGCAAAGATGCTTCAGAAGAAGAAAGAACTGGAACAAGCCCAGAAAGCAAGGGAAGCCAGAGAAATGAGGAAATACGGCAAGAAGGTAAAGTTGTCACTTGTATATGACACTTGTATGTAGGTCCTCACACCCCACTGCTCTGTCACAGATCCAACAAGAAGTCCTGAGACAGAAACATCAAGAGAAGAAAGCTACTCTAGAAAACATCAAGAAATACGTCAAAGGTAAATCTTCCATAACCATACTTACCTTTTTTTACAAAATGATGCCAAGTTCTTGTAAGAGACATACATAGCTAAAAATTAATGATAAAGCACAATTTGGATTATTATTTTTTTTTTTGCTTATCCCTTGTACATGTGGTACAAGCCATGATAACCATGGTGGGTAGTTAGCGACTGCTTTTTACTGTAAGCGCACCACATATCTACACATGTAAAAAGCAGTTCGACTTTTGCACTTACAAATGTGCCAGAGCCCCGTTTGGTTACTTGCACTCGCTGGTAAGGTTAGACTTTTGCAAGAATCGGGGGCCATTGGAGAATTTCAAGGTTGTCCTAAATGATAGTAAACACTTGCAAAATATAAATCATAATCTATGTTTACGAACTTTTGGAACAAATTTATATTAGTGATTTGAAAAAAAAAAGTAACATTAAGTTTGGTGTTGAATTAACCAGGTTAAAAAAAAAAACATTTGAAATGCTGGCAGCTTAAAACAGGTTTTATCCTTGGAAATTTTGCCAGGAGGATAATAGTCTATAAAGGTCACCTCTCCTGTCAAAATAGACGTCAAAGCTACACACCATCTATTGGTATTTTGGCTTTATCACCTACCTAAGGTTGCTAGTTTGTGACGACAGTCAATAGACTTATTTGATGTATATTTTGATGGGAGAGGTAACTTTTATCTTTATGGATCAATATTCTCTCCAGGCAAAATTTCCATCTATATTTTGCCAGCTAAACACCTCTTTGTCAGATTGTGAAGATTCCATTAGATCCCGTGTAGATCTCATGGAATAAAGTCCACCCTAGACTGACGAGGGCCATTAGCCCCAAACCATGGTCTCTAGGTGGACACTTTTCAGTTTTAAAATTACAAATATTTTCTTACAATGAGTTTCTTTTTTTTTTAAGAATCGATAATCGCTTGAAAGCTAACGTTTTTTTTAATAAAAATAAACTCATTGTTAGAAAATATTTAAAACTTTTTTCACAACTTCTCAGTTTACCAAAGCTGGTGTTATGGCTTTGTCACCGACCTGAGTCTCCTAGTTTGCAGAGACAGTTAATAGATGGCTTCTAGTTTTGACGGGAGAGGTGCCCTTTATTTTTATAGGTTTTTATCCTGTATTGGAAAGTACATACAGTAGAACTACCTCCATGTAAAGAACACACCTAATTGCAGAGCCAAAGTGTCCTTTAAAGAGAGGTGTCCTCTTTACTGGAGAGTTACTAAAGAGTAAAAATGGTAATTTTGCAAATGAAAACTGTATTTACAGAGAGGTGTCCTCTAGCATGAGTATCCTCTCATGGAAGTTTTTTTTTTTTTTTTGCTTATCCCTAGTACCTAGTACACATGGTACAGGCCATGATAATCATGGTGGGTAGAAGTAGGCGACTACTTTTACTGCAAGTGCACCACATGTCTACACATGTGAAAAGTAATTCGACTATGCACTTAAAAATGTAACAGAGCCCTGTTTGGTTTACTTTCACTCACTGGTGGGGTTAGAATTTTGCAAGAATCAACGGCCATTGGAAAATTTTTTTTTTAATCAGAAAAAAGTGTCCATTGCGGGATTCGAACCCGGGTCATAGTAGTTGACAACCAATGGTTTAGATCAGGGGTTGGTAAACTGCGGCTTTTGAGCCACATGCGGCTCTTTGTATGTGAAGCTGCGGTTCTTTATATAGTTCCATATTTAATTTAAAAAGGCATATATTGGATCAAAATATCATTTATTTTACCAATATTTCAGTTGGCTGAACGCCAACCTTTATCAAGGTGTTATAACATTTTAATGTTTGTCACACACTTGTTGTTGTTGTTGACACACATTAAAATGTTATAACACCTTGATAAAGGTTGGCGTTCAGCCAACTGAAATATTGGTAAAATAAATGATTTTTTGATCCAAAATATGTCTTTTTAATTAAAGATTTATCTATGGATTACTCTATTTTCAAAACAAATAGTTCCATATGTAAATATTATTTATGTGAGTACTATTTATTGTTGGCAAGAAATTATTTAGTGGCGCTTTAAAAACTTTGAAAGTTTGTAAATTGTAACTCCCCCGACTCAAAAGTTTGCCAACCCTTGGTTTAGACCATCCTTCCACCGACATACCCCCCTTTTGTTCTAGTGTATAGGGTATGCTATGAACTGTCCTTCTGTCTGACTCAGTGGGTGCTTGGATTCAGGCAAGAAGAAGAACTTAGACTTCCTGAATGAGAAAGGAGGAATTAAGAATCGACAGGGAGGGATATCTAAGAAGTAAGTTTCTTCTCACATTTCCAGCAGACTTGACTGATGTGTTCTAGGAACAAGAGACTGCTAAAGGACAAGAAATTTGGATTCGGAGGCAAGAAGCGTGGATTAAAGCAGAACACTGCCGCCAGCTATGCTGAACCATACATGGAGGTAAGTCTCTCTAACCTGCCCCCTCTGTGTTTTAGCTAATCTGGGAAATAACACACACTGTATCATGATAAAATTGTGAAAAAAAAAAGTATTAAAATTACAAATATATTCTCACAATGAGTATCTTTTTTATAAAAAAAAAATGCTAGCTTTCAAGCGTTAACGCTCTTCAACGGGCTTACTATAATATCGACTTGATCCCACCAGAAATATTTACAAAGGTTTTTTGTAAAAGAAAATAAGACCTAATCCAAATAATTTATTAGTGTGTGACTTTTCGGCAACAACATTGTCACCATCATCAGACAAAAGAATGAATGACTAATGGAAATTGTGCATTATCAAATGTTTTTTGTAAATATTTCTGGTGGGATAAAGTTGATATTATAGTAAGCCTGTTGAAGAGCGATTGACGCTTGAAAACTAGCATTTTTTTTTAAATAAAAAAGATACTTATGTTGTTGTTTCTTATCCCCTTGTGTAAAGATTACACGAATTCCATGATCTCATGGAATGGGGGTGTAGGGATACAGCTTTCGTTGATCATGGCACCAGGCATACTTTGGTGAAAGTCTGACTTTGCCTGTAGTGGAATGATTACTTTGAGTTCTACTTATATACATATATATATACATATATACTTATATACATCATTTTCTTAAATACATGCAAAACTTCACGGAGCATCATTCTCTTGAAGAGAGTGGCAGGGATTCACAGATACGTCGGAGTTAAAATAAACTATTGAAAAGATACTCATTGTGAGAATATATTTGTCATTTTATTACACACTATACACAATATTAAATTTTTAAACTTAAAAAAAGGGGGAATATTCTGATTACTCACATGAGCATTTTAGAGCGCCATCTAGTGGAACAAAAATAAACTAAGCATTGATGTAACTTGTTCCATAATGAAAGAATATAAACAGTAGCAATGTGTTTCTTCTTTCTTATCTCCACACTGGGTGAAGTAGAATGCCTTTGTCATTAAGACTGGGATCACTACTCAGTGGCAGGCCACTGACTTAGCTCCAAAAGAAATGACCGTCTCTGACATGAGGAACAGACGCCATGTACAGCTGTTCCTAACATGGAGTACAAACGCTGCTCATCCTGTATCCCTGGAGCCCTTACAGGGTACTATCAGCCGGGCCAACTGAGTCCAGGTTGTTTAGTTAGCTTGTTACTGCTCCCCCTCCTCCTTTGTCATCCGGGCCTGGGTTATGTGTTTCTTTATTTGTGTAAAATGCAAGCTTTCGAAACTTTATAATTCTTCTACAGAGGCGGCATAGCTTTAAGTTGATAATTATAGCTATGTGCCTGTGGAAGTCCTATAAAGATCTGAAAGCTTGCAAAAGTAAAGAAACTCATTGATATTGTTTATATTCTTATTCTATACTTTATAGCAATTTTCTCTTCTAATTGTTCCATAATATTTGACTGAACCATTTTCTTGACAAATCAAGCATAATATGCAAATTACCCTATATCTATATTGAGCAATAGATGCAAATTACCCTATATCTATATTGAGCGAAATATGCAAATTGCCCTATATCTATAGTGAGCGAAATATGCAAATTACCCTATATCTATATTGAGCAATATATGCAAATTACCCTTTATCTATATTGAGCAATATATGCAAATTACCCTATATCTATATTGAGCGAAATATGCAAATTACCTTATATCTATATTGAGCGAAATATGCAAATTACCCTATATCTATATTGAGCAATATATGCAAATTACCCTATATCTATATTGAGCGAAATATGCAAATTACCTTATATCTATATTGAGCGAAATATGCAAATTACCCTATATCTATATTGAGCAATATATGTAAATTACTTTATATGGTGTGTGTACAGAATAAGAAGAAAGGTCCCCGGCCAATGAAAAACAGGAACATGAAGAGGGACAGGAAGTACGTCAACAAGAACAAAAAGAAGTAAACAAGCTGCCATCTATGCAAGTGTATATAGAATTGTACCATAGTTTCCAGCATCTGACACCAAGCTGTATACAAAGTTTTTTGTGTTATTTAATATTAAAAAATGTTTCTAAATAAAAATATTATAAAATGTCTTTAAAATGATTCTTTTTCTTCCTAATATAGCCTTGTTGTGATGTTTGAAAATTAGTACAAAAGTGAAAGTGTATTTGGATCAGGTGGAAAAATTAAGTAAAAAGGCATCTCTTGATCGTACAACTTAAAGTTACTGATGGCTTGCGCCATCTGTTGGCATAACTATCAACTAATCATTGATTTTTAAATATTTCAGAATTTGTCAAATACATTCCTTTATTATAAACACAAGGTAATAAGACCAAATCTAAATGAATAAATAGTGTGTGACTTTTCGGTAACAGCACTGTTACCATCTTCAGACAAAAGTACTGAATGAGAGACTTCACACACTATTTATTTATTTGGATTTGGTCTTATTAACTTGTGTTTATAATCTATAATCCAAATTGTGCCTTATCATTAGATATGGTCTTATTACCTTGTGTTTATAATCTATAATCCAAATTGTGTGCCTTATCATTAGATTTGGTCTTATTACCTTGTGTTTATAATCTATAATCCAAATTGTACCTTATCATTAGATTTGGTCTTATTACCTTGTGTTTATAATCTATAATCCAAATTGTACCTTATCATTAGATTTGGTCTTATTACCTTGTGTTTATAATCTATAATCCAAATTGTGCCTTATCATTTCTTGATTACTTAGTTAGCTTTTCTTGATTAATCAGAAACACAAGGTAATAAGTCCAAATCTAAATATATTGTTGTGTGTCAACAAGCAACCGACCGGAAATATACGTGACGTTGCAAAATTAATTTAAAATTTGTTCTTTTTTTTTTTTTTAATAAATTTTTTTTTTTTATTTAAATTTTTTTTTTAATTTAATTATCAGAGAAACGGCACCACAGAGATAACAGGTACAAGTTGTATTTGACCACGGACCACCGTTTTCGGGAATGCTTACAAATACAATGTGCCAGTTATCGTTTTGACCTTCGTGCCTTGTTTATTTTTTTTCTTTATATTTTTTCTTGACCGGAAAATGAAAGATGTCTTGTACCAGATCTAAACCTTCCAACGGCTACCCCGCAGAGAATCGGACCTCAACAACCCCCCGGAACCGGACCACAAACCCAGCCCTGGAACGGGCCATGGTGACCATAGCCCACCAGGACAATGCGCTGCAACCTACCAATAAATTGAGTTTTATATCCCCACTTCAGCCTCATCAATATAAATAGTGTGTGATGAAACAACAATATTATCAAAACATCACATACTATTTATTTATTTGGTCTTATTACCTTATGTTTTTCATCTATAATCCAAATTAAACCTTATCATTCTTGATTAATCAAGAAAGGATATTTGGTCAATATTCTGGAATAAATCAATGATTAGTTAATTCCAACAGGTGGGGAACACTATCACCAACCTTTTGTAGCAAGATCAGAAGTTTTCTTTTTTCTTAATTGTGATGTTTGTTGAAGAGTTATCTGTGTTGAGGATTGTTGTTTTAAGCTCTTTCCATAATAGTTTTAAAGAATCTGACATGAGAGTTGTTGTAATGTCCAATGAAGAGCCTCAGATGTCTCCGTACATCTCTATCACAGCAATATCCACTATCTTGGGTGTGTAAAACTGCTGCTCTGGGTCCATGTCAATTTTCTGCAAGGCTGCGTCCATTGCTGTGCATGAGAATATGTGAGTAGGTGTTAGTTCCACACCAGGACAGTTGTTGCATGTCCTATAGGTTCTTGTGCCATCTGGATGTATTGTCATTCCTTTATAGTGTGAAATGAGTCATACACCTGTATGGTGGCCATTCTATATACAGTTACGAGCGTCATTCTTAATCAGTCATCTCTGTCACCGTTTGCTTTTTTTTTTGGAATGGCGCCCTCCTATTGGTTGGCTACGACCACGCCACCTTTGCCCCCCCCCCCCCCCACTCGCTTTTTCATTTTTGTAACCAATGTGTTGGAGCGGGTCGCTGCTTAAATAAATGCATATATTAGTTAATTCCAATGTTATAACCTCTGCGATATCTTAAGGAGAAAATTACAATATATAATATAACGTTATATACAAAAAGAAACACAACCTCAGAGGCTTTGTAATATTAGTTAATAACCAAATGGAATCCTCTCTTTCTTTTTCCCAGTAAGAGACGCCTACGGAAGCCAACAGTACATAGACAGACAAAGCACATAGGCTATAGTTATTAACTAACATATGCATTTATATAAGGCGCCAATTTATAATTGTAACAAATAGTATTTGAATCAAAACATTCAATCGGGTAAAACACGGGCAGGGTCATTCGGCTAGTAGTTTAATATTGGAGAGGCCAGGAATATCTTGATCCTAATAAAGTCAAAACTGTATTAAACATGTATGTCTGAAGAAGTTATCGTGGTATTTATAAATTGAGGTTTTTTCTTCTTCGTCGTCATTCTATTAGAAGCATTGATATAAATTCTCCCAATCTGGTGTTGATTCTTTCTGTTGAAGTTAGTTCCAATAATCTATAGTTTCCATTAGAAGACACCTCTCTACAAAGGTCAGTTGTCATCACCAAAATTTCCAATTTTAAAAGATTTTATTTAACTTGCTTCCATGTCTGTCCGCAAATCTTGTAATCGATTTTTAGTATACTAGAGCACCACGTAGAAATCTGAAATTTAGTAAACTTGTTAAAACCTGATAACAATTCAAGTTAATGAATTTTTAGACTTCGAGGTTGTGGAATGTCAAGGAATGGGTAAATTTCCAAATTGCTTCAAAATTTAATTTTAATATACCTCCAGATAACATAGAAGTATGGAACTTTTAACACTCACTCAGTCCAATGAACAATGTAAGTGTACAAATTTTCAGACTTCTAGGTGGTAGGAGTGGCTGGAAATGATCAAATTTCTACATTGACTTTTAAATCTTAAATGTGGCACAAAGTCAAGTCGGAAACTGTTGAGAGTTGCGAATTAATTTTTTTTAGCGATTATTCAAGACCCCAAACGAGTTAGAAATCCGAATATTCAGGTTCCTATTTAAAACCTCCTTGGGACTTCAAGCAAAAAACTGTCAAAAGCCAATAAATAAAAAATTCCATTGAATAATTAATTGAGTAATTTGCAAATTTTGAATTAGCTTTGCTTTTAAAAGGGGTAATGGATGTATTTAGATTGATTGGACTTATACTAAAATAAGGCACTTAATAGGAGCAAATTTTTAATCAGAAAATCTAAATTTGGTTTTAAACCTGGAGTCTGATTGCAACAATAAATGATTCAAGCCTACTAACAACTTTCAATTTCGTATTAATAGCAAGAATCTATTAATAGTTTTCATTTATTAATAAAAGTTTAGTATTGATATGATAAATCAAAAT
This sequence comes from Cordylochernes scorpioides, assembly GCA_030710605.1. Lineage (NCBI taxonomy): Eukaryota > Metazoa > Arthropoda > Arachnida > Pseudoscorpiones > Chernetidae > Cordylochernes > Cordylochernes scorpioides. The sequence goes on from CP092880.1 coordinate 63,523,567, forward strand.
GTACCAGAATAAATATCACCATATCTATTCTATCTATATATATATAATTGAATGTCTGTCTGTCTGTTTGTCTGTACTCTATAGATTCAAAAACCATACATCCAATCGCCGTGAAATTTTGGGATATTATTAGGTATATCCCCGGGAAGGTTTTTGAAAAATAATTTCTTGAAAATCTTGAATATCCTTAGAGTTATTTGTAAAACGAAAATTGCAATTATACCGCGAATGTTTCTTTTATAAAAATCGAAATTTATTATCAAAGAGAAATAGCGACCATTTCTAACTTTAAGGATGAAGTATGGAAAGGTGAAACATGAAGAGTAATGGCGAACGGAAAAATAAAAAGTGGCACATATTTACACAAAACAAATTCGGTGTACCATGCTTAAAAATCCCACAAGTAAGAATACCCACGAACTCCGACAAAGTCATCACCATACGTCCATATCGTGTCCCGATATGTGACCAACAGGAAATCCGCAGTCAGGTCCAACAGATGCTGGAAAATGGCATTATAGAGCAGTCGTTTTCACCTTTCTCTAGCCCTGTCACTCTCGTCACCAAGCACGACAAGACCAAAAGGTTTTGTATTGACTATAGAAAGGTGAACGAGCTAATCAGCTCTGATGTCCATCCCCTCCCTAGGATCGAGGATATTCTCGACCGTCTCGCACGGGCCAAGTATTTCTCCACGGCCGACATATCCTCCGCGTATTGGCAGGTCCCAATACACCCCGATTCTCGACCACTGTTGGCCTTTGCCACGCTCGAAGGGTTATATCAGCCCACTCGATTGCCTTTCGGGTTGAAAACCAGCCCTCAGATCTACGAAAGAGCCATGAGTCAGATCCTACAGAGGCACGGACTTGACTGTGTGGCACATTATTTTGATGACTTCATCATTTTTTCCAACACACTGGAGGAACATCAAAACCACCTGCGACAATTTTTCGCCTTTTGCGAGGTAGAGAAGTTACAACTTAACTTCGCAAAATGCGATTTTTTTAAACAGTCCATAAATTTCCTAGGATACACCATCACTGCTGGTACTACCACACCACTCACACGCAACACAGACATCATCCACGCCATCCAACAACCACACAACCGCAAAACACTACAATCCTTTCTAGGCGCTGTGAACGTCTATAACAAATTCATCCCGGACTACGCCCGCTTGCGGACACCACTTAACAACCTTCTCAAAAAGGATGTCATGTGGGTCTGGGATGAAAATTGCCAAAAGGCGTTCATTAGCCTGAAAGAGAGCCTCACACAACACCCCATTTTACACCTTTACAAAGAGGGCCTGCCATGCCAGGTGTATTGTGACGCCTCCACCCTCGGCATAGCAGGCATCCTCAAACAGGTTCACCCTGATGGGAGAAATACCCAGTCCAGTACTTCAGCTGCTCACTGCGTTCACACGAACGAAACTATTCCATCTCTGAACTTGAGTGCTTAGCAATCGTTGAGAGTGTGGAGAAGTTCCGCGTCTATTTGATGGGCAGAAAATTTACTATATTTTCTGACCATCACGCATTGCAGTGGCTGAAAACAATCAAAAACCCGTCAGGCAGATTATTTCGGTGGAGTTTACGGCTGTCGAGTTACGAGTATGAGGCTCGCTACATAAAGGGAATACAGCAATATGAGGCAGATCTCCTATCCGGTAACCCCTTCTGTGGTTTCTTAGACGCCTCCCTTATTAAGAACCATCAGCCTTCCCCATCGGGAGATTCTAGCCTGACCATTGATCACAATGGACTGCACACCGTTTCCCGAAAAGGTGTAACTAAAATCATAATCCCAAAGACCCTCACCCACCAACTACTACAAACAGTGCACACACAATACAACCACCCAGGCATATCACAAATGACAAGGCTCATCTCCGCTCAATATTATTGGCAGGGCATGTCAAAAGACATTACACAAAAAGTTAAAACCTGCCCAACCTGCCAGTTAACAAAACGTCCATTGGGACCCACTTACGGGGAATTAGGTCAACCGCCGGAAGCCAAAGGACCCTTTGACCTACTATCCCTCGACACCATAGCAGGATTTGCCAAATATGGCAACGCCAAAGTATACCTCCATGTCGTAGTCGACCATTTTTCGCGCTACACATCCCATCCCATCCAAATCCACCAGCATTACCACCTATCAACAGGTACTCAAGCGAGTATTACAGGATGGCTCTCCGAAACACCTTCTTACGGATAGAGCCCCTGCATTCACTTCGCCAAAATTCAGGAGCTTCCTGCTTAACAGGAGTATCCACCCGTTACTCACAACTAGCAATAATCCACAAGCCAAAGGTCTATGTGAACGCCTAAACGCCACCCTCACAGGAAAACTTAGGCTACTACATTTGGAGAATCCTAAGATCGCATGGACCAAGTTGGTCAAACGAGTTACTACTATATACAACAGTACCCCACACTCTGTCACCGGTTTTCCGCTCATCTACCTGATGTTTGGCGTTCTACCCCCAGAACTCTCTGACCACACCACACCTTATCCAGACATCGACAGAGCTAGGAAGATCGCACACACACGAACCCAAAACAAACACATACAAGATAAAAACACTTATGACCAACGACACAAACAACCACACTTCGAAATAGGTGACCTGGTATTAGTTAAATTATATCATCACCCCAACACAGGAAAACTCGTCCCATATTTCACAGGACCATACACCATATTAGAAATCATCTCACCAAATGTGGTCCGTATCGATAGACCCAACCAACCTCTCCAAAGAGATACTGATACGATCCACGTCAACAAACTTAAACTATACACAGAAAACATCCAATATATAACACCACCCGCCATTAAGATACACCATGTGCGACACAAAAACAATTACACGTTCCCGTTTAAACACCTCACACCCGAACTGTTTCCAGCAGAGCCGTTGAAAATCAAGCCAACAAACAGCGAGCCTTTCAAGCACCTAGATCCTACCATTTTTTCCAAAAAACGATTTACGCAACTCACACATAGTCACAAGAAAAGCAATATAGCCCATCCCCAAAAACACCCCGTTCCAAATCCGCCGCAATCAATAGAAGTCCAACCCGATATTCAAAAGCCCCAATTCACGGCAAAAACATGGGAGAAGATGTGCCAATATCCCATTTTCACCTGATATCTGTTATCTGCCTTCTGGTTCTGCCCTATAAAATCGCCCCATTTATATTCATAGTTCACATGCTAATATATGCCCTACGGCCCCGACGGCTGTACCAACTACAGGAAACAATCTTCCATATAGGAAATTCCGTCTTAAAAGCCATCTTCCATATAGGAAATTCCGTCTTAAAAGCCACCTTCTATATAGGAAGTTCCGTCCATGAAGCCATCTTCCATATAGGCCAAGCAATTTTAGAATTTCTAGATCTCCTGTGGGAGATTCTCGGAGAAAATTTAGAAAAATTCAGAGGGCCTCGACCCAACTAATTAAACATTGTCCAGAGGGAGTAACACAATCTAAAGCAATTAAAGGACAGGAAGTAGCAAATTACACCAACGGAGGGCGGACATGGGTCATATTCCCCCCCCCCCCCCCCCCCCCCCGGCGCCGAAAATAAAATTGAGGTCACCGCGTCCTCCCCGATGTGGACCATTTTTAACGGTCACCAATCTTGGATCCCAGTTCGAGCCTACATATCCACTTTTACAAAAAACACAATTTAATTATATTAATAGCATCATATTAATACATTTTCAGTCTCGCAATGAATTTGACATTTCTATTCTTATATTTCTTTTTCTAAAGACTTCCAAACACTTTTACATTTTCCACATTAGGTACATACCCAACTTACACCCAGACACAACAGACCTTAAACTTTTAACAACACGCAGATCTCAAGGTTAAATATGAACAAAAGCACGCACATTACCACTTAAAGGATAGGAAAAATTAGGTAACAAAGCTTTCGAGCTTACGTTTCTTCCGAAAGGAATAAACAACCACTTTAGAAGGGTCAAGGACTTTCGTCGAACCCTGTATTCAAAGATTTTGACTCCGGTTATGAACCCCGATAAAAAAAGTGGATATCGGGCGAGCATATCTTAAGTGCCCTAGGTAATTGCATCAAAATCCCTAGAACGCATTAAAGCTCGGGACACATTAACATAATACACTCGGCTTTGAGATCTCGAAAAACAACACAAACACAAAAAACAAAATACACACGTAAGGTTAATTAGATTCCCATGTCTCCTGTATACATAATATAAAGCACAATTGGGAAAGATCATGTTTCTACCCATGAGTCGCACGGGAAAGACAAAAAATCTACGAGGCAAATAAAGAGTTGATTGCGCGGCGTGACATAGATTTTGGCATGTAATTTGATTACGAAGAGAGTTTGCGAACCTCGCTATACATTTCTCTTATCCCATTCATTTACATTATTTTCTTATTTTTGAAATCAAAATTCTTAATCAAATTTACCATTTATCCTAATTCAAATACTCATCATTTATTTTAATCAATTATTTACCATTTATATAACCACTTCTTTTATTTTATTCATAAACCAACAACTAAACAAATTTTATCAACGAAAACTCACTGGTTTTCTTTTAAAATTAGATATTTTATATATATATATTTTTATTTTTAGATTTCTCAAAAGCCCTAATAGAATTCCCTCGATTTTTCTCCCCATCTCGAGTAGAATATGGTTTAGGCACATTTTTTTTTCACCATGCGCCAAGGCATTCACTTTGATTTCTTCCAACTTATATTATTTTTGATTTCTCAAAAGTCCTAAAAGAAAATTCCCTCGATTTTTGTTCCCCATCTCGAGTAGAATATCGTTTAGGCGCATTTTCTTTTTTTTCCCCACTATGTACCATAGCATTTCATTTTGATTTCTTATAATTAATTTTTTTTTGATTTCTCTTAATTATACTCAACCTATATATCATCAACACCATTCTCTTTTATCTCTTATATCACTACCAATGCTAGTATATACTTCTCAATAACCACAACTAATTTTCCCACAAAAATTATTTTTTTTCCCCTTTACAGAATTCACTCAGGCTTCCCCTTCTTGAATTCTTCACATGTAGGGGGCGCATCTGTCATAATTTGTACATAACTGGATGTAATCCCACCACAATATGTATGCAATGTATGATCTAAAGATTTTTAATAAAGACAAGGCTTAGAAATCTGGGAGAAAGGCCAATCAGAGAGGAAACGGTCATTAGCAGGTTTTATTATCCAGGAACTCATAAAAACTGAGTTCAAGAACCTTCGTTTCCGGGAGCATGTCAGAACAAGACAAGGACAAAGGATCAGCAAAGATCCAATCAGAGTCCAGGAGGATTAGCTAGGAACCAATGGAAGACTTACACGAGTCGACAATCAGCCAATCAAAGCCCTGAGAAGTTTTCGTGTTAAATCGCGAACTCAGTTTAGTTAGTTAGGAGCTCGCCACCATCGCAACAAGTCGGGACCTGGTACCAAGGAATCGGTCGGAGCCAGCCACCATCTCCTCAACGATCATATAAGTCCAATCCTCAATAATGTGAACAGCCATAGATATTAGTCAAATCCGACAAATAGCTTAAACCCCCTTTCTCCCTTGATCGCTGGCCTTTTTCAATCCAATCCTGTGTTCTCGTTATTTTTCCCCTGTGTGAATACCTTACCACTTCAGCAAAACGACTGCGTCCACCACAATCATCAATCAACTCAATCAATCACAAAAAAGGTAATCGTTCAACATTACATATATATTAATATTACATATATATAATAGTATAGTAATATGATGCGCGCGCGCCATCTGATATAAGAAATTTAAACTATTTTGACGCATATGATTCTTTTGAAAAATAAATCAAATTACTACTACCCTTTTTCTTGGATTCCAAGAGAGCCTAGCTTCAGTATCACTATAAAAAGAAAACCGAAAAATGTAATATTACAGCGGTATGGTAGTGTAGGGGACATGTAAAAATTATTGTTTTGTATTTCTGTTTTATGTAAATTTTATTTGCTTTTGAAAATTATTATATTTTTTTGTTGCAAATATGCAAATTTTTATTATCTAATTTATATATTTTTTTCTATTTAATTGGATTCGTTCTTTTTTTGTTTGTTGTCTGAATATAATAACACAATAACAAGGTATAACCTAAGTGATAACAAATAAAAACAAAACTTGATTTTGCAAGAAATGTTTATGTGGATTATTGTTAGTTAACCACCACAGTAGATTAAACTGGCGAAACCGCTGGTAGGGTTCATCACTGATGAGCCAGGCCCTAATATTATTTTATAATTGCAGTAAGGACAGTATTAAATTAATTTATTTTAAAAATAATTATAAAGTGTCAAAAAATATTTCAAATTTCTTATACATTAGAACCTCTCTGTAAAGAACATCTAGTTGCAGAGCCAAAGTGATCTTTAGGGAGAGGTGTCCTCTTACCGGATAATTGCTAAATAGTAAAAATGGTATTTTTGGCGATGAAAACTGTCCTTAATAGAGAGGTGTTTTCTAGCTTGAGTGTCCTCTTATTGAAGTTGATCTACTGTAATAGCATATTATAATTTTATTCTATTCAATGACTACTGGCTATAGCAATATAGTGTGTAAACAAACCGCTATAGCCAGTAGAACAGCGTCGTGCTAAAAAACTTGAATATTCTCCATCAATAAGAAGATACAACCTCCACACAACAACCTGCTCTGTCTCTTTGTTTTTTAAAAAATACAAATATTAAAACACTCTCGTAAATCTATATGAACCCTCTAAATAAAATATAATTGTAAAACGACATTTGAAAATTATCCCGCATGTGTTTCTTTTAAACGAAAAATAGAATTTTTTAAAGGAGAAATAACGATTATTTCTAACCTTAGGGATGAAGTATGAAGGGATGAATTGTGAAGAGTAATGATAAACGGAAAAACTAAAAGTGTCCAGGGTTTCCTGTAAATAAAACATTATGGATACATTTGTGAAAATGTTATGAAACCTTTGAATAAAATATTGAATAAAATATATTTAACCTTCTATATTTATTGATGGCGATGGCAAAAGAACCTACAGGACAACTGTCCTGGTGTGGAACCTACCCACATATTCTCATGTCCAGCAATAGCAGCAGAAAATTGACATGGACCTAGAACAACAGCTTTACGCACCCAAGTTAGAGGACATTGCTGTGATAGAGATGTATGGAGACATCTGAGGCTCTTCATTGGACACGACAACAACAACAGAAAATTGACATGGACCTAGAACAGCAACTTTTAACACACCCAAGATAGTCGACATTGCGACTGCTGTGATATAGATGTATGGAGACATCTGAGGCTCTTCATTGGACACGACAACACCAACAGAAAATTGACATGGACCTAGAACAGCAACTTTTAACACACCCAAGATAGTCGACATTGCGACTGCTGTGATATAGATGTATGGAGACATCTGAGGCTCTTCATTGGACACGACAACAACAACAGAAAATTGACATGGACCTAGAACAGCAACTTTTAACACACCCAAGATAGACGACATTGCGACTGCTGTGATATAGATGTATGGAGACATCTGAGGCTCTTCATTGGACACGACAACAACAACAGAAAATTGACATGGACCCAGAACAGCAACTTTTAACACACCCAAGATAGTCGACATTGCGACTGCTGTGATATAGATGTATGGAGACATCTGAGGCTCTTCATTGGACACGACAACACCAACAGAAAATTGACATGGACCTAGAACAGCAACTTTTAACACACCCAAGATAGTCGACATTGCGACTGCTGTGATATAGATGTATGGAGACATCTGAGGCTCTTCATTGGACACGACAACAACAGAAAATTGACATGGACCCAGAACAGCAGCTTTACACACCCAAGATAGTCGATATTGAGGCTTCTTCTTCTCAATATAGATCGCTGTCTCTCTTTACCTTGAGAGACAACCTAGTGCTTATGTCCAGCTACCTGACCAGCTCCGCAACTCCAAAAGAAGAGGTTCTAAAGGACGACTACCAAACGTCTAGAATCTTATCCAGAACTCATTTTTATTTAAAAACACGGTCAATTTATACAACAAAGAAATTTACATAACAATTTATATAACAAAGAAATTTACATAACAATTTATACAACAAAGAGATTTACATATTTTTTATCCTAGTTTTAAGTTAAATATATTTGCATAAAATAAAGACGACTACTTTAGTAGTCGTAACATACTCCCCCCGCTGTTGAACAGGAGTTCAAGAGAAGAAAAGAGTGGAAAATATACACCTATTTTCAAAAGAGCCCCAAAACCCTCGATCATTTCCAGGTTCTGTAGAACCTTTAGGCTCCATTCCACTACCAGCAATAACATCTTCTTTCGCAAGAGGCTTTGCACTTTCAGTTTCTATAACTGACCTTTTATCTTTCTTCAACAAAAGACTTTTCTCAACTTGAGCCTTTTCACTTTCTTCAACAAAAGACCCTTTCTCAACTTGAGCTTTTTCAATGAAATGCGATTTGATATCTTTGTCCTTTATTTTATGACTCATGGTCAAGAAAACAGGAGTTGCATACTCCGAAGCCAAACCCTCTTTCAAAGAAATCTCTCCGAAAATTGACCAACCAATCTTCGTATTGATCGCCGTCAATCCATCCTCCAAACAAACCACCTGATCAGTCCAGATCTTGCTTAAATTGTCAGCGCCCAACAGAAGGTCGATTTCTGATGTCTCAACATTTTTCTTTCTAATAATGGTGACACCTTTTTTATCGAGATCCCGCATCCAAGTTCCTGCTGTCAAAATAGGAACTCTGTCACAGATCATCCGTTGACCCATCGCTTTGACCTGTACGGTTTCTTCCTTTAAAATATTTGCGATGGAAAAGGAATAAAGGCTGTGCTTCTCTCTTGTTTGTCGACCTCCAAAAAGGCATTTCATCAATTTCCGCTCTCCCAATTTCTCTAATCCCAATTCTTCTGCTAAAGATTCTTTAATGAACGAATATTGACTCCCTGAATCCAACAAAACATTTATAATTTTTGATGTTTCAGAGCTACAGATTTTTGCTCTCACTGTCATTAAAAGTATCTCGGATGCACAGGACTGTGTGAGCAGAACGGTGGACTTTTGGTTTTGTACTGAAGAATTGCCTTTTCTCTCTTTACTACTTCCTCCATCTTCCGAGATTGAGTCCCTTCTTGAGTTGTTTCCCCGACAGAAAATCAAGTAGTGGGGTCCTCCGCAATTCTGGCAAATTTTTGTCCTACAGTGTCTTCTTAGATGATTTCTTTTTAAACACTTGAAGCAGACTCCTGCGTCAGACATCTTCTTAAGTTGTTCTTCCCGAGTCATCCTTCCAATTTTGAAACATTTCCAATTTTCATGGCCCATACCATCACAAAAGATGCACTTGGTTTTTCTCTCGTAATTCGTGGTCGAAAATGATCCTTTTGAATTTTCATTCCTCGAAACCATCAACTGTGCTGCTCTTTGCCCATTGTTCTTATTAAAATGTAAAGGTCTTGAAGGAAAATTGTACTTGGGGTTACTCTCACCCACTCCAATCCTTGAAATATTTATTCTTTGTTGAGCTTTTATCTCGGCCCGTAAAAAGCCCATCAAGGCCTTCAGCCGGTCCCCCTTCCCTTGCTCTACGTCCTGCTCGTCATCCCGGCCATAACCGGCCTCGGGTGTTCTCTGCCACACCTGCAATATCTGGGTGGGTAGGCAAGACTCCACCAGTGGGAAAAGGAAAACCTCCAAGTATTCCGAAGGAATACTCAATGATTCTAAAGATTGGAGGTAGGCCGAATTCTCGTCATAAAGACGGTCCAAATTTGCACTCTGTCGACGTGCATTGAGCACAACTAAATTGATTAACTTTCTCAAGTACAACTCAATCAATAATTTCTTGTCTCCAAACCTGCCCTTGAGAGCTCCTATGGCACTCTCATAGTTTTTCCCGGTGTGGGTGTAAGCCCCCAATAGGCGGTGTGCTCGGGAACCCGGGACCATTGCTTGGACGAGATAGTGCATTTTCTCGTCGTCGTCCAATTCTCTATCCTCATGGACCCTTTTAAATCTGGACCACCATGATATCCAGCCCTCCAAGTCACCATCAAAACATGGCAATTCCATCTTTGGTAGTTTTAGATTTGCTCTTCTTGAGCCTTCACTTCCGGCTTCTGATATTGCCTTCTTTCCCTCAGCCTTAGCTTCTAGGATCTTACTGATCCTTATCTGTATGTCACTATACATTTTTGCATATTTTGCAGTGGCCTCTAGCTCTTTCATGACCGCTTGCTCGTCGCAGTCCACTGCATTGACCAATTCTATTTCTATTTTTTTCATCATATTCTTTTATCTGCTGGTAGTACTGGACAATAAAATCTCTTTTTCCAATCAAGAGGTATTCATCAGGGGAGACTCCCTTTAACTCTTCCAGAGTTTCATTTACTTCCTTGGTAAAAAGAATTCTACGTGGAGTTCTAGATCTCTTTAAAATTTTTAAATTCTCAGCTTCTTTTGACGTCTCCATCCTGGCAGGCTCGCCACAAATATTGAGGCCTTGTATCTTCTCAATATAGAACGGGTGTCTCTCTTTACCCCGAGAGACGACCCAGTGCCTCTTAGTCCAGTCACTTGTCCAGCTACTTATCACCAAGGGAAGAGGCTTGAAAGAACGACTACCAAACGTTCTATATCTTATCCAGAACTCATTTTTATTAAAAAAACACGGTCAATTTATACAACAAAGAAATTTACATAACAATTTGTACAACAAAGAGATTTACATACTTTTTTATCCTAGTTTTAAGTTAAATATATTTGCATAAAATAAAGACGACTACTTTAGTAGTCGCAACAGTCGACATTGCGACTGCTGTGATATAGATGCATGGAGACATCTGAGGCTCTTCATTGGACACGACAACACCAACAGAAAATTGACATGGACCCAGAACAGCAGCTTTACACACCCAAGATAGAGAACATTGCTGTGATAGAGATGTATGGAGACATCTGAGGCTCTTCTTTGGACACGACAACAACGAATTGTATCCAATTTTAACGCTACTTTTATCAAATACATTTCTACCCACCTGGATACCGTGGTTTCGGGCTAATGGCCATCGTCAGTCCAGGGTGGGCTTTATTTCATAAAAAAGATCCACAAGGGATCAAATGGAATCTTCACAATCTGCCTGTACTGAAGAGGGCCATTAGCCCGAAACCATGGTCTCTAGGTGAGCGCTTCTCAGTTTACCAAAGCTGATGTTGTGACTTTGTCACTGACTCGAGTGCGCTTGTTTGTGACGATGACGGTCAATAGATGGCATCTAGTTTTGAGGTCTATTTTGAAGGGAGAGGTGACCTTTATGTTTTTAATATATATCAATATTTCATATATTAGGGGTCTGTACTTTATATAATACTAGAAGAATGACCCGGCTTTGCCCGAGAAATCCCCCGAGTGAAGTATCCTTCATACTGAAAGTACATGAATAATAAATAGTAGAAGTGCCATAGAATAGCAATACAGAAGAAACACATAAACTACAGGAAAAAAGTGTGTAATGGCAAAAATTGTATTATATTAGTGTTTAGGTATTTGATTTAATTATTTTTTGCAATCCATTTAGTTGTTTCAAAATTAATATAGTTTAAATAGACGGCAGCTTTTCCACCAAACCCCCATTAACCTTTGAAATTGGCCGAGTTGAGTGACTGACTGTAAAGAATCCTGACTGCGATGCCCATCTTCTCAGTAAGAATTAAAAAAAAAGGTTTATAAAAAAAAAATAATCCAAAATACTGGAATGTAAATATTTTTCTGTAAAAAAATAAAAGAGAATATGGAAATATTAGGCAAACATATGTGTTCGCTAATGATTGCGACTGCATTTTAAACGATTTTTAAAAAGAGATTTAAACAAATAAAGGCCAGAACAAAAATTAATAAAAAATATGAAAACCATTATTTACATACATTCACAAAAGCAAACGATGACAGAATTGATGACTCTGATACTTGTATATTTTATAATAATAACTAGCGGATGTGCCCGGCTTCGCCCGGGTTTTACCCGAGTGAATGTTTGTCTAACGAACATTTGTTAAAACGATTCTCTTTAAACTTATAAAACGTACTCGGCTTCGCCCGGGGTTTTACCCGAGTAAAGGTTTGTCTAGCGAACATTTGTTAAAACAATTCTCTAAAAACTTATTAAAAAATAAAAAAGATATATTTTGATAATTTGAAACTCGTAAATTTGAATCTCTCGATAAAGTGAACAATTTTTCCCGGTCCCTGTGTGCCTTGTCATCCTGAATTTTGTCTTTCATAATTTTCTACATTAGAAAATCATAGTTTTATCTAGTGAACATTTTTTCCCGGTCCCTTGAGAAATACTCGATAAGTTGAATAAAATCAATATTAATTGGTTCCCTCGGTAATTGGAAGTTAAAAGAATAGTATCTTCGCCTTGGAATTGTATCATTATTCTTGTCGCAAATAAATTGCCGTGTCATCCTGAGATAATCTTACTTTTGATAAATAATATTTAAGATAACAAACTTAGTGATAAGAAAACTTGTTATCATCGTCACAATGGGGGCGCTGCTTGCGAGTTAAATCCACAAATCTGCAAATAACTCTAAGGATATTCAAGATATTCATGAAATTATTTTTTAAAAACCTTCCCGGTGATATACCTAACAATATCCCAAAATTTCACGGCGATTGGATGTATGGTTTTTGAATCTATAGAGTACAGACAGACAGACATTCAATTTTATATATATAATATAATATAAATGAGTTTTAAAAATTGTAAAAAAAAATGCATCGGCCGAGAATCGAACCCAGGCCGCCCGCGTGGCAGGCGAGCATTCTACCACTGAACCACCGATGCTTAAAAAAATGGCCATATTTAGGTATTCATTCCATTCCGGATTAGTCCGCGTAAAAAAAGTTCTTCGAATGAAAAAAAAAAGAAATAGCCAAAAATACTAATCAAAATGCAGCCGAAAATTTTCCTCAGGTTTATAAAAAGCGACATGCAAAATATGGTACCAATTGGTTCAGTAGTTTTTGAGTTTATCGCGAAACAGACAGACAGACAGAAATTGACTTTTATATATATATATATAGAGATAGAGATATAGAGATTTACTCTTCATTGTTGGCTTTTTAATTGGTTCAGTAGTTTTTGAGTTTATCGCGAAACAGACAGACAGACAGAAATTGACTTTTATATATATATATAGAGATAGAGATATAGAGATTTACTCTTCATTGTTGGCTTTTTATCTTACATTCACTCTGTTGGCTTTTTATATTACATTTACTCTTCATTGTTGGCTTTTTATCTTACATTCACTCTTCATTGTTGGCTTTTTATATTATATTTACTCTTCATTGTTGGCTTTTTATCTTACATTCATTCTTCATTGTTGGCTTTTTATATTACATTTACTCTTCATTGTTGGCTTTTTATCTTACATTCACTCTTCATTGTTGGCTTTTTATCTTACATTCATTCTTCATTGTTGGCGTTTTATATTACATTCACTCTTCATTGATGGCTTTTTATCTTACATTCATTCTTCATTGTTGGCTTTTTATATTACATTCACTCTTCATTGTTGGCTTTTTTATCTTACATTCACTCTGTTGGCTTTTTATATTACATTTACTCTTCATTGTTGGCTTTTTATCTTACATTCACTCTTCATTGTTGGCTTTTTATATTATATTTACTTTTCTTTGTTGGCTTTTTATCTTACATTCATTCTTCATTGTTGGCTTTTTATATTACATTTACTCTTCATTGTTGGCTTTTTATCTTACATTCACTCTTCATTGTTGGCTTTTTATCTTACATTCATTCTTCATTGTTGGCTTTTTATATTACATTCACTCTTCATTGTTGGCTTTTTATCTTACATTCATTCTTCATTGTTGGCTTTTTATATTACATTCACTCTTCATTGTTGGCTTTTTATCTTACATTCACTCTGTTGGCTTTTTATATTACATTTACTCTTCATTATTGGCTTTTTATCTTACATTCACTCTTCATTGTTGGCTTTTTATATTAGATTTACTCTTCATTGTTGGCTTTTTATCTTACATTCATTCTTCATTGTTGGCTTTTTATATTATATTTACTCTTCATTGTTGGCTTTTTATCTTACATTCATTCTTCATTGTTGGCTTTTTATATTACAATTACTATTCATTGTTGGCTTTTTATCTTACACTAGCGGACGTACCCGGCTTCGCCCGGGTTTTACCCGAGTAAAAGTTTGTCTAACGAATCTCTCGATAAAGTGAACATTTTTTTCCCGGTCCCTTGAAAAATACTCGATAAGTTGAATAAAATCAATATTAATTGGTTCCCTCGGTAATTGGAAGTTAAAGGAATAGTATCTTGCCTTGGAATTGTATCATTATTCTTGTATGGATGTACCCGGCTTCGCCCGGGTTTTACCCGAGTAAAGGTTTGTTTAACGAATCTCTCGATAAAGTGAACATTTTTTCCCGGTCCCTTGAAAAATACTCGATAAGTTGAATAAAATCAATATTAATTGGTTCCCTCGGTAATTGGAAGTTAAAGGAATAGTATCTTGCCTTTGAATTGTATCATTATTCTTGTCTCAAATAAATTGCCGTGTCATCCTGAATTTTGTCTTTCCTAATTTTCTACATTACAAAATCATCGTATCATCATGATAATATTTAGAGCAGATTGTTGAATTATAACAGATAAATTAGAATATTTATCTTGATTATTTCTAGGCGAAAAGTTATTTCAAAAATTTTATTTTCTAGAAACCTTCCCAGTACTATACTAAATAACTTCCCAAAGTTTCATGGCGATCCAATGAGTGGTTTGGTCAGGCATAAAGGACAAACAAACAAACAGACACACACACATACATTCATTTTTATATATATAGATTCACTCTTCATTGTTGGCTTTTTATCTTACATTCATTCTTCATTGTTGGCTTTTTATCTTACATTCACTCTTCATTGTTGGCGTTTTATCTTACATTCATTCTTCATTGTTGGCTTTTTATATTACATTCACTCTTCATTGTTGGCTTTTTATATCATATAGAAAATCATAGTTTTATCTAGTGAACATTTTTTCCCGTGTCACATTGCCATGTCATCCTGAGATAATCTTACTTTTGATAAATAATATTTAAGATAACAAGCTTAGTGATAAGAAAACTTGTTATCATCGTCACAATGGGGGCGCTGCTTGCGAGTTAAATCTACAAATCTGCAAGTAACTCTAAGGATATTCAAGATATTCATGAAATTATTTTTCAAAAACCTTCCCGGTGATATACCTAATAATATCCCAAAATTTCACGGCGATTGGATGTATGGTTTTTGAATCTATAGAGTACAAACAAACAGACAGACATTCAATTTTATATCTATATTAATAAAATGCAAATTTCATAAGTGTACATCACTAAAAACTTTCGTTACAATGCATCAATTTCAACCAAATTTTCAACATTTATGTAAAACGAGATGGAGCAGGTTTTGCTCAACATCAAAATATTTTTCCCTAACATTAACATGCGTAACTTCGCTGTTATCGATTAAATACAAAAAAAAATCAACAGAGTTAATTTTATTTATATATAAATACAAAATTAAATTTCAACAGAGTTAATTTTTTTACATACTAGCTAATAATCTCAATCTAAAAAAATATTCAAAACAAGCAATTTTAAGATAACACCATATGTAAAACAGTCGGCCAAGAAAACAAATAACGTATAATATATATATAATATAATATATATAATAAAATCTAAAATATTATTTATCAAAAGTAAGATTATCTCAGGATGACACGGCAATTTATTTGAGACAAGAATAATGATACAATTCCAAGGCGAAGATACTATTCCTTTAACTTCCAATTACCGAGGGAACCAATTAATATTGATTTTATTCAACTTATCGAGTATTTTTCAAGGGACCGGAAAAAAATGTTCACTAGATAAAACGATGATTTTGTAATGTAGAAAATTAGGAAAGACAAAATTCAGGATGACACGGCACACAGGGACCGGGAAAAAAATGTTCACTTTATCGAGAGATTCAAATTTACAAGTTTCAAATTATCAAAATATATCTTCTTTTTTAAATAAGTTTATAGAGAATTGTTTAAACAAATGTTCGTTAGACAAACCTTTACTCGGGTAAAAACCCGGGCGAAGCCGGGCACATCCGCTAGTATAAAAATGAAATGCGAAATCGATGTTTGTTATCGCATCACGCAAAATCTACTGACTCAATCATTATGGAATTTCGCATGTAGGTAGCTGAAGATTTCGTTTAACATATAGGCTATTCAAAAAACTAAAAAAGTTAATGTGCTTTTTTTAAAAAATAAAAAACCAAAAAGCGTTAGTTCCAGTCTTTTACCGCTAGGGCGCAGCACTGGTCGCGACGATAAATGAATTTGATTTTTTTAAAGAGCATCGGTGGTTCAGTGGTAGAATGCTCGCCTGCCACGCGGGCGGCCAGGGTTCGATTCCCGGCCGATGCATTTTTTTTTAAACAATTTTTAAAACTCATTTATATTATATCTTCTGTATAAATGGAAATTTCATAAGTGGTGTTCGCTAAAAACTTTCGTTACAATGCATCAATTTCGACCAAATTTTCAACATTTATGTAAAACGAGATGGAGCAGGTTTTGCTTAACATCAAAATTGTAAAAAAAAAAAAAAAAATGCATCGGCCGGGAATCGAACCCGGGCCGCCCGCGTGGCAGGCGAGCATTCTACCACTGAACCACCGATGCTTATAAGAAATGGCCATATTTGGGTATTTATTCCATTCACAAAAGCAAACGATGACAGAATTGATTGCTGATGACTCTGATACTTGTATGTATAACTAGCCGAATGACCCGGGCAACGCCCGGGTTTTACCTGATTAAATGTTTTTATTCAAATACTATTTGTTACAATAATAAATTGAAGCCGTGGATGTCACTCTTGTGAAATGTCCCGCTCCAAACTTTACATGTACATTAGGTCAGCTGGTATTACCCCCCATTTTCACCGCTAGAGGCGCGAGCGAAAGAGCAAATTCGCAAATAACACGACGGATATTCGGGATAGAGACCTGAAATTTTCACTAAGAGTTTTTCCAGATTCTACTTTATATACTATTAAAATATCAGTCAGATTAGTTACGTATTGTGGGCGTGTATAGTTGACAAACATACATACGCTGACTTTTATATATATAGGGATAATAATATGAATGAGTTTTAAAAATTGTAAAAAAGAAAAAAAAAATGCATCGGCCGGGAATCGAACCTAGGCCGCCCGCGTGGCAGGCGAGCATTCTACCACTGAACCACCGATGCTTATAAGAAATGGCCCTATTTGGGTATTTATTCCATTCACAAAAGCAAACGATGACAGAATTGTTGATGACTCTGATACTTGTATTTATAATTATGTTAGCATAATGAATTAGTCAGTATTCCCATGGTCTCCAGCGAAGAGGTGTGAATTGACTTTTAGAAAATATACATAATTATAAAGATAGAAGCTTCTATAGAAATGACTAAAACAAGCCGAAATAGCTCAGTTAGGAGAGCGTTAGAATGAATATCTAAAGGTCCCTGGTTCGATCCCGGGTTTCGGCATCTTTTTTTAATTTTTAAATTTTTACTTACCGTAACTTGACACGTGACTTAACGTGACAGAATTGTGCATGACGCTGATAACTTTATTAAACTAGCCGAATGACCCGGGCAACGCCGGTTTTACCCGATTAAATGCTTTTATTCAAATACTATTCGTTACAATTATAAATTGGCGCCGTGGATGTCATTCTTGTGAAACATCCCGCTCCAAACTTTGTGTCTGAGAAGCGATATTTTTATAAAGAGATGATCTGGCTTTGTGTCTTCTGCTCGAATGAATGTTTTTCTGTTAGAATTTTGTTCCTGCATACTAAAAATGAACTGGCTTCACCCGTGGTCTCAGCTTTTTGGAATTTTTCCCGATATAATTTTGTATCTGATAATCAAATATGATACAGTAATATTGTCATAATCATTTTCTGAATAAAAAAACAACTATTTTATTTTACCATAACCTGTCAATTTATTTTTCTTGACTAAAAATCCGAAAATATATCTTCCAGATTTTTCTCTATGTCCTGTTAAAACACGTTTTACATGTC
>CP092880.1:63541950-63580448 GCA_030710605.1 Cordylochernes scorpioides
CATTAGGTCAGCTGATATTACCTCCCATCTTCACCGCTAGAGGCGCTGCTTGCGAGCGAAAGGGCAAATTTGCCACGCAATTTGCAATTTACATAGACCATAAATCTGTACATAGACAGGAAAAGCACATATATTTTAATAATATAAATGAGTTTTAAAAATTGTAAAAAAAAAAAAAAAATGCATCGGCCGGGAATCGAACCCGGGGCGCCCGCGTGGCAGGCGAGCATTCTACCACTGAACTAAAAGCAAACGGTGACAGAATTAAGAAAGAATTGTGCATGACGCTGATAACTGTATATATTAATATTTTAATTGTAATATATCTCATATATAAAAAATTAAAAATATATTATTATGTAAAATTTTTCAGTTGCTGTTGTTGTCGTGTCCAATGAAGAGCCTCAGATGTCTCCATACATCTCTATCACAGCAATGCCCTCTATCTTGGGTGTGTAAAGCTGTTGTTGGTGTCCAATGAAGAGTCTCAGATGTCTCCATACATCTCTATCACAGCAGCAGCAATGTCCACTATCTTGGGTGTGTAAAGCTGCTGCTCTGGGTCTATGTTAATTTTCTGCAAGGCTGCGGCCATTACTGGGCATGAGAATATGTGAGTAGGTGTTAGTTCCACACCAGGACAGTTGTTGCATGTCCTATAGGTTCTTGTGCCATCTAATTTTTCAGTCGTGTAAATATATAAATTATTGTCACTTGTACATCTTTGATGTATTATACCCGTTGAAGGGCGACTTGGCCGGTAGCTTGTACCTCCGTTTATAAATGAAAGCAACTTTTCTTGTGATTTCTAATAAATCACTTTATGAAATAGATGATTGAAGTATGGTACCGTGGGTCCTTTTTGGTATCATCTCTCGGAGTTCTTTGACCCAGATAGTAGTTCCAATATATTGGAAGAGCCTGGCTCATCAGTGGCGAACCCTTCCAGTGGCTCTTTATATAGTTCCATACACAAATATTATTTATGCAAGTATTATTTATTGTTGACAAGAAAAAAAATGTGGCTCTTTAAAAACTTTGATATTTTGTAAATTTTATTTTTGACTCTTCCGATTCAAAAGGTTGCCGACCACTGGCCTAGACCATTCTCCCTCTTTTCACTGATTAGCCAGACCCTCCCAATATTTTATATGGCAGTAAGTATAGAGGGATATGTTATTTTATTTTAAAAGATTTTTAAAAAAAAGCGCTATAAATAGTTTTATTTATTACCTCTAGATGGCGCTCTAAAATGTCTTATGTGAAAAAAAATGATAAAAAAAGGTGTTGGTATTTAAAATCAAAAAGACATTTCCTGACTATGAGCTTTTTATATGGCATAGCGCCATCTAGAATCCGTTCCACTAGATAGCGCTCTGCCATCTAAAAATCTCATGTGCTCGTGGTCAGGATATGTCTTTTTTTAAAAATAATATCTTATGTCTAATTTCTATATTACGAAAAGCATCTTAGATGAAATAGGTAGTTTAGATATTGTATATTTTTTTATGAGATAATTAAAAAAAAAAAAACGGTTTTGTGTAAATAAGTTATAACGCTCGAGAGGAGAAATAGAGAAATTTTGTTGCGATTTGAAAACGGCGAAGTTTTCTACAATTAAGCTCCGTCAGCGTTCTGATTGGCGGAGGTTTGTCAGCGTTCTGATTGGTGGGGGAATCCAATTTCTGCTGATTGATTGGCTGGCCAAGGATCAATCGGAGCACAACCTATTCACATACTGGCAGCTCACTGGGCCAAGTTGCATAGTCTCTCTAACAATACAACTTTATAATTACATATAATCTAATACACATAGTCCTAATTGGCTTATATGCATTTACACAGTGATCCAGTTCACTGATTGGTTATCTACTATCACGTGACTTCAATCGGCCAATCCTCGTGGAGTTCACAAACCATTATCATAAAAAAAAAAGCCAAATCGGGATTCGATCCTGGAATATATCCATAGTTCGTTTAAAATACCTTTTCCAGGAGGTCAGCTTCAGTATCAGCATGAAACCAAAACAGCCCAATGCAATATCACAGTGGTAGATTAAACTGGCGAAACCGCTGGGAGGGTTCACCACTGATGAGTCAGGCCCTCCCATGAATTCATAAGTGCAGTAAAGAGGGTATAAAATTGTTTCATTTGAAAGAATTAAAGGCGTCAGAAACAGTTCAAATTTCCAACACACGCACCTTTGTGTTCATTGTTTTTATAACCATGAGATCGCTTTGATTTTAGTAATTAGATATTGAGATAAAATTACGTTTATTTAAGGACAAAAGGTATCCACGAGATCATTAAAAGAGAATTATCCATCGACAATAAAAAAAACAATGTTGCCGAGGTTAAAACACACGTTAACTGTCTCACGTTCCAGCTTTCAATCTAATTTTGCATATCTCCGGGGGTGCTATGCAACTCAATTAGGTGGGATCAAATAAACTATAAACTTGGGATAATTATAAGAAGACACATTGCTAGTGATAACTGTCGCATATTCTAGGACGATAGCCTTCAATTCCATTTTGCATATTTCCGGGTGCTATATATATATGCAACTAACTCAATTAGGTGAGATCAAATAAACTGTATATTTGGGATAATAATAATAATAATAAACACATTCACACTTTGCTAATGCTAACTGTCGCACATATTTTAGGAGGATAGTATTTATTCCAATTTTGCATATCTCCGGATGTATTATGCAACTTAATTAGGTGAGATCAAATAAACTATATACTTGGGATAACAATAAACACACATAACACATTATTATAACTGTCTCACATATTCCAGGAGGATAGGCCCAATTTTGCATATCTCCGAGGGTGCTATGCAACTCAATTAGATGAGATCGAATAAACTATATACTTGGGATAACAATAAACACACATAACACATTATTATAACTGTCTCACATATTCCAGGAGGATAGGCCCAATTTTGCACATATCCGGGTGTATTATGCAACTCAATTAGGTGAAATCGAATAAACTATATACTTGGGATAACAATAAACACACATAACACATTATTATAACTGTCTCACATATTCCAGGAGGATAGGCCCAATTTTGCATATATCCGGGTGCATTATGCAACTCAATTAGGTGAGATCGAATGAACTATATACTTGGGATAACAATAAACACACATAACACATTATTATAACTGTCTCACATATTCCAGGAGGATAGGCCCAATTTTGCATATATCCGGGTGCATTATGCAACTCAATTAGGTGAGATCGAATAAACTATATACTTGGGATAACAATAAACACACATAACACATTATTATAACTGTCTCACATATTGCAGGAGGATAGGCCCAATTTTGCATATCTCCGGGTGCATTATGCAACTCAATTAGGTGAGATCGAATAAACTATATACTTGGGATAACAATAAACACACATAACACATTATTATAACTGTCTCACATATTGCAGGAGGATAGGCCCAATTTTGCATATATCCGGGTGCATTATGCAACTCAATTAGGTGAGATCGAATAAACTATATACTTGGGATAACAATAAACATACATAACACATTATTATAACTGTCTCACATATTGCAGGAGGATAGGCCCAATTTTGCATATATCCGGGTGCATTATGCAACTCAATTAGGTGAGATCGAAAAAACTATATACTTGGGATAACAATAAACACACATAACACATTATTATAACTGTCTCACATATTGCAGGAGGATAGGCCCAATTTTGCATATCTCCGGGTGCATTATGCAACTCAATTAGGTGAGATCGAATAAACTATATACTTGGGATAACAATAAACACACATAACACATTATTATAACTGTCTCACATATTGCAGGAGGATAGGCCCAATTTTGCATATCTCCTGCTATGCAACTCAATTAGGTGGGCAGAGGTCAGTAGCACCGGAGTGACAATTAGCGCCCGGCCCCGCTGGGTGACGCCGAACATCAAAGAGCCATTATCCCCCCTCCACTCAGTACCGCGGCGACAACGGCGATTAAACGGTGTTTCCACCGCTGACCTCTAGCTACTGTGTGCGTGTGTGGGTCTACATATTATGTCACACACACATATATTTGGCCATTTCTGGAATAATTAAAAATCAACGAGAATAGTTGATATTTATTCCGATAGATGGCGCAAGCCATCAGCAACTTTCAGTTGCACGATAAGGAGATGCCTTTTTCATACACATACATTTATTAAAAATAAAAGTGGTATACTGACTACGGGTACATGTGCTTTTTAGATGGTGTTCTACCGCGTTAGGGTAAAGGTTCGAGCTGCAGTGAGAACTATCAATTAATAATTTATTTTAATAAGTCCAAAAATTACATACAATTATAAGAGGCAGATGGAGCACAGTTTTTTCTCCACCAGCGCCTAGAGTATTATATAATGGAAGGAAACGCCGTAGGTTGTAGAGACGCGCGGTAAGCAAGCCGGCTGACATCAGGCGGTGTTCGAAAACTGCGCGCGCAGCCCCTGGTGGCGACGTCACGGTCGGCGCGCATGCGCGGCGGCGGCGGTCACGTGGGATGCACGGGCGTGGGACGTCGCCCGCTAGCTGCCTCTTATCTCATTGAGATAAGAGGCAGCTAGCGGGCGACGTCCCACGCCCGTGCATCCCACGTGACCGCCGCCGCCGCGCATGCGCGCAGCCCCTGGTGGCGACGTCACGGTCGGCGCGCATGCGCGGCGGCGGCGGTCACGTGGGATGCACGGGCGTGGGACGTCGCCCGCTAGCTGCCTCTTATCTCATGCCCCCCCTGGAGATTGGGACTTGGGACCGATCCAACGTAGTTGCTATAACGCGGGTTCGGTTCTCGGGTTCGAGGGGATAAGGTCTGCTGATGTTGAGCTGAGTTGGGTGGGGTGGTGTACGGTGGAGGCACGAAAGGTCGTAAGAATCTGCGATTACGGCGAAGAAGGCGTCCGGCGTCGGTCCGGATGAGGTAGCTGCGACCGCGTGGAAGTTGTTCGAGAACCTCAGCAAGGAGGGTCCAATGTTTTGTGCGGTGATCCTGGACAAGGACTATTGCTCCCACTTCCAAATGTGAGAGTGGCTTGGCGTTGCGATTGTATCGCTTCCGGAAGGAATGTTCTCTTACATTTTGCTGCAAGAGGTACTGGGCCATCTGGATCTGCTGGGGCGTGCCAGAGATGGTGATGACCCGTTCATTGCTACCAGGTTGAGACTCATCTATGGTGATCCCCGCACCAGACTCGCGCCGGATCTTCCTGATGCGTTGACCACCTTTCCCAATGATGGCACCGGCGAGATCATTTGGTATAGTGACTTGTGATGAGCCTTTTTTGGTTATGGCATTGACGATCATTGAATGGGGCCAGTTATCCGGCAGAAGTCCTAAGGCTTTGCATCCGCTCTTGCTCAAGAGAGGGGCGTTCAGGTGCTTGCAGACTCCAACGGTAGTACTGTATGTTTTCCCGTTGAGATGCAGTGCCGCGACGAACGATCCACAAGGACTTAAGCTGATGCCGTTGGCTCCTACGCAAGGGACGTTCTTCGGGTTGAGTGCTGATCGGGTCTGCTCATCCAGTAACAGGAATTCTGATTCTGGGATTAGATCCAGATCTGACCCCGGGTCCGCCAGCCAACGGATTTGGTGTAACTTATGGTTGATATCGGTCGGAATGGTTATGAGTTCGTTGCGTACTCCAGCTGCAACAACTGTGTTTGAGGGTCCTGGTTGGGACTGATCGTTTCTGGTTGCAGGTGGCGGGATATTAGGTTTGGTTGTGGGTTTCCGTTTCAGTTGTCGGCAAACCCTTCCGTAATGCCCGGTGATGCCGCATTTGTTACACTCTATGTCTTTTGCTGGGCACTGGTCACGGCGGTGTCTTGGGTTAGCCCCACATCCGGAGCAGGGGTCGTTAGGATCATAGGGTTTCTGAAAGAAACGGTTGGCCTTAGGTGAGGTTTCAGACGAGCTGGCTTGTTGATGCTTGTAGGTTGATGGTGCACGTCTGGTTGCACTGAAGGCTTCGGGGGAGGTGGTTGGGGAGGGTGAAAGAGTCGCGCCCACGGCGGTAGCACTCTCATGTGCGAGACAAATTGAGAGGACTCGGTCCAGTGAGAGGTCGGAATTGTACTGCTCCGCCAGTACTTTTCGTTGGAGTTCTTTATCAAACAGGCCACATATTAACCTGTCACGGATACGGAGTTGCTGTTGATAACCAGCAAGGGCAAACGTTTTCCCACAAGCTCTTTTTGTGCATATTGTAATACACGGGTCGCCGCATGTGCTGCACTTAAAATCCAGCTCATGTGCACACGAGTCATCAAGAGCTTTAAGGGCTGCGAAGTAGCGATCCACCGATTCTCCGGTTTGTTGGTCCCTACGATGAAAATCTTGCCGATCAAGGAGGGGGTTTCGCTTCTTGCGTAGGTAGGCCTCAAGAGCATTCACGGCTTCATCGAGGGTGGTGGTGGTAGAAATATGAAGGCGGCCTGATTGCCAAAGGATGGTCCATTCGGAATGGAGGGCGGCACGCAAAGTCGCTTGCTGTGTGGATAGCGGGAAGGTGGCTACTTGTTGGGCGTCCACGTAGTCGTTCCAACGTTGTTTCCAATCGCGGAAAAAAGACATCGTTAACTCCTCCGGGGAAGCCAGTTTAGGAAGCTGGATGATTTTTGTGGCGTGGTGAGGAGGAGCTCCTAATGGGACTGTCGGTGTCGGATTCCGAGTAGCCATCTGCTGCAACAGTGCGGCTATGGAACTGAGGATGTCGGTGCTGGTCGGCGAGGCAGGGTTCTCTGGAGGGGTTTGGGATGGTCGGCGATTCCTTCTTGAGGGCATCTTGATTACTAATTGTCACTGAGCTGTCACTTAAAAAACGGCTATAATTAACCGAATGTCGACTGCGCCATGTTCTACCGCGTTAGGGTAAAGGTTCGAGCTGCAGTGAGAACTATCAATTAATAATTTATTTTAATAAGTCCAAAAATTACATACAATTATAAGAGGCAGATGGAGCACAGTTTTTTCTCCACCAGCGCCTAGAGTATTATATAATGGAAGGAAACGCCGTAGGTTGTAGAGACGCGCGGTAAGCAAGCCGGCTGACATCAGGCGGTGTTCGAAAACTGCGCGCGCAGCCCCTGGTGGCGACGTCACGGTCGGCGCGCATGCGCGGCGGCGGCGGTCACGTGGGATGCACGGGCGTGGGACGTCGCCCGCTAGCTGCCTCTTATCTCAGATGGCAGAGCGCCATCTAGTGGAATAAAAATAAACTAAAAGTTGATTTAACTTGTTCCGTGATATTTGGTCAACCAAATTTTTTGATAAATCAAGAAAAGTCAACCACGAACGCGTTTCGAGCTGTTGGCCCTCGTCAGCGTGGTGCAGACTGTACCTCTACGACCAAAATTTGGTCCCAGAGGCTTCCTGAGAAATCAAGAAATGGGTATTTAAAGCCAAATTTGCGTATGTGTATATGTATGTCATATATATATATATATTAAATGGTTTGGTCACACCAACATATGCTATATAAAACAACACTTCTCGTGCGCGCATCACGCGGATAATAAGCTTACAAGGTTTTTGAATTTTTCCTAGAAGAAGATAGGCGAACAGCCTCGTCGAAATATTGAAATTTAATAAATTTATTGATACAAAATATGCCCCAATTTTTAGAAATAGGTTTTATTTTCTTGCCCAAGTGCATTCGTTTTGATGAAAAGTAAGAAAAAAAATTACTTATTTAACATCATGTAGTTTATTTCTATAAAATATATATATATATTGATTATATATTATAATAGTTTTTTATTATATTTACTAAAAAATGAAAAGTAATGTTAAAATATAGGCTCAGATAGAGTTTTTGTTTGATACATCCGCTTAAATTCAATAAAGCTGAAAAAAGGGAATTAACGGAAGTTTAAACCAAAAAGTTAAACGCGTGTTCCTTTTTTATCCGAATATATTTTAATTGCAACATACATGGATGGTGTTAAGAAAGGGGTAAGGAAAAGCCCCCTTTTAACAAAATAAAAACTTTAACCTAGTTTTGATATAGTTTTGGGCTGCCTTGGGTGGTCAAGCAAGAAAGAAACGGAAGACAACCTCGGCTACACTTATAAAGCTTTTTCTCGCTCTTTATTTGAACAGCACGGTAAATTTATGCATTTAAATAAATTTACATACTAATTTATACATTCAAAGAAATTTTACAAACTAATACCATGAGTTCTAACAGATGGTATTCATGTACCAATAATGGCACCTCTCCCTTTAAACAAGCATTAAAATAATTGCATTTGGTTTATCCTACAACACAAATCATAAAAGTGGTATGATAATAAGGAATGAAAAACAACACCTTTTTGACAAATTGGACCAATTCCATAACTTCTCTCGTTGGATGTTATGTCCCTGTACTGATGAGGGCCATAGCCTGAAACCATGGTATACAGGTTGTTGTCTTTTGTCTGAATTTGTCAAAACTGGTGTTCTGGCTCATTTTTTATCATCACCATTACTTTTTTCTAGGGTGATAAACCAAATGTATTGTTCTACAAGTAAACTCCGTATAAATTAGTATAAAAGTATAACAAAGCTAAAGTTTTGCGGAGGAGCCTCTTTATTATACATTTGCTAGCTTTCGAACCTTTCGGTTCTTCCACAGGCGTGGCTAGTATGACTACACTAACAGGGTATAAGCGCGCTTGAGCCATTATATACAATATATAAATTTACATGCGGAGTGATATTTCAAACGTAATAAAATAGAAATATGAACTATGACACAGGCCATAACTTCAACTTAGATCAACCTAAAATCCTATATCAGCACATAAACAATAAGCAGCACAGATTGGTACTGGAATCTATCATATCAACACAAACAAACAGCATAAATAGGAAAATAGATCTACCGGAAATATACCATATAATATCTCAATAGTTACACCATGATACACTCGGGTGTGTGGTCGGGAGGAGTGGACCCCAGCTTGGTTTTCTGTGTTGAGATGTTTTGGAATTTTACTGGTTTTAAACGTTACGAAATTTTAAAGTGTCACACGGCTTACATACAGTGAATATCATTATTTTACTTAACTTTTATCGCATTTAAAAGTTTTTGCCATAATTTCATCTAAATTTTAAAAATCTATAAGTTCATTTACATAGTTTTATTTTTATTGTCATAGTTCATATTTCTATTTTATTACGTTTGAAATATCACTCCGCATGTAAATTTATATATTGTATATAATGGCTCAAGCGCGCTTATACCCTGTTAGTGTAGTCATACTAGCCACGCCTGTGGAAGAACCGAAAGGTTCGAAAGCTAGCAAATGTATAATAAAGAGGCTCCTCCGCAAAACTTTAGCTTTGTTATACTTTTATACAAATGTATTGTTTTAAATGCATTTTTAAAGGGAGAGGTGCCTCTTTTTGGTCCAAATTTTAATTGCATATAGGAAATTAGTGGCTACATGTATATATGCAAATTGTAATTATATATATTGGGAGAACGCAAAACTGGGCCACTCTGTGCTTCACTTCCATCAATAATTGACAATATGACCCAGAATAAGTATATTGCTACGGCGTTTTATGGTTTCCACAAGTCCATATCTCAGAAGAAGGCCAAGTGACACTCACTCCTCACTTTCTTACTGCTACTCTTTTTGTGTTGTTTTTCTTGCTTCCCTCTTTCTCTTTCTTGTTTTTTTTCTTCTTTTTCTTCTGTCTATATCGTTGTTTCCTTTGTCTCACTGCTTTGTTCTTATGCATACCTCTGGTGAATCCTGTATAGGGTCAGTGACCCTAAATAAAGGCTTTTTGTTGTTGTTGTTGTTGATATTGGGAGAACGAATATTTATTTTTACAAATAAAACAACTTCCTTCTGTGCGTGCCCTTTCTCAGAAAGAATATGTCAACAAAGCCAACGGAAATACATCTAACTGAATCTGAAATCTGAAAAATATTGGCGAGCTGTCACTCACGGCCTGTCAAAAGTGTTACATAAACACTCGTGCTGGGTGTAAACCACCCAGATTATCTGATTACCAAAAAGTTAAATGTATATTTTTGAAATTAATTTGGCCAATCAATGCTTCACCACAAATAATTAAGCTACTGAGACACTCAAGCTGCTATATTTATTATTTACAGTTTATTTTTACAGTTTAGTTTCTTACTGGGTGTAATACATCCAGCGCGAGTAATTAAGGGTTAAAAATATGTTTCTTTCGCTCTCTCAATAGTTTCAATTTTTAACAAACATTACAAGGATTTTTCATAACTTTTTGAAAGTATGTAATTCAGTAACCTCTGACGAAGGTCTAAGCTATCTCTCTCTATATACCAATAAAAAGTGATGCGTTACATTTTTGTAACTGCTGTGGCATTCTATCACCAAACTTTGCGCCCTTCACTGCGTAGGGACCCTACATATTTGTTGCAAAGATAATGTTCTCGAAAGTATTGAGGAAAACATTATTTACATATATAGTGTAGCTCATGTATTAACAACACCTATAACTATAACTACATTGATATAAAGCCTTGACAGTCCTACTCTATGCGGCTCCAATCTGGGCACATGATCAAGCCTTAATCTTAGATAGAATCCAGGATACCTTCCTCAGACGTTTTCTGTGCCTTCCAAGCTATACTCCGGGCTATATTTTGAGGGCCGAAACAGGAAGAAACTCTTTTGATATCACAGTGAAAACACTAACTTTAAAATTCTGGACTAGAATTCTGAAAATGGACGGCAGCAGGCTACCTTCAATATGTTTGGCACATTTGTGGGACATTTCAATTTCTTCAAAACAGAATATCGGACTTGTAAAAAGTATAACAGAGATACTTAATAACACCGGCTTCTCATGGCTTGTTGGATGTACAGACTTCAATATTCTACAAAGATACATCCCCCTAATTATTAGAACGGCAACCGATCAGTCCTTGCAGCTCGATTATGTAAGAATAAGAAAATCAGTACTCTACTCTCACTATAAATACTTTCATTCATCACCTACAATGGAACGCTATCTGAATGACAATATCCCCCTAACCTTAAAGAGAACGGTAATGGAAGAAGAAAGAGAAATTCTTCGTCAAGAGACCGGCTATAATAGCAATTCGCCTTATGTTTTAATGGCAAAAGTCGTAAAATCCAGACCCTTTGCATTCGCTTTTTATAAATACTGGAAATCAGCTCAATCAAAATATTTAGCACAGACACCGGATCCAACTCGATAATTGGTCGAGGCCAATACCCAATACCTGTATATAACTACGATGCTAATCTGTTATTTATTTATTTTGTCCTACAGAGAGAATCCTGTATGGCACGTGTGCCCAATAAAGGCTATTGTTGTTGTTGTTGTTGTTGATATAAAGCAAGAAATTACTTGTCTCTCTAAGCTGGGTTTAATAACCACCAAAACGTATGCGAAAGTTGCATACAAATGGAGAGTATGCAAATATAACAAATATTAATTCCCTATGCTCAATTAAATAATCAGCCCTTCTCGACGGGAGTAACACGATAACTAAATAGAATTTAGTACAGTAGAACTTGGATAATTCGAACTTCTTTAATTCGAAAACCTCTTTAATTCGAATATTTATCTTGGTCCCTAGAATTTGAAATAAATAAAATTTCCGTTTTTAATTCGAATTTTTGGATAATTCGAATTTTTTATGATCCTTTGGGGTTCGAATTATCCAAGTTCGACTGTATATAATCCCGAAATCTTGAGTTCACGTAAGAAAAACTAATAAAGTAAATTATCCCCGGCTGGATCTTTGATTTATTTAGTATGCAAATATGGCAGGTTGAGGTGTATATATGCAAATAATAATGGCGGGCATATATTGACCATTGTGTATCGTATCAATGTAAACACAGTGTGCAAATATGGCAGGTTGAGGTGTGTATATGCAAATAATGATACCGGGTGATGTTTATGTGGGATTGTGTATCGTATCAATGTAAACACAGTGTGCAAATATGGCTACCGAGCTATCGCAACAATAGACCAATCAATCAGAATACAAAACATGTTTTGGCCGCATATTTGGGGACAGAGAGAAATAAATTTACCTACCTCGTGTTTTTTCTATCTTCAATCATTGGCAATAAAACCTCCACGCTGTGTTAGGTAATACGATTGGGTAAATTCCTTTTGTCCAAATGAGCTCACTCCGAAAAGATTTATTCGAAGTTGTTATGGCAGTGTTATCGCGGTGTTATTTCGGAGAGCCTGAAACATTGAGTATGCAATTTAGGTGGGTGAGAGATGGCGTCTGGCTGTAATTGGATCAGATGGTTGGAGGAACATTGGAGATGTCGAGATGTTAGTAGAAAACACACCGAGGACTGTACATGTTGGTGGTAGTGGGAGATATAACATTTGTCTCTTTGTGAAATACTGAGGTAATCAAGACTCAATTGTGGATAGGCCACGTTCTCTAATTCTCTAAGACATGGCAGCCTACTAAATGTATTGATTGAAGTTCACATTGAAGACACCAGGTATCAAGAGGACTTCCTTAAAAGGAATTCTTGAAGTTATTTAAGGAAACAATGAACATAGCCTCTATAAGGACAGTAGAAATATACACTCATGGACACTGTCAGCTAAGGACGTCATGTAATGCAATTTCTTGAATGGGTCCCGATACTTGCAAAAGTCCAACAATCCCACCAGTGAGTGCAAGTAACCAAACAGGGCTCTGGCATACACGTAATTAAAAAAAAAAGGTTGAACTGATTTCTACGTATGTAGACATGTAGTGCACAATCAGTAAAAGCAGTGACTAACTACTCACAATGTTTATCTTGTTCCATGTGTAGACATGTGGTTCACTTACAGTAAACAGCAGCCGCTAACTACCCACCATGATTACCATGGCCTGTACCATGTGTAGACAAGTGACAATTGACAATTAAACAATTTTTTATTGTCATCCCAGACAATCGGCAAACTCCTAAGAGTTAAGTAACAATTTACAGGTTAAAGGTGGTGTCCTCACCGAGGGTCGTCTGGACTCAAGCAGGTAATAATTTTCTGAATGCGGACATACCCTCAAGTACAAAAGGATCTAATTCCCGAGCGCGCCTGATGGCGGTGCTCGTGAGTCCACCGAGGGTGTACCTATCCCGAGTGGGTAGGCGTTTGATGAGGGGCTCCCTATCCCCGGGGTATAGGATTGCTCTTATGATGTCGTCCACGTCAACCCGCGATTGGAACCGGTGCTCCAAGTCGAGTTCGAATTCACGATCCAATTCATGCATTAGATCTCTTAGCGTCTCCCAGCGCTTGTCCATCAGAGCTCTATCCATTTGGGTGGACAGTGGAGGCGGAGGTGTCGCCATGGCCGGTGTCGTAGTATCCCCATGGGGGACGGGTGGTATTGGCCCAGCGAGCCGAGGCGCAGGCGGTGGGGGTGCACAGCGCTCTTCCTCCGTCATTGGAACGTCCTCCTCCATCTCCGCCGGGGCGGGCAGCGGGGGTGTTCTGAGAGCAGGTGACAGTTGTTTCCCGTGGGAAGTGAGCGGCGCCGGCTCAGATGGTCGAGGCACAGGCAGTGGAGGTGTAGGCACTGCGGCTGGTGTTGTCCTCAGCTCAGCCTTGACCTGTCCGAGGACCTTGTAGAGATTACTTGCTGCTCCGGGCCTCAGATCTAGGATTTGCCCGATCAGGCCGACGAGGGCGTCGCACTGCGGAGGCGACAGGAGGGGTCCTTTCCTCTGCGCCTTGGTCCTCGAGGAGAGGAGGTCCAGGACCTCCTCCCGCCCAAGACCAAGGGCGTTCGTCCTAGCGAAGGATACGGTGGGGTGCCTCTCGATGAACTCATCGAGGTCGACCCTCGTTGCGTTCTTTGCTGCTGACGTGGAGGACGCAGAGGTCTCCTCCACGATGGACATCTCCATGTCCGGTGTTGGGGCCGCAGGCTCGCGACTCCCAGGTGTTCGCAGGGACGGAGCAGGGGTCACTGGTGGAGGGGCAAGAGGCGCATCCTCCGCAGGTAAGGCCGAAGGCGCTGGTGGTGATTGCCGGAGTGCTGTAGGTGGATGGAGCGCAGCTCGGCTTGTGGGAGGCACGTCGGAGACCTTCATGGTTGGGCTGGGGGATGCCGGAGGTGGAGGCTGGGTAGATGGTTGTTGAGGCAGCCTAGGCGCAGTCGCTGGTGGGACGCTGGTTGGAGAGGTTGGTGTGGCCGGTCCAGGAGCGGTGGTTCGCCCTGCAAGCAGGGGACAGTTGGCCCTGCGGTGCCCCTGCCCGTGGCATCTGGAGCACTTAATGCCGGAGGACAGGTAAGCGGGACAGGCCTCGCCTTTGATGGTGATGTTGAGGCGGGTGGGGAGCCTCTCGGTGGTCACTCCTTCGTGGAGGACGATGAACGCCTCACGGCGGCCGTCGGTGTAGGTGTATGGGCCGGCCTTCATCATTTTGGGCGCGATGGATGTAATGCGCCCATAGGGCCCAAGGGCCTTGATGATGGCTGAGTCCTCCACGAAGAAGGGGAGGTTGCCCACCGTTATCCTCTCCGCTCTTTTGCGGAAAGGGAAAGCCCTGAGGAGAGTGCCCTCAACCTCAAGGCCGTTGTTTATGAGGCGCTCGGCGAGGCCCCTGTTGGCTAGTCCCAGGAGTTGGTGACCGTTTACCTTGGAGATCTGGATAATTCCGGCGGTACCTCCAAGCAGCCTGTCCAGCGCCCTCAGGTAGTGGAAGGGCTGTAGCTCGGGGCCGTGTTCCAGGTAGACGCAGTGCTCCTCGGAGGAGGACGCCTGCCTCGCCCGAGCCTCTGTGATATGGGTCCTGGTTGTCGGGATCTCCTGTGCCCGGGGTACCGATCGCGCCGATGAATGCAATCGGCGACTGCTCCTGGCGCCTCCGCTGTTGGAGGATGGTGCAGCGGCTGTAGGCGAATTTGATGATTCGCGGCGCCTCTTCTTGGTTTTCACGACGTTAAAGTCGTCTTCCGCTCCGGGGCTCAAATCCTCAATGCAGTCCGCCCAGTTTCCCAAGACACGGGCAGCGCCGTTGGATGACGTACCGGCCGGCAAGTTGAGCGTGACGTCACGCGCGGCGGCCAGATTTACATCTTTAACGCCTGCCGGCGGATTTGCATAAACTCGATTTTCTGAGTTTTCTTTTAAGATTATTTTCTGATTTCCGTTTTCGCTTGAAATCTTCCCACCAGTAGGAGCTGGGATGCTGGGCCTTCCAGGCTCTTGTCCAGCAGATCCCGAGCTCCCTGGCGATGCCGAACTCGACATGCCTAAATGCATTTTACCGCCCGCCAAAGGCGAAAAACACGGAGCTCGCGCGACGCGTGGCCGCACGGCCGAGTGTAGACAAGTGGTGCACTTACAATAAAATCAGTAGCTAACTACCCACCATGATTACCATGGCCTGTACCATGTGTAGACATGTGGTGCACTTACAATAAAATCAGTAGCTAACTACCCACCATGATTATCATGGTCTGTACCATGTGTAGACATGTGACAATTGACAATTAAAAAAATATTTTATTGACTACATAGTCAATCATTACTCCTAAGAGTTAAGCAGGAGGAACCAAATATTTACAATTCAAAACAAATCAGGCGGTGTCCCCACCGAGGCTCGTCTGGGCCCAATCAGGAGGGCAACATCCCCCTGAGCGCGGACATGCCCTCACGCACAAAGGGATCGGCGTCCCGAGCGCGCTCGATGGCGGCGCTGATGAAACCAGCGAGGAGGCTCCTCCTCCGAGTGGACAGGCGCCTGATGAGAGGCTCCCTATCCTCGGGGTATATGATGGCTTCTGTGATGTCACTCTCACTGATCCCCAATCCCCAGTCGCGTTCTTTGTTTAATTCTTGTAGTATGTCGTCTGCCTCCGTCCAGCGGTCATCAATGAATTGGCAGGACAGTGGAGGTGGAGGTGTCGCGATGTGCGGCGACGTCTTTTCCCCGTGGGGAAAGGGTGGTGTTGTCTCAGCGAGCCGAGGCGCAGGCGGTGGGGGTGTGTCTCGCTCTTTCTCCGTCATTGGATCGTCCTCCTCCATGTCCGTCGGGGCGGGCGGCGGAGGTGTCATCAAAGGAGGTGTCAGTTTCTCCCTGTGGGTAGTGGGCAGCATAGGCTCAGCGGGCCGAGGCGCAGGCAGTGGGGGAGTTGGAGGCACTGCAGCTGGTGTTGTCCTCAGCTCAGCTTTGACTTGCCCGAGGACTTTGTAGAGGTTGCTGGCTGCTCCGGGCCTCAGATCTAAGATTTGCCTGATAAGTCCGGCGAGGGCGTTGCACTGCGAAAGCGGCAGGAGGGGTACACTCCTCTGCGTTTTGGTCCTCGAGGAGAGGAGGTCCAGGACCTCCTCCCGCCCAAGACCAAGGGCGTCCGTCTCAGCGAAGGACACGCTGGGGTGCCTCTCGATGAACGCATCGAGGTCGATCCTCGTTGCGTTCTTTGCTGTTGACGTGAAGGACGCAGAGGTCTCCTCCACGATGGACATCTCCACGTCCGGTGTTGGGGCCGCAGGCTCGCGACTCCCAGGTGTTCGCAGGGACGGAGCAGGGGTCACTGGTGGAGGGGCAGGAGGCGCATCCTCCGCAGGTAAGGCCGAAGGCGCTGGTTGTGGTTGCCGGAGTGCTGCAGGTGGATGGAGCGCAGCTCAGCTTGTGGGAGGCACGTCGGAGACCTCCATGGTTGGGCTGGGGGATGCCGGAGGTGGAGGCTGGGCAGATGGTTGTTGAGGCAGCCTAGGCGCAGTCGCTGGTGGGACGCTGGTTGGAGAGGTTGGTGTGGCCGGTCCAGGAGCGGTGGTTCGCCCTGCAAGCAGGGGACAGTTGGCCCTGCGGTGCCCCTGCCCGTGGCATCTGGAGCACTTAATGCCGGAGGACAGGTAAGCGGGCCAGGCCTCGCCTTTGATGGTGATGTTGAGGCGGGTGGGGAGCCTCTCGGTGGTCACTCCCTCGTGGAGGACGATGAACGCCTCACGGCGGCCGTCGGTGTAGGTGTATGGGCCGGCCTTCATCATTTTGGGCGCGATGGATGTAATGCGCCCATAGGGCCCAAGGGCCTTGATGATGGCTGAGTCCTCCACGAAGAAGGGGAGGTTGCCCACCGTTATCCTCTCCGCTCTTTTGCGGAAAGGGAAAGCCCTGAGGAGAGTGCCCTCAACCTCAAGGCCGTTGTTAATGAGGCGCTCGGCGAGGCCTCTGTTGGCCAGCCCCAGGAGTTGGTGGCCGTTTACCTTGGAGACTTGGATGACTCCGGCGGTTCCTCCAAGTAGCTGGTCCAGCGCCCTCAGGTAATGGAAGGGCTGCAGTTCGGGGCCGTGTTCCAGGTAGACGCAGTGCTCCTCAGCAGAGGACGCCTGCCGCGCCCGGGCCTCCACGATGTGGGCCCTGGTTGTCGGGATCTCCTGCGCCCGCGGCACCGAACGCGCCGATGATTGCGTTCGGCGACTGCTCCTGGCACCTCCGATGTTGGAGGATGGTGCAGCGGCTGTAGGCGAATTCGAAGATTCGCGGCGCCTCTTCCTGGTCTTCACGACGGTGAAGTCGTTGTCCGCTCCAGGGCCCGAATCCTCAATGCAGTCCGCCCAGTTTCCCAGGACACGGGCAGCGCCATTGGATGACGAACCGGCCGGTAAGCTGAGCGTGACGTCATCACGCGCGGCGGCCAGATTTACATCTCTAACGCCTGCCGGCGGATTTACATGATCTCGATTTTCAGAAATTTCTTTGGAGATTCTTTTCTGAATTCCGTTTTTCTTGGAATTCTTCACGCCAGTAGGAGGTGGGATGCTGGGCCTTCCAGGCTCTTGTCCAGCAGATCCCGAGCTCCCTGGCGATGCCGAATTCGGCATGTTTAAATTCATTTCATTGCTCGCCAGAGGCGAAAATCACGGAGCTCGCGCGACGCGTGGCCGCACGGCCGAGTGTAGACATGTGGTGCACTTACAATAAAAACAGTAGCTAACTACCCACCATGATTATCATGGTCTGTACCATGTGTAGAGAGGTGGTGCACTTACAATAAAAGCAGTCGCTAACTACCCACCATGATTATCATGGCCTGTACCATGTGTAGACAAGTGGCGCACTTACAATAAAAGCAGTCGCTAACTACCCACCATGATTATCATGGCCTGTACCATGTGTAGACAAGTGGCGCACTTACAATAAAAGCAGTCGCTAACTACCCACCATGATTATCATGGCCTGTACCATGTGTAGACAAGTGGCGCACTTACAATAAAAGCAGTCGCTAACTACCCACCATGATTATCATGGCCTGTACCATGTGTAGACAAGTGGCGCACTTACAATAAAAGCAGTCGCTAACTACCCACCATGATTATCATGGCCTGTACCATGTGTAGACAAGTGGTGCACTTACAATAAAAGCAGTAGCTAACTACCCACCATGATTATCATGGCCTGTACCATGTGTAGACAAGTGGCGCACTTACAATAAAAGCAGTCGCTAACTACCCACCATGATTATCATGGTCTGTACCATGTGTAGACAAGTGGCGCACTTACAATAAAAGCAGTCGCTAACTACCCACCATGATTATCATGGTCTGTACCATGTGTAGACAAGTGGTGCACTTACAATAAAAGCAGTAGATAACTATCCACCATGATTACCATGGCTTGTACACTGCCTAAAATAATAATAATAATAGAGATAACCACCCGTAGTATGTCCTAAAGCACAGAAAACCTATCTCCCTCTATAGCACTAAAACATACATAAATAAAATGCAAAAAACATTAAGTTCACATTTTCATTAAAAATCGCTTAGAAAGCTAAAATATTAAATAAAGTGTTGCCAAATCTCTCGCTATGAAAAATAAAATCAAAATTCAATGAACAAAACAGAGTTTTAAAACAAGATGTGTGACAAAATAATTAAGTTAAAAACAATTTTGAGAGAGGCAGATTTATTCAATATTTAAAAGACACCTCCTCCAATCTTTTCTTCACTTTAGGAAGAACTGCCGTGGTGCTGCTGATATTGCATTTCCCCAGTGCGATCTTAAATTTCTATTTTATATAAAAGGTAATGTGAGAAAGGACTTTTTTCTTCATTTTCCTTATAAAAAATAGTTTTGAGCTCCGTTTTTTTTGTAGGTATTTTTATAAGAGAGATGTCAAGAGAGTTAAATATAATTTATTAAATGAGAAATCGTTAAAAAGATAAGATTTTAAAAAAGGAATAAATATGAAAGATTAGCTGTGTGTGTACGCTTCTTTTTAGATAATTAATTTTAAAAATATAATAAATAAGATAATTTTGCGCTTAAATATTTCTTGTTATTTGGTTTCAATTAATTATAATTCATAAGATATACCAGAAGGGGGCACCGCTCCCTTTAAAAGTTTTTATTTTTATTTTATCTCAAGTACACGTGGTGCAGACCATGATAATCATTGAAGAGTAGTTGGCAAATGCTTTTACTGTAAATACACAGCATGTCTATATATGTAGAAATCAGTTCGATTTTTGTACGTACAAGTGTGTCAGAGCATCGTTTGGTTACTTGTACTCACTGGTGGGGTTGGACTTCTGCAAGAATCCCATTAAAACGTTGTCCATCAACCCGGTGTATAACATGGAAGTGGTGATAACTTAGTGGGTCTCAACACCAGCATTGGGAAATTCAGACAAACACCAACATTTATTGCAAAGAACACTTAGCAGAGGTAATTTATCTCTTAAAGCCTTAATGTAATAGTTTCTGTGTTATCTCGAGCCTTTTCTCCATATATATCTATATAATAGCATTTTTGTCTACTTTGCATCTTCTTTCTTTTCTTTATACAAATTACCTCTACTATATATATTTGAGAAGCTCTTGCCATTGGTATTCATCTTGCTATGTGATAGCCGCCTGTAGAAGGGTTTTTACCCGAAAGCTCTCGTTTTATATAAAAAAGACATCCATCTTCCTTATCGCCTGGTTCATTTCAAAACCAACATTTATTATTTTAATTCACTTTTTAAAAGGGGATCAGTGAACGATTTGCATAAACCGTCGGTTTCCGACAGACGCGAGCCGGGATCGAATCCCGCAGTGGGCACTTTTTTTCTAATTAAAAAATTGCTCCAATGGCCCCCGGTTCTTACAAAAGTCCAACAACCCCACCAGTGAGTGCAAGTAACCAAACAAGGCTCTCTAGCACCCTTGTAAGTGAAAAAGGTAGAACAACTCTCTACATGTGTAAAGAGACATGTGGTGTACTTACAGTAAAGACAATCATCAACTACTACCCATATCATTATTATCATGGCCCACATGTACTAAGGATAATAATTAATATTAAGTTATATATTAAATACTCGTTTTTATATATACGTAGTGAAGCGATGCAGCAAAGAAGTAGAAAAGAAGACGTGGGAAAGCCAAGAGAAGAGGTATGCAGGGGCTCCTTCAGGGAAGTGTGGATTGACAAATTCCAGAGGAGGGGGTGGTAGACGGGCAGTCCAGCTGGTGCCGCGGTGGGGAAGGGATCAGCCGAGTCCAGCTGGTGTCGTCGTGGAAGGAAGCCGGCCTGCCGGGGATTGGTGTGTGCCGAGAAAACATGGCAGTCTGAGGGAAGAAGTTTGTCTGGTGACAACGGGACCTGCAGCAGGGAGAACGGCGGGACAACAGACGCAGCAGGTGGGCTCCGAGCGTGTGGCCGTATGGACTGACCGGGAAGACGGTAGCGGAGAAGGATCCCTCTAGTGGCGGGCATTGAAGGCAAGTCAATCTTCTACTGTATAGTTACTTATCTACTCTCTAAATCTCTTACAATAAATATACCGCACTAAGCTGTATCCTAAAGAGCGGGGGCGGAGGACCCTGTGGGGCTGCCCTCTACGGTCACCCTAGAGGGGAGTGAGTGTAGAGAGGCGTCTCTACGTGTTGCACTCGCGAAAGCGAGGCGCACGTGTCTTGAAACTCTTGGGTCTTCGCTCTGTGTGTGCGCCATTGGGAGCGTCCTTGCCGTGCGCACCATGAGAAACCAAGGGGTGCACACAGTAGTACCACCCCCCCGCCTCCACGTCGGTGTCCCCGCGTCAACCTCGGCACCTCAGAGGTCCTTGATTCGACGGCAGATTCAGGGAGGACTGGGTAAGGGTGCGAGGGCTAAAGGGGGGGGAGTCCTATAGGAGCGTAGGACGGGTGGATCCAAGTCCGAACGAGAGGGCTCGGACAGTAACCTTGCCAATGAACTCTCGGAGACGCCTGTGGGTGAGTGGTCAACCCCATTGTAGCCGGACCATACTGGCGGGCGCGAGGGGCCTACCAAAGGCCGCTCGGTGCATGGAGAATGCATCATTCCTTCGGGCTGTGTGACGCTAGAGGGGACGCAAGGGCATTGCTGCCTATATCGTCCCTGGCTATGTGAGCCGAATTTTCTAATCTGTATCCTAAAGAGCGGGGAAGGAGTTTTTCCCGCCCTGTACAATCACTCTAGAGGGGAGTGAGTTGAGAGGCGTCTCTGCGTGTTGTCCTCCGTCGGGGTGCCACTGACTGATGTCCAGTGAAGCTGTAAGCTGGCCGTCTGTCCTTGGTTGTCTGAGGCGAGGCGCACGTGTCTTGAAACTCTTGGGTCTTCGCTCTGTGTGTGCGCCATTGGGAGCGTCCTTGTCGTGCGCGCCATGAGAAACCAAGGGGTGCACACAGTAGTAACACCCCCCCGCCTTCGCGTCGGTGCCCCGCGTAAACCTCGTGCCTCAGAGGTCCTTGATTCCACGGCAGATTCAGGGAGTACTGGTTAAGGGTACGAGGGCTAAAGGGGGGGGAGTCCTATTGGAGCGTAGGACGGATGGCTCTAAGTCCGAACGAGAGGGCTCGGTCAGCAACCTTGCCAATGAACTCTCGGAGACGCCTGTGGGTGAATGGTCAACCCCATTGTAGCCGGACCATACTGGCGGGCGCGAGGGGCCTACCAAAGGCCGCTCGGTGCATGGAGAATGCATCATTCCTTCTGGCTGTGTGACGTGGTTTTTCAGCGAAAAACAGGGGATGCAAGGGCTTTTGTTGCCTATATCATTCCTGGCTTTTGCCGAATTTCTATTCTGTATCCTAAAGAATCCACATTGTTCTCTTAGAACCTTGAACGCAAACATCGACGGCTGAAAAGCGTCGTAACATTTGGTGTCAGAAGTGGGATACAGCTTAGTTAATTTTAATTGAAGATTTTATTTTGCGCTAATTTAAAAAAAAAAATGGAAAAACTAACCGACCCCGAAATCGAAAAATTCACAAAATTGCTCCGTCTGATAAGCCAGAAAGTAGATGAGCTCGGAGAAAACTTGGATACTCGATTGAGCCGACTCGAGCATATTCGGAATGTCAAACGTTCTGCCACACCCATGTCTTGCGAAGTTCAGTTCAATGTACTACCGCCAGAAAATCCGGATGGCTTTTCAAAAACAATCACAACAACCAATAGCCCACGTATTCAATGTCTGAGGGGACAAAAGACGATCCCAGGTGATGAAGATCCCGACAAGACCATCACAACAAAGATCATCACGTCAGGAGACGTTGTAAGTGAACTGCCAGAATCTACGCTAGAAGATCCTCCCGTGATCCAGAAGTCCGAAGAGTGTCGACAGCAGGAAATGATCCAGACTGGTTGTGTAGCGGAGGAGGGTGAGCAGATCGCCTCCGACAACGGCTGTGGCACGAGTGTTTTGTATAAAATAAAGCGCACGGAAGGAGAATGCCCTCAAGGTGATATACAGAGCGAAAATTCAACCCCTTGGATTCTTTCTGAAATACTCCATGAGAACAGCAACGATCTTGTCGAGCTGCAGTGCGACAGCGTGGCTGACTTCAGCGACAGTGTCAGACTGTCAGGGACTACAGCGGCGATCCAACTGGACGGGACGGAGCTGGATGCTCCGTGGAAGTGCGACAAGGCTAGATGGTCGAAGCACCCTGAAGTTGGAGCCGGCAACCCGACTGAACGGGATAGAGCATTGGACGCTCTGTGGAAGTCCGACGACAATGTCTGTGACGCGGAAGTCGCGCGCAATGTGTCAGCGCCGTCGTCTGCAATGCAAGCTGAAGAGATGTGCCAAGAATGTGTACCATTCATCTTCGTTCCTTCGCCCGACAAGGTGCAGATCAAGCAGCCACCGCCTAGGAAAAGTTCTACAGACCTTGAGACTGCCACGGGATCCGACACCTCCAGAAGGTTTAAGAAATTCACAGCCCCGTGCGTGGTCGGCACTAAGGAGCCTAGGTTTGAAGGGTTAGGTAAGAGAGAGCCTCTAGAGCAAGAGAATGGGAAACCTAAAGAAGAAAGGAACTTTCCCGACCACCTATGGGAGTTTAACTTGGACGAACGCTTGCTGGGAGGCCAAGATATGGACAGCGTGGATCAGGTGGACGAATCCACTGTAAAGATCGGCGATCCACAGCCCCGTCGTGGAAGGAAGCGGCGAAAGCGCAATACAAACGATCACAACCCTTTGTACATTGCGGCTACAGAGTGTTCACAAGGAGAATTCAAAATATCAGATGAAAGCATCGTAGGCAGTGAAATATGGCCTCCCTCGTGTGGAGAACCACCGCCCTGTGCTAGACAGCGAGACCAATCAATGGCGTCGGCACTGGTTGAGAGTGGAAAGAAAGCCCGAGTTGAGATGTGGTTCTGCAAACAAGGTCTGGTGTTAACCCTGCCGCTACGCTTCCGGGAGGCGGACGACCCTCATGTGGCCAGAGACGTCAGGGAGATCAAAGGGCCGCCGATCAGCGCTTCTACTGAAATCGGCCTTTTCGGGACGAAAAGGATTGAGAAGGGGGCAGTGAAGCGATGCAGCAAAGAAGTAGAAAAGAAGACGTGGGAAAGCCAAGAGAAGAGGTATGCAGGGGCTCCTTCAGGGAAGTGTGGATTGACAAATTCCAGAGGAGGGGGTGGTAGACGGGCAGTCCAGCTGGTGCCGCGGTGGGGAAGGGATCAGCCGAGTCCAGCTGGTGTCGTCGTGGAAGGAAGCCGGCCTGCCGGGGATTGGTGTGTGCCGAGAAAACATGGCAGTCTGAGGGAAGAAGTTTGTCTGGTGACAACGGGACCTGCAGCAGGGAGAACGGCGGGACAACAGACGCAGCAGGTGGGCTCCGAACGTGTGGCCGTATGGACTGACCGGGAAGACGGTAGCGGAGAAGGATCCCTCTAGTGGCGGGCATTGAAGGCAAGTCAATCTTCTACTGTATAGTTACTTATCTACTCTCTAAATCTCTTACAATAAATATACCGCACTAAGCTGTATCCTAAAGAATCCACATTGTTCTCTTAGAACCTTGAACGCAAACATCGACGGCTGAGAAGCGTCGTAACAGTATATATATGTGTGTGGTATTTTACCATAGATATATATGTATATTTTGAAAATAGAGTAATCCATAAATAAATCTTTAATTAAAAAGGCATATATTGGATCAAAATATCATTTATTTTACTAATATTTTAGTTGGCTGAACGCCAACCTTTACCAAGGTGTTATAACATTTTAAAGTGTGTCAACAACAAACTCTGTTGACGTTATGTGGCGCTGATTTTGTTGTTGACACACTTTAAAAATGTTATAACACCTTGATAAAGGTTGGCGTTCAGCCAACTGAAATATTGGTAAAATAAATTATATTTTGATCCAATATATGCCTTTTTAATTAAAGATTTATTTATGTGGGTATATAATCCGGTATGGTATATATATATATGTGGTAAATTCGAGGTATATATGCAAATTTGTAGTCTACGTGTTGGATGTATCAGAGCTCGCGCCATCAATCAGTCCGTACAATACAGGACAGAAAAAAAAAGAAACTTGAGAGAAATCCCGACATTTTCTATAAAAATATATTCACGGGGTAATTTTTCTCAGGATGGCAGAAATTCCTGTCAACTTGGGAAATGTCCCCTCCATATAAAATATTGAAGGGATACCGAGAATATCGTGATAATAAAAAGAATGAAAATAGGCTTAAGTAAGATTTTTTTAGGCTCTATAGTTTTTTTTTTTTCAAATCCAGATTTTTTTGATCGATTGTTATTTTTGAATGGGCAATACAAGATATATTATACATATAGGAATTTAATAGGCTTTCCATATCGTTACAATATATATTCCTTGATAACAAAAAGTGGCACTTCTCACTTTAAAAATGCATTAAAACAATGTATTTATTACCCCAGTACAGAACACGAAACCATGGAATACAGGTTGTTGGATTTTTGTCTGAATTTGTCAAAACTGGTGTTGATGCTCATTCCTTATCATTACGTTGTGTACTGGGGGTGATAAACATAATGTTTTAATGTATTTTTTTAAAGGGAGAGGTGCCACTCTTGGTATATGAATATTTTCCTTCCGCAAATTTATGTTGTACTAGCGGGTGTACCCGGCTCCGCCCGGGTTTTACTCGAGGGAATGTTTGTAGTCTAGTACGTTGATATAATAAATCTATCTGAATATTAGGAAAGGTCAGGTAATTTTTTGTAGGGTGATGCTCTGAAAAAGAACGCTATACCACTTTATCACTAAACA
This sequence comes from Cordylochernes scorpioides, assembly GCA_030710605.1. Taxonomy (NCBI): domain Eukaryota; kingdom Metazoa; phylum Arthropoda; class Arachnida; order Pseudoscorpiones; family Chernetidae; genus Cordylochernes; species Cordylochernes scorpioides. Next base: position 63,567,519 of record CP092880.1, read on the forward strand.
AATTGGCGAGTCAAAAATAAGCAACCTAAACAATCCATTAGCTTTGCAAGATAAGAAAAGAAATAGAGAAATGCATGCAAAATTCTCAACACAAATCAAAATCTTTAATCCTCAGAAGTAATGTATATTAGGTAGGATGAGGTTTATTTTGTTTCTATTACATTACATGGAATAGATTTTTTTTTTCTAATAAAATTTACTGACCTCTTTGTTCACTGAAACCTAAACAATGTGTATGTTAGACCACTCTTTGTTCAACCTTACACATTGTTTAGGTCTCTTATTAGGTGCAAGATGTATACTTATGCTAAAATGGTAATTTGGGTAAACATAGGTAAATTCATATTGGGCCAGTATTGTTCAGCAAGCCAACACAGATATAACATTACGGCATGAAGCAAATTGTGCTAAAACTAATATTTCCAATCAAATTATAAAAAAATAACACATACTATGTAATATAAACACATGTATGTAAAATAAACACAATAATACCCAATAATTAAAAATCATAAATTTTTCTAACACAGTATACTTCTTAAGTAAGAATACCTTACCATGAAGGTTTAAAACCCTACACATTGAAACATGTGAAAAATGTAGCATGTGTGTATGATGGGCTTGAAGAGAAAATATTTTAAAAATATATTTATTGAAACTTTTGTAATACCACACCAAATATGCATATTTACAGTTACAACAGTTGCAGATCTTATTAGCGCTTTAAAAGGGACAACCATATATGAGCAAAGCATCTATGTACATTAGAGGACATTAGAAACATAGAGGATGTTGGCCAGAGAGCAAAGAGAAAATCGGTTCTGGAGGGGACTCAATAGCAGGTAGAGATACTCTACCTTGTTTACAACAGAGGCCAAAGGGTTCATCTTTAAATCTCAAAGCAGAGCAAAACTGGCATACCCGAGACATTTGGCCTATATCGACAGATGAATCAGCTTTATAATCAATATGGGCATAAAATTGAGCACATTAATGAAATTTCAAGCTTTTCAGTGAAAAAAATAGAAATAACCCTAATTATTTTTACAAAACAACCCATATATGTGGAAAACACCATAAATAATCTGTTTTTAAAATATCGAAGCAATTAATTAAAATTTTGTTAATGTCCTCAAAAAGACATAAAATTGAGCACATTAATGAAATTTCAATCTTTTTTTGTAAAAAATAATATAAATAATCTTAGTCTTATAAAAATACTAACCACGTAAGTTAGAAATAGCATATATAATCTGTATACAAAATAAAAAGAAATAAATTAAAATTAGCCTAAAAATTTATCTAAAATATAAAATTGATCTCATCAAGTAAGGCTTCAACTTTTTTGGTATAAAATATGAAAACTATAAAATAAAAGTATCTTACCATGTATAAAAGTTATTAAAATATATATAAAAAAGATTAAAACTAATTTTCCAAGAAGCGCAAAAGTGTAAACACTTTTGAAAAGCCTAAAAAAATTATCTAAAAAATAAAATTGATCTCATCAAGTAAGGCTTCGACTTTTTTTGGTATAAAATATGAAAACTATAAAATAAAAGTATCTTACCATGTATAAAAGTTATTAAAATATATATAAAAAAGATTAAAACTAATTTTCCAAGAAGCGCAAAAGTGTAAACACTTTAACTCTGTTGAATTTTTTGTATTTTATCGATAACAGCAAAGTTATGTATGTTAAAGTTAGGAAAAATATTTTGATGTTAAGCAAAACCTGCTCCATCTCGTTTTACATAAATGTTGAAAATTTGGTCGAAATTGATGCATTGTAACGAAAGTTTTTAGTGATGCCCACTTATGAAATTTGCATTTTATTAATATAGATACATATATATTTTAAATGTAGTAAAGTGTATTTACATTCCAATATATCAAATTAATATACACTTATGGACAAAGCATAAGGAAATGGAAAGTCTTTGATGTCGCCGGTCGTCTGCTTTTTTTTTTTTTTTTTAAGGAGACAAAGGCAATTTTGTTCACACTTGGTTATCTCGTGTGTCTTCAATAAAGGTCACTTGAATATCTTTTCTCAGAGTTATTGTTCCGATATACATGCTAAGAGGTACAACTTCCTTAAGTTTTTGTCCATTAACATTTGACAAATCATAAGAAAGTTGTACTTTTTTGCATGTATATCGGGATTCAGACAATAACTCTGAAAGATATTACAGTGACCTTTATGGAAGCCCACGAGATAACAAGACTTAGAACAAAACACTATAAAGGAATAACAATACATCCAAAACACAATAACCTATAGGACATGTAACAACTGTCCTGGTGTGTAACTAACACCTACCCACATATTTTCATGTCCAAATGGCCGCAGCCTTGCCGAAAATTGACATGGACCCAGAGCAGCACGGGGACATCTGAGGCTCTTCATTGGACACGACAAAACAACAACAACAACGAGATAACCAAGTGTGAACAATATTAACTCTGTTTCTTCTTAAAAAAAAAAAAAAAAAAAAAAAACAGACGACCGGTGACATCAAAGACTTTCCATTTCCTTATGTTTTGTCAATAAGTGCATATATTTTATTTCAGCTATCGCGCCATTGGGCAATATAATTCTATATTCTATATACAGTTACGAGTGTCATGCGTTCTTAATCCTTTATCTTTGTCACCGTTTGCTTTTTTTTTGGAATGGCGCTCTCCTATTGGTTGGCTACGATCACGCCACCTTTGCCCCCCCCCCACTCGCTTTTTGGTTTCTGTAACTATTGTGTTGGAGCGGGTCGCTCCTTAAATAAATGCATATATTAGTTAATAACTAAATGGAATCCTCTCTTTCTTTTTCCCAGTAAAAGATGCCTACGGAAGCCAACAGTACATAGACAGATAAAGCACATAGGCTATAGTTATTAACTAATATATGCATTTATTTAAGGCGCCAATTTCTAATTGTAACAAATAGTATTTGAATAAAAACATTCAATCGGGTAAACCCCGGGCGTTGCCCGGGTCATTCGGCTAGTGTAAATATAAAAGCGACGGAGGGAAGCGGGAATCATGATAAATTTGAACTTTATGTGATTTAATGTGAAGCAACTTATTAGTGTATATTGTCTCACTATATTTATTTACATAGTTTATCCACCACAAGGTTTCTCAATATGCTTGAAAGGAAATATGCAAATAATTTTCTTACCGACAACCAAGTAATCTGAAATTTTGTGAACTTGAAATGTGTTAGGAAGATTAAACGAATAAGCAAAATTTCCGACTTCTACGTGGTCAATGTAAATAGACCACAAAATTTGGGTATACAGACAGAAATGTAAGTAAGTTAAATTAAAAAACTTTAAAAAGAGGGTAAAAATAAGAAGCAAACCATATCGTTGTACATATATATACAGTCTACTCTCGTTATAACGCCACTCGATATAACGCCACCCTCGCCTTACGCCGCTTTTTCGTTTTGTCCCAATCGACATTAATGTATTTTTCTCGATATAACGCCACTCCCTCGCTGTTCGCCTTCCGCCGCTGATTTTTCGTATCCCAAGTAGCAAAACCCACTCGTTATAGCGCCGCTCACAACGTCCCTCACCCCCCCGCCTCCCTTTTCCTGTCTGAAAATTTTTCGCCAGCGGCACCGGACTTTGTTTGCTGTTGACACAACAGATAACAGATTGTGTGAACAGCCAGCAGACCCTCTTCCTGCTTGTGCCTGGGACATACACAGTCGCTTCATCCTTTGCTAACGTCAACACAACAACTTTATTGTCGTATGATGAGTTCCCAAAAGTGTAAACGTGAGTCGATCACCATTGAAAAGAAGAAGGAGATATGCCAGTTGGCAAGAAATAACCCTTACGATGTCGAAGAATGAGATTGGAGAGCGTTTCTCACTTCCACGAACAACTGTCCGTGATATTCTCACTCAGGCTGAGAAGTGGGAAAATTATACTGTTGGTTCTTCAAAGAGACAAAGAGTCGAAATATTTAGTGACTTGGAAGACGCTCTCTCCAACTGGTTTACCCAAAAGCGTGCCAATAATATTATTATTACTGATGACCTCCTAAGAGAAAAGGCAAAAAAAAAAAAAACTTGGCGAGCAGTTGCCGTACCAGAAAATTTCGCGTGCAGCAGTGGGTGGCTGCAGCGATTTAAAGGGAGATTCCATATTTCGCAACGACGGCTCTGTGGGGAAGGCGCATCGATTTCTCCAGCTATCATTGATGAACACCTTACAAATTTGAACAGTATTCTGGCAAATCTGGATATGAGCCAACCAACATATACAATGCAGATGAAACAGGATTATTTTTTCAGCTCATTCCTGGCCGAACACTTGCTCACAAAGATGAAAACTGCCGTGGTGTCAAAAGGATGAAGCAACGAATCACTGTTCTACTGTGCTGCAACTCTACTGGAACAGACAAGCGGCGATTGCTGATTATTGGAAAATCGGCAAAGCCTCGATGCTTCAGAAACTTTAGTCCACACTTCTACTGCACTTACACATCTAACAGCAAAGCATGGATGACCTCTAGCATCTTTCAAGAATGGCTACTGCAGTTCAACAAGCAGCTTGTCTCTGAAGGACGTCGTGTTGTTAGATAACGTCTCACTGCGTCCCTAATGATGGTCTCAGCAACATAAATATACACTTCCTTCCACCAAATATGACTGCCAGTCACTGGATAGTGGCATCATCAAAAGTTTCAAGGCTCAATATCGCAAGTTTCAACTCCAGAAAATGGTGGAATTGGCGGATGCCCATCTACCCACAGAATTACGTCTGGATTACGCTGTGCGGTATTGTAAAATGGCTTGGGATTCTATGAGCCCTGATTCCATCAGCAACTTCTGGAATCACACAGACATTCGCTTCACTTCTACTGCTGCAGTTGAGCCTCTTAATTATTAAAATCTGCTTGATCGCATTCGCGACATCTTCGCTATTACACCAGAGAATTTGATTACTGAAAGGGAGTTTCAACTGGTTGATGATTCCCAGGAGGCGGAAATGAAGCTAACAGATGACAATTTGCTAGTGTCCACTGATACAGCGAAAGAAGAACTTGACGAGGATGATGATACAACAGTGACCCAGCGCCTACCATTGTTAAGGGAAGCCAGAACAGCTGCTGAGAAAGTTTTGTTATTTCTTGAGCACTCCAAGAGAGCAACATCTGACGACGTCAATCTATCTGCGGATTTGTTACGCCGTGTCTATGCCATAAGTGAGGGAGAGAAAAGACAAGTTGTGATCACAGACTTCTTCAAGAAAATGTAATTACTTTTTATGAATAAATAATAAATGAATGCTTTCTTTTTATTATAATAATTAATTAATTCCGGTTTTGCATTCTATTTATTGACTTAGAGTATAAATTGTTATTAGCAATTGTTAGAAATAATTTATTGTATCTTTAAATTTCACATTTTAAACGTGTTCGATACAACGCCACCCTCGCCTTACGCCGCTTTTTTGCAAAATCCGGATGGTGGCGTTATAACGAGAGTAGACTGTATTTGAAAAAGGAAAAGGCATCTCCTTATTGTGCAACTGAAAGTTGCTGATGGATTGCGCCATCTATCGGAATAAATATCAACTATTCTCGTTGATTTTTTAAATTATTCCAGAATTGGTCAAATACCCATTCTTGATTAGTCAAGAAAATTAATTTTCCCAAGACTACAAGGAGGAAAAAAAGACCCAATAAAGTAACTGAACTGTGTGGAAATATATTTTTTCTTCACAAGATGCAACCATTTACTCAATAATCTACTTCTTCACTGTGTTCTATGCACGATGTATATAGTCTTTTGTACATAGATATTCTTTTTTTTCTCTTTTCTGAGCAAGGATTTCTTCCCCTGCTTCTCATTTCTTTTTAGATTCATTTCTAACAGGAGTCTGTATAAGACGGAATGTCTTGATAAAGGCTTGTGTGTGACAATTGACAATTAAACAACTTTATTGACATCTCGTCAATCTTTACACTCAAAGGGAGTTATAAGGTAATAATAATGGTAGGAATGAAGAGAGATATATACAATCGACGTAGCCCTCTCCGAGGACACGTCCGGATCGGGAGATTAAAGCCGCCTTGAATCTAGACAGATCCCTGCCATTTGGGGAGTTCATGTTCGGAACATGTTTGATGATAATGTCGAAGAATTTGTCGAGGAGAATCTTGTCTTCAGGCGAAAGGCTTGTGTGTGTGTGTGTGTGATTAGTCAATAAAAGCTAACCACGTACGTGTTTCGGTCTGTTGGCCCTCATCACTTTCAGTTGCACAATAAGGAGATGTCTTTTTCATAATTTATGCAACTTATGCCAGTACAATATCACATTTGTGCTAATTTTTCATATATATGTTAAATTGAATATTATTTTATTTAAGGTTATATTTCATAGATTCTAATATTCTTGTTAAATCGACCGCCAGAGGTCACGCTTCTCCTATAAAAACTCATTGTTGTTGTTTCCCGATGGCCGGCTCAAATCTTTTGTACATTATGTAAATAAGTTTTTCATTTTTTAATTCTTACGCCTTAAGCCAGGCAGTACTTTTACTAAATTATATTTTAAAATATATTCCTCAAACTAAATTAAAGCAATTTTACTGATCAAAACTATTATTTATTATTATTCTTCAAATATCTTTGCCACGACACCATAATCCTCAGCATGATCAAAAATCAACAGAAATCTCATTCTTAAATATAATCAACATATATAGTCACGACCGTCTTTCCTCAATTCCTCATCGGCCGCTGTCACGGATGCGCGCGCATCATCATTATGATCATTATCATTATCTAATGATAATAATAATAATAATTATTATTATATTATTATTATATATACAAGGTATGTCCCATAAGTTCCCGGACTGGGTCCATAAAAAAATAAATAAATGAAAAATGTAAATAAATTTGACAGTTTATTATAGAAAAAATATCTGGCAACACGGTGGTACCAATATCGAGGCGGTACGTGCGCGTGCGCCAAAGTTATTCTAATTTATTTAAAGGTTACACCTTACGCTGCGGCGATTTTACGATGGAACAAAAATTGAAGCAGAGGATTTGCATAGAAATTTGTGTGAAACTTCAAATATCAGCAACCGAAACTTTTAAAATGCCTAATAAAGCATTCCCCAATGATCCCCCAAAAAGAACAACTGTTTTTGAATGACATTCTAGATTTAAAGCTGGCAGAATTTCTATTGAAGATGATCCTCGGCAAGAACGCCCAAAATGTGCAAAAAATCACCGATTTGATAAAAGAAAATCCTCGAACCACTTTGCTGGAGCTAGAGCAAGACACAGGCATCTCTAAAACAACGATTGGAAGGATCGTAACCAAAGATTTGAAGCTCAAAAAGACTCCTGCAAAATTCATCCCAAGATTCCTCACTGATGAGCAAAAACTGTGTCGGCTTGCAACCTGTGAGAACATGTTGGAAATGACATGAACGGATCCGGAATGGAAAGACAAGATAATCACAGGCGACGAGACATGGGTCTATGACTATGACCCTGAAACCAAGCGTCAATATGCCGAGTGGAGAGGTCAGGGTGAGCCTAGACCAAAAAAATCCAGGATAATGAAATCCAGAAACAAGGTGTTGCTGGTCGCTTTTTTGGATAACAAGGGCATTGTTCATCACGAGTATCTTCCTGCAGGCCAACGGTTATTGAGGAAATGTATTTGAACATTCTTTGCCATCTAAGGGAAGCGATTCGAAAAAAAATGCCAGAAAAATGGTCTAATGGTGACTGGATCCTACACCATAACAATGCCCGCCCTCACACAGCGCACTTGGTGACGAGTTTTTTTTGGCTAAAAACGGGACAGAAATCCTACCTCAACCACCCTATTCCCCAGACATCGCACCAAATGACTTTTTCCTGTTCCCCAAACTTAAAGCAGTTCTAAAAGGAAGACATTTTGACACCAGGGATGACATAATAGAAAAATCGCTGTTGGCATTGAAGAGCATTCCAAAAGAGCTCTATAAAAACTGTTTCGACAATTTGGGGAAACGATGGCGCTGGTGCGTTGAAGCAAGGGGGGATTACTTTAAAAAGTTTTAATAATTTTTTTAAAAAATATCTTACCTTTTTTTTATGGACCCAGTCCGGGAACTTATGGGACACACCTTGTATATAGTCACGACCGTCTTTCCTCATTCCTCATCGGCCGCCTCTGTCACGGATGCGCGCTCACAGGGAGGTCACGTGCTCGCCGGCAGCCAACGGGCGCGCGCCGCCGGCATTACGTCATAGATTATAAACACAAGGTAATAAGGCCAAATAAAAAATAGTGTGTGATAAGGCACAATTTGGATTATAGATTATAAACACAAGGTAATAAGACCTAATCCAAATAAATAAATAGTGTGTGATAAGGCACAATTTGGATTATATTTAATACAGTTATCAGCGTCATGCACAATTCTGTCACGTTAAGTGTCAAGTTACGGTAAGTAGAAATTTAAAAATTAAAAAAGATGCCGAAACCCGGGATCGAACCAGGGACCTTTAGATATTCAGTCTAACGCTCTCCTAACTGAGCTATTTCGGCTTTTTTTTTATTTCTATAGAAGCTTCTATCTTTATAATTATGTATATTTACAAAAAGTCAATTCGCTCGCGTCTCTAGCGGTGAAAATGAGGGGTAATACCAGCTGACCTAATGTACATGTAAAGTTTGGAGCGGGACGTTTCACAAGAGTGACATCCACGGCTCCAATTTATAATTGTAACAAATAGTATTTGAATAAAAATATTCAATCGGGTAAAACCCGGGCGTTGCCCGGGTCATTCGGCTAGTATATATATATTTGTAAGGATAGTTAGCATACACCGGACCATTATGTCATTGCTACAGGCTGTTCTGTTCTAAAATTCGAAACTATTTTAAAGGCCTAAGATTCTTTTTGAAAATAAACAATTTCTACTGCTCTTACTGCAATGGAAAAATTAACGGGAGGGCCTGGCTCATCAGTGGTGAACCCTCCCAGCGGTTTCGTCAGTTTAATCTACCATACCGCTGTTATATTGCATTTTTGGAACTTCCTTTTATAGTGATACTGTTGCTAGACTCTTGGAATGGGTATTTTTGATGAACTATGGGCATAAGCTTTGAGGACAGCAGAATTACATACATTTATAAATATATAATATGCTTCGAGCAATCACTCTTCCGCAAATATCAAATTGTTTCTTTTATTAGAACATTTATAATATGAATGCACTAGTGCGCCATCTGTTATCAAAATTCGAAACTATTTTAAAGGCGTAAGATTCTTTTTGAAAATATTCTGTTCTAATTACACCCCGTTGTTGTTGTGTAATTGTACAAAATAAATTATTTCTTTACTTGTTTTACTCCCCTTGTTTTACACTATAAATAGTCTTTCTACATAAAGTTGTACCAGAGAGGCTAGTTAAAGACAAACCTTTTTATAAATTTTCTCCTTAGCGCCGTTGATAAATGACTATGGGCGTATTTCGAGATTAAAACACTCTCTCTTTATAGATATATAGATCTTCTTGAACAATCCATGGGATTATTCTATTAATCACAAATGGCTTATAATACAATATAATGCGGCTTATGATTGTAGAATGACATTTGAAAAAAAAAAAATTCAAAAGTCGGTGGATGAGAGGGTAACACACTCGATTCCCGACAGTCATGAACCGGGATTGAATCCAGCGTTAAAATTTGTCTAATATGTGAATAACCTTCACATATATTATTCACTGTTTCAATTATCATGAACTAGGTTGTTCTTGTTGAGCGGTACATATTTATGTGATTTTGAACCAGGTTGAACATTTGAAAATTATCCCGCATGTGTTTATTATGAAAGAATAATCGAAATTTATTTTAAAGAGAAATAACGATTATTTCCAACCTTAGGGATGAAGTATGAAAGGATGAATTGTGAAGAGTAATGACTTTTTTTTCCGTTTATCATTACTTTTCATAATTCATCCTTTCATACTTCATCCCTAAGGTTAGAAATAATCGTTATTTCTCCTTAAAATAAATTTCGAATTTTCGTTCAAAAGAAACACATTCGGGATAATTTTCAAATGTCGTTCTGCAAATGGCTTGAATTGGATTAAAAAAAAAAAAAACATTACAATTTTGTCCCTAAAGTTCGTAAACACTTGCAAAAAATTGAAATACCAATATTATTCGCCGTTATGTATAATGCCTTTGTATTATGTATAAAGTAATTGTATTATGTATTCACCGTAATAATATTATTCGCCAAGTAATAAGAAATACAACGTTTTAAAGAAAAACACGAACTTTTAGGACAATCTTATATCATTTTAAAATGTCGTAACAAAATATTTATTATGATGCATTAGCGCGCCATCTGTTATGAAAATTACAAACTATTATAGACGCGTATGATTCTTTTACAAATAAAACAATATCTACTGCCTTTACTGTAATGGAAAAATTAATGAGAGGGCCTGGCTCATCAGTGGTGAACCCTACCAACGGTTTCCCCAATTTATTTTAAAATTACTTTTATAAATGTAATTGATATCTATCGATAAAATTTGTAACAATAATTTTATGGTAATTTGTTTCTTTTCATATATATCATTGCAGTAAGGTCTGTAGAGATATTTGGTCATATAGGTGAAATGATATACATTGTCTAAAATTATTGTTATTATTATTTTTTTTTATTATCCCTAGTACACGTGGTACAGGCCATGATAATCATAGTGGGTAGACGTAGGCGACTGCTTTTACTGTAAGTGCACCACATGTTAAAAACAGTTCAACTTTGCACTTACAAATGTGCTAAAAGCCCCGTTTGGTTACTTGCACTCGTTGGTAGGGTTAAACTTTTGCAAGAATCGGGGGGTATTGGAGTATTTTTTTTTAATCAGAAAAAAAGTGCCCAATGCGGGAATCGAACCCGGGTCGTAGCAGTCGAAAACCAACGGTTTAGACTATCCTTTTACCGACTCCCATTGTCAAAAATTTTTGTTACAATAATACTTATTATTTTATGAACATATATAATCAGTTTAATTGTTTAATTTTTGAAAGAATCATATATGCGTCTATAATAGTTTAGAATACTCATAACAGATGACGTGCTAATGTATTTTATCAGTTTTTATATTTTTCGGTGCTCTGTAAACATCCCTCATTGCCCCTCTGGTATTTCATAAATTTTGATCTGTCTTTCAATTAAATAAATTCTGAGGAACCGGCCTTGACACTTAGTTCGGAGCTCCAACAGATGCAAGGTCTGTCACCTCTACTCCACCAACTCACCATGTGTAAATAACCAGGACAAGGTGACTCGAATGTGTAAATAGAGACGAAATAAATAAATTTCCGTGTCATTTGATATTAATTTAAAACTATTTTGAACCAATAGTTTATGTTTCTTAAAAAAAAATTGACATTTCGGCCAGTTAATTTTCTTATCATTTCAACAAAAATCTTTTGTTTTTGTCAGATATTTTTGTTGAAACGTTGAGGAAATAAAACTTTAACTGGCCAAAGTGTTTCTTTTTTAAAGCCAGGCAACCTCTATCTTTACGATAATAGTTTATGTATTAATGTACTATTGAGGAAGGATGGTATTCATGCACGAAATGGAGGGACTTTCTTTAGGGTCTCTTGGTGGCTGAGCGTTTCTCGTGGTAGACCATATATACACGGTATATGATAAGAGCAGCTTTAATCTTAATCTCTTAATCCTCTGAAAATGCACTAAAACTCTGTAGTTTTCTATCTTTTTCGAGCAAAGAACGCAGTTTAATATCAATGAAAACGTCCTACCCACGTCATTGGCGACTTCCTAAACATCCTACGGGGAGAGAGGAGTTATGCAAATATGCCGAATCTGTCAAAAAAGGTTGGGAAGTTATAGAACGGGTTTAAAACCAGACTAGATTGTACTTCTTCAGGTGTCCTTGCATATTCATCGATCTCAGTGTGTGATATATGCAAATAAGATTGAAAAAATGCATTTTTTAAAAAAAGGGAGAGGTGTCTATTTAAGGTAAATCCTTTCTCAAAATAGCAATTATCCGTATTCTCCAGCCGGCGGAGAGTTTTTTTGTGAAGTTCCTCCACCCAGCATCTAGCTAACTCTATAAAAAAGCGCTAACAAGATGGACTCGACGAAGCGAAGAAAATGCTCTCTGCCTCTAAATTACGTTCTCTCTTTCCTTTTTTTCTGTCCGATATGGACTTACAGTCACGTCACTTCAACAAACCCTAACGTCAATTAACGTGGTTAATTTCTCATGTTTATATGTAAATAAAATAACACTTCCTACTGTCTACGTCCTACTGAGAATAACCAAATATATTGGGAGAGCCTGGCTCATCAGTGACAAACCCTCCCAGTTGTAGAATAAACTGGCGAAATTGCTAGGAATATTCACCTCTGAGAGATGAGCCAGGCCCTCCTAATATTATTCCATCACAGTAAGACAGTAGAAAATTTGTTTGATTTGAAAAATTTAAAAAATCACTTGTGAGATAAATTAATATCATCTTTCCGCAACTTTATATTGTATAGTGTATAATTTAACTACTTTATCATCTCTTAATTTCTTTTCATAACAGGAGGTATAAGGACGAAGAACAGAGAAAAAAATGTTCTTTTTTAACTCCTTTCACGTTAAAAAAGAAAACAAACAACAAAACAGGAGCTTCCAAACCTCTCACTTCTTCAACACAGGTGTTAATTTCATATCGTGAAAGAAATTCGAGTAAAAAAAGTTATAAAAGAAAATGTACGCTCATGGTTAAAACTTAAGGAAGTTGTACCTTTAATAGGGATTCAGACAATAACTCTGAAAGATATTTGATACATAGTGACCTTTATTGAAGACACACGAGATAACCAGGTATGAACAAAGTTGCCTTTCTC
>CP092880.1:63580548-63699556 GCA_030710605.1 Cordylochernes scorpioides
TTTTTAATACTTCATTGGGGATGCCATCGGGCCCGCATGCCTTGTTACTCTTCAAACCAGCTATCTCTTTGTATATGTCTGCATTGGTTATCTCTGTGTCCAATATAGGATCCTTCTGAGAAATCACATTATGTAAATTACAAATTCTCAAATTTTTCTCTGTAGTCATTAGTTCGCGGTAAAAGTTCAGCCAGTCCTGTATAGCTATTTCTCCTTGGATTATAGATGTGCTTTTGTAGAGCGCAATAGTTTTCCAGAAGGTCTTTGAGTCTTTAGCATTTCTGAGTATTTCCTGTTTTTCATTATCAAAGCCTTTTCTTTTTAGATCCAATAAAGCAAGATATTTCTTTCTGGAGGAAGCATAACATTCCCTGTCTTCCAATCTATTTGTTTTACGATATTTCTTCAGACTTTCTTTTGCCAGTTTTTTCATATCATAGCAGTCCTTATCGAACCACGGCTTATATTTCCTGGGGCCGCCCTTAATTGAGTACGTTATTTTTGCAGATGACATTGCTTCCAAAATTCGCTGATTGAAAGTGTATACAAGGTCATCAGAGGCTGGTATGTTTTTTTCCCGCAATTCTTCCAGTTTCATTTTAAACATTGCGAGTCCCTCGGCTGACCATCTATATCTCGTAATATTATAATCTTCCCGTTTGGTTTTTTTCTCATTGAAGTTTTGGCCTTTTATCGTTAAAACCAAAGGGTGATGGTCAGAGTACAGTTGGTCATCGACTTTGAAGTCCAGTAAAATTTGCAGTGAACCCTGTGAGAGTATGCAATAGTCAATAGTCGAAGAGCCTCTTTCAGATATGTATGTAAAATCTCCATCTTTATCCCCTCTAGATCTTCCATTAACTATTGTCAAAGAATTATCTTCCAGGAAATCAAGAAGTTTATCAGACAGAGATGATATTATATGATCTTTGGCCCTTCTTTCCGATGTTAGAGGGAGCTGAATTATATTTATTATAATTTAAGAAAATAAGTAAAGTATTATTTAATTAATTATATATTTAAATATTTACCCTAAAAGAATCGGAGATCAGGGCAAATTCTAGCGTTCGAAAGTTGTTTACAGGTTCTTCTGTATTTGTTTTCTCATTTTAGCCGCTGCATCCCGTAGCCGCTTCCATCGGCCTCCCATTGGCTGCTTCGGACACCTTCTTTTCCAACAAAAATATTAGTGCAAAGGCTGTTTCCATGTTCCCATAAATTTTTGTTATCTAATATACTACTCTGATAAAGAATTATCGACACTGCTCATAAGTTAAAAAAAAAACTTTATTATTCTACCAAATTCAAATTGTCCCCTTCAAAGTAGTCCCGGTTGGCCGCGATGCACTTCAGCCACCTTTTTTCTCCAGTCAGCAAAACACCTCTGGTAGTTTGTTTTCGGGATCGCCTTCATGGCCTTCTCAATTCCACTTTGATCTTGAAGGGTTGTTCATTGTTGTTGGGCTCGGTTGGATAAATGGAAAGGGATGCAAGATGTGACTTAGTAAAAATTTCCTTACTAAAATATACAAGTGTGACATTTCGGTAAAAGCGTCGTTACCATCACAGGGATAGCGTGTGATATAGAGATAAGCAAATATAGAACTTAAGCAGCTAAAACCATATTTGGGAAGATAAAATATCACATAATAAAGGGCACAGAAGCATTGCGAGGACCACGTAGTGTCAGCGGCGTGTCAGAAGCGTTCCCACCGGGGTCCATGTCGCTGGAATGTACTAACGAGGCCTCTGGGGTATGTGAAATTCCAACCCCCCCCCCCCCCCCCCGGGTGTCAAAGGACATTTGAAGAAAAAAGGGGGGCCCTCCTGGCCCTATATACTGTGTAACATCCATGAAATCATTAATAAATTAGATAATCTATAAAAAAAACATCTTCTGGAGATTTAGCAACCCACTGAAGACGCTGAGAACTATTTCAGAAAAGAAAATATAGCAATAGAATTCTATAATTTCTATGGATCAATTGTAATTAGATTCATACACAAAAGAGATAGTGAGGAAAGTTTTAGAACAGATGTGTAAGTAAATCCCTTTTCAAACAAAGGCCCACGTGTACATGGGGAAAAAGGGAGGGGATTTGCTGTATTATTTTGTTGTTTTATGGCGATTCCATACAGGGCAATGGGCCCTAATAAAAGCCTTTTGTTGTTGTTGTATTAAATTAGATAATCTATAAAATAATGGTCGGCTCTCCCATCAAAATAGACGCTAGAATTGAGGCGCCATCTATTGACCGTCTCTGCTAACTAGAGGACTCGGGTCGGTGACAAGCCGAGCTTTACCAATTAAGAAGCGCCCACCTAGAAGCGACCCCCGTGTGTGGGCCTGGGACAATGCTGATATTATAGATCAAATACAGAATACGTTTAACAAAACTCTCTAAATCTACTAAGATATATATATATACCTTTGTAGTTCCACGGCGGGAGAGAAACTGTACAGGGTAAGAGGCCCTAATTAAATAACCTTTAAAATTGCAAGAAACAAGTACATTGACGCTATCAAAGGACTTTTAAAAAAGTTGGAGAATATTCATTGAAGAAAATGAATCAGACAACCCATTTGGAAGCGCCTATAAAATTTTTGAAACTCTGAGATCATCCAACAACAATAGAGGACTTCCAATGATCGATAATATGCTAGATACTTTAAAAAAATTGAAAAGTCTCTTGAATGATTTATTTCCAGATGATGATGTACACTCAGATAAAGAGGAGCATGTTATTATTAGAAACTATAAACCTGAGTATAAGACCAAAATAACATTTTTATAGAAATAAAAGATATTGAAAATATTATCTCAAAATTAAATATCAAGTAAGCACCAGGTCCAGATTTTATCAGTAATAATATGATCAAACATGCAGGTACACTTCTTATCCCGATTTTACAGCACATATTCAACAAATGCATTGAATTAGGTTACTATCCGGATGTATGGAAAGACTCTACTGTAAAGATCATCCCAAAACCTAATAAAATAAACTATGAAACAAGCAAAAGCTATAGACCTATATATCATTGACATCAAACATTTCTAAATTATTTGAAAAACATAATAAAAAATCAATAAATATTATGGAGAGAACAATCTAATGAGTTCAAGGCAACATGGACTTTACTAAACATAAATCAACGAACAGTACTATGGTAGATATAATGGAAACCATATTGAAACACAGACAAGGAGAACTGACTTCTTTGATTACATTGGATATGGCAGGCGCTTTCGACAACGCATGGTGGCCAGCAATTATTAGAAGACTCGATTCTTGTTAGCATTCCCTCCAAATTGGTAAGAATCATACAATCTTTTATTTAAACAGTGAAAGAAGGGCAAATTCCTCATATGAAATTACAAATGTTACAAAAATCTGACATAGGGATGCCCTCAAGGCGGCCCTTATAAAGTTGTTTTGCCGCTGTTGCTGTATTAATGTATCACAGCAAAAGAAAAGTACACAACTCCATTCCATCAGAGCCGGTAGTTTTATGTTCCAATACAATTTGTAATAATAAGATGTAAAGGTAGCATCAAAAAAAACAAAAGAATGAAATATGTATGAGAGGACACAAAGGAAAATTCTTCCATATTAGTTATATACTAGATATTTATTCAAAACAAACAAAGTTAGGGAACATTTCTATGCTGGCGGGATGTGCTATTTATATAGTGATCTAGATAGAGGTGACTTGAAGTTACAAATTTGCCTTTATAAGGGTGAAAGCCTAGATCTCTATCTACTCTAGCGAGACAAAATAAAGGTCTCTATCATAATTACGTTCCTCAGAGCCCTTTTAGGGCCCATGCGAAAGTTATGTCAGTTCCTACTCAAAAGAATGACTAAGCCATAATGGCAAAGAGGCTTACCTTTTTCCGAAAGCGCCGGAGATCTCGTCTCCTCCCTTCCACCTCTTGAGTCCTGACTGCCTGCCTTAGCAAAGAAACTCCCTTTTATCCTTGCCCCTTGTTGAAGTTTGAGATTGAATCAAGGAATAAAAGGATTATTTATTAAACAAAGTAACTTAAAACAAGATGTTAAAGTAGCAACATTTTAAAGGCAAGTCTATATAGGAAGGCGACAGACAAAAAACTAAATATCTTGACGTCGACCGCAGCGCCGCCGCGGCCGTTGATTGGTCGATCCTCCAATGCTCCATGCCAATATTTTGAATCGCTATTCCAACACTCCCTCTCGATCCAAAATGTTCAGTAGACCTCTTAAGTAGTGGAATTTGTTTCGTGGAAGAGGTTTAGTCATTATATCAGCTAGCTGTTCTGAGCTGCAAACATGATGCACTTTAAGTTCACCTTCTTCATGTTTGGATCTAATGAAGTGGTACCGAACATCAATATGTTTCGTTCGTTTGTGGAATACTGGATTTTCAACAAGTTTTATTGCTGCTTGGTTGTCGATATAAAGTTCAGTTTCTTTAGTAATATCACAGCCGATGCCCTGTAGAAGTCTTCTGATCCAAATAAATTCCTTAGCAGCACTGCAGGCAGCGATGTATTCACTTTCGGTGGTTGAAAGTGCGATAATTGGTTGTCGTTGGCTTGCCCAAGAAACAGTTCCTCCGTTCATCATGAAGGCATAACCAGTCGTACTTTTTCTGGAGTCAACATCACGAGCAAAATCACTATCAGAGTAGCCAACAAGTTGGTCTTGTCCAGTGAAGAGAATTCCCATGTGTGGAGTGTCTTTCAGATAACGGAAAATATTCTTCACTGTTGTACAATGTGCAGGTCCTGGATATTCTAGGAATTTACTCACTTGTGAAACTGCATAAGTGATATCTGGACGTGAAACACATGATGCAAACATAAGGGATCCAACAGCTTCTCGAAAAGGGAATTTAGGCATCTTTTCCTTTTGTTCTGGAGTAGGACAGTCCTGCTTTGTTAAGATGACAGAAGGATCCATAGGCACCGAAGCAGGAATACAGTCAGCCATATTAAATTTACTCAAAATTTTGTCAATATATGATGACTGGTGAATGAAAATACTTGCCCTATCTTCTGACTGCTCTATTTGTAGCCCAACAAAAAAGTTAACACTTCCAGATGTAATATCAAATGCGTGTTCTAACTCATCCATTATAATAGCTATTGCCTCTTTATCTTTAGATAGAATAATTCCATCATCAACATAGAGAGCTAAGATAACATTTGAATCATTGTGTGTTCCAATGAAAATGCACGGGTCGGCGTCTGATGTTTTGAAATTATGGCTATACAAAAAATTGGTAAATTTCTTATTCCAATTTCTAGAAGATTGTTTAAGACCATACAGACTTTTATGTAATCTATAGCAGCTATTATCATCTCTCTTGTAGCCTTCTGGTTGTTCAAGATAAACAAGTTCCTCTAATTCGCCATTGAGAAAAGCTGTCTTTACATCGAATTGCTTAAGAAACATCCTTTCAGAAGCAGCGTGTGATAAAAGAATGCGTAACGAATCATACCTGACTACTGGGCTAAACGTATCGAAATAGTCAACATTTTTGATTTGAGAATAGCCTTTTGCAACTAATCTGGCTTTGAACCGTTGAATTGTACCATCGGACTCCGTTTTAATTTTATAAACCCATTTACAACCGATAGGTTTATGACCATCTGCCAAACGTTCTAAAGTCCATGTTTTATTTTTATTTAATGCATCAATCTCTTCATCCATGGCTAATTTCCATCTTTCTGAATCTGAACTTGTTATTGCATCTATATAGTTACTGGGTTCATCAGCGAGCGCAAAGTTACATTGGCTATTCGAAACTTTAGAGCGTGTTATCATAGGATATATATGCGAACTGATATCGGATACTGGCAGCATTTCCTGCACAGGGATGTTTGATGTTGCAACTGGTGATTCATCCGGAGCGCTGTTAATCTGAAATATTATTTCTTTTGGTTTGGTAGATTCTCTATCTTGAGTAGCTTTCTCATCGAATGTGACATCTTTAGAAATTCTTATTTTTCTAGTTTTCCAATCCCATAATCTAAAATTTTTGCTTTTATTCTCATAACCTAAAAACATAAGTTTTATCGATTTATTATCCCACTTTTTACGGTTTTCTTTGGGAATATGCATATAAGCATTACAGCCAAATATTT
Source organism: Cordylochernes scorpioides (assembly GCA_030710605.1). Taxonomy (NCBI): domain Eukaryota; kingdom Metazoa; phylum Arthropoda; class Arachnida; order Pseudoscorpiones; family Chernetidae; genus Cordylochernes; species Cordylochernes scorpioides. The sequence continues at coordinate 63,586,683 of CP092880.1, forward strand.
TATAGTTAGCTACATTAGGCTTTGTGCCAAAGAAAAGTTCATAAGGTGTCGTTCCAGGGGTTTGCTTAGTCGCACTTCTATTTAGAATATTAGTTGCTGTGTTACATGCCTCAGCCCAAAAAAATCCTGGAAGATTTCGTGAATTTAGCATGGACCTGGCTGCTTCCACAATCGTACGATTGTCTCTTTCTATACGTCCTATCTGTTCGTGCACATAAGGTGCAGTGAACTCGTGAATTATCCCAAATCTTTTACATAAATCTGCAAAATTATCGTTTTTGAATTCTAGCGCATTATCAGTCCTAAGAACTTTTATCTTATTTCCAGTTTGAGTATAGATTAGAGTAGCATATTCTTTGAATATATCTAGCACATCTGATTTGTTTTTAATAAAATAAATATGGCGATAACCACTAAAGTAATCTTTAAATAAGCAGAAATACAGATATTTACTTAATGATTGAGTCTGCATTGGGCCACAAATATCAGCATAAATAAACTCACCTAGCTGGTAGTTTTTGCCATCTGAGGGATAGCACGACTTTCTATGGGCTTTTCCAAGTTGGCATCCTTCACAGAAGAAAAATTCTCCCTCTAAATCTTGAGGCTGCAGACCATCCACCAATCCTTTGGTCGCCATCTCTCGAAGTGTAGCAACTGGAAGGTGCGCAAGTCTCTCGTGCCACAACTGAAGCTTGATCTCGCTGGTGATGTATCCTTGTGATGATGACGTAACCTTGAAGAGCATCCTGTAGAGGTCGTCATGACGCACTCCTACGGCTTTTAGGTCATTATCCATGAAGATCTGTAGCTTGTCATGTTTGATAATGACGTTGAATCCTCTTCTTGTGGACGTAGAAAGGCTATACAAATTTTTCTTTAGTTGCGGCGAGTAGAGCACATTTCTTATGTACGTATTGTACCATCCACCGTCGACGTAGGCTTGAATCTCGATGTCTCCCATGCCTTCTGCAAGTAGTGTCGAGTTGTCTCCCAAGTAGATTGGATGATCACTGGTGAACGGCGTGTAGGTCTTGAACCACTCTCGTCGAAATGTCATGCTGCAGCTTGCACCGCTGTCAGCATACCAAATATCATTGGGCTCTACTTGATTATCGCACAAAATAAGTCCATAATCACTTGAACTTCCTTTTGAATCATGAAGATTTTTGGATTTATTTTTCTCATTAGCTAATCTTTTTCTACATTCGCGGCTCCAATGTCCAATTTTGTGACAATAGTGGCATTTAGTGTTCTTCTTGGCATCTTGAAAAGAACGTTGTGTATCTTTAGGCTTAGTTCGTGCTTGCCTGTGTAATAAGGCCTCATCTTGTTTAGAAGAACCGCTTTGTTGATTCCTTGTTTCTTCAATCAAAAGTCTTGCAGTTAAATTGTTAAGAGTTTGAGCTTTCGGATCTAACGATTCCCACGCTGCAACAAAGTAGCGCATACTCGAAGGCAAAGTATTTAAAATTTTTGCTACCTTTTGATCTTCCGTTATGGTTCCGCCCATTTGTGAAATTTGTGCAGAAATATTTTCAATTTTTGCTATGTAATCACTTATTGTTTCCGATGTCAATCGTGCATCGAAGAATTGTTGCCAAAGTAGGCCAATAGTAAATTCGGATTTTTGTTCATGAATAGCAAGTAATTTCTGCCACATTTGTGAAGCGGAAGTACAGTTCATCAGGGGCTGAAGAAACTTTAATTCGATTGCCTGTGATAATAACATCCTTGCCTTAACGTCCTTTGATTTCCAATTCTGTAGTGAACTTTCAGAGTTACTGTCGGAGGAAACAACATTCGGCTTTATTTCTAAGCCTTCCAATAATTCTAGTAATTTTTGTTGTTCCAAATGAAGCCTGAATTGGAATTTCCATAGTGAAAAGTTTTCACCATTAAAAACTTTAATCCTTGAAAGACAATCTTCGCTCATCTTCTTTGTCTTGGAATCGGCCAACGACAAAAAGAAACTAGGGTTATGGTTGACGGTTGACGCCTAAACTTCGAGCAAAACAAAGGCTTACTCACTGCTTGCGGTTAATCCTTTTAGGCGCAGTGGAAGCGTGCTGGGCCCATAACCTGTTGAAGTTTGAGATTGAATCAAGGAATAAAAGGATTATTTATTAAACAAAGTAACTTAAAACAAGATGTTAAAGTAGCAACATTTTAAAGGCAAGTCTATATAGGAAGGCGACAGACAAAAAACTAAATATCTTGACGTCGACCGCAGCGCCGCCGCGGCCGTTGATTGGTCGATCCTCCAATGCTCCATGCCAATATTTTGAATCGCTATTCCAACACCCCTTTCTATTTTGATTCGCTGCTCGCGCTAAAGTTTTTCATTGGTTGGCATTTTCGTTGTCAAAAAACACGCACGTGATTTCGACCACCCCACCTCCAATTTTCCGTGTTGCCGAGAAAGAAAAAAAAAAACATTGTAGATTGAGAAAACAAATTAATTTCTTTGAGAAATTAAATAATATATAGTCTGTGTATTATTAAAATTATCGATTTAAATTTTTACATGATAAATTATTTTCTTTCTTTATTCTATTCCTAAATCTTTTTTTTAAATACTAATTTAACTGGGGCTACTGTAAATATTTGACTTGTTAAGAGCATATAATTTATTATAAATTTCCGGATATTAAATTCGATGCTGAAATTTAATAATTTCTTTTAGTTACCTCTATCTAAATATTAAATGAGGGGCATATATATACATATAGTACAACAGCTTCCAGCACGGATGTCTCTGGATGTCACTGGTGTCTTCGTGTCCACCAGGCATCAATTCTCAGCATGGATGTCTGGTGTCTTCTTCTCCACCAGGCATCAGCTCTCAGCATGGACGTCGGTGTCTTCATTTCCACCAGGCATCCGCTTTCGACATAGATGCAATCAAAGAAGTCAGTTCTCCTTGTCTGTGTTTCAATATGGTTTCCATTATATCTACCATAGCACTGTTCGTTGATTTATGTTTAGTAAAATCCATGTTGCCAAATCCATGAGTCCACATTAGATTGTTCTCTCCATAATATTTATTGATTTTTTTATTATGTTTTTCAAATAATTTAGAAATGTTTGATGTCAATGATATAGGTCTATAGCTTTTGCTTGTTTCATAGTTTATTTTATTAGGTTTTGGAATGATCTTTACAGTAGAGTCTTTCCATACATCCGGATAGTAACCTAATTCAATGCATTTGTTGAATATTTGCTGTAAAATCGGGATTAGAAGTGTACCTGCATGTTTGATCATATTATTACTGATAAAATCTGGACCTGGTGCTTTCTTGATATTTAATTTTTAAATAATATTTTCAACATCTTTTATTTCTATAAAAATGTTATTTTGGTCTTATACTCTGGTTTATAGTTTCTAATAATAACATGCTCCTCTTTATCTGAGTGTACATCATCATCTGGAAATAAATCATTCAAGAGACTTTTCAATTTTTTTTAAGTATCCAGCATATTATCGATCATTGGAAGTTGTTTTAATGTCCATCCATACAGAGAGCAAAACAACAACTGACTCACCCGCGCAGGCAAGGTCACGCTCCGCTGCGTCACGTGGGAAAACATATGTACATGTTTTCTTACATGTTCTCAGCACATCCCCCTTTTTAAGACTTGAAATATATATATACATTACAAACTTTAAATGCATAATATAATTAATAATGAAGGCGATCCACAGGTTTAACAATTCGTCCACTCCGGGTTCTTATCTGGCCGTCTTCTGAGTCGTTAGAGGGATAATCCACAACTGGGGTCTTTTCATTTTCAACCAGTTCCTCCCCCGAAAAGGTCGGCGTCGATGGGTCGGCTGGATATTGCACTGTAACTCCTTTTCGTAGATGGAACCTGTTTCGACGTAAAGTCCCAACTGGAGTATCAACCATATATGACCTTGGTGCCGATGCTTTCTGCTTTACAATCCCCCAGGTTCGCATATCTGTAATCCAAACCGTGTCACCTTCGGATAGCTCCTCCATGTCCGTAGCTCCGCAGCGTCGATCATATCTGGATTTCATATCCTTTCTCCTTCTCCCCTCCTTTCTTTTCAGGGTCTGAGAGTCCACCAACTTTGGATTAAGATTCTCTGGTGCAATTGGCAAGGTCGTTCGGAGTTTACGTCCCATGAGAAGCTCAGCAGGGCTGTAACCGTTCTCCAAAGGGGTCGATCGATACTCCAGGAGTCCAAGCGATGGGTCTTGATTTTTCTTGAGGATCAACTTAGCAATTTTCACACCTGCTTCTGCCATCCCATTGCTCTGCGGGAATCGAGGACTTGAAGTGACATGTGTGAATCCGTACTGCCTTGCGAAATTTGCAAATTCACGAGCAACTCCAAATTGCGTCCCATTATCGCTTACAACAGTTTCTGGTATTCCATGTCGGGCAAATATGGATTTGCAACTACGCACCACCACATTGGCTGCGAGCCGATCCAGCTGAACCACTTCAGGAAATCGAGAATAATAGTCAATGACGACTAGATACCACTTATTCTCGAACTTGAACAAATCCATTCCAATCTTTTGCCACGGTCGTGTAGGAAAGTTGGTTGGTATCAAAGGTTCATGTTTTGAGACGGCTTCCTGGATACGGAGACGGCTTCCTCTATTGTTGTTGGATGATCTCAGAGTTTCAAAAATTTTATAGGCGCTTCCAAATGGGTTGTCTGATTCATTTTCTTCAATGAATATTCTCCAACTTTTTTTTAGGTCCTTTGATAGCGTCAATGTACTTGTTTCTTGCAATTTTAAAGGTTATTTAATTAGGGCCTCTTACCCTGTACAGTTTCTCTCCCGCCGTGGAACTACAAAGGTATATATATATATCTTAGTAGATTTAGAGAGTTTTGTTAAACGTATTCTGTATTTGATCTATAATATCAGCATTGTCCCAGGCCCACACACGGGGGTCGCTTCTAGGTGGGCGCTTCTTAATTGGTAAAGCTCGGCTTGTCACCGACCCGAGTCCTCTAGTTAGCAGAGACGGTCAATAGATGGCGCTCAATTCTAGCGTCTATTTTGATGGGAGAGCCGACCATTATTTTATAGATTATCTAATTTAATACAACAACAACAAAGGGCTTTTATTAGGGCCCATTGCCCTGTATGGATTCGCCATAAAACAACAAAATATAACAGCAAATCCCCTCCCTTTTTCCCCATGTACACGTGGGCCTTTGTTTAAAAAGGAACTTACTTACACATCTGTTCTAAAACTTTCCTCACTATCTCTTTTGTGTATGAATCTATTTACAATTGATCTATAGAAATTATAGAATTCTATTGCTATATTTTCTTTTCTGAAATAGTTCTCAGTGTCTTCAGTGGGTTGCTAAATCTCCAGAAGATGTTTTTTTTAATAGATTATCTAATTTATTAATGATTTCATGGATGTTACACAGTATATAGGGCCAGGAGGGCCCCCCTTTTTTCTTCAAATGTCCTTTGACACCCGGGGGGGGGGAGGGGGGTTGGAATTTCTTTCACATACCAGAGGCCTCGTTAGTACATTCCAGCGACATGGACCCCGGCGGAATCTGTCTACAACCTCCCCATTTTTACGCCTCTGGCCACGGTGGCTTGGGAACGCTTCTGACACGCCTCTGACACTGCGTGGTCCTCGCAATGCTTCTGTGCCCTTTATTATGTGATATTTTATCTTCCCAAATATGGTTTTAGCTGCTTAAGTTCTATATTTGCTTATCTCTATATCACACGCTATCCCTGTGATGGTAACGACGCTGTTACCGAAATGTCACACTTGTATATTTTAGTAAGGAAATTTTTACTAAGTCACATTTTGCATCCCTTTCCATTTATCCAACCGAACCCAACAACAATGAACAACCCTTCAATGGCGCCCAACGTGGGGCTCGAATTTAGTATATATTTCATCTCCTATACTTTAGAAATATATACCTAATGAAAAGCCATACTATTAGCCATACTATTTTAGGTATAATTGATTAATTAATTAAATTGGTGAAGTAGTCCACGCATCCTGAGATTAAGAGTCTATATCTAAAGTGACTTATAAAGATTTCCAGTGATCTTATTTAGGAATGTAATGTTGATGCCTTGTGATTTTCCGCTAATTGTAAGAGCTATTCATAGCGCCCTTTCAGTTTTCTAACCACACTTACTGCCATGATTTTAAATCGTGAATTTTAATTATTCTTTCCGTTTCACTGGCATTTTATCAGGCAATGAAAGTTAAGCTGAGGCGGTGTCTACCGCATCACTCGCCGCTGTCATTTACGATTCACATTGTTTGTGATAAAGCCTTATTATATATAATAAGTTTATTGATTACATTTTATTTATTTATTTATTTTTATTTTATGCAGTATGAGAAATGAGGTTGGATTACCATGGTTCAAACTTAGATCGGTGATCAGTGTTTTACAGTAGTTTACTGAAATGACTTAGCGTTTTTCTATTTTTACATCATAGCACTGATATAATTTTCCTCACAGCAGAGGTGAGTTCTGATAATTATTGCTGGCTGCAATTTTCTTAACTTCATTTTAATAGCGCTTTCTATCAGGGCTAACATGCTGAGTGATAGTTAACCGATTTTATTTTTTTTATATAGAGCATAGTGGATTGGGAGAGCGGCAAATACATGAGCTTTAAGGTGAAGGTAGAATTGAAGATCCAGTTAGCGTACTCGAGAAGAGAGAAATTTGATCACTATAAAAAGGACGCGCCTTTTTTTTTTTTCGTAAACTTTTTTTTTAAATCAATAATGGATAGAAATCTGGTTTTAACATTCCAATGGCGGAATCTCAAGGAATAGATCTGGTAACCAATTTGCGCGAGTACTTTTCTAATCACTGTGGAACTATTTATTGACTTATAACAATTACCTGGGATAATCTTTAAAAATATTCAAAAGAAAGGAGATGACTGGAGCTTGTGTCTGCAAGACAGCTGAGATATCCCGAGGCGTGCTTGGACAGCTTTAAGTTGATGACAAGGCAGCAAAAGCCACCTGTGTTAGAGACAGGATCTATCTAATAATGGGGGTATAGGAGACAGAAGAGTTTATTAAGGCTCGATCTGGCACTTGTATATAATGAGGAAGTTAGCGAAATGTGAGTTTCCAGTGCGGAGTAATATCACCTAAATGCTATGAATAAGGATTGATAAAGTCGGGACACCCGAGCAGAGATATTACATTGAATGTAATTCGGAACCTGTAGGCGTGAGGCGGTATCGTGATTGGTTAGATGGCTAGACACGCGAGGAGGGCGGCCCCCTTTGACGACGTTTCTGCCAAGTATGATCACTGGATGCCGATAGACCGCTTAAAGGGTGTGTCCGCTACATAGGAAATGTCATTGAAGATGTGCCAGCATGAAGAGAAGAAAGGTCTAGGACGAGATGATGTTTCCTATAAAACTGATACTTAAGGTGATGCACTTGGATTATAGATGAGGCAGTGAAGTCCATCGAGAATATAGCGCTACCCCAGAACAAGAATGTAGATAGAGCGAGCTGAGGTGACGACCCCATATTAGATATACTTCTGTAAATTCTTAAATATCCACATATATTTCCACAGTGAATTATACAAGTCGCACACCTATCTCATGAGCCAGGAATGTAATAATCAGACTGACAGTAAAAGGGAATAATAAAAAAATTTCTAACCCAGGAACAAACAAAACCTCTGATATGCAACACAGTCCTACAAAATAATTTTCCTATCAAATTCTCAGTGTATCATCATAACTCAACAGAAAACTCAGTCACAATTAGTATCATAAAGGGCGAAATAACTTTGTCATTTCCCAATCCAATATGCACCTGTTACCCCATAGACAGTGATCTTATAACCACATTTGATTTCGTTTCAGCATGTTGTAAGAGAGATGAACTCATGGAAATGCAGCCTTTAACTATTATGCCCTCATACTGTACAAATATAAGAAGGGAATTTCTAAAAACAGCCGCTAAGTGAAAATAGACACATGCACGTGTTAAGGGATTAGGTAAATTGATAGGAGAAATTTCTAGATCCAAGACTTCAACGTGACATTTGTGTATGTCCTGGGGAAAGAAAACACGGTAGCCGACTTCCTCAGTAGGTTCCCGTGTGAGGATGGTCCTGAGTCATCACAAGATAAGAGAGTGGTGGCCGCGGTAATTAAAAATCGTGGGCCCCCCTTGATAGATAGCGATCGGACGTGGGAAGGTTTGCTTAAAGACAAGAAATGGGCCCCCTTATTGAAACTAATAGGTGACAGACGGTCTACCGAGACTGTAACTTATAAAAATAAGGATTATAAAATGCACGAGGGTTACTGTTTTAATGTCCATCCATACAGAGAGCAAAACAACAACTGACTCACCCGTGCAGGCAAGGTCACGCTCCGCTGCGTCACGTGGGAAAACATAGGTACATGTTTTCTTACATGTTCTCAGCACATCCCCCTTTTTAAGACTTGAAATATATATATACATTACAAACTTTAAATGCATAATATAATTAATAATGAAGGCGATCCACAGGTTTAACAATTCGTCCACTCCGGGTTCTTATCTGGCCGTCTTCTGAGTCGTTAGAGGGATAATCCACAACTGGGGTCTTTTCATTTTCAACCAGTTCCTCCCCCGAAAAGGTCGGCGTCGATGGGTCGGCTGGATATTGCACTGTAACTCCTTTTCGTAGATGGAACCTGTTTCGACGTAAAGTCCCAACTGGAGTATCAACCATATATGACCTTGGTGTCGATGCCTTCTGCTTTACAATCCCCCAGGTTCGCATATCTGTAATCCAAACCGTGTCACCTTCGGATAGCTCCTCCATGTCCGTAGCTCCGCAGCGTCGATCATATCTGGATTTCATATCCTTTCTCCTTCTCCCCTCCTTTCTTTTCAGGGTCTGAGAGTCCACCAACCTTGGATTAAGATTCTCTGGTGCAATTGGCAAGGTCGTTCGGAGTTTACGTCCCATGAGAAGCTCAGCAGGGCTGTAACCGTTCTCCAAAGGGGTCGATCGATACTCCAGGAGTCCAAGCGATGGGTCTTGATTTTTCTTGAGGATCAACTTAGCAATTTTCACACCTGCTTCTGCCATCCCATTGCTCTGCGGGAATCGAGGACTTGAAGTGACATGTGTGAATCCGTACTGCCTTGCGAAATTTGCAAACTCACGAGCAGCTCCAAATTGCGTCCCATTATCGCTTACAACAGTTTCTGGTATTCCATGTCGGGCAAATATGGATTTGCAACTACGCACCACCACACTGGCTGTGAGCCGATCCAGCTGAATCATTTCAGGAAAGCGAGAATAATAGTCAATGACGACTAGATACCACTTATTCTCGAACTTGAACAAATCCATTCCAATCTTTTGCCACGGTCGTGTAGGAAAGTTGGTTGGTATCAAAGGTTCATGTTTTGAGACGGCTTCCTTGATACAGACACTGCACTTTCTGACCGTTTCCGCGATCTCCTCCGAAATTCCAGGCCACCATACCGTCTCACGTGCGCGAAGTCTTGTTTTTATAATACCGAAGTGCCCAGCGTGCAACTTATCTAGGATCTCCAGTTTCATACTTGCTGGAATAACAAGACGACAGCTACGCATCAGTAGTCCATTTTGAACGCCGAGTTCATCCTTGACATGCCAATAAGAGAGCAGAGCCTGTGACATCTTCTTCTTATCTGGCCAGCCTTGCTCAAGGTAGCTGACTACTGCTTTCAGGGTCGTATCTTCTTGTTGAGCTTCAAAAATCTTCGTCAACATCTCGTCTTTGTCGGTTATACTCGAGAGAACTGCATTTATATGCGCTGAGGTTTGCCGTTCGTTTTCACCTCCCTCGGTTGTAAGAAGTGGTTGTCTGGATAATGCATCGGCGTCGAGCAGCTCCTTTCCAGGGATATGCACTATTTCGAATCCAAACCTCATCATACGCATTCGGAAACGTTGCAGTCTTGGGGTCAGCGAACTCAATTCTTTCGTCGAAAATAGAGGAATGAGAGGCTTATGGTCGGTCTCAATTCGGAAACGCTTTCCAAGCAGGAAATCTTGAAAACGTTCGCAAGCCCATGTAATTGCGAGAGCCTCTTTCTCGATCTGAGCATATCGTTTTTCGGTAGGTGTCATAGTTCTAGGAGAATAAGCAACAGGTCGCCAGATTCCATTCTTACCTTCTTGCTTCAGTACCGCTCCCAAGCCGTATGAAGGTGCGTCGGATGACACCATAGTTGATTTCCTGACGTCGTATGCTGCCAAGATGGGTTGAGTCGTGAGCAATTCTTTCAACTTTCGGAATGCTCGCTCCTGGCTGCAATCCCAAACGAAGTCTTGACCTTTCACCAACAACTGGTTCAGTGGAGCCACAATTTCAGATAAATTTTCCACAAAGCGTCCCAGATGGTTCACCATGCCAAGAAATCTTCTTACGCCATGAACATCGGTCGGAGCAGGCATCTCCGCCACTGCTTCGATTTTCGCTGGATCTGGTCGGATACCGTCTTCATCCAGTATGTGCCCAAGAAAATTAATTCTTGGCACGCCGAAGACACACTTGGCCTTGTTTAGTGTAACTTTCGCCTCTTTCAGTTTTCGGAGCACTAAACGAAGAATTCGATCGTGAGTCTTGGAGTCGGAGGCAAATATCAGGATATCGTCCAGGTAACACATTACACCGTCCATGCCTTGCAAGATTATTGACATAACTTTCTGAAAATACTCTGGGGCGAGTGAGATTCCAAATGGCATCCTGCAGTATTTATATCTCCCAAAAGGAGTGATGAAGGTCGTTAAATGCTGGCAGTCCGAGCTCAACGGAATCTGGTGAAAGCCACTGTTCGCGTCCAGTTTCGAAAAGAATCTTGCTTCCCCCAGTTGCCCCAGCATGTGCTCCACCACTGGCATGGGATGCACTTCGCGCTGTACATGTTCGTTCAGCCTTGAGAGATCCACACAGAGTCGTATGTCGCCATTCGGTTTACCAGCAATCACAGTCGGTGCACACCATTCAGTCGCAACGTTAACTTGTGCTATGATTCCCGCCTTCTCGGCTCTTCCAACCTTGTTTTGAGCTTTTCCATCAAAGGTATTGGTACCCGTCGAGGAGTATGCGCAGCATATGGTTTTGCTCCAGGTTTCAATTTGATTTCGTAAGGGTTTCCGATCTGTCCCAGTCCTTCAAATACTTCAGGGAATTCCTTGATCAGGTTAATTCTCGTCGCAACCACTTCAATCCGCCTCGCCAGGTTCAAGAGCTCACATGCCCGGCGACTCAGAAGAGGTTCACTCAAACGACGAATGACGTAAATCTTCTCCTTGATTTCATAAATGCCATTTCGCAGCGTTGATATAAACATACCCACAGTCTGAAGTTCGGAGAATTCAGCAGCTCTAATGTTGATATCACTTTCCACTAGTCGTTGCTGTCCCATTATCTTCTTGAAGAGACACAGAGGAACACATGTAACATCCGCCTGGGAGTCAAGCTTGAACTTCACCTGTTTCCCGTTCACTTGGATTTCTGCCGTCCATCGCCTCCTGCACTCGCCTTCATCATCGTCGAGATTAGATGAATCCTCCACAGCTGAGACCTCCAGGAGAAAACCAATTTCTTCATCAAGTTCAGAAACAGCTTTGACTTCCGCAGTCTTTGCCTGTTTATCTGGGCAGCAATTTGCAAAATGGCCAATTTTTGAACATAGGTTGCATTTCTGTCCTTCAGCACGGCAAGCCTGTCCTTCCCTGTGGGTGAAACCTCCGCATTTTGGACATCGTGATCTTGTTCTGGCTGACTTCTCCTTCTTCCTCGAAGGCTGCTGTTGTTGTTTCGGTGATTGTTTCTTCGAGTTGAACTTCACCTGATTGACCTTTTGGCTTGTTGAGGGACGCTACAGGTCGACTTGCTGCTGTCGAACGGCTTCCTGCTGTCGAACCATTTTCACCGCCTTTTCCAAAGTCAGTTCGCTGTCCAACTGCATTCTTTCAGATAAAGCTTTGTCCCTCACTCCAACCACTATTCGGTCACGGATCAACTGCTCATGAAGACCCTCAAATTCGCAACTATCAGCCAATTTGTACAATGAAGTGATGAATTCGTCCACTGGCTCCCGATCCTCTTGGATTCTTGAATTAAATTTCGCACGTTCGTAGATAATATTCTTTCTGACACAGAAGTGGCTGTCGAACGCCTTGAGGACGGAATCAATTTTCGTTGCTTCTTCCTCCTTTTCGAACTTGAAGGTCCTGAATATATCATCCGCGCGGTCACCCATCAAGTACATGAACAAATCGATCTTGTCCGCCTCCTCTTTCTTCTTCATTCCACTGACCACGAGGTATCGTTCGAATCTCTTCCTCCATTTGGGCCATTCGTTGGGAGTCGAGAAGTCGAAAGTTTCTGGAGGTTGAATCTGAGCCATGTTGAATTATCTTCCAAGGTACGCAAAAATCGATATTTTGCAATATACGGGTTCGTATTTTATCCAGTTATCGCTGCCACCATGTTTTAATGTCCATCCATACAGAGAGCAAAACAACAACTGACTCACCCGTGCAGGCAAGGTCACGCTCCGCTGCGTCACGTGGGAAAACATAGGTACATGTTTTCTTACATGTTCTCAGCACAGTTACCTTGTGTCTAAGAACAGTGAGGGTATCTGGGTGAAGGTGGTTCCGTCAGACATTAGGGAGATGGTGATTAAATATCACCACGACGTTCCGACGGGATGTCGTTTTGGGGTCAAGAAGGTAATGAGAAGGCTGAAGGACGATTATTATTGGCCGGGTATGAGGACCCAGGTCCAAAACTATATATACAGACGCGAGGGTTGCCAGCTCTCAAATCAAGGTGTAACCAAGGCTGGTAATGCTCCCCACTTCAGGCCTGGAAAACCATTTGAGCACCTTGCTCTAGACTTCATAGGACCCTTAGAGAAGACTTCTAGAGGACATTCTAGCATCCTGACCATAGTCGATTTATTTACCAAATTCCCTATTTTAATACCTACAAGAGACCAGTGTGCCAGTACAGTAGTTAAAGCGCTGTTGGAGAGCATAATTACTATCTTTGGGATACCGAAAACCATACTTTCGGACCGGGGCTAGGCATTCATTAGCTGTGTTTTCAAAGGGATTTGAAAGGCCATGGGGGTAAGTGCAGTGAACACCACTGCTTGGAGACCAAAAAGTAATGGCGCTGTAGAAAGGCTCAACAGAACAGTGATTGAATCTTTGCGTAGGTGTGAAGCAGGTTCTAATTGGGATGACATCCTGCCCATGGTAGCTTTAGCTATCAGGACCACTGAACATTCTAGTACAGGATTTACGCCAGCGAAACTCGTCTTCGGACATGAGCTGAGGCTTCCGCAACCTTTCCAGGAAGCGGGACAAAGTCCTGTAAGCGAAGATTTGATTGCTCAAACGGCAGCCTTCTACTACTTGAGTGAACAGGAAGAAGCTAGGATTAAGTTCGAAAACAAAAGGCTGAGAACTTTTAATAACGGGGATTTAGTCCTAGTGGAGAGAATGCATGAGACGAAGGGGCGTCACAAATTTGAGCCAAGGTATGGGGGTCCATATGAGGTACTAAAAAGAGCTGGTGATACTGTATATCTCTTGAAGAATATAGAAACTGGGAATTTGGATAAATACCATATAGATAGGTTAAAACAATACCATGCACCAATTAGAATTTTCCCCACAGAGGAGGAAGGAACTAATGATGGTAATTTAAGTCAAGATTCCAGTGATGAAGATCATTGGATTCATCTTACAGGTCCAGCTTATCTCCCTAATAGGTCCGTTAATGTAGTGGTTCCACAGGGGGTGACAACCAGAGCGAACTCAGAAGTAATGAGACGAGGGGGAATTGACAGAGTTAGTGTGGACAGTTTAATTTTACGCAGGTCTACAAGGGTGAAAAAGCCCACACAGTGTAAATTCTGCTTAGACTGTCGCCACTAACTAGGATTTTGGAGTGTGTACGGAGAATCAGCTCAATAGAATGAGAAGTTTAGAGATTTCAATCTTTTTCTTTTAAACCTTTTTTTTCCGAAGTAAAACTTCATTAGGATTTTTTTTCCTATACAAACTATTTCTTGTTAAATCCCGAGTTTCAAAGACCAGTGAGAATAAAATATACAATTATGAATTAATTATTTAGTGTAAATCTGAATTTTGGTTATTATCGGGAGTAATAGATGAAGGAAGGTGTAGGAAATCACAACTTAGAGGGGGGCTATGTCTAAAACAACAAACCAGTTAGGCATCCTGTGGCTTGCGTTGGGTAATTTAGAAATCCTATAATCCCCTGCTTTCAGGTAGTAGCTTTTGAAATAGGTTTCTAATGAGGACATGAAAGGTCAATCTCAGAGTGAAGTTGTGAAGTATAGGGACACTGAATCAGTGGCCAAGGCAGCTGAGGGATACAGAAACCCAGACAAATTGTAGGCCGGAAGGACTTCTTAGATAACGAGTTGGGTAATAACCAAGCCCTGTAAAACTCATGTCAAGAGATGTCTGGCCAAAGATGCAACGGAGGGGAAGTCTGTCAAAGGAGTAGGGGTCCCAAAGAGAATAAGCCAGGGGTAGAAGTTAAGTAGGCCCAGACTGTAGTCGATCCTTGGAAAGCACTTGAGAATGTTAGTGTTGGGTAGTGAATCGTAAACCCTATAAATCCATCTTTCAATAGAGTGTTGAGGTCGGGCTACTGCAAAGGGGGCAGACGCACGAGGAAGTAAGAAGAAAGTGACTTCACCCACGGTGGCTAGGGGAATGACTCAATTCGCTTTTATGAGTGTCACGTTTAATGGTCCTTTATTCGCCCTTATATTTTGTGTGTGTCTTTATATAATTGTCGTGAATAGTCGCTTAGTGTCAAGGCAAGGGCAGTTTTTGAAGTTACACTGTTTTTTTTTAAGGTAGGTTAGCTTCCAGATTATTTAGACTTGTCAACAATTATTGTTAACAATCATTTAGCGAGTATAATGTATTAATATATATAGAGCTTGTACAGAGGCATTTTCTTTTGAGTAACCTAGGGCTTTAGTTCCCAATTTGTTTTAATTTTATTATTTTATTTGATTTCACATTTTGTCCTGAAAGATGTTATTATTTGTTAGGGTCTATTGATATTGATAAATGAGTGTTTTGGCCTTTGTAGCAGCTTTTAACTTTAGTTTGTATGCAAACCGTGAATGATGGGGGGGGGGGGGGGAGGGTGTATGAATGGATTGGTTTAATGAATGTGTTAAAAAGGTTAAAAAACTATTATATTGTGAGCCCAAAATACATTAGAATAGGGTTAAGGACTTTAATAGGATCGATTTTTTTATTTTTTTTTTATTTCAAATTTTGTTAGGACCGAGAAGCCTCAAACAGGACAACTACAACTCTATCTAGATAGAAAATATTCGCTCCCTTTTGTTAGATCCCTCGTTAGGGGATATAATTTTCTTTTGATTTTCTTTTATTTTTAGGTTAGCTTTAATTCTAAGGATTGTGGATAAATGATCCCTATCCCGACCCTCAGACTTGGAGATAGTGGGAGGCAAGGATCAAGCCGAAATGCCCACTCATCTCCTCCTCGCAAGAGGAAACGAAGAGGTATAGATTGAATTTTATGCAGGATGGGGGATTTGTTTTAGCCATGCCGTATAGCCTGGGGCATAACGGCGCGACCTTGAGTAACCGATCTGACACCGTAGTTTTCGACGCTTTAAGCGTGGCTGGAGCGAGGGTGCTTCAGACGGGAGGTCCTGTAAGATTGGCATGTAGGCAGAGATTGCCCAGTTAATCTAGACGAAGTAGTTTCCGTCTATTGATTTTTTTTTGGTACCAGTTTGATCCCCCATAGCTAGCAGAAGTTTCTTCTAAAAAAGGATTCGCCCTGCCATACGTTTTGTTGGAATAAATTCGAGCATAAGACCGATTCGAGAGGCAGAATAAGTAATTAATAGGACCTTCAACGAGTTTAAACTCTTTCCATGTTAGGATAAGACTTTAAAGTATTAGTTAACTATTAGAACCATGAACGAGACGCCAGAACGAGCTAATGAGTCAAAGTTTTAGAAGTGTTGTAATGAGGACAGTAGAATTAAGTGCAGTTATACAGGGAGTAGAATTCTGAAGGAATTTGTAAAAGAACCAAAATTTCAGATCGATAAAATTCAAATTGATAAGATGTAGATTAATAGGATTCAGATCAATGGATTAGTAGAGATTAGTAGATGAAAGTAATATGAATTTCTTGGAAGGGAGAGGTAGCTGAACTGTACACATCCCAGAGACAAGGTAAACGGAGTCGCAAACAAAATAGGAGAAATTGATTAGTTGCTCTGTCAAACAGAGAACTTTCTTCATATGGTTGTCACCCTAGATTTAAATGGATTGTGTAGTTTAATAGAGGTCTGGGCTATGTTCCATTTGACCGAGATTCTAAATGACGTTCCCATCTGGGTTGAGAGTGTTGGGCCAGATTTTCCACCAAACAGACCCAACAAAGATGTAAACATTTACATCATATATATATACAGTGTCTCGCCGGAAGTGTTTGGTGTCCAGATGGAGACCCCACCACGTTGGTCGACGATGCCCAAGGATCATGGATCCCATTGCAGAGAGGTCCAGCGCAGGATCTACACCAGAAGGCTGGAGATGATACCTATGCCTTTAAAGTCCAGAAAGGTGGAGATGACACGAGCCCTGCCCAAGGATCCTGGAACCCATTGCAGAGAGGTCCAGCGCAGGATCTACACCAGAAGGCTGGAAATGACACCTATTGCCTTTAAAGTTCACCCACAGTATCAATGGAAAGCTGGTGGACAATGAAGAAGCTGCCTCGACAAGAAAGAAGAGGACTTCGAGCATTCTTCTTTGTTAAACCAAGCCATCTCTTCACCTCCTTTTTCTTTTTTTTTCTTCCTTCCTTTAATTTTTGTATATAACTTATGACATCACATTTAGATAGATTGGGCATATTTAGTATTATTTTTAGAATCTCTTAAAGAAGAAAATTATTAGGTAAATTTCTCAGAGGGGCAAGCATAATAGAACTTATTTAATTTCATTGCTAATCTAAATTAGCTCTCGACAAGAAAGATAATTTTATTTTTTTATTATTTTTTTTATTTTTTGTTTTATTCTAAAAAGAATAAAATCAATCACACGCATAGATAAAATGGGTGTGTCAAGCTATGTAAATTTCTTGAAGAAGAAATTAGTATAAATTTCTCATAGGACGAGCATGTACATTTTTCATTTCAGATTTTTTCTCTTTAAAAAAAAAAAATTAATATTAAAACTATTTTTTATTCCAAAATTTTTTTCTCTTTAAAAATAATAATATTATTATTTTTTTCTGAGAATATTTATTCATAAGTTTTATTACTCTGTAGGAAATTTTTTTTTGCATTGGGGGCGCTGTTTGAAAAACAGGCCAGTCTTGAGCAGGCCTTCAGAGGGAGCGGATCGATTTCTTATCAGGAGAGGAGGGACAAACGGGACGTTCTGAGCCCATGGGGGGCTTGAGACAGGTATGTAGTCAAGATACCTGGTAAGTCAACTTAAATTTTTGACATAAAGAGGTTCATATAAAAGCATGGCAGATATCAAAAATTTGATAGAATTTTTTTTATTTACAAAGAAAGGTAGAAATATTTTTATTCATGCTATCCATAAATAAGAAATTGTTTTGTGTAAATCATATAATGGGGAATAAATTTTAGTGTTTGAATATTTAACAATATGTGTTGGTATTATTCATTTGAATTTAACTACAGATCACATGTAATTCCTTGGTGTGTGTATAATTTTGTGTGCATGTGTTTAGATCTAATCTATTGTGGTTAATATTCTAAAGGTGTGTTGATATTGCTTTATCCATGATTAACTACATATCACATGTAAATCCTTGGTGTATGCTATAATCTTTGTATGTATATGTGTGAAATTTATCTACTATGATACGTAAGTGGGAAGGTTGTTACTGCCGGGCTAAGCTGGGCACAAAATCGAAATATCCTCAAATGGGATATAAGAAACGATACAACATTTAGATGTCCTCAAATGGGACGTAAGAACCAATCTTACAAGAGGGTATTGTAATTTGAGGAATCTAACAAGAACCCACTCTCCAGTAGGATGGGGATAGATGAATATTACCCAGTGACCAACTCGTGACTCCAGACTGGATAAGATTGAAAGCCTAACTGAGATACTAAACCTTGAACCTTCAGCGCACGAATATATTATGTTTACATTTCTTATTCATTATGTTATCATTTTTATATTATATATATTAAGTAGAACTGCTCTTCACTGAAGGTTAATAACGAGTTTACAAAGTGGGAAGAGGAGCTTCTTTTTATTAGCATGCACACAAGCTTTCGGACATATCGTCCTTCATCAGGTAAGAGTAATAAACGCGCTGAGGATCCATATATACACAAAGCTGAAAAGAAAATTTGCATAACTGCAAAAGATAAAAGTATTTAAAGAATTTAAAGATAAAAATAAGAACCAAATATGCTAAAAAGATTATAGGGATTAGATGCTAATAAATCTGGACTAAGTACACATGCACTATGAATGGTGTTAATCAAGGGCAGGTAAATGCAACCTATGGCTATTCACATAACATATGGTATTGTTCTGGTATATCTATATGCCTGTTGATGCTGTTTGTTTTTATTGACACAAATGCCTCTAGTAAAAGTCTTTGGTACTTATTATTGATATTGTTGTATAGAATGGATGGCTTTGCTAGATTGAATGTATGACCGGTTTGCATAGAATGACTGTAAATAGGGGAATTTAGGTTTTTATTAGAGATGTTTCTGGAATGCTCAACCATTCTGATGGCGACGGATCTACCCGTCTCCCCGACATAAGTGGCATTGCATTGGTCGCAAGAGACGGAATAGACAGCACCACCAGAACGGAGAGAACTTGCATGAAGGGAAGATCTGGTAATGGGGTGTCGGATTAGTGTGGCGATGTTAGGTGGGTTCTGGAAGTATGTTGTAATGCCATGTTGCCTTAAAAACCTGGCTATGGTGATCGACTGGGGGCAAAAAGGAAGGGAGCAAATATTTCTGTGTATAGCTGGAGCACTGTTGTGGTGAGGGTCATGCATGTGTTTACGAATGAAGGTGGTCGGGTAGCCGGATTTGGATAAATATGAAAATATTTTAGCCTTTTCTATTGTTTGGAATAACGGGAGGGAACAATGAGTAAAGATGCGTTTAGTGAGAGCTCTAACTGTATTGATTTTGTGTGGTGTTGGGCAATGTGACCGGAAGTTTGTGTGGTGTGGGGGTGTGTTGTTTTTATAGTATACTGTGGTATGGAAACTGCTGGGGGTGCGTATGACTAGTGTATCTAGGAAAGGTAGGACTGAGTGATTTTCTGTTTCATGGGTGAAGGCTATGTCTGGGTGGAAGGAGTTGAGGTCAGATAGGATGTGAGAGGCAGATACCTCACTTACCAAGCAAAAGGTATCATCGATGTACCGCCTCCATAGAAAGATGTCTGAAGAATGGCGTGAAGTGATCCATTGGTCCAGTGACCTCATGACAACCTCAGCCACCACGGTTGAGAGGGGGCTACCCATGGGGGAGCCCTTGGTCTGCTTGAAAAACTGGGTATCAAATGTGAAGGTGGACATGCCTAGGCATATGGAAGTGAGCTCGACAACCGTCTCCGCGGTGAGGGTGTCTAACAGGGGGGCATTTTCGAGGAAAGTGCGTAAACTATTAATGATCAAGGGGTGGGCAAGTGAGAGATATAGAGACGTTACATCGAAAGAAACCATTATGGACCCGGGGGGAGGTGTGAGGCTGGTGATATAGGACACAAACGAGGGGGAGTTTGCAATGGTATATTCCCATGGGGGAGACTGTAGAAGGGGGGTCAAGAAGTTGGACAAAAATTTTGACAGGGTATATGCCGGAGAGAGATGGTAAGATATGATTGGTCGGAGGGGAACATCGGGCTTGTGGATCTTTGGAAGGCCGTAAATGTAGGCTATTTGGGCGAGGTTAGCTGTGAAGTCGTTATATTGCTCTTTAGTGATCTGCTGGGACCTTTTTAATCTTAACAATAGTAAACGGAAATTCTTAACGGATGTTTTATGTTCATGTTCAGTGATGGCAGAAAAAATGGAGTGTTGGTCGAGAACGTTTTGCATTTTTTGCTTGTAAACGGTAGTGTTGAGAATTACGGTCTGTGAGCCTTTGTCGGATTTTGTTATGACTATGTCTCTATTGCGTTTAAGACGGGAGATAACCCTATTCATGGCTAGGGACGGTTTAGGGATATTGTAGGGTCGTTGAAGGGTGGAGGTGACAAAATGTCTGATCCTATGGGTGTCTTGGTGGTTAAGGCCTCTGAGAGCGGGTTCCACACCAGCTATGATGCGAGGAATATCAGAAGGCCCAGGCAGTCTGTATTTTAGGCCCAATGACAGAATCTCAGCATCAGCAGATGGCAAGACATAGTCCGAGAGGTTGACCACTCCTTGGGGTGACTGGGGAAGATAGGCTTCTAGTAGATAGGCAGGGAAGTTGTACTTCTTGATCCAGTGATGAAGCTTGGAGTTGTGACGTTGCGTTATATCGTTCTTCTGGTGCCGAATGTCCATTGTGATGGATTGCAACAGATCGGCCATTTCTGGATTGGTTAGTAGCTGAGAGACCAGAAAGATCAATCCCTTGACGGACTTAGAAATAAATCGGATATTGGAGTGGCAACCTTTAATTCTAGACGATAACAGATGGAGTTGGGCGCGGCGTATGACGACGGATGAAAATGGATTGCGAACAGGATCCCTGATTCGAAGGGATGGAGGTATAAAATCAGCCGTTTCACACAGTTTGTTAAAGTTCAAATGTCCGACAAAGGCTCACAGACCGTAATTCTCAACACTACCGTTTACAAGCAAAAAATGCAAAACGTTCTCGACCAACACTCCATTTTTTCTGCCATCACTGAACATGAACATAAAACATCCGTTAAGAATTTCCGTTTACTATTGTTAAGATTAAAAAGGTCCCAGCAGATCACTAAAGAGCAATATAACGACTTCACAGCTAACCTCGCCCAAATAGCCTACATTTACGGCCTTCCAAAGATCCACAAGCCCGATGTTCCCCTCCGACCAATCATATCTTACCATCTCTCTCCGGCATATACCCTGTCAAAATTTTTGTCCAACTTCTTGACCCCCCTTCTACAGTCTCCCCCATGGGAATATACCATTGCAAACTCCCCCTCGTTTGTGTCCTATATCACCAGCCTCACACCTCCCCCCGGGTCCATAATGGTTTCTTTCGATGTAACGTCTCTATATCTCTCACTTGCCCACCCCTTGATCATTAATAGTTTACGCACTTTCCTCGAAAATGCCCCCCTGTTAGACACCCTCACCGCGGAGACGGTTGTCGAGCTCACTTCCATATGCCTAGGCATGTCCACCTTCACATTTGATACCCAGTTTTTCAAGCAGACCAAGGGCTCCCCCATGGGTAGCCCCCTCTCAACCGTGGTGGCTGAGGTTGTCATGAGGTCACTGGACCAATGGATCACTTCACGCCATTCTTCAGACATCTTTCTATGGAGGCGGTACATCGATGATACCTTTTGCTTGGTAAGTGAGGTATCTGCCTCTCACATCCTATCTGACCTCAACTCCTTCCACCCAGACATAGCCTTCACCCATGAAACAGAAAATCACTCAGTCCTACCTTTCCTAGATACACTAGTCATACGCACCCCCAGCAGTTTCCATACCACAGTATACTATAAAAACAACACACCCCCACACCACACAAACTTCCGGTCACATTGCCCAACACCACACAAAATCAATACAGTTAGAGCTCTCACTAAACGCATCTTTACTCATTGTTCCCTCCCGTTATTCCAAACAATAGAAAAGGCTAAAATATTTTCATATTTATCCAAATCCGGCTACCCGACCACCTTCATTCGTAAACACATGCATGACCCTCACCACAACAGTGCTCCAGCTATACACAGAAATATTTGCTCCCTTCCTTTTTGCCCCCAGTCGATCACCATAGCCAGGTTTTTAAGGCAACATGGCATTACAACATACTTCCAGAACCCACCTAACATCGCCACACTAATCCGACACCCCATTACCAGATCTTCCCTTCATGCAAGTTCTCTCCGTTCTGGTGGTGCTGTCTATTCCGTCTCTTGCGACCAATGCAATGCCACTTATGTCGGGGAGACGGGTAGATCCGTCGCCATCAGAATGGTTGAGCATTCCAGAAACATCTCTAATAAAAACCTAAATTCCCCTATTTACAGTCATTCTATGCAAACCGGTCATACATTCAATCTAGCAAAGCCATCCATTCTATACAACAATATCAATAATAAGTACCAAAGACTTTTACTAGAGGCATTTGTGTCAATAAAAACAAACAGCATCAACAGGCATATAGATATACCAGAACAATACCATATGTTATGTGAATAGCCATAGGTTGCATTTACCTGCCCTTGATTAACACCATTCATAGTGCATGTGTACTTAGTCCAGATTTATTAGCATCTAATCCCTATAATCTTTTTAGCATATTTGGTTCTTATTTTTATCTTTAAATTCTTTAAATACTTTTATCTTTTGCAGTTATGCAAATTTTCTTTTCAGCTTTGTGTATATATGGATCCTCAGCGCGTTTATTACTCTTACCTGATGAAGGACGATATGTCCGAAAGCTTGTGTGCATGCTAATAAAAAGAAGCTCCTCTTCCCACTTTGTAAACTCGTTATATTATATATATGTTATGAATATTTTGTGTTGTTGTTAGATTAGGCTTGATAAGACAAAGGATCGATAAGATAAAGGGTTGAGGTGCAGTCGTGATAAAAAAAAAATATTTACCGTCAAGTAGCTTTTATTTTCAATTACTTGAGGAAAGATTACACATTTGTTAGTTTCACATTATATAGAATTTATAATTTAATCCTATATTAGTGATTTAAAAGGATTGATTGGTTAACTACGCATATTTACAACAAAATTATACAACTAAAACTGAAAGTCTTTTTAAAAACGATGATAACAAAAATAAAATTATCAATGAATAAAATAAAGTATATATTTTTTAAAATATAGAAATATTTGAGGTTTTTAGATTATATAATATTTTTAGATTATATAATATTTCCCCCCTGTGAAAAAGATTTTAGAATATTAAAAATTTTAAAATAAAATTGGTAATAAAAAATAATTAATTAAACGAAATCAATAAATCTATAGAAATAATTAAAAATGAAACAATAAAAATCAATACGCACATTTTTTCAAAATAAACAAAAGAAAGTTTGTTTACAAATAATTTATATAATTATGAAATTATAATAAAAGTATATATAAGAAATATTAATGGCCAAGTCAAATGAAATATGGATATGAGGCAAAAAAGGTATTTAAAATTGAGTAAAAATGACATTGTGGTAGTTACACTTCAAAGTATCAAAAGCAGTAGAAAATGTTATTTTTTACATGGTTGAGTAATGAAACGCTAATAGATGTATGGAGTGACATTAAGTTATTTGTGAAGGCTTAAGAATTGGTGCTGATATTTGTTCTTCATTGTCCATGTCCAAAATATGGCCTTCCTGTAAAAAACATGGTTTATCATCAATATCTATTAACTTTGTGTTAGAATTTTGATTTGCTATTAAGTCATTTTCTATGTTAGTGCTATAGTGAAGTAGATAATCTGCTTCTGGGTAAAATAATTTAAGTTTATTAGAGTGTATAATTTCTGTTTGTTTTCTTTGGGGTAAATTGGGTTTATAAATTTCATATGTGACTGGAGAAAGTTGTTTTAAAATAGTAAATGGGCCTATATATCTTTGTATTAATTTACCAGTGTTTGGATAAATAAAGGTTTTTACTAATACCTGATCTCCTTCTTTAAAAATGGGTTCTGGGTGTTTAATATCATAAAGTTGTTTGCTGTGTTCATGGGATTTTATGGTTCTTTTAATGGCTAATTTTCTTGCCTTTTCTATTGGTGTATGTGTTTCTGTGTCATGTTCTATATACTGTGGTTGTATTCCATAGTATAAGAATTTAGGAGTAAAACCTGTTGTGGTATGTACTGTTTCATTATAGCTTTCAGTAATTTTAGGAATATATTTTGTCCAAGGAATCTTTAAATTAGCATTATATTCACATCTTAACCTATTAATGATAGTGGAATTTAGTCTTTCTACTTTTGCATTTGTTTCTGGATGATGGGAACAGGTGAGTAGATGCTTAACATTATTTCTTTCTAAAAAGTGTTTAAATTTTCTGCTAAGAAAAGCTGCATTTCTGTCAGTTATTAATATTTCTGGTTTATTAATTTGGAATAAATTTCTTAAACAAGTTATATAGGAATCAGTTGATACAGATTTTGTTGGAAAAGCCCAAAGGAATCTACTATGGTGATCTACTATCATATGGATACTGTGTCTTGTTGTCCCATAATTATGTAACCCGCCCAATGTATCTAGAGAAAAAATGTGATTTGGGTGTGTAGCTATTGGCATCTGTTGTAGTGGTCCATAAACAATTCTGTTATCCCTAGACTTGTTAAACTGGCAAGTTTCACAATGTTTGGTGTAATTAGCAATATCCCTAGTCATATGTGGCCAATAATAGTGTGGAGAAATTATTTTAGTCATTTGAGTTGTTCCAATATGTCCATGCTTTGTATGTACTTTGCTTAATAATTTGTGTCTTAGTGTTTGTGGTACATAAGCTCTTTTAAAACCCTTCTTTTTAATCATATAAAGGCCATTTTGAATTTTAATTTTAGCACTACTAATTTGTTCAGTTGATTGGTGTTCTTTTAACTCATTATATGTTAGGTAAAATGAGACAGGTGCTCTTGACAGCATGTCTGCTTCTATATTATTTAATCCTTTAATATGTTTTATGTCAAAGCTATATTGAGATAAGATTAAGGACCATCTAAATAATCTACCTTGTGGGTTTTTTACATTTTTGATCCATTTTAAAGGTAAGTGATCTGTGTGCAAAGTAAAATGTATGTTGTGTAGGTATGTGTGAAATCTTTGTACTGAATTAATGATAGCTAATGTTTCAATTTCTGAGGCAGTATAATTCTGTTCATATGGGTGAAGTTTTCTTGAAAAGTAACCTATGGGGTGTAAAATGCCTTGTTCATCTGGTTGTTTAAGAACTCCTGCTACTCCTAGACTTGACGCGTCTGTGAATAAATGACATGGTTTTGATGGGTCATAAATATATAGTACAGGTTGTGATATGAGTGAATTTTAAGTGTTTGGAAGGCTTGTTCATGTTTCGCACTCCATAACCAAGGAGCATTTTTTAACAAAAGTTCATTCAAAGGTGCCCTAATTTGCGCATAATGGGGAATAAATTTATTATAAATATTTATGGTGCCTAAAAATCTCTGTAAGGTTTTAATATTATATGGTCTATTTAATTTTATAATTGCTTCAATATTCGTGTTATTTGGTGTATATTTTCCTGAGTTAATAGTGTATCCTAAGAATTGTATTTCTTTTTGTAAAAATTTGCATTTATTGAGATTCAGCTTTATATCCTCTTGTTCGAATATACCTAATATGTCATCTAAATGCTTAATGTGTTCTTCATAAGTTTTGGAGTGTATAATAATGTCATCAAAATAATTTAAGGCATAGTGTATGTTATGTTTAGTGAAAACTGACTTCATAATCCTTTCAAATTGTGAAGGTGCATTTTTTAGACCATATGGAAGTCTGTTCCATTCATAACATCCTAATTGTGTTACAAAAGAAGTTTTATGTATATCTTTTTCATCTATGGGTATATGCCAGTATGCATTTTTAACATCTAGAATAGTGTATATTTTTGACTGTGATAACCTATCTATAATTTGTTCTATAAGTGGAATTGGGGTATGTTCTGGAACTGTTTTTTGATTAAGTTTTCTATAATCTATACAGAGTCTTGTGGGGTGATTTGGGTTATCAGATTTTTTATTCACTAATAATGCAGGAGAACTATAGGGGCTAGATGAGGGTCTAATAATATCATATTTTAATAATTCAGTTATTTGTTTTTGTATTTCAGCATTATTGTAAAAAGATGTCCTATATGGCTTTTGTGCTATGGGTATATTATCTAAAAGAGATATGCAAATTGGGTTAGTCTTTATGTGTCCTATATCAAAATTGTGCTTAGAGAAAACATTCTTATATTTATGCAATATATCTGAAATTGTTTGATTAGAGAAATTTGGATTAATATTTACTTTACTAAGGTCTAAATATGAATTATAATTTGTTATAGAGTACGGTTGTCGCATACTGTGAAATGAGTTAGAATCAGTAATGGGATTTGAAGTAGGATTTATAAGTTTAACATTTGTAGTTGGTATATCAAAAGAATTGAAATTACACAATGGGTTAATATTTAAAAGAGATGAATTTTTAACATAGTATGGGTCTGGAATACATAGGGTAGTGGCATATGACTTCTGATTATCAGTTTTATCAGTGGCGGCGCCATCATAGCGGACCAATAGGAGAGCGCCATTCCAAAAAAAAAAGCAAACGGTGACAGAGATGAAGACATGACGCCTGACGCTCGTAACTGTATATAGAATAATCCAAATTGTGCCTTATCATTGGGGTTTATATAAATCATTTTATTCGCTATTGAACGTTGTGGCACACTGTACACCTATCCCCCGATTTACACGGTAGATACGTTCCTGAGAAGAACGTGTAAATCGAAAATTAAAAATTTTTAAAAATTAGAAATACAGACACAGTGTGCGTGTGCAGCAAGTCAGCACATAAGCTCGGATTCCTCGTGAGATGTGTACACAGCGCATGTGTTTAATCACAGTAGCATTTAGTATTTTGCCGCAGTGGGGGGGCCCGAGTCCGACTTCCAAGTCGTTCCGCCAAGAGATCAACACCACAGAGGTCCGTACGTCTCTTGACCTCACGGACAATACAGCAGCTACATTATGGATCCACCCGACTACCAACTTCTCTCCCAAAATTTTAATATCTCAGAAGCATGGACAAATTCCTGGATCAGCTCCGATATCCCAAACAAGAACCTCATTACAAGCCCAAATGTCAAGATCCCAGGTTTTTCCCTCCCTCGACGAGAATGGGTGCTTCTAAACCGCTTTGGGACAGGTCAGGGAAGGTGTGCAGAGCTCCAATCTCCATTCTGTCACCCCGGAAGCCCTGAACTGGTTGAAGGCCTTGCCTCTCAGACTTTGATGACCGATATGATGACCGATATGTCCTCACTTCTTTTACCTAGAGTTAAGTCATGTTGTCTCCTCTCTAATTGTAAATACGCTGCTGTATCACCTCATAAGCATAAATAAATAAATTTAGTATAGTGCGATACAAACGAAAAAAACAAACTTATTTGGAAACCCGTGTAAAAGCGAAAACGTGTAAAACAAGTAACGTGTAAATCGGGGGATAGGTGTATGTATTACATCCCAAACACGATGCGACACCAGCCATCTCTGTCTTGAGCTCGATGTACCATCTCAGCGACCGTTAAGCCAGTGAGTTCCTTTAATTGGTCCACGAAGCGTGTCGGTAGGCGTTCAGGTATACGTCACCCAGACGTCTTTCCAGTCAGTATGGTGTACTCCTGCGTCGCGCTATGTGACCGAAGAATCTTAAACGATTCCGTTGTAAATGCCACAGAAGTTGTTCATCAGATACAATTATTATTGGTATCTGAACCAAAAGTGCCTGAAGCTATTCTGGAATGTGGGATGAACCAACAGGCAACAACCTGTATCTCCAGGCTACAAAACTGGCAGCCATACAAGACTCTTCCAGGATGGTGTAAAACACAATGTACCATCTACAGGACCAAAGAGACCTCACCAAACCACCTCTTGGAATGTATGGGAGCCTCAAGACAGGACCTATGTTCCAACCCTACCTAGATTTAATCCATGAATTCAGTCTCCATGACCTTGTATAATTATACAATAGAATAATAAAAAGCTATTTCTACAGCCCTTATTCTACAATGATTAAAAATTGAAAGAGGAAGGGCTTGGCTCATCATCCATATCTTGGCATTTTGTTCTCTGAGAGATTGCTTGAGACAGGACTATAAATAAGAAATTATCTTCCTTTTTTTCTTTCCCCCATTCCCTGAAGACAGACAGACAAAAGTTTAAAGGCCACAACAATTAAACTCCCAAATTCTGAATAAAAAGCTATATAAAATGGTGTCTAAAATATTAAGATAGAATTTCTAGTAATAATACAGTAGAATAACCTCCACGAGAGGACACACCTCTCTACAAAAGACAGTTTTTATCATAAAATTACCTTTTTTTTTTCTTCTTTAACAACTCTCTGGTAAAAGGACACTCTGTAACTAGGTGTTGTCAGAGAGGTAGTTCTACTGTAGCAACTCTCCAGTAAGAGGACACCTCTCCATAAAGGACACTCTGTAACTAGGTGTTGTCCTTTACAGAGAGGTAGTTCTACTGTAGTAACTCTCCAGTAAGAGGACATCTCTCCCTAAAGGACACTCTGTAACTAAGTGTTGTCAGAGAGGTAGTTCTACTGTAGCATCTCTCCAGTAAGAGGACACTTCTCCCTAAAGGACACTCTGTAACTAGGTGTTGTCAGAGAGGTAGTTCTACTGTAGCAACTCTCCAGTAAGAGGACACCTCTCTCTAAAGGACACTCTGTAACTAGGTGTTGTCAGAGAGGTAGTTCTACTGTAGCAACTCTCCAGTAAGAGGACACCTCTCCCTAAAGGACATTCTGTAACTAGGTGTTGTCAGAGATGTAGTTCTACTGTAGCAACTCTCTAGTAAGAGGACACCTCTCCCTAAAGGACACTCTGTAACTAGGTGTTGTCAGAGAGGTAGTTCTACTGTAGCAACTCTCCAGTAAGAGGACATCTCTCCCTAAAGGACACTATGTAACTAGGTGTTGTCAGAGAGGTAGTTCTACTGTAACAACTCTCCAGTAAGAGGACACCTCTCTCTAAAGGACACTCTGTAACTAGGTGTTGTCAGAGAGGTAGTTCTACTGTAGCAACTATCCAGTAAGAGGACACCTCTCCCTAAAGGACACTCTGTAACTAGGTGTTGTCAGAGAGGTAGTTCTACTGTAGCAACTCTCCAGTAAGAGGACATCTCTCCCTAAAGGACACTCTGTAACTAGGTGTTGGCGCATTAAGGGCTGGCTGCCCTAGGCGCCCTTAGATTCAGATATCGAGGGACCAGTCTCCCCTGTGGAGACAATTTAAACTGTAATGGAGGTCAAGCAAGACACCCTACAACCAGCCTCACTTTCATACTCAACTTTTATTCATCCAAAATTTCCCTTTTATCCTAACTAATTTTACATATATTTTATATTTTACACAAACAACAACAAAAAAAAAGAGACAGTAAATTTACATAATACCTACAATTTAGGTGCGTCTGATATTTGCCTAAAACGAATCTTATACAAAAACAAATAATAAATTTACACAATGTACATATAATTTGCATGACACAAATAAAAATAAAAGAGAATAACTCTAATCCTGAACATATTTCCCCCCGATTTCGGGACGAAATCCATTTTCAGCCTTGAGGTCCAGGTGGCAGCTCTTGCCCAGGATGTGGTTCAGGTGGCAGCTCTTGCCCAATCTGTGGTTCAGGTGGCTGCTCTTGCCCAGGCTGTGTTTCAGGTGCCTGCTGTTGCCCAGTCTGTGGTTCAGGTGGCAGTGGTGGTGGCTTAGCCGGGGGATCCTCTGGCTTTGTTTCAACTTTGGCGGCGACTGCAGGTGAAGGGACTTTCTGCTCCGAGATTTCTGGTTTAGGCTCTGGCTTTTCTTCTCCTTTCAGGACTGGGGTAGGAGATTCTGTGCTGTTTAGCCTCTGTTTCCTCAACGGCTTCTCCTCGTCCGTCTCTTCCCCCACTTCTCTCTTCTCAGGCTTCACATCTTCCTTCTTTAGAGGAGCTTCCTTCTTCTGAGGCTTCCTTCCTCTAGGTTTCCTGCCAGGGGGGCTTTTAGGTGCGGCTGCAGCTTTCCTCCCAGGCTGTCTGCCTCTTTTAGGTGGGGAGGAGGAAGTTTGGGCCACAGGATCCAACTGGTCTTCTTCCTTGATGTCTTCAACTCGTCGAGTGAGTTCATTCATCTTCTGCTCCGCTAGAAGGTCCTGTTTTAAACGAGGTAACAGCCCCCTAACCCCAATGCTTTCAATTTTGAAATTCTCCTTCACCAGATCATGAAGAAAGTCCTCGTCAGATACCGCAAAGGCAGAGAAAGAAATCTCCCCATTTCCGCTTACATTGCCTGTTGGACCGTGTACCAACCACCCTAGATGGGTTTTTGTCAAAATAGGAGAGTCGCCAGTTCCCTCTATGATTTCTCTTGCCGCCGTCAGCCTAATGTGGGGTTGACCGATTAGTAATCTCGGTTTTACATTACCCATATCTGGTATTTTTACCGCGTTTAGGTGATTCCACTTTTCGCACAGCTCATCATATCTGTACGGCTGAGCAGGAAGACAGAGACCTTGTACAGTTTGTACATTATTCAGGCTGAATCTATGCCTATCCTCTACGGGGCCGACCTCACAAGAAACACGTCGGGAAGTGAAATCTTCCTGCATTCTCCCGTCTGTCCATTTGAGCCGCAGGGGGTCAGTCCTTCCCCGTAGTCCGAGTTGATTCGCCAAATCCGCATCCATCATCGTCACGGAAGAGCATTCATCAAAAATTGCACACTCCTTTCTTGACTTTCCATCCTTTCCATACAGTTGGACCATAATAACCCGCAGTATGACGGATCGCGAGCTTCCATTCAACAGTCCACTTATTTCTGCTGGGGTTCTGGTGTGGGTCGACGAGGTTGTCGCTGGTCTTTCCCTCTCACTGTGCAGAAGGGGATGATGGCTCCGCTCACATCCACCCGCACCACACACCTTCTTTTGGCGGCAGGTTTTTATGCCATGTCCCTTTCGCAAACAGGAAATGCACAACTTCTTCTCCTTGACTATCCTCCATCGGTCATCGATGTTACTTGACCTAAATAGATGGCAATTCCGAATGCCATGACCGGCCTCGTTACACGCCGCGCATTTCCCGGGAGGACCCGACTCAACCGCCGTCATAACGCTATGATGCCCACTATCCCTCTCACGGCCTTTTTTAAAGTCCGGGATGGTCACCATGCTGACTGCTGCAGCTTTTATATTCATCCACTTAGAAAGGTCTTCCAATGTGACTTCTCCTGCGCCCCCTCGCATCAACACGTATTCTCCCCACTGCAACCGCAGCGCATCTGGCAGTTTGTCCACCAACTCCTTCTTCAGTTGAGGATTTTGCAGGTGGCTCGGGGTGTCCAGCGCCTTCACCGTTGTCACCAGGTTATTTATAGCGTTGGCGTAATCCAAGATCTCAGAAAATCGACCCTCCTTCGGCGATGGGGTCTTCTTGGCCATTTCAATTAAGGCCTGTACCACGTACTCAGGCTGTCCGTACCGCTGCTCCAAAACCTGTATTACCACCTCAGAATTGGCCGGGACAATCATGAGAGCACGCACTGACCTTCTTGCATCTCCCTGCACTGCTCTCTCCAACCTCGCCATGTTCTGAGCTGGAGAATACCCACAGTCCTTGGTCGATTGCCGATAGTGCTGGATGAACACCGGCCAATCAAGGGGGTTCCCGGAAAATACAGGCAACTGTCCCCCCAAACCCTGACGCGCCATCAATCTCTCCAATCTCTCCATTCGCCGGCACCAGAAGTAGGCTCTGGATCATTCACGCAGCGACCAGGCTGCGTTGCGGGACGAAATACAGGGGTAGTCTGCGACAGCAATGGCTCTTCTTTCGGCCTTGTCTCCTGTTCCGCCACGTATTTCTCATCATTCTCGGCTTTGGTGTCTTCAGGAACATCGTCGTCGCTGCTAAGGCACTGGGAGTCGTCCTCTATCAGGCTCCTTCGCAGCTCCAATTCCCGCTGCTGCAGCGAGTTGACCCGGAGCTTCCCTTTCTCTTCTTCAATTTTCAGCTTCACCATCTGAAGCTCCATTCGCTTCCTTAAACGATCTGATCGGCTCGAAGCGGCTGACCGTCCACCTGTTCCAGCTCTTGTTCCAGTATTCTTTTCCAACTTCCCGTAAGTTTCCACAAAGCTGGGTCCGTCTGGAACATCATCCGTTGTCCTGGTCGAGTCCATTCCCTCCCCAGTCAGCTCTGTCGTGGCCATGGGAATTGTTCTCTGAGGCTCTGCGTCCGAATATCTTACTGACCCGATTCCGAGGTTTTTTCTAGTACTCCTCCTGATACGAGGAGTTCCCTCCAAATCCGTTGACTGCGTCTCCTTAGTGCTTCTATCCGGCTCGAGGGACCACTTGTTGGCGCGTTAAGGGCTGTCTGCCCTAGGCGCCCTTAGATTCAGATATCGAGGGACCAGTCTCCCCTGTGGAGACAATTTAAACTGTAATGGAGGTCAAGCAAGACACCCTACAACCAGCCTCACTTTCATACTCAACTTTTATTCATCCAAAATTTCCCTTTTATCCTAACTAATTTTACATATATTTTATATATTACACAAACAACAACAAAAAAAAGAGACAGTAAATTTACATAATACCTACAATTTAGGTGCGTCTGATATTTGCCTAAAACGAATCTTATACAAAACAAATAATAAATTTACACAATGTACATATAATTTGCATGACACAAATAAAAATAAAAGAGAATAACTCTAATCCTGAACACTAGGTGTTGTCAGAGAGGTAGTTCTACTGTAGCAACTCTCCAGTAAGAGGACATCTCTCCCTAAAGGACACTATGTAACTAGGTGTTGTCAGAGAGGTAGTTCTACTGCTGCAACTCTCCAGTAAGAGGACATCTCTCCCTAAAGGACACTATGTAACTAGGTGTTGTCAGAGAGGTAGTTCTACTGTAGCAACTCTCCAGTAAGAGGACATCTCTCCCTAAAGGACACTCTGTAACTAGGTGTTGTACTTTACAGAGAGATTACAATCCACAGTACTTTATGTATTATGTAATAATTTCACCTATTTATGGCTATAACTAACTCCACACAAGACCGTGAGATAACCTCTTCAATGTGTCATCTTTCAGGAATCCCTAGCCAACAAGCTGAAAGAGTTCCGTCTAGGCCTGGAATGGATGGAAACCAAGGATCTGGTCTGTGCACCAGTCCCAGAGACAGAGGATGTCATTGAGCGAGGACAAGTCAACCCTGCATTCCGCCAGGAGATGCAATACTTCCGTCTTGCACAAGCCGTAATACAAGAAGGTCTACCCAGGGTGGGTAAAGCCATACTACGGCCTGCTGACTACTTTGCAGAGATGGCCAGACCGGACAAACAGATGCAGAAAGTGAGAGCAAAGATGCTTCAGAAGAAGAAAGAACTGGAACAAGCCCAGAAAGCAAGGGAAGCCAGAGAAATGAGGAAATACGGCAAGAAGGTAAAGTTGTCACTTGTATATGACACTTGTATGTAGGTCCTCACACCCCACTGCTCTGTCACAGATCCAACAAGAAGTCCTGAGACAGAAACATCAAGAGAAGAAAGCTACTCTAGAAAACATCAAGAAATACGTCAAAGGTAAATCTTCCATAACCATACTTACCTTTTTTTACAAAATGGTGCCAAGTTCTTGTAAGAGACATACATAGCTAAAAATTAATGATAAAGCACAATTTGGATTATTATATATATTTTTTGCTTATCCCTTGTACATGTGGTACAAGCCATGATAATCATGGTGGGTAGTTAGCGACTGCTTTTTACTGTAAGCGCACCACATATCTACACATGTGAAAAGCAGTTCGACTTTGCACTTACAAATGTGCCAGAGCCCCGTTTGGTTACTTGCACTCGCTGGTAAGGTTAGATTTTTGCAAGAATCGGGGGCCATTGGAGAATTTCAAGGTTGTCCTAAATGATAGTAAACACTTGCAAAATATAAATCATAATCTATGTTTACGAACTTTTGGAACAAATTTATATTAGTGATTTGAAAAAAAAAAAGGTAACATTAAGTTTGGTGTTGAATTAACCAGGTTAAAAAAAAAATTGAAATGCTGGCAGCTTAAAACAGGTTTTATCCTTGGAAATTTTGCCAGGAGGATAATAGTCTATAAAGGTCACCTCTCCTGTCAAAATAGACGTCAAAGCTACGCACCATCTATTGGTATTTTGGCTTTATCACCTACCTAAGGTTGCTAGTTTGTGACGACAGTCAATAGACTTATTTGATGTATATTTTGATGGGAGAGGTAACCTTATGGATCAATATTCTCCAGGCAAAATTTCCATCTATATTTTTGCCAGCTAAACACCTCTTTGTCAGATTGTGAAGATTCCATTCGATCCCGTGTAGATCTCATGGAATAAAGTCCGCCCTAGACTGACGAGAGCCATTAGCCCCAAACCATGGTCTCTAGGTGGACACTTTTCAGTTTTAAAATTACAAATATTTTCTTACAATGAGTTTCTTTTTTATTAAGAATCGATAATCGCTTGAAAGCTAACGTTTTTTTTTAATAAAAATAAACTCATTGTTAGAAAATATTTGTAATTTTAAAACTTTTTTTCACAACTTCTCAGTTTACCAAAGCTGGTGTTACCGACCCTGAGTCTGCTAGTTTGTGGAGACAGTTAATAGATGGCTTCTAGTTTTGACGGGAGAGGTGCCCTTTATTTTTATAGGTTTTTATCCTGTATAGGAAAGTACATACAGTAGAACTACCTCCATGTAAAGAACACACCTAATTGCAGAGCCAAAGTGTCCTTTAAAGAGAGGTGTCCTCTTTACTGGAGAGTTACTAAAGAGTAAAAATGGTAATTTTGCAAATGAAAACTGTATTTACAGAGAGGTGTCCTCTAGCATGAGTATCCTCTCATGGAAGTTTTTTTTTTTTTGCTTATCCCTAGTACCTAGTACACATGGTACAAGCCATGATAATCAAGGTGGGTAGAAGTAGGCGACTACTTTTACTGCAAGTGCACCACATGTCTACACATGTGAAAAGTAATTCGACTATGCACTTAAAAATGTAACAGAGCCCTGTTTGGTTTACTTTCACTCACTGGTGGGGTTAGAATTTTGCAAGAATCAACGGCCATTGGAAAATTTTTTTTTTAATCAGAAAAAAGTGTCCATTGCGGGATTCGAACCCGGGTCATAGTAGTTGACAACCAATGGTTTAGATCAGGGGTTGGTAAACTGCGGCTTTTGAGCCACATGCGGCTCTTTGTATGTGAAGCTGCGGTTCTTTATATAGTTCCATATTTAATTTAAAAAGGCATATATTGGATCAAAATATCATTTATTTTACCAATATTTCAGTTGGCTGAACGCCAACCTTTATCAAGGTGTTATAACATTTTAATGTTTGTCACACACTTGTTGTTGTTGTTGACACACATTAAAATGTTATAACACCTTGATAAAGGTTGGCGTTCAGCCAACTGAAATATTGGTAAAATAAATGATTTTTTGATCCAAAATATGTCTTTTTAATTAAAGATTTATCTATGGATTACTCTATTTTCAAAACAAATAGTTCCATATGTAAATATTATTTATGTGAGTACTATTTATTGTTGGCAAGAAATTATTTAGTGGCGCTTTAAAAACTTTGAAAGTTTGTAAATTGTAACTCCCCCGACTCAAAAGTTTGCCAACCCTTGGTTTAGACCATCCTTCCACCGACATACCCCCCTTTTGTTTTAGTGTATAGGGTATGCTATGAACTGTCCTTCTGTCTGACTCAGTGGGTGCTTGGATTCAGGCAAGAAGAAGAACTTAGACTTCCTGAATGAGAAAGGAGGAATTAAGAATCGACAGGGAGGGATATCTAAGAAGTAAGTTTCTTCTCACATTTCCAGCAGACTTGACTGATGTGTTCTAGGAACAAGAGACTGCTAAAGGACAAGAAATTTGGATTCGGAGGCAAGAAGCGTGGATTAAAGCAGAACACTGCCGCCAGCTATGCTGAACCATACATGGAGGTAAGTCTCTCTAACCTGCCCCCTCTGTGTTTTAGCTAATCTGGGAAATAACACACACTGTATTCATGATAAAATTGTGAAAAAAAAGTATTAAAATTACAAATATATTCTCACAATGAGTATCTTTTATATAAAAAAAAAATGCTAGCTTTCAAGCGTTAACGCTCTTCAACGGGCTTACTATAATATCGACTTGATCCCACCAGAAATATTTACAAAGGTTTTTTGTAAAAGAAAATAAGACCTAATCCAAATAATTTATTAGTGTGTGACTTTTCGGCAACAACATTGTCACCATCATCAGACAAAAGAATGAATGACTAATGGA
This sequence comes from Cordylochernes scorpioides, assembly GCA_030710605.1. Lineage (NCBI taxonomy): Eukaryota > Metazoa > Arthropoda > Arachnida > Pseudoscorpiones > Chernetidae > Cordylochernes > Cordylochernes scorpioides. Next base: position 63,623,095 of record CP092880.1, read on the forward strand.
AATTGTGCATTATCAAATGTTTTTTGTAAATATTTCTGGTGGGATAAAGTTGATATTATAGTAAGCCTGTTGAAGAGCGATTGACGCTTGAAAACTAGCATTTTTTTAAATAAAAAAGATACTCATGTTGTTGTTTCTTATCCCCTTGTGTAAAGATTACACGAATTCCATGATCTCATGGAATGGGGGTGTAGGGATACAGCTTTCGTTGATCATGGCACCAGGCATACTTTGGTGAAAGTCTGACTTTGCCTGTAGTGGAATGATTACTTTGAGTTCTACTTATATACATATATATATACATATATACTTATATACATCATTTTCTTAAATACATGCAAAACTTCACGGAGCATCATTCTCTTGAAGAGAGTGGCAGGGATTCACAGATACGTCGGAGTTAAAATAAACTATTGAAAAGATACTCATTGTGAGAATATATTTGTCATTTTATTACACACTATACACAATATTAAATTTTTAAACTTAAAAAAAGGGGGAATATTCTGATTACTCACATGAGCATTTTAGAGCGCCATCTAGTGGAACAAAAATAAACTAAGCATTGATGTAACTTGTTCCATAATGAAAGAATATAAACAGTAGCAATGTGTTTCTTCTTTCTTATCTCCACACTGGGTGAAGTAGAATGCCTTTGTCATCAAGACTGGGATCACTACTCAGTGGCAGGCCACTGACTTAGCTCCAAAAGAAATGACCGTCTCTGACATGAGGAACAGACGCCATGTACAGCTGTTCCTAACATGGAGTACAAACGCTGCTCATCCTGTATCCCTGGAGCCCTTACAGGGTACTATCAGCCGGGCCAACTGAGTCCAGGTTGTTTAGTTAGCTTGTTACTGCTCCCCCTCCTCCTTTGTCATCCGGGCCTGGGTTATGTGTTTCTTTATTTGTGTAAAATGCAAGCTTTCGAAACTTTATAATTCTTCTACAGAGGCGGCATAGCTTTAAGTTGATAATTATAGCTATGTGCCTGTGGAAGTCCTATAAAGATCTGAAAGCTTGCAAAAGTAAAGAAACTCATTGATATTGTTTATATTCTTATTCTATACTTTATAGCAATTTTCTCTTCTAATTGTTCCATAATATTTGACTGGACCATTTTCTTGACAAATCAAGCATAATATGCAAATTACCCTATATCTATATTGAGCAATAGATGCAAATTACCCTATATCTATATTGAGCGAAATATGCAAATTACCCTATATCTATAGTGAGCGAAATATGCAAATTACCCTATATCTATATTGAGCAATATATGCAAATTACCCTTTATCTATATTGAGCAATATATGCAAATTACCCTATATCTATATTGAGCGAAATATGCAAATTACCTTATATCTATATTGAGCGAAATATGCAAATTACCCTATATCTATATTGAGCAATATATGTAAATTACTTTATATGGTGTGTGTACAGAATAAGAAGAAAGGTCCCCGGCCAATGAAAAACAGGAACATGAAGAGGGACAGGAAGTACGTCAACAAGAACAAAAAGAAGTAAACAAGCTGCCATCTATACAAGTGTATATAGAATTGTACCATAGCTTCCAGCATCTGACACCAAGCTGTATACAAAGTTTTTTGTGTTATTTAATATTAAAAAATGTTTCTAAATAAAAATATTATAAAATGTCTTTAAAATGATTCTTTTTCTTCCTAATATAGCCTTGTTGTGATGTTTGAAAATTAGTACAAAAGTGAAAGTGTATTTGGATCAGGTGGAAAAATTAAGTAAAAAGGCATCTCTTGATCGTACAACTTAAAGTTACTGATGGCTTGCGCCATCTATTGGCATAACTATCAACTAATCATTGATTTTTAAATATTTCAGAATTTGTCAAATACATTCCTTTATTATAAACACAAGGTAATAAGACCAAATCTAAATGAATAAATAGTGTGTGACTTTTCGGTAACACAGCACTGTTACCATCTTCAGACAAAAGTACTGAATGAGAGACTTCACACACTATTTATTTATTTGGATTTGGTCTTATTAACTTGTGTTTATAATCTATAATCCAAATTGTGCCTTATCATTAGATATGGTCTTATTACCTTGTGTTTATAATCTATAATCCAAATTGTGTGCCTTATCATTAGATTTGGTCTTATTACCTTGTGTTTATAATCTATAATCCAAATTGTACCTTATCATTAGATTTGGTCTTATTACCTTGTGTTTATAATCTATAATCCAAATTGTGCCTTATCATTTCTTGATTACTTAGTTAGCTTTTCTTGATTAATCAGAAACACAAGGTAATAAGTCCAAATCTAAATATATTGTTGTGTGTCAACAAGCAACCGACCGGAAATATACGTGACGTTGCAAAATTAATTTAAAATTTGTTCTTTTTTTTTTTTTTAATTAATTTTTATTTTTTTATTTTTTTTTAAATTTAATTATCAGAGAAACGGCACCACAGAGATAACAGGTACAAGTTGTATTTGACCACGGACCACCGTTTTCGGGAATGCTTACAAATACAATGTGCCAGTTATCGTTTTGACCTTCGTGCCTTGTTTATTTTTTTTCTTTATATTTTTTCTTGACCGGAAAATGAAAGATGTCTTGTACCAGATCTAAACCTTCCAACGGCTACCCCGCAGAGAATCGGACCTCAACAACCCCCCGGAACCGAACCACAAATCCAGCCCTGGAACGGGCCATGGTGACCATAGCCCACCAGGACAATGCGCTGCAACCTACCAATAAATTGAGTTTTATATCCCCACTTCAGCCTCATCAATATAAATAGTGTGTGATGAAACAACAATATTATCAAAACATCACATACTATTTATTTATTTGGTCTTATTACCTTATGTTTTTCATCTATAATCCAAATTAAACCTTATCATTCTTGATTAATCAAGAAAGGATATTTGGTCAATATTCTGGAATAAATCAATGATTAGTTAATTCCAACAGGTGGGGAACACTATCACCAACCTTTTGTAGCAAGATCAGAAGTTTTCTTTTTTCTTAATTGTGATGTTTGTTGAAGAGTTATCTGTGTTGAGGATTGTTGTTTTAAGCTCTTTCTATAATAGTTTTAAAGAATCTGACATGAGAGTTGTTGTAATGTCCAATGAAGAGCCTCAGATGTCTCCGTACATCTCTATCACAGCAATATCCACTATCTTGGGTGTGTAAAACTGCTGCTCTGGGTCCATGTCAATTTTCTGCAAGGCTGCGTCCATTGCTGTGCATGAGAATATGTGAGTAGGTGTTAGTTCCACACCAGGACAGTTGTTGCATGTCCTATAGGTTCTTGTGCCATCTGGATGTATTGTCATTCCTTTATAGTGTGAAATGAGTCATACACCTGTATGGTGGCCATTCTATATACAGTTACGAGCGTCATTCTTAATCAGTCATCTCTGTCACCGTTTGCTTTTTTTTTTTGGAATGGCGCCCTCCTATTGGTTGGCTACGACCACGCCACCTTTGCCCCCCCCCCCCACTCGCTTTTTCATTTTTGTAACCAATGTGTTGGAGCGGGTCGCTGCTTAAATAAATGCATATATTAGTTAATTCCAATGTTATAACCTCTGCGATATCTTAAGGAGAAAATTACAAAGCCTCTGAGGTTGTGTTTCTTTTTGTATATAAAGTTTATTAATGCTCTAGAGCTTTCAGGTATGGTGGCCCTTCTACAGGAGCAACACGAATTCGTGTTGCTCCTGTAGAAGGGCCACCATACCCGAAAGCTAGAGCATTAATAAACGTTATATACAAAAAGAAACACAACCTCAGAGGCTTTGTAATATTAGTTAATAACCAAATGGAATCCTCTCTTTCTTTTTCCCAGTAAGAGACGCCTACGGAAGCCAACAGTACATAGACAGACAAAGCACATAGGCTATAGTTATTAACTAACATATGCATTTATATAAGGCGCCAATTTATAATTGTAACAAATAGTATTTGAATCAAAACATTCAATCGGGTAAAACACGGGCAGGGTCATTCGGCTAGTAGTTTAATATTGGAGAGGCCAGGAATATCTTGATCCTAATAAAGTCAAAACTGTATTAAACATGTATGTCTGAAGAAGTTATCGTGGTATTTATAAATTGAGGTTTTTTCTTCTTCGTCGTCATTCTATTAGAAGCATTGATATAAATTCTCCCAATCTGGTGTTGATTCTTTCTGTTGAAGTTAGTTCCAATAATCTATAGTTTCCATTAGAAGACACCTCTCTACAAAGGTCAGTTGTCATCACCAAAATTTCCAATTTTAAAAGATTTTATTTAACTTGCTTCCATGTCTGTCCGCAAATCTTGTGATCGATTTTTAGTATACTAGAGCACCACGTAGAAATCTGAAATTTAGTAAACTTGTTAAAACCTGATAACAATTCAAGTTAATGAATTTTTAGACTTCGAGGTTGTGGAATGTCAAGGAATGGGTAAATTTCCAAATTGCTTCAAAATTTAATTTTAATATACCTCCAGATAACATAGAAGTATGGAACTTTTAACACTCACTCAGTCCAATGAACAATGTAAGTGTACAAATTTTCAGACTTCTAGGTGGTAGGAGTGGCTGGAAATGATCAAATTTCTATATTGACTTTTAAATCTTAAATGTGGCACAAAGTCAAGTCGGAAACTGTTGAGAGTTGCGAATTAATTTTTTTCTGCGATTATTCAAGACCCCAAACGAGTTAGAAATCCGAATATTCAGGTTTCTATTTAAAACCTCCTTGGGACTTCAAGCAAAAAACTGTCAAAAGCCAATAAATAAAAAATTCCAGTGAATAATTAATTGAGTAATTTGCAAATTTTGAATTAGCTTTGCTTTTAAAAGGGGTAATGGATGTATTTAGATTGATTGGACTTATACTAAAATAAGGCACTTAATAGGAGCAAATTTTTAATCAGAAAATCTAAATTTGGTTTTAAACCTGGAGTCTGATTGCAACAATAAATGATTCAAGCCTACTAACAACTTTCAATTTTGTATTAATAGCAAGAATCTATTAATAGTTTTCATTTATTAATAAAAGTTTAGTATTGATATGATAAATCAAAATGTACCAGAATAAATATCACCATATCTATTCTATCTATATATATATAATTGAATGTCTGTCTGTCTGTTTGTCTGTACTCTATAGATTCAAAAACCATACATCCAATCGCCGTGAAATTTTGGGATATTATTAGGTATATCCCCGGAAGGTTTTTGAAAAATAATTTCTTGAAAATCTTGAATATCCTTAGAGTTATTTGTAAAACGAAAATTGCAATTATACCGCGAATGTTTCTTTTATAAAAATCGAAATTTATTATCAAAGAGAAATAGCGACCATTTCTAACTTTAAGGATGAAGTATGGAAAGGTGAAACATGAAGAGTAATGGCGAACGGAAAAATAAAAAGTGGCACATATTTACACAAAACAAATTCGGTGTACCATGCTTAAAAATCCCACAAGTAAGAATACCCACGAACTCCGACAAAGTCATCACCATACGTCCATATCGTGTCCCGATATGTGACCAACAGGAAATCCGCAGTCAGGTCCAACAGATGCTGGAAAATGGCATTATAGAGCAGTCGTTTTCACCTTTCTCTAGCCCTGTCACTCTCGTCACCAAGCACGACAAGACCAAAAGGTTTTGTATTGACTATAGAAAGGTGAACGAGCTAATCAGCTCTGATGTCCATCCCCTCCCTAGGATCGAGGATATACTCGACCGTCTCGCACGGGCCAAGTATTTCTCCACGGCCGACATATCCTCTGCGTATTGGCAGGTCCCAATACACCCCGATTCTCGACCACTGTTGGCCTTTGCCACGCTCGAAGGGTTATATCAGCCCACTCGATTGCCTTTCGGGTTGAAAACCAGCCCTCAGATCTACGAAAGAGCCATGAGTCAGATCCTACAGAGGCACGGACTTGACTGTGTGGCACATTATTTTGATGACTTCATCATTTTTTCCAACACACTGGAGGAACATCAAAACCACCTGCGACAATTTTTCGCCTTTTCCGAGGTAGAGAAGTTACAACTTAACTTCGCAAAATGCGATTTTTTTAAACAGTCCATAAATTTCCTAGGATACACCATCACTGCTGGTACTACCACACCACTCACACGCAACACAGACATCATCCACGCCATCCAACAACCACACAACCGCAAAACACTACAATCCTTTCTAGGCGCTGTGAACGTCTATAACAAATTCATCCCGGACTACGCCCGCTTGCGGACACCACTTAACAACCTTCTCAAAAAGGATGTCATGTGGGTCTGGGATGAAAATTGCCAAAAGGCGTTCATTAGCCTGAAAGAGAGCCTCACACAACACCCCATTTTACACCTTTACAAAGAGGGCCTGCCATGCCAGGTGTATTGTGACGCCTCCACCCTCGGCATAGCAGGCATCCTCAAACAGGTTCACCCTGATGGGAGAAATACCCAGTCCAGTACTTCAGCTGCTCACTGCGTTCACACGAACGAAACTATTCGATCTCTGAACTTGAGTGCTTAGCAATCGTTGAGAGTGTGGAGAAGTTCCGCGTCTATTTGATGGGCAGAAAATTTACTATATTTTCTGACCATCACGCATTGCAGTGGCTGAAAACAATCATAAACCCGTCAGGCAGATTATTTCGGTGGAGTTTACGGCTGTCGAGTTACGAGTATGAGGCTCGCTACATAAAGGGAACACAGCAATATGAGGCAGATCTCCTATCCCGTAACCCGTTCTGTGGTTTCTTAGACGCCTCCCTTATTAAGAACCATCAGCCTTCCCCATCGGGAGATTCTAGCCTGACCATTGATCACAATGGACTGCACACCGTTTCCCGAAAAGGTGTAACTAAAATCATAATCCCAAAGACCCTCACCCACCAACTACTACAAACAGTGCACACACAATACAACCACCCAGGCATATCACAAATGACAAGGCTCATCTCCGCTCAATATTATTGGCAGGGCATGTCAAAAGACATTACACAAAAAGTTAAAACCTGCCCAACCTGCCAGTTAACAAAACGTCCATTGGGACCCACTTACGGGGAATTAGGTCAACCGCCGGAAGCCAAAGGACCCTTTGACCTACTATCCCTCGACACCATAGCAGGATTTGCCAAATATGGCAACGCCAAAGTATACCTCCATGTCGTAGTCGACCATTTTTCGCGCTACACATCCCATCCAAATCCACCAGCATTACCACCTATCAACAGGTACTCAAGCGAGTATTACAGGATGGCTCTCCGAAACACCTTCTTACGGATAGAGCCCCTGCATTCACTTCGCCAAAATTCAGGAGCCTTCTGCTTAACAGGAGTATCCACCCGTTACTCACAACTAGCAATAATCCACAAGCCAAAGGTCTATGTGAACGCCTAAACGCCACCCTCACAGGAAAACTTAGGCTACTACATTTGGAGAATCCTAAGATCGCATGGACCAAGTTGGTCAAACGAGTTACTACTATATACAACAGTACCCCACACTCTGTCACCGGTTTTCCGCTCATCTACCTGATGTTTGGCGTTCTACCCCCAGAACTCTCTGACCACACCACACCTTATCCAGACATCGACAGAGCTAGGAAGATCGCACACACACGAACCCAAAACAAACACATACAAGATAAAAATACTTATGACCAACGACACAAACAACCACACTTCGAAATAGGTGACCTGGTATTAGTTAAATTATATCATCACCCCAACACAGGAAAACTCGCCCCATATTTCACAGGACCATACACCATATTAGAAATCATCTCACCAAATGTGGTCCGTATCGATAGACCCAACCAACCTCTCCAAAGAGATACTGATACGATCCACGTCAACAAACTTAAACTATACACATAAAACATCCAATATATAACACCACCCGCCATTAAGATACACCATGTGCGACACAAAAACAATTACACGTTCCCGTTTAAACACCTCACACCCGAACTGTTTCCAGCAGAGCCGTTGAAAATCAAACCAACAAACAGCGAGCCTTTCAAGCACCTAGATCCTACCATTTTTTTTCCAAAAAACGATATACGCAACTCACACATAGTCACAAGAAAAGCAATATAGCCCATCCCCAAAAACACCCCGTTCCAAATCCGCCGCAATCAATAGAAGTCCAACCCGATATTCAAAAGCCCCAATTCACGGCAAAAACATGGGAGAAGATGTGCCAATATCCCATTTTCACCTGATATCTGTTATCTGCCTTCTGGTTCTGCCCTATAAAATCGCCCCATTTATATTCATAGTTCACATGCTAATATATGCCCTACGGCCCCGACGGCTGTACCAACTACAGGAAACAATCTTCCATATAGGAAATTCCGTCTTAAAAGCCATCTTCCATATAGGAAATTCCGTCTTTAAAGCCACCTTCTATATAGGAAGTTCCGTCCATGAAGCCATCTTCCATATAGGCCAAGCAATTTTATAATTTCTAGATCTCCTGTGGGAGATTCTCGGAGAAAATTTAGAAAAATTCAGAGGGCCTCGACCCAACTAATTAAACATTGTCCAGAGGGAGTAACACAATCTAAAGCAATTAAAGGACAGGAAGTAGCAAATTACACCAACGGAGGGCGGACATGGGTCATATTCCCCCCCCCCCCCCCCGGCGCCGAAAATAAAATTGAGGTCACCGCGTCCTCCCCGATGTGGACCATTTTTAACGGTCACCAATCTTGGATCCCAGTTCGAGCCTACATATCCACTTTTACAAAAAACACAATTTAATTATATTAATAGCATCATATTAATACATTTTCAGTCTCGCAATGAATTTGACATTTCTATTCTTATATTTCTTTTTCTAAAGACTTCCAAACACTTTTACATTTTTCCACATTAGGTACATACCCAACTTACACCCAGACACAACAGACCTTAAACTTTTAACAACACGCAGATCTCAAGGTTAAATATGAACAAAAGCACGCACATTACCACTTAAAGGATAGGAAAAATTAGGTAACAAAGCTTTCGAGCTTACGTTTCTTCCGAAAGGAATAAACAACCACTTTAGAAGGGTCAAGGATTTTCGTCGAACCCTGTATTCAAAGATTTTGACTCCGGTTATGAACCCCGATAAAAAAAGTGGATATCGGGCGAGCATATCTTAAGTGCCCTAGGTAATTGCATCAAAATCCCTAGAACGCATTAAAGCTCGGGACACATTAACATAATACACTCGGCTTTGAGATCTCGAAAAACAACACAAACACAAAAAACAAAATACACACGTAAGGTTAATTAGATTCCCATGTCTCCTGTATACATAATATAAAGCTCAATTGGGAAAGATCATGTTTCTACCCATGAGTCGCACGGGAAAGACAAAAAATCTACGAGGCAAATAAAGAGTTGATTGCGCGGCGTGACATAGATTTTGGCATGTAATTTGATTACGAAGAGAGTTTGCGAACCTCGCTATACATTTCTCTTATCCCATTCATTTACATTATTTTCTTATTTTTGAAATCAAAATTCTTAATCAAATTTACCATTTATCCTAATTCAAATACTCATCATTTATTTTAATCAATTATTTACCATTTATATAACCACTTCTTTTATTTTATTCATAAACCAACAACTAAACAAATTTTATCAACGAAAACTCACTGGTTTTCTTTTAAAATTAGATATTTTATATATATATTTTTTATTTTTAGATTTCTCAAAAGCCCTAATAGAATTCCCTCGATTTTTTTCCCCATCTCGAGTAGAATATGGTTTAGGCACATTTTATTTTTTTTCACCATGCGCCAAGGCATTCACTTTGATTTCTTCCAACTTATATTATTTTTGATTTCTCAAAAGTCCTAATAGAAAATTCCCTCGATTTTTGTTCCCCATCTCGAGTAGAATATCGTTTAGGCGCATTTTCTTTTTTTTCCCCCACTATGTACCATAGCATTTCATTTTAATTTCTTATAATTATTTTTTTTTGACTTCTCTTAATTATACTCAACCTATATATCATCAACACCATTCTCTTTTATCTCTTATATCACTACCAATGCTTGTATATAGCTTCTCAATAACCACAACTAATTTTCCCACAAAAATTATTTTTTTTCCCCTTTACAGAATTCACTCAGGCTTCCCCTTCTTGAATTCTTCACATGTAGGGGGCGCATCTGTCATAATTTGTACATAACTGGATGTAATCCCACCACAATATGCATGCAATGTATGATCTAAAGATTTTTAATAAAGACAAGGCTTAGAAATCTGGGAGAAAGGCCAATCAGAGAGGAAACGGTCATTAGCAGGTTTTATTATCCAGGAACTCATAAAAACTGAGTTCAAGAACCTTCGTTTCCGGGAGCATGTCAGAACAAGACAAGGACAAAGGATCAGCAAAGATCCAATCAGAGTCCAGGAGGATTAGCTAGGAACCAATGGAAGACTTACACGAGTCGACAATCAGCCAATCAAAGCCCTGAGAAGTTTTCGTGTTAAATCGCGAACTCAGTTTAGTTAGTTAGGAGCTCGCCACCATCGCAACAAGTCGGGACCTGGTACCCAGGAATCGGTCGGAGCCAGCCACCATCTCCTCAACGATCAGATAAGTCCAATCCTCAATAATGTGAACAGCCATAGATATTAGTCAAATCCGACAAATAGCTTAAACCCCCTTTCTCCATTGATCGCTGGCCTTTTTCAATCCAATCCTGTGTTCTCGTTATTTTTCCCCTGTGTGAATACCTTACCACTTCAGCAAAACGACTGCGTCCACCACAATCATCAATCAACTCAATCAATCACAAAAAAGGTAATCGTTCAACATTACATATATATAATAGTATAGTAATATGATGCGCGCGCGCCATCTGATATAAGAAATTTGAACTATTTTGACGCATATGATTCTTTTGAAAAATAAATCAAATTACTACTACCCTTTTTCTTGGATTCCAAGAGAGCCTAGCTTCAGTATCACTATAAAAAGAAAACCGAAAAATGTAATATTACAGCGGTATGGTAGTGTAGGGGACATGTAAAAATTATTGTTTTGTATTTCTGTTTTATGTAAATTTTATTTGCTTTTGAAAATTATTATATTTTTGTTGCAAATATGCAAATTTTTTTATTATCTAATTTATATATTTTTTCTATTTAATTGGATTCGTTCTTTTTTTGTTTGTTGTCTGAATATAATCACACAATAACAAGGTATAACCTAAGTGATAACAAATAAAAACAAAACTTGATTTTGCAAGAAATGTTTATGTGGATTATTGTTAGTTAACCACCACAGTAGATTAAACTGGCGAAACCGCTGGTAGGGTTCATCACTGATGAGCCAGGCCCTAATATTATTTTATAATTGCAGTAAGGACAGTATTAAATTAATTTATTTTAAAAATAATTATAAAGTGTCAAAAGATATTTCAAATTTCTTATACATTAGAACCTCTCTGTAAAGAACATCTAGTTGCAGAGCCAAAGTGATTTTTAGGGAGAGGTGTCCTCTTACCGGATAATTGCTAAATAGTAAAAATGGTATTTTTGGCGATGAAAACTGTCCATAATAGAGAGGTGTTTTCTAGCTTGAGTGTCCTCTTATTGAGGTTGATCTACTGTAATAGCATATTATAATTTTCTTCTATTCAATGACTACTGGCTATAGCAATATAGTGTGTAAACAAACCGCTATAGCCAGTAGAACAGCGTCGTGCTAAAAAACTTGAATATTCTCCATCAATAAGAAGATACAACCTCCACACAACAACCTGCTCTGTCTCTTTGTTTTTTAAAAACACAAATATTAAAACACTCTCGTAAATCTATATGAACCCTCTAAATAAAATATAATTGTAAAACGACATTTGAAAATTATCCCGCATGTGTTTCTTTTAAACGAAAAATAGAATTTTTTAAAGGAGAAATAACGATTATTTTTAACCTTAGAGATGAAGTATGAAAGGATGAATTGTGAAGAGTAATAATAAACGTAAAATTAAAAGTGTCCAGGGATGGGAATCGAACCCACAGTGTTCCCTGTAAATAAAACATTATGACACGCAATTCTGGCCTTAACTACCCGTTTCATGATTTTTCAGGATGCCTTGAATGACCAGTTTTTTTGGTCGTTGAGGTACAGCTTGCACCACGCTGATGAGAGCCAACAGCCCGAAACGCGTCCGTGGTTAGCTTTTCTTGATTGATCAAGAATGGGTATTTGGCCAATTCTGGAATAATTGAAAATCAACGAGAATAGTTGATATTTATTCCGATAGATGGCGCAAGCCATCAGCAATTTTCAGTTGCACGATAAGGAGATGCCTTTTTCATAATTATGAATCAGACATCATATCGCCACGCTGTAATATTCAAAGGAAAAACAGGGTAACGTGGTAAGATTCTTTTAATAGAACACGACGAGCTTTCAGGCAGCAACTGCCCTTCTTCAGGTCTAATACAAGTGTAGACAAAGAAGTGCCATATTTATAAGCGAGAATATTTACATATATACGCGCAAAGAATAAGGAATTTTACATACTGGAGATTGGAAAGGGGGAATTTGCATATTTACAAATAAAAATAAAACAAACTCTGTGTGAGAAATAGAGGCAAAAACGGAGATAAAAATTAAATCTGAAGGCAAAACACGGAGATAAAAATTGAACCGTAAATAACAATAAAACCCAGAAACATATCAGCGAGTGAGGCCGTAAAATATTGTATATTGCGGTGGGAGATCAATCTTCCGGTTAAAACTGGGAGTACAGTTGGACACCAGTGCTTCCAGAACCAAGCGTTGGTACTTGTTTCCAATATCCCTGTATACAGAAATCGTATCGTCTAAATTAAAGGAATGGTCGAAATCTGCCATGTGTTGAAAGATGAGAGATTTTCGATCTTTGGAACGTATATTACGGTTGTGTTCGCGGATTCTAGTGGCGATGGTTCGACCAGTTTCACCTATGTAGCATTGCTCACAATCGTTGCATGATATTTTATAGATGCCGTTATTGAGGGATAGAGGGTTAAGTTTGATGGAGCTTTTTGTTATGGGGTGCCGTAAGGATGCTTCTAGGGAAGGCGAATTTTTGAAAAACGTGCGAATCCCGAATTTTCGTAAAAATAACGCAATATCAGAGTTCGTGGTCGAAAAAGGAAGGACACAGACGTTTTTATACAGCGGAGGTGTAACTTTTTTGTGGTTCGGAACGTAAAAATGGCGGTCAATAAAATTATGAGGGTAACCGGCGGATAAAAGATGGGTGTAAACGGTACGCTTCTCGATCGTTCTAAATAAGGCAAGGGAACAATGAGTATATACCCGTTTGGAGAGAGTTTTTACCGTGGTGATTTTGTGGGAAACCGGGGCATGTGATAAAAAGTGTAAATAGGAGGGAGTGAAGTTAGGCTTGCGAAATACGGTGGTCTGAAAAGTGCCATTAGTGTTGATGACTAAAACGTCTAAAAACGGGATGCAATTAAAACATGATGGGTTGTGAGTAAAACGGAGATCATGATGGTATGAGTTTAAAACCGTGAGTATGGGGAGATGGTCGGTATCACGATGGAGGCAAAAAATGTCGTCAACGTACCTCGACCACATCTCGATCCCCAAATGATTATGGGAAACTAACCACCGGTCCAGATTAGACATAACAATCTCAGCTGCTATTGTGGAAAGAGGGCTGCCCATAGGGGAGCCTCTCATCTGTACAAAGAAACAGCCATTGAATTCTAAAGCATTCATGTCAAGGCAGATGGTGAATAAATCCAAGATGGTTTTTTGATTATTACTAGGAAGGGTGGAAGAAGAAAGAAGTTGCTCTAGGCCATCTATGATCAGAGAATGCGGGAGGCACAGAAAGAGTGATGTCACGTCAAAAGTCGACATTGTGAGACCACGAGGTTGGGAGACATTCTTTAATCTTGTAAAAAATTCAGATGGATCTTGTACTGAGTAAAGATTATGAGTTTTGACCAGGGGTTTTAGAAGGCTAGTAAGGTATTTGGCTAGTGGTAAGGCGGGTGACAGATGGTAAGCAACTATGGGTCTAAGGGGGACACTGGGCTTATGGGTTTTTGGTAGGCCATATATATATGGAACCCTCATCACTAAATCAGATAAGGGCTCACAAGTAGTTGTGTTAAAAGTTGATGATTACAAGAAGAAAATGTCTGATATCCTTTCAGACTCCGATACCTTCCAAGAGATTTCACCTGAACGTGTTTGTGCTATTTCTAATGCCTACAAATCATCACTCAGATTGCTCAGAAGAAACGAATGCATTACTCCCGATCAGTTCCAGCAGTTTACCTCCAATCTTTCTAGGGTTCCATATATATATGGCCTACCAAAAACCCATAAGCCCAGTGTCCCCCTTAGACCCATAGTTGCTTACCATCTGTCACCCGCCTTACCACTAGCCAAATACCTTACTAGCCTTCTAAAACCCCTGGTCAAAACTCATAATCTTTACTCAGTACAAGATCCATCTGAATTTTTTACAAGATTAAAGAATGTCTCCCAACCTCGTGGTCTCACAATGTCGACTTTTGACGTGACATCACTCTTTCTGTGCCTCCCGCATTCTCTGATCATAGATGGCCTAGAGCAACTTCTTTCTTCTTCCACCCTTCCTAGTAATAATCAAAAAACCATCTTGGATTTATTCACCATCTGCCTTGACATGAATGCTTTAGAATTCAATGGCTGTTTCTTTGTACAGATGAGAGGCTCCCCTATGGGCAGCCCTCTTTCCACAATAGCAGCTGAGATTGTTATGTCTAATCTGGACCGGTGGTTAGTTTCCCATAATCATTTGGGGATCGAGATGTGGTCGAGGTACGTTGACGACATTTTTTGCCTCCATCGTGATACCGACCATCTCCCCATACTCACGGTTTTAAACTCATACCATCATGATCTCCGTTTTACTCACAACCCATCATGTTTTAATTGCATCCCGTTTTTAGACGTTTTAGTCATCAACACTAATGGCACTTTTCAGACCACCGTATTCGCAAGCCTAACTTCACTCCCTCCTATTTACACTTTTTATCACATGCCCCGGTTTCCCACAAAATCACCACGGTAAAAACTCTCTCCAAACGGGTATATACTCATTGTTCCCTTGCCTTATTTAGAACGATCGAGAAGCGTACCGTTTACACCCATCTTTTATCCGCCGGTTACCCTCATAATTTTATTGACCGCCATTTTTACGTTCCGAACCACAAAAAAGTTACACCTCCGCTGTATAAAAACGTCTGTGTCCTTCCTTTTTCGACCACGAACTCTGATATTGCGTTATTTTTACGAAAATTCGGGATTCGCACGTTTTTCAAAAATTCGCCTTCCCTAGAAGCATCCTTACGGCACCCCATAACAAAAAGCTCCATCAAACTTAACCCTCTATCCCTCAATAACGGCATCTATAAAATATCATGCAACGATTGTGAGCAATGCTACATAGGTGAAACTGGTCGAACCATCGCCACTAGAATCCGCGAACACAACCGTAATATACGTTCCAAAGATCGAAAATCTCTCATCTTTCAACACATGGCAGATTTCGACCATTCCTTTAATTTAGACGATACGATTTCTGTATACAGGGATATTGGAAACAAGTACCAACGCTTGGTTCTGGAAGCACTGGTGTCCAACTGTACTCCCAGTTTTAACCGGAAGATTGATCTCCCACCGCAATATACAATATTTTACGGCCTCACTCGCTGATATGTTTCTGGGTTTTATTGTTATTTACGGTTCAATTTTTATCTCCGTGTTTTGCCTTCAGATTTAATTTTTATCTCCGTTTTTGCCTCTATTTCTCACACAGAGTTTGTTTTATTTTTATTTGTAAATATGCAAATTCCCCCTTTCCAATCTCCAGTATGTAAAATTCCTTATTCTTTGCGCGTATATATGTAAATATTCTCGCTTATAAATATGGCACTTCTTTGTCTACACTTGTATTAGACCTGAAGAAGGGCAGTTGCTGCCTGAAAGCTCGTCGTGTTCTATTAAAAGAATCTTACCACGTTACCCTGTTTTTCCTTTGAATAATTATGAATACATCTGTAAAAATGTTATGAAACCTTTGAATAAAATATTGTATAAAATATATTTATCATTCTATATTTATTGGCAACAATGCCCACAAGAACCTACAGGACAACTGTCCTGGGTTGGAACCTACCCACATATTCTCATGTCCAGCAATAGCAGCAGAAAATTGACATGGACCTAGAACAACAGCTTTACGCACCCAAGTTAGAGGACATTGCTGTGATAGAGATGTATGGAGACATCTGAGGCTCTTCATTGGACACGACAACACCAACAGAAAATTGACATGGACCCAGAACAGCAACTTTTAACACACCCAAGATAGTCGACATTGCGACTGCTGTGATATAGATGTATGGAGACATCTGAGGCTCTTCATTGGACACGACAACAACAGAAAATTGACATGGACCCAGAACAGCAGCTTTACACACCCAAGATAGAGTACATTGCGACTGCTGTCATATAGATGTATGGAGACATCTAAGGCTCTTCATTGGACACGACAACACCAACAGAAAATTGACATGGACCCAGAACAGCAACTTTTAACACACCCAAGATAGTCGACATTGCGACTGCTGTGATATAGATGTATGGAGACATCTGAGGCTCTTCATTGGACACGACAACACCAACAGAAAATTGACATGGACCCAGAACAGCAACTTTCAACACACCCAAGATAGTCGACATTGCGACTGCTGTGATATAGATGTATGGAGACATCTGAGGCTCTTCATTGGACACGACAACAACAGAAAATTGACATGGACCCAGAACAGCAACTTTTAACACACCCAAGATAGTCGACATTGCGGGTCGACAATATCTGGGTGGGTAGGCAAGACTCCACCAGTGGGAAAAGGAAAACCTCCAAGTATTCCGAAGATATACTCAATGATTCTAAAGATTGGAGGTAGGCCGAAATCTCGTCATAAAGACGGTCCAAATTTGCACTCTGTCGACGTGCATTGAGCACAACTAAATTGATTAACTTTCTCAAGTACAACTCAATCAATAATTTCTTGTCTCCAAACCTGCCCTTGAGAGCTCCTATGGCACTCTCATAGTTTTTCCCGGTGTGGGTGTAAGCCCCCAATAGGCGATGTGCTCGGGAACCCGGGACCATTGCTTGGACGAGATAGTGCATTTTCTCGTCGTCGTCCAATTCTCTATCCTCATGGATTCTTTTAAATCTGGACCACCATGATATCCAGCCCTCCAAGTCACCATCAAAACATGGCAATTCCATCTTTGGTAGTTTTAGATTTGCTCTTCTTGAGCCTTCACTTCCGGCTTCTGATATTGCCTTCTTTCCCTCAGCCTTAGCTTCTAGGATCTTACTGATCCTTATCTGTATGTCACTATACATTTTTGCATATTTTGCAGTGGCCTCTAGCTCTTTCATGACCGCTTGCTCGTCGCAGTCCACTGCATTGACCAATTCTATTTCTATTTTTTCATCATATTCTTTTATCTGCTGGTAGTACTGGACAATAAAATCTCTTTTTCCAATCAAGAGGTATTCATCAGGGGAGACTCCCTTTAACTCTTCCAGAGTTTCATTTACTTCCTTGGTAAAAAGAATTCTACGTGGAGTTCTAGATCTCTTTAAAATTTTTAAATTCTCAGCTTCTTTTGACGTCTCCATCCTGGCCGCCACAAATATTGAGGCCTTGTATCTTCTCAATATAGAACGGGCGTCTCTCTTTACCCCGAGAGACGACCCAGTGCCTCTTAGTCCAATCACTTGTCCAGTTACTTATCACCAAGGGAAGAGGCTTGAAAGAACGACTATCAAACGTTCTATATCTTATCCAGAACTCATTTTTATTAAAAAAACACGGTCAATTTATACAACAAAGAAATTTACATAACAATTTGTACAACAAAGAGATTTACATACTTTTTTATCCTAGTTTTAAGTTAAATATATTTGCATAAAATAAAGACGACTACTTTAGTAGTCGTAACAGTCGACATTGCGACTGCTGTGATATAGATGCATGGAGACATCTGAGGCTCTTCATTGGACACGACAACACCAACAGAAAATTGACATGGACCCAGAACAGCAGCTTTACACACCCAAGATAGAGGACATTGCTGTGATAGAGATGCATGGGGACATCTGAGACTCTTCATTGGACACGACAACAACAACAGAAAATTGTCATGGACCCAGAACAGCAACTTTTAACACACCCAAGATAGAGAACATTGCTGTGATAGAGATGTATGGAGACATCTGAGGCTCTTCATTGGACACGACAACAACAGCTTTACACACCCAAGATAGAGAACATTGCTGTGATAGAGATATACGGAGACATCTGAGGCTCTTCTTTGGACACGACAACAACAGCTTTACACACCCAAGATAGAGAACATTGCTGTGATAGAGATGTATGGAGACATCTGAGGCTCTTCTTTGGACACGACAACAACGAATTGTATCCAATTTTAACGCTACTTTTATCAAATACATTTCTACCCACCTGGATACCGTGGTTTCGGGCTAATGGCCATCGTCAGTCCAGAGTGGGCTTTATTTCATAAGATCCACAAGGGATCAAATGGAATCTTCACAATCTGCCTGTACTGAAGAGGGCCATTAGCCCGAAACCATGGTCTCTAGGTGAGCGCTTCTCAGTTTACCAAAGCTGATGTTGTGACTTTGTCACTGACTCGAGTGCGCTAGTTTGTGACGATGACGGTCAATAGATGGCATCTAGTTTTGAGGTCTATTTTGAAGGGAGAGGTGACCTTTATGTTTTTAATATATATCAATATTTCATATATTAGGGGTCTGTACTTTATATAATACTAGAAGAATGACCCGGCTTCGCCCGAGAAATCCCCCGAGTGAAGTATCCTTCATACTGAAAGTACATGAATAATAAATAGTAGAAGTGCCATAGAATAGCAATACAGAAGAAACACATAAACTACAGGAAAAAAGTGTGTAATGGCAAAAATTGTATTATATTAGTGTTTAGGTATTTGATTTAATTATTTTTTGCAATCCATTTAGTTGTTTCAAAATTAATATAGTTTAAATAGACGGCAGCTTTTCCACCAAACCCCCATTAACCTTTGAAATTGGCCGAGTTGAGTGACTGACTGTAAAGAATCCTGACTGCGATGCCCATCTTCTCAGTAAGAATAAAAAAAAAAAGGTTTATAAAAAAAATTAATCCAAAATACTGGAATGTAAATATTTTTCTGTAAAAAAATAAAAGAGAATATGGAAATATTAGGCAAACATATGTGTTCGCTAATGATTGCGACTGCATTTTAAACGATTTTTAAAAAGAGATTTAAACAAATAAAGGCCAGAACAAAAATTAATAAAAAATATGAAAACCATTATTTACATACATTCACAAAAGCAAACGATGACAGAATTGATGACTCTGATACTTGTATATTTTATAATAATAACTAGCGGATGTGCCCGGCTTCGCCCGGGTTTTACCCGAGTGAATGTTTGTCTAACGAACATTTGTTAAAACAATTCTCTTTAAACTTATAAAACGTACTCGGCTTCGCCCGGGGTTTTACCCGAGTAAAGGTTTGTCTAGCGAACATTTATTTGTTAAAACAATTCTCTAAAAACTTATTAAAAAATAAAAAAGATATATTTTGATAATTTGAAATTCGTAAATTTGAATCTCTCGATAAAGTGAACAATTTTTCCCGGTCCCTGTGTGCCTTGTCATCCTGAATTTTGTCTTTCATAATTTTCTACATTAGAAAATCATAGTTTTATCTAGTGAACATTTTTTCCCGGTCCCTTGAGAAATACTCGATAAGTTGAATAAAATCAATATTAATTGGTTCCCTCGGTAATTGGAAGTTAAAATAATAGTATCTTCGCCTTGGAATTGTATCATTATTCTTGTCGCAAATAAATTGCCGTGTCATCCTGAGATAATCTTACTTTTGATAAATAATATTTAAGATAACAAACCTAGTGATAAGAAAACTTGTTATCATCGTCACAATGGGGGCGCTGCTTGCGAGTTAAATCCACAAATCTGCAAATAACTCTAAGGATATTCAAGATATTCATGAAATTATTTTTCAAAAACCTTCCCGGTGATATACCTAACAATATCCCAAAATTTCACGGCGATTGGATGTATGGTTTTTGAATCTATAGAGTACAGACAGACATTCAATTTTATATATATAAGATAATATAAATGAGTTTTAAAAATTGTAAAAAAAAAATGCATCGGCCGGGAATCGAACCCAGGCCGCCCGCGTGGCAGGCGAGCATTCTACCACTGAACCACCGATGCTTAAAAAATGGCCATATTTAGGTATTCATTCCATTCCGGATTAGTCCGCGTAAAAAAAGTTCTTCAAATGAAAAAAAAAAAAAGAAATAGCCAAAAATACTAATCAAAATGCAGCCGAAAATTTTCCTCAGATTTATAAAAAGCGACATACAAAATATGGTACCAATTGGTTCAGTAGTTTTTGAGTTTATCGCGAAACAGACAGACAGACAGAAATTGACTTTTATATATATATATATATAGATAGAGATATAGAGATATAGAGATTTACTCTTCATTGTTGGCTTTTTAACTTACATTCATTCTTCATTGTTGGCTTTTTATATTACATTCACTCTTCATTGTTGGCTTTTTATCTTACATTCACTCTGTTGGCTTTTTATATTACATTTACTCTTCATTGTTGGCTTTTTATCTTACATTCACTCTTCATTGTTGGCTTTTTATATTATATTTACTCTTCATTGTTGGCTTTTTATCTTACATTCATTCTTCATTGTTGGCTTTTTATATTACATTTACTCTTCATTGTTGGCTTTTTATCTTACATTCATTCTTCATTGTTGGCTTTTTATATTACATTTACTCTTCATTGTTGGCTTTTTATCTTACATTCACTCTTCATTGTTGGCTTTTTATCTTACATTCATTCTTCATTGTTGGCTTTTTATATTACATTCACTCTTCAATGATGGCTTTTTATCTTACATTCATTCTTCATTGTTGGCTTTTTATATTACATTCACTCTTCATTGTTGGCTTTTTATCTTACATTCACTCTGTTGGCTTTTTATATTACATTTACTCTTCATTGTTGGCTTTTTATCTTACATTCACTCTTCATTGTTGGCTTTTTATATTATATTTACTTTTCTTTGTTGGCTTTTTATCTTACATTCATTCTTCATTGTTGGCTTTTTATATTACATTTACTCTTCATTGTTGGCTTTTTATCTTACATTCACTCTTCATTGTTGGCTTTTTATCTTACATTCATTCTTCATTGTTGGCTTTTTATATTACATTCACCATTCATTGTTGGCTTTTTATCTTACATTCATTCTTCATTGTTGGCTTTTTATATTACATTCACTCTTCATTGTTGGCTTTTTATCTTACATTCACTCTGTTGGCTTTTTATATTACATTTACTCTTCATTGTTGGCTTTTTATCTTACATTCACTCTTCATTGTTGGCTTTTTATATTATATTTACTCTTCATTGTTGGCTTTTTATCTTACATTCATTCTTCATTGTTGGCTTTTTATATTATATTTACTCTTCATTGTTGGCTTTTTATCTTACATTCATTCTTCATTGTTGGCTTTTTATATTACATTTACTATTCATTGTTGGCTTTTTATCTTACACTAGCGGACGTACCCGGCTTCGCCCGGGTTTTACCCGAGTAAAGGTTTGTTTAACGAATCTCTCGATAAAGTGAACATTTTTTCCCGGTCCCTTGAAAAATACTCGATAAGTTGAATAAAATCAATATTAATTGGTTCCCTCGGTAATTGGAAGTTAAAGGAATAGTATCTTGCCTTTGAATTGTATCATTATTCTTGTCTCAAATAAATTGCCGTGTCATCCTGAATTTTGTCTTTCCTAATTTTCTACATTACAAAATCATCGTATCATCATGATAATATTTAGAGCAGATTGTTGAATTATAACAGATAAATTAGAATATTTATCTTGATTATTTCTAGGCGAAAAGTTATTTCAAAAATTTTATTTGCTAGAAACCTTCCCAGTACTATACTAAATAACTTCCCAAAGTTTCATGGCGATCCAATGAGTGGTTTGGTCAGGCATAAAGGACAAACAAACAAACAGACACACACACATACATTCATTTTTATATATATAGATTCACTCTTCATTGTTGGCTTTTTATCTTACATTCATTCTTCATTGTTGGCTTTTTATCTTACATTCACTCTTCATTGTTGGCGTTTTATCTTACATTCATTCTTCATTGTTGGCTTTTTATATTACATTCACTCTTCATTGTTGGCTTTTTATATCATATAGAAAATCATAGTTTTATCTAGTGAACATTTTTTTCCCGTGTCACATTGCCGTGTCATCCTGAGATAATCTTACTTTTGATAAATAATATTTAAGATAACAAGCTTAGTGATAAGAAAACTTGTTAACATCGTCACAATGGGGGCGCTGCTTGCGAGTTAAATCTACAAATCTGCAAGTAACTCTAAGGATATTCAAGATATTCATGAAATTATTTTTCAAAAACCTTCCCGGTGATATACCTAATAATATCCCAAAATTTCAAGGCGATTGGATGTATGGTTTTTGAATCTATAGAGTACAAACAAACAGACAGACATTCAATTTTATATATATATAAATATAAACGAGTTTTAAAAATTGTAAAAAAAAAAAAAAAATGCATCGGCCGGGAATCGAACCCGGGCCGCCCGCGTGGCAGGCGAGCATTCTACCACTGAACCACCGATGCTTATAAGAAATGGCCATATTTGGGTATTTATTCCATTCACAAAAGCAAACGATGACAGAATTGATTGCTGATGACTATGATACATGTATGTATAACTAGCCGAATGACCCGGGCAACGCCCGGGTTTTACCTGATTAAATGTTTTTATTCAAATACTATTTGTTACAATAATAAATTGAAGCCGTGGATGTCACTCTTGTGAAATGTCCCGCTCCAAACTTTACATGTACATTAGGTCAGCTGGTATTACCCCCCATTTTCACCGCTAGAGGCGCGAGCGAAAGAGCAAATTCGCAAATAACACGACGGATATTCGGGATAGAGACCTGAAATTTTCACTAAGAGTTTTTCCAGATTCTACTTTATATACTATTAAAATATCAGTCAGATTAGTTACGTATTGTGGACGTGTATAGTTGACAAACATACATACATACATACGCTGACTTTTATATATATAGGGATAATAATATGAATGAGTTTTAAAAATTGTAAAAAAGAAAAAAAATGCATCGGCCGGGAATCGAACCTAGGCCGCCCGCGTGGCAGGCGAGCATTCTACCACTGAACCACCGATGCTTATAAGAAATGGCCCTATTTGGGTATTTATTCCATTCACAAAAGCAAACGATGACAGAATTGTTGATGACTGATACTTGAATTTATAATTATGTTAGCATAATGAATTAGTCAGTATTCCCATGGTCTCCAGCGAAGAGGTGTGAATTGACTTTTAGAAAATATACATAATTATAAAGATAGAAGCTTCTATAGAAATGACTAAAACAAGCCGAAATAGCTCAGTTAGGAGAGCGTTAGAATGAATATCTAAAGGTCCCTGGTTCGATCCCGGGTTTCGGCATCTTTTTTTAATTTTTAAATTTTTACTTACCGTAACTTGACACGTGACTTAACGTGACAGAATTGTGCATGACGCTGATAACTTTATTAAACTAGCCGAATGACCCGGGCAACGCCGGGTTTTACCCGATTAAATGCTTTTATTCAAATACTATTCGTTACAATTATAAATTGGCGCCGTGGATGTCATTCTTGTGAAACATCCCGCTCCAAACTTTGTGTCTGACTGTCCACTATCTTGGGTGTGTAAAGCTGCTGCTCTGGGTCTATGTTAATTTTCTGCAAGGCTGCGGCCATTACTGGGCATGAGAATATGTGAGTAGGTGTTAGTTCCACACCAGGACAGTTGTTGCATGTCCTATAGGTTCTTGTGCCATCTAATTTTTAAGTCGTGTAAATATATAAATTATTGTCACTTGTACATCTTTGATGTATTGTACCCGTTGAAGGGCGACTTGGCCGGTAGCTTGTACAACCGTTTATAAATGAAAGCAACTCTTCTCGTGATTTATAATAAATCATGTTATTGCTTGAAATATGGTTCTGTGGGTCCTTTTTGGTGTCATCTCTCGGAGTTCATTGACCCAGATAGTAGTTCCAATATATTGGAAGGGGCTGGCTCATCAGTGGTGAATCCTTCCAGTGGTTTCGCCCGGAAGATTCACCACAGATGAGTCAGAACCTCCCAATATTTTATACGGCAGTAAGTATAGAGGGACGTTCATGGTAAACGGTTTGCGGATTTCGACAATTTAGAAAGAGGGAATCATATATCGCCGCAACTCTTTTTTATTAACGCGATTAAGGAAGCTTTCTGGCAAGCCCTTCTTCAGCTAACTATAGTTAGCTGAAGAAGGGCTTGCCCGAAAGCTTCCTTAATCGCGTTAATAAAAAAGAGTTGCGGCGATATATGATTCCCTCTTTCTAAATAGAGGGACGTGTTATTTTATTTGAAAAAAGATTTAAAAAAAAAAAGCGCTATAAATAGTTTTATTTATCACATATAGATGGCGCTCTATAATGTCTTATGTTAGACGAAGGAAGGAAGACGAGTTTCTTTTATTGATGCATAGGTGCAAGCTTTCGGGTAAAAACCCTTCAACAGGCGAACATTGAAGCGCGACTTATAAGAACTATGGTACTAAGTCGCTCTTCAATGCTCGCCTGTTGAAGGGGTTTTACCCGAAAGCTTGCACCTATGCATCAATAAAAGAAACTCGTCTTCCTTCACCATGTTTTTTCGTTTAATTTCAATCCAGGAAGAATTCTTTATCTATATTTGTAAATGTCTTATGTGAAAAAAATAATTTAAAAAATTAAAATAATAAAAAAAGGTCAGGTGTTGGTATTAAAATCAAAAAGACATATCTTGACCATGAGCTTGTTATATGGCATAGTGCCATCTAGAATCCGTTCCACTAGATGGCGCTCTGCCATCAAAAAAGCTCATGTTCTCGTGGTCAGGATATCTCTTTTTTTAATAATGTCTTATGTCTAATTTTTATATTACGAAAAGCATCTTAGATGAAATAGGTAGTTTAGATATATATATTTTTTATGAGATAATTTTCACAAACCCGGCTTTACCCCCTCGTACCTGCATTTTTCATCCCACGCCCCTGCCTCCCATAAGATCACCACCGTCCGAACTCTTTCCAAACGTATCTACACCCACTGTTCTCTCCCTTTCTTTAACAATATCGAGAGGCGCACGGTCTACTCGCATCTCCTGTCCGCGGGCTATCCACGCAGCTTTATCGACCGACATTTTTTCACACCCAATCAAAAAAGAACCACACCTCCTTTATTCAAAAGCACCTGCGTCCTCCCATACTCCACCACGAATTCCGGTATTGGTTCCTTTTTACGTAAATTCGGCATTCGCACTTTTTACAAGTGCACACCTTCCCTTTACACCTTCTTACGACATCCAATCACAAAAAGCTCCGCCAAACGTAACCCCCAATCCCTTTCCAACGCCGTTTACAACATTCCTTGTAATGATTGTGATTTATGCTATATTGGAGAAACAGGCCGAACAATCGCCATCAGAGCCAGTGAACACGCCCGCAACATCCGCTTGAAAGACAAAAAATCGCTCATATACCAACATATCGCCGAGTTCGGACATTCCTTCAATCTCGACAATACAACCCCCGTTTATAGCGATATAGTAAACAAATACCAACGCTTAGTTCTTGAAGCCCTTGTTTCCAATACTACCCCCAGCCTTAACAGAAAGATTGACCTCCCGCCCCAATATTCTGCTTTTTATTCTATACCAACAGATACACCTCCTTCGTAACTTTTAACTTTATCTTTATTCCGCTGTTTCTTATTTTTATTTTTATTTTTATTCTTGCTTTTGTCTTCGCCTCTAGTTTTCCGCCTTTTTCCCTTCATCCTAGGTATGCAGATTCTCTTAAATCTATATATTGTACACTTTTCAAATGTTTTTACTACTGGCATGCAAATTTCACATTTTAATATTTTATTCCTTGTTTAATATTTCTTATGCTAAACTGTCGCTTATAAATATAGCATCTCCTTCTCATTCATGTCAATACCTGATGAAGGACGGCTGACGTCCGAAAGCTTGTATACTGCTCAATAAAGAAACTCACCACGTTCCTCTTAATATCTCTTTCTACATTCCAAACGTGGCTATATCATGTCTATAATTAAAAAAAAAAACCCGGTTTTGTGTAAATAAGTTATACCGCTCGAGAGGAGAAATAGAGAAATTTTGTTGCGATTTGAAAACGGCGAAGTTTTCTACAATTAAGCTCCGTCAGCGTTCTGATTGGCGGAGGTTTGTCAGCGTTCTGATTGGTGGGGGAATCCAATTTCTGCTGATTGATTGGCTGGCCAAGGATCAATCGGAGCACAACCTATTCACATACTGGCAGCTCACTGGGCCAAGTTGCATAGTCTCTAACAATACAACTTTATGATTACATCTAATCTAATACACTTTTATTTATTTATTTCATCTCAATTTGCAGGTGTTACATTCGAGCACAGCTCGCGAGTCACCTTGTCCATATTATTTACACATGGCGAGTTGTGATGCTGGAGTGGCCCCCGAACCTTACAGGAGGGCAGTTGTTGGGTGTTTGGCTGTCAGCTAGCCATTGGGTCCAGGTCGTCGGATTCGGTGGCTGAGGTCACCTTGGTTTTGAACAATTTCTTGTATAGTTGGATTTGAGGATTTTTGAAATTGCGAGAATAGTCTTGTCGCAGAGTCTTGATAAATCTCTTCTATATTAGGCTGGTTGAGATCTTCTTTGAGAATTTTGTTTGAAAGATTGAATGAGGCTCCTATAGTGGTTCGTAAGCAAATCCTCATGAAGGCATCTATTCTTTTTTTATCCGTAGGTGTGATATATTTGCCCCAGACTGGTAGTGCGTACGTGATGATGGGTAGAATGCAGGTTTTGTACAACGTGAATTTATGCTTTGTTGTTAAATTACTTTTAAAATTAAGCAGGCTTGATAGAGATATTTTGGCTATCTTTGCCTTTCTTATGGTGTTTTGGACATGTAGGTTAAATTTTAATTTCGAATCCAAAGTGACACCAAGATACTTGGCATGGTCGGCCCAACTAATAGTGCTTGAGTTTACTGTCAAGTTGGTTTGTGGCTTGAATTTTTTGTTATCTCTTGGGGGAAAACTATTGCTTGAGTCTTAGTTGGGTTAATGTCTAGTTTCCACTCATCGCACCATTTGATTATGTCATTTAGGTAATTCTGAAGCTGAGTAACCAATAGGTTGACTGATTTGGAGTTGAATAAAATTGCTGTGTCATCTGCGAAGAGCTTAAGTTTACATTTAGAGTGCAGTGGGATGTCATTAATGTAAATATTGAAAAGGTAGGGTCCGAGGATAGAGCCTTGAGGTACTCCAGTCTGGATTGGCTTTGGTTCAGTTATAAAATTCCCTTGCTTGACTGAAAATGTCCTGCCCTGTAGATAATTCTGCATAAAATTGATAATGTCACTTGGAAACTGATGTTTTGTGAGTTTCTTTATAAGGCCATTATGCCAAACTTTATCAAATGCTTTCGCAAAATCTAGAAAGACAGCACCTACCACTTCCTTGTGGGATCTTCTTATCTGGATATAGTCCAGAACTGAAATGAGTTGGTGAGTTGTTGAGTGCCCCCTTCTAAATCCGAATTGCTGCGGGATGATGAAGTTAGAGTTGTCCAAGTACATCTGAAGTCTACGTAGAATAATTCTTTCGTAAATTTTGCCGATGGTGGAGAGGAGGCTGATAGGTCTTAGATCTTCAGGGGATTTAGCGGATTTTTTTGGAATTGGAATTATGATAGCATGCTTCCAGACTTTGGGGTAGTAACACAAGTGCAGTGCGGCGTTGAATACTCCAGCTAGAAATACGATCCATTTGATGGGAAGATTCTTGGCCATTTGCGGAGTGATATTGTCATGGCCAGGAGCTTTGTGGTTAGCTAAGTATTTAATTACTTCTTTGACTTCATTTGATGTCGTCATTGTGAGCATTTTTTCTTGTTGGTGATTATAAGTTATATTTGGTTGGTCTTCTTCTTTTTCCTTGGAGAACTGGTTGGAGAAGTGTTCTGCAAGTTCATTTCCGATTTCTTTGTCGGTCAATAAGGTTTTGCCGTTCGTTACTAAACTTGAGATCCTTTCCGTTTTTTTCCTGATGGGTTTTGTTTTTCTCCAGAAGTCCTTTGGGCTTGATTCAATCTTGTGTATGAATTGATTCCAGTTCTCGGTGGAGTCGGATTTGAGGGCTTTGTTAACTTTTCCCTGTAGGTTTAAATAAATGGCTCTATGGGCTGGATCCCAGGTTGCTTGCCATCTCTTACGAGCTTTATTCTTTTCTTTTATCAAGGCCTTGGTCGAGGGGTTCTGTTTTGATGAAGAGGATGATATAACTGTGTTTTTTGAGTAGCTGTTGTAGATTTTATCATTTAGTATGGTCACTGCTGAGTCAATATTGGCTTCCGTTTTCAAGGGTACTCTAGGAGGCGTACTGGAAATTAAGTCTTGTTGGAAGTGTACCCAGTTAGTGAGTCGGCAAGCCCTAGTCGTGAATTCATCCTTCGGGCAGGTCAGCTCTAGGATTACTGGGAGGTGATCTGAAGATAAGGCATCCAGGGTCTTAATCCTCGAAGTCCAGGGAATGTTTCTAAGAATTGCTATGTCTAAAAAGTCTGGATTTCCCAAAGGACTGTAGTGCGTGGGTGAAGAAGGTGCGACAATGTCCAGGTTTTCTTTTTCGGAAAAATTATGAAGCACGGTTCCACTATTATTGGAGGTTCTTGAGCCCCAAAGAGGGTGCTTGGAGTTCCAGTCTCCTGCAGCGATTACTGATTGATTATTCTCTAACAAGAGATTCAGATCTTCCTCCTGGAGTGGTAGATCGGGTTTCTTATAGATTGACGATATCTGCACTACTGCCCTTCCATCTGGTTTCATTAGAATTGTGGTGTTTTCCATGTTAGATGTTTGAATCAGCACTTTTTTATATTTAAGATAGTTTTTTAGAATTATTGCCGTTCCACCGCCCCTTCCAACGATTCTATCGTCTCTTATTGTCTGATAGTTTCTGAGTTTGAGGTCGACAGATGGTTTTAAGTGTGTTTCACTGAGCAGTGCCATGTCTATTGAGTTTTCTTCTAAAAACTGTAGGAATTCTTCTTTTTTGAGTTTGATTCCGTTGCAATTCCAGAAAACGATTTTTAAAGGTAATTTGCCTTTCATTGTAGGTAAGTTTTGATAATTTCTAATAACTTTTCGCACAGTTCCCTGGTGTCAGAACGAGTAGTTTTCTTTTTTGTAGTTTCCGCGTAACTTGCCTTTTGTTTTTCAACAGTTGCTTCTACTGTTTTAGTGGAGCTTGCTTGAGGTATGGTGTTAGGGGAGTTTTGTCTGGGAGGCTTTAGCTGCTGTTGTTGTGGCTTCGGAAAATTTGGGCATCCGCGGTAATTGGCTGTGTGCGCCTCTCCACAGTTAGCGCACTTTGGTGGGAGCTGTTTCGACTTTCTTGGACAATCCTTCGAATGATGTTCTTCAGCACACTTGACGCATTTGGGCTTCAAAAAGCAGTTTAGCTGGCCATGCCCAAAACCCTGGCAGTTAAAGCATTGGGTCACTCGTTTTGTAGTCCTGAATGATTCCACGACTATTTTTTGGTAAAGTATTTCAGTTATTCCATAGATTCGTTTATTGTGTTCATTTTTCGGTAGCTCTACTAGGACTATATTCATCGGTATTTTGGTCGATTGTCTATGGAGTCTTTTGACAATGACCTCAGTGAAGCCCATTGAGACCAGTTCAGTTACGACGTCTTCTTCTTTGAAGGCTGTTGTTACCCCCTTCAATACCACTTTCAGTGGTTTTTCCTCCTGTAGTCTGTAGGAATATCCTCCATTATTTTTCTGTACATACTCCCTGATTTTTTGAAGTCGCCTATGTTTTTCGATTTAATTATGTGCTTTTTGCCAGAAATCGTGACTTGGAATGGTTCCGTGCACAAGCATTTTAGTTCTTGGCAAAGAAGCTTCCAATCTGCTACATTTTCTGCAATAACAGGAGGAATTCTCGGTTTTTTCACGTTAGTGACTGTGGTCCATGGGCCATCGTTGTCGTTATTTTCTTCATCGTCTTGCGGTGGGTGAGCTACGTTCATTTGTTGAGAAATTTCAGTGGCGGGACTTTGTTCGTCGATGTCCATTCTAGGCGTCTTCAGATTACGCTCGCTCCTAGTTGGCGATCTTGAGTCATCCGATTGGGAGCCGCGAGTTCTCTTCTTTGATTGAACCGTTTCCTCAAGTTTATACTCGATTCCACATTTGTCTAGGATCTTCGTTATTAAGGAGGCTTCGATTATGCATAGTTTCTCGCCGGTTGGTCCGATCGTCGATTTAATTACAATCGGTGGCATATTATTACTTACTCTAAAAAAATTTCAACAGAAATCTTCACTAATTTACATTCAATTTTTTGTTGAGTCCCAATGGCTGTTGTTGTTGTTTATCTAATACACATAGTCCTAATTGGCTTATATGCATTTACACAGTGATCCAGTTCGCTGATTGGTTATCTACTATCACGTGACTTCAATCGGCCAATCCTCGTGGAGTTCACAAAATATTATTATTAAAAAAAAAAAGCCAAATCGTGATTCGATCCTGGAATATATCCATAGTTCATTTAAAATACCTTTTTCCAGGAGGTCAGCTTCAGTATCAGCATGAAACTAAAACAGCCCAATGCAATATCACAGTGGTAGAATAAACTGGCGAAACCTCTCGGAGGGTTCATCACTGATGAGTCAGGCCCTCCCATGAATTCATAAGTGCAGTAAAGAGGGTATAAAATTGTTTCATTTGAAAAAGAATTAAAGGCGTCAGAAACAGTTCAAATTTCCAACACACGCACCTTTGTGTTCATTGTTTTTATAACCATGAAATCGCTTTGATTTTAGTAATTAGATATTGAGATAAAATTACGTTTATTTAAGGACAAAAGGTATCCACGAGGTCATTAAAAGAGAATTATCCATCGACAATAAAAAAACAATGTTGCCGAGGTTAAAACACACGTTAACTGTCTCACGTTCCAGCTTTCAATCTAATTTTGCATATCTCCGGGGGTGCTATGCAACTCAATTAGGTGGGATCAAATAAACTATAAACTTGGGATAATTATAAGAAGACACATTACTAGTGATAACTGTCGCATATTCTAGGACGATAGCCTTCAATTCCATTTTGCATATTTCCGGGTGCTATATATATATGCAACTAACTCAATTAGGTGAGATCAAATAAACTATATATTTGGGATAATAATAACAATACATACACACATTGCTAATGCTAACTGTCACACATATTGTAGGAGGATAGCATTTATTCCAATTTTGCATATCTCCGGGTGAATTATGTAACTCAATTAGGTGAGATCAAATAAACTATATATTTGGGATAATAATACCAATAGATACACATAAACAATATTATAACTGTCTCACATTCTAGGAGGATAGTATTTATTCCAATTTTACATATCTCCAGGGGTGCTATGCAACTCAATTAGGTGGGATCAAATAAACTATATACTTGGGATAACAATAAACACACATAAACAATATTATAACTGTCTCACATATTCCAGGAGGATAAGGCCGATTTTGCATATATCCGGGTGTATTATGCAACTCAATTAGGTGGGATCAAATAAACTATATACTTGGGATAACAATAAACACACATAAACAATATTATAACTGTCTCACATATTCCAGGAGGATAAGGCCGATTTTGCATATCTCCGGGTGTATTATGCAACTCAATTAGGTGGGATCAAATAAACTATATACTTGGGATAACAATAAACACACATAAACAATATTATAACTGTCTCACATATTCTAGGAGGATAGGCCCAATTTTGCATATCTCCGGGGGTGCTATGCAACTCAATTAGGTGAGATCGAATAAACTATATACTTGGGATAACAATAAACACACATAACACATTATTATAACTGTCTCACATATTCCAGGAGGATAGGCCCAATTTTGCATATCTCCTGCTATGCAACTCAATTAGGTGGGCAGAGGTCAGTAGCACCGGAGTGACAATTAGCGCCCGGCCCCGCTGGGTGACGCCGAACATCAAAGAGCCATTATCCCCCCTCCACTCAGTACCGCGGCGACAAGGGCGATTAAACGGTGTTTCCACCACGCTGCTGACCTCTAGCTACTGTGTGAGAGAAAATAAGGATAACCCGGGCCCCTGGAGCGCTTGCTAGCTACTGTGTGTGTGGGTCTACATATATATATGATGCATCAGCGCGCCATCTGTTATCAAAATTGGAAACTATTATAGTCGCGTATGATTCTTTTTAAAATTAAACAATTTCCACTGCCCTTACTGCGATGTTAAACTGGCGAAACCGCTGAGAGGGTTCACCACTGATGAGCCAGGCCCTCCCATTAATTTTTCCATCGTAGTAAGAGCAGTAGAAATTGTTTAATTTTTAAAAGAATCATACGCGTCTATAATAGTTTCCAATTTTCATATATATATTAAGAAAAAGGCATCTCCTTATCGTGCAACTGAAAGTTGCTGATGGCTTGCGCCATCTATCGGAATAAATATCAACTATTCTCGTTGATTTCTAATTATTCCAGAATTGGCCAAATACCCATTCTTGATTAATCAAGAAAAGCTAACCACGGACGCGTTTCGGGCTATTGGCCCTCATCAGCGTGGTGCAAGCTGTACCTCAGCGACCAAAAAATTGGTCATTAAGGCATCCTTTCAGTTGCACGATAAGGAGATGCCTTTTTCTTAATTTAAGCACCTTATCCCAGTACAATATCACATTTGTACTATTTTTTCATATATATATATATATTAAAAATAAAGAAGGCATCTCCTGACCACGAGCACATGTGCTTTTTAGATGGCAGAGCGTCATCTAGTGGAGCAAAAATAAACTAAACGTTTATTTAACTTGTTCCGTGATATTTGGTCAACCAAATTTTTTGATAAATCAAGAAAAGTCAACCACGAACGCGTTTCGAGCTGTTGGCCCTCGTCAGCGTGGTGCAGACTGTACCTCTACGACCAAAATTTGGTCCCAGAGGCTTCCTGAGAAATCAAGAAATGGGTATTTAAAGCCAAATTTGCGTATGTGTATATGTATGTCATATATATATATATATATATTAAATGGTTTGGTCACACCAACATATGTTATCTAAAACAACACTTCTCGTGCGCGCATCACGCGGATAATAAGCTTACAAGGTTTTTGAATTTTTCCTAGAAGAAGATAGGCGAACAGCCTCGTCGAAATATTGAAATTTAATAAATTTATTGATACAAAATATGCCCCAATTTTTAGAAATAGGTTTTATTTTCTTGCCCAAGTGCATTCGTTTTGATGAAAAGTTGGAAAAAAAAATACTTATTTAACATCATGTAGTTTATTTCTTTAAAAAATTATTGATTATATATTATAATAGTTTTTTAATTATATTTACTAAAAAATGAAAAGTAACGTTAAAATATAGGCTCAGATAGAGTTTTTGTTAGATACATACATCCGCTTAAATTCAATAAAGCTGAAAAAAGGGAATTAACGGAAGTTTAAACCAAAAAGTTAAACGCGTGATCCATTTTTATCCGAATATATTTTAATTGAAATATACATGGATGGTATTCATGTACCAATAATGGCACATCTCCCTTTAAATAATCATTAAAATAATTCTCCAATACAAATTATAAAAGTGGTGATAAGAATTGAAAAACAACAATTATTTGGCAAAAATTGGACCGATTCCATAACTACTCCCGTAGGATGTTATGAAGCCGTCCCTGTACTGATGAGAGCGTAGCCTGAAACTACGGTATACGGGTTGTTGTCTTTTGTCTGAATTTTCCTAAACTGGTGATGTGGCTCATTCTTTACCACCACCATTACTTTTTTTCTAGGGTGATAAACCAAATGCATAGTTTAAATGCATTTTTAAAGGGAGAGGTGCCTCTTTTGGGCCAAATTTTAATTGCATATAGGAAATTAGTGGCTACATGTATATATGCAAATTAAAACTATATATATATTTAGAGAACGCGAATATTTATTTTTACAAATAAAACACCTTCCTTCTGTCTGCGTCCTTTCTCAGAAAGAATATGTGAACAAAGCCAACGGAAATACATCTAACTGAATCTGAAAAATATAGGCGAGCTGTCACTCACGGCCTGCCAAAAGTGTTACGTAAACACTCGCGCTGGGTGTAAACCACCCAGTTTATCTGATTATCAAAAAGTTAAATGTATATTTTTGAAATTCATTAGGCCAATCTATGCTTCACCACAAATAATTAAGCTACTGAGACACTCAAGCTGCTATATTTATTATTTACAGTTTATTTTTACAGTTTAGTTTCTTACTGGGTGTAATACACCCAGCGCGAGTAATTAAGGGTTAAAATATGTTTCTTTCGCTCTCTCTCTCTCAATAGTTTCAATTTTTAACAAACATTACAAGGATTTTACATTACTTTTTGGAAGTATGTAATTCAGTAACCTCTGACAAAGGTCTAAGCTCTCTCTATATGCCAATAAAAAGTGATGCGTTACATTTGTAACTGCTGTGGCACTTTATCACCAAACTTTGCGCTCTTCACCGCGTGGGGACCCTAAATATATGTTGCAAAGATAATGTTCTTGAAAGTTTTGAGGAAAACATCATTTACATATATAGTGTAGCTAATCTATTAACACGCCTCTTTATTATAACTAAAATTAATACACCTATCCCCCGATTTACACGGTACTTGTTTTACACGTTTTAGCTTTCACACGGTTTTCAAAATAAGTTTTTTTTGTTTTTATCGCACTATACTAAATGCTACTGTGATTGAACACATGCGCTGTGTACACATCTCACGAGGAATCCCGAGCTTATGTGCTGACTACATATTTTAACCTGTCAATGCATTTTATTTTTATTTCTGTGTACACCTATTCCCCGATTTACACGTTTTTCTCAGGAAGGTATCTACCGTGTAAATATATATATATTGTCGCGGAGATAAATAAAGCAAGGGCAAATTTGGGAATAAATAATTTATTATAAGGGGTATTTATAGGGAGAGAGAGTTTTGTACAACTTACCCCAAGTTAAAAGTTAATCCTAATGACCGGCGTTAGCCACCGTCCCGTTTTCCTTATTTACAGATCAGCTTCCCAGAAGCCCCCACACCTGTGGTCCCCCCCCCCCGGGGTCCAGGGATGATTGACAGTTGTCCCATCTGGATGGAGCTACTTGACAATATATTAACTACATTGATATAAGGCAAGAAATTACTTGTCTCTCTATGCTGGGTTTAATAACCACCAAAACGTATGCGAAAGTTGCATATAAATTGAGAGTATGCAAATATAACAAATATTAATTCTTCAGTGGTCAATTAAATAATCAGCCCTTCTCGACGGGAGTTAACACGATAACTAAATAGAATTTAGTAGATAATTCCAAAAGCTTAAGTTCACGTAACAGGAAAAACTTATAAAGTAAATTATCCCCGGCTGTATCTTTGATTTATTTAGTATGCAAATATGGCGGGTTGAGGTGTGTATATGCAAATAATGATACCGGGTGATGTTTATTTGTCATATATTGACCATTGTGTGATTGTGTATCGTATCAATGTAAACACAGTGTGCAAATATGGCTACCGAGGTATCACAACAATAGACCAATCAATCAGAATACAAAACATGTTTTGGCCGCATATTTGGTAACAGAGAGAAATAAATTTACCTACCTCGTGTTTTTTCTATCTTCAATCATTGGCAATAAAACCTTCCCGCCACGCTGTGTTAGGTAATACGATTGGGTAAATTCCTTTTGTCCAAATGAGCTCACTCCGAAAAGATTTATTCGAAGTTGTTATGGCAGTGTTATCGCGGTGTTATTTCGGAGAGCCTGAAACATTGAGTATGCAATTTAGGTGGGTGAGAGATGGCGTCTGGCTGTAATTGGATCAGATGGTTGGAGGAACATTGGATATGTCGAGATGTTAGTAGAAAACACACCGAGGACTGTACATGTTGGTGGTAGTGGGAGATATAACATTTGTCTCTTTGTGTGAAATACTGAGGTATAGAAGACTGAATATTGAAGATAGGCCACGTTCTCTAAGACATGGCAGCCTACTAAATGTATTGATTGAAGGTCATATTGAAGACACCAGGTATCAAGAGGACTTTCTTAAAAGGAATTCTTGAAGTTATTTAAGAAAACAATGGACATAACCTCTCTAAGGACAGTAGAAATATACACTCATGGACACTGTCAGCTAATGACGACACGTAATGCATAGATATATCTAATTGCTTGAATGGGTCCCGATACTTGCAAAAGTCCAACAATCCCACCAGTGAGTGCAAGTAACCAAACAGGGCTCTGGCATACTCGTAATTGCAAAAAAAAAAAAGTCGATCTGCTTTCTACGTATGTAGACATGTAGTGCACATTCAGTAAAAGCAGTCACTAACTACTCACAATCTTTATCATGGCTTGTACCATGTGTAGACATGTGGTGCACTTACAGTAAAAAGCAGCCGCTAACTACCCACCATGATTATCATGGCCTGTACACTGCCTAATAATAATAATAATAATAAAGAGAGATAACCACCCGTAGTATATTCTAAAACACAGAAAACCTATCTCTCTCTATAGCACTAAAACATAAATAAATAAAATGCAAAAAAACATTAGTTCACATTTTCATTAAAAATCGTTTAGAAAGCTAAAATATTAAATAAAGTGTTGCCAAATCTCTCGCTATGAAAAATAAAATCAAAATTCATTGAACAAAACAGAATTTTAAAACAAGATGTGTGACAAAATAATTAAGTTAAAAACAATTTTGAGAGAGAGTCAGATTTATTCAATATTTAAAAGACACCTCCTCCAATCTTTTCTTCACTTTAGGAAGAACTGCCGTGGTGCTGCTGATATTGCATTTCCCAGTGCGATCTTAAATTTCTATTTCATATAAAAGGTAATGTGAGAAGGCACTTTTTTCTTCCTTTTCCTTATAAAAAAATAGTTTTGAGCTCCGGTAGGTATTTTTTATGAGAGAGATGTCAAGAGAGTTAAATATAATTTATTAAATGAGATATCGTTAAAAAGATAAGATTTAAAAAGAGGAATACATATGAAAGATTAGCTGTGTGTGTACGCTTCTTTTTAGATAATTAATTTTAAAAATATAATAAATATAAAAATTTTGCGCTTAATATTTCTTGTTATTTGGTTTCAATTCATTATAATTCATAGTATTTATCTCAGAAGGGGGCACCGCTCCCTTTAAAAGTTTTTATTTGTTATTTATCCCAAGTATACATGGTGCAGACCATGATAGTCATTGAATAGTAGTTAGCAAATGCTTTTACTGTAAGTACACAGTATGTATATATATGTAGAAATCAGTTCGATTTTTGTACGTACAAAGTGTGTCAGAGCCTCGTTTGGTTACTTGTACTCACTGGTGGGGTTGGACTTCTGCAAGAATCCCATTAAAACGTTGTCCATCAACCCGGTGTATAACGTGGAGGTAGTGATAACTTAGTGGGCCTCAACACCAGCATTGGGAAATTCAGACAAACACCAACATTTATTGCAAAGAACACTTAGCAGAGGTAATTTATCTCTTAAAGCTTTAATGTAATAGTTTCTGTGTTATCTCGAGCCTTTTCTCCATATATATTTATTTAATAGCATTTTTGTCTACTTTGCATATTCTTTCTTTTCTTTATACAAATTACCTCTGCTATATATATATATTAGAGAAGCTCTTGCCATTGGTATCCATCTTGCTATGTGATAGCCACCTGTAGAAGGGTTTTTACCCGAAAGATCTCGTTTTATATAAAAGACACCCATCTTCCTTATCGCCTGGTTCATTTCAAAACCAACATTTATTATTTTAATTCACTTTTTAAAAGTGGATCGGTGAACGATTTGCATAAACCGTCGGTTTCAAACAGACACGAGCCGGGATCGAATCCCGCAGTGGGCACTTTTTTTCTAATTAAAAATTGCTTCAATGGCCCCCGGTTCTTACAAAAGTCCAACAACCCCACCAGTGAGTGCAAGTAACCAAACGAGGCTCTCTAGCACCATTGTAAGTGAAAAGGTCGAACAGCTTTCTATATGTGTATAGAAATTTGGTGTACTTACAGTAAAGACAATCATCACAACTACTACCTATATCATTATTATCATGGCCCACATGTACTAAGGATAATAATTAATATTAAGTTATATATTAAATATTCGTTTTTATAAATACGTATATATATATGTGTGTGCTATTTTACCATAGATATATATGTATATTTTGAAAATAGAGTAATCCATAAATAAATCTTTAATTAAAAAGGCATATATTGGATCAAAATATCATTTATTTTACTAATATTTTAGTTGGCTGAACGCCAACCTTTACCAAGGTATTATAACATATTAATGTGTGTTAACAACAAACTCTGTTGACGTTATGTGGCGCTAAGTTTATTGTTGACACACATTAATATGTTATAACACCTTGATAAAGGTTGGCGTTCAGCCAACTGAAATATTGGTAAAATAAATGATATTTTGATCCAATATATGCCTTTTTAATTAAATATATATTTATGTGGGTATATAATCCGGTATGGTATATATATATGTAGTAAATTCGAGGTATATATGCAAATATGTAGTCTACGTGTTGGATGTATCATAGCTCGCGCC
Source organism: Cordylochernes scorpioides (assembly GCA_030710605.1). Taxonomy (NCBI): domain Eukaryota; kingdom Metazoa; phylum Arthropoda; class Arachnida; order Pseudoscorpiones; family Chernetidae; genus Cordylochernes; species Cordylochernes scorpioides. The sequence goes on from CP092880.1 coordinate 63,662,169, forward strand.
ATCAATCAGTCCGTACAATACAGGACAGAAAAAAAAAAGAAACTTGAGAGAAATCCCGACATTTTCTATAAAAATATATTCACGGGGTAATTTTTCTCAGGATGGCAGAAATTCCTGTCAACTTGGGAAATGTCCCCTCCATATAAAATATTGAAGGGATACCGAGAATATCGTGATAATAAAAAGAATGAAAATAGGCTTAAGTAAGATTTTTTTTTTAAGGCTCTATAGTTTTTTTTTTTTTCCAAATCCAGATTTTTTTGATCGATTGTTATTTTTGAATGGGCAATACAAGATATATTATACATATAGGAATTTAATAGGCTTTACATATCGCTACAATATATATGCCTTGATAAAAAAGTGGCACTTCTCCCTTTATAAAATGCATTAAAACAATGTATTTATTACCCCAGTACAAAACACGAAACCATGGAATACAGGTTGTTGGATTTTTGTCTGAATTTGCCAAAACTGGTGTTGATGCTCATTCCTTATCATCACGTTGTGTACCGGGGCGATAAACATAATATTTTAATGAATTTTTTAAAGGGAGAGGTGCCACTCTTGGTACATGATAATTTTCTTTCCACAACTTTATGTTGTATACATACAATGTTTATATTACGATGGTAGATTAAACTGGCGAAACCGCTGGGAGGATTCACCACTGATGAGCCAGGCCCTCCCATTAATTTTTCCATTGCAGTAAGGGAGGTAGAAATTGTTTAATTTCAAAAAGAATCTTACGCGTCTATAATAGTTTCGAATTTACATACAATGTTGTAAAGAGTATTTACATTCCAATATATCAAATTAGTATACACTTATTGACAAAATATAAGGAAATGGAAAGTATTTAATGTCGCCGGTCGTCTTTTTTTTTTAAGGAGACAAAGGCAATTTTTTTCACACTTGGTTATCTCGTGTGTCTTCAATAAAGATCACTATAATATCTTTCAGAGTTATTGTCCTGATATACATGCTAAGAGGTACAACTTCCTTAAGTTTTTGTCCATTAACATTTGACAAAACATAAGAAAGTTGTACTTTTTTGCATGTATATCGGGACAATAACTCTGAAAGATATTACAGTGACCTTTATTGAAGACATACGAGATAACCAAGTGTGAATAATATTGACTCTGTCTCCTTCAAAAAAAAAAAAAAAACTGACGACCATCAAATGACTTCAAATGACATCAAATACTTTCCATTTCCTTATATTTTGTCAATAAGTGTATATATTTTATTTCAGCTATCGCGCCATTGGGCAATAATATTTCTATATGTAAATATAAAAGCGACGGAGGGAGCGGGAATCATGATAAATTTGAACTTTATGTGGTTTAATGTGAAGCAACTTATTAGTGTATATTGTCTCACTATATTTATTTACATAGTTTATCTAATCCACCACAAGGTTTCTCAATACGTTTGAAAGGAAATATGCAAATACGTTTCTTACCGACTACCAAGTAATCTGAAATTTTGTGAACTTGAAATGTGTTAGCAAGATTGAACGAATAAGCAAAATTTCCGATTTCTACGTGGTCAATGTAAGTATGTAAATAGACCACAAAATTTGGGGGTATACAGACCGACAGAAATGTAAGCAAGTTACATTTAAAAAAAAAACCTTTAAAAAAGAGGGTAAAAGTAAGAAGCAGACGATATCGTTGTACATATATACAAGGTGCGTTCATTAATTTCCAGGACTGCTCTGTATCTTTGAAAAAATAAAACAAATAAAAAACTAATTTAATATTTTTCAAAATATGCCCCTCCTGCCTCAATACACCCGTTCCATCTTTTTTCCCAATTGTCGAAGCAGGAGATAAAATCACTTTTTGAGAGGTTCCTCAAGGTTGCCTTCGATTCAGCTTGTATCATATCAACGTTGTCAAATTTCCTTCCTTTTAAGTTCATTTTCAATTTAAGATAGAGGAAAAAGTCATTGGGGGCTAAGTCGGGGGAATAGGGTGGATGAGGGATCTGTATGGTTAAATGATTGGCCAAGAACTGCAAAACAACATGGGCTGTGTGCGGCCGCGCATTACCGACGTGAAGTATCCAGTCATTGCCATCTTTCAGGTCTTTTAAGGCGCACTGCCTTCCTTAAGCGCCTCATTATCCCCAAATAAACAGATAGTCCAGTCTCTGAAGAAAAGTCTTTAATAGAAATTCTTCTGTTAGATTTAATTAACTCCTTTATTTTGAGCTTATTTTCCTCGCAACGAATGATCTTGGATGCACAGTATGCTGACCATCGTTTACCTTTTCCCGACCTTTTTGGAAGCGTGAAAACATTCAAAAGTTCTTGAACGGGATAAAGCTGCATCGCCAAAAGCTTTTTTAATCAATTCATACGTCTCAGTAGCACTTTTTTTCAATTTAAAACAAAACTTAATGCAGATTCTCTGCTCTTCGAAAATGGCCATTTTAAAATTAGAAAAGCGAACCTTACAAGGAAGTTGTTTTGTTCTATTTTTAGATCGGCGCGTGCGCCACGAGACTCGTGCTTTCAGTCAGGTGTGGTCGAATGTCCAATATTCAACTCTGTAAAAATTATTTCCTCTAGCTTTTTTATTTATTTTATTTTTAACCAGTCCTGGAAATTAATGAACGCACCTTGTATATATTTGAAAAAGAAAAAGGCATCTCCTTAATGTGCAACTGAAAGTTGCTGATGTCTTGCGCCATCTATCGGAATAAATATCAACAATTCTCGTTGATTTTTAAATTATTCCAGAATTGGTCAAATACCCATTCTTGATTAGTCAAGAAAATTAATTTTTCCAAGACTGCAAGGAGGAAAAAATACCTAACAAAGTAACTGAACTGTGTGGAAATATTTTTTTCTTCACAAGATGCAACCATTTACTCAAAAATCTACTTCTTCACTGTGTTCTATGCACGATGTATATAGTCTTTTGTACATAGATATTCTTTCCTTCTTTTTCTCTTTTCTGAACGAGGATTCAGTTTCTTCCTCTGCTTCTCATTTCTTTTTAGATTCATTTCTAAAAGGAGTCTGTATAAGACGGAATGTCTTAATAAAGGCTTGTGTGTGTGTGTGATTAATCAAGAAAATCTAACCACGTACGTGTTTCGGTTTGTTGGCCCTCATCACTTTCAGTTGCACAATAAGGAGATGTCTTTTTCATAATTTATGCAACTTATGCCAGTACAATATCACATTTGTGCCAATTTTTCATATATATGTTATATTAAAATATTATTTTATTTAAGGTTATATTTCATAGATTCAAATTCTCTTGTTAAATCGACCGCCAGAGGTCACGATTATTCTATAAAAACTCATTGTTGTTATTTCCCGATGGCCGGTTCAAACTTTTGTAAATTATGTAAATAAGTTTTTCATTTTTTAATTCTTACGCCTTAAGCCAGGCATTACTTTTACCAAATTATATATATTTTTATATATATCTCAAACTCAATTAAAGCAATTACTGATCAAAACTATTATTTATTATTACTCTTTAAATATTTTTGCCACGGCACCATAATCCTCAACATGATCAAAAATCAACAGAAATCTCATTCTTAAATATAATATATATATAATTGGAAATTCTGCCGGGAGGAAATTGATCTAAAGAGACAAGGGTCGCCTCTCCCGTCAAAATAGACGTCTAAAACCAGACGCCATCTATTGACTGTCGCCGCAACTAGCGGCCTCAGGTCGGTGACAAAGCCACAACACCAGCTTTGGCAAACTGAAAAGCGTCCACCTAGAGACCACCGTCCACCGCCCTAGACTGACGAGGGCCATTAGCCCGAAACCATGGTCTCTAGGTGGACGCTTTTCAGTTTGCCAAAGTTGGTGTTGTGGCTTTGTCACTGACCTGAGGCCGCTAGTTGCGGCGACGGTCAATAGATGGCGTCTGGTTTTAGACGTCTATTTTGACGGGAGAGGCGACCCTTGTCTCTTTATATATATATAATTGTAAGGATAGTTAGCACACACCGTTATGTCATTGTTACAGGCTGTTCTAATTACACCCCGTTGTTGTTGTGTAATTGTACAAAATAAATTATTTAATTACTTGTTTTACTCCACTTGTTTTACACTATAAATAGACAACTCTACATAATGTTGTACCAGAGAGGCTTGTTAAAGACAAACCTTTTTTATAAATTTTCTCCTTAGCGCCGTTGATAAATGACTGTGAGCGTATTTCGAGATTAAAACATTCTGTCTTTATATCTCGATAGATCTTGAACAATCCATGGTATTCTTCTATTAATCACAAATGGCTTAATTTGGATCAAACCTAACATTTTATTAAAAGGTTGTCCCAATAGTTCGTAAAAACATGTAAAAATAGGGGAAACAAACGTGAGAAAAAGTGTAAAACAAAAAAAATACCACTTTAAAAAAAATTGAAACACCAATATTATTCGCCGTTATGTATAATGTCTTTGTATTATGTATACAGTAATTGTATTATATTTAAAAGCGTTAGAGAACAAGGTAATCTCTAAGAACTAAAATTACAGAACAATTTCCTTCCATAGTTAATTTGTATAGTTATGTTGAATACTTTGATTTCCTTTTCATTTTCCCTTCTTTCCTTTGTTTATGTTTCTTTTTTCCTTTTCTCCATGAAAATGATGTATGGCGAGTCCTTACAGGACGGAAATGTCCTAATAAAGCTGTTGCTGTTGTTTTATTATTATGTATTCGCCGTAATAATATTATTCGCCAAGTAATAAGAAAAAAAAAAAACATTTTAAGAAAAACACGAACTTTTGGGGACAACCTTATATCATTTTAAAAAATCTTAACAAAATATTTATTACATTTATAAATGTAATTTACTTCTATGGATAAAATTTGTAACAATAATTTTATGAAATTATTAAATAAAAACAAAAAAAAAAAAACAAACGATAGCAATGCGTCTCTTTATACATAAAATTTTTAATATGCTAGCTTTCGGATCTTATCGATCCTTCAACAGGCCAAGCTGTAAATTGAGAGAAAGAATTATTTACAGCTTGGCCTGTTGAAGGATCGATAAGATCCGAAAGCTAGCATATTAAAAATTTTATGTATAAAGAGACGCATTGCTATCGTTTGTTTTTATTTAATAATTTATAGCAATTCTTTTGTCTATTTACAATAATTTTATGGTAATTTGTTTATTTTCATATATATATATCATTGCAGTAAGGTCTGTAGAAATATTTGATGATATAGGTGAAATGATACACATTGTCAAAAATTATTATTATTATTATTATTTTTTTTTTTGCTTATCCCTAGTACACGTGGTACAGGCCATGATAATCATGGTGGGTAGACGTAGGCGACTGCTTTTAACTGTAAGTGCACCACATGTCTACACATGTGAAAAGCAGTTCGACTTTGCACTTACAAATGTGCTGAAGCCCCGTTTGGTTACTTGCACTCGTTGGTGGGGTTAGACTTTTGCAAGAATCGGGGGGTATTGGAGCATTGTTTTTAAACCAGAAAAAAAGTGCCCAATGCGGGAATCGAACCCGGGTCGTAGCAGTCGAAAACCAACGGTTTAGACCATCCTTCCACCGGCCCCCATTGCCAAAAAATAATTGTTACAATAATATTTATTATTTTATGAACATATATAATCAGTTTAATTGTTTAATTTATAAAAGAATGATATACACGTTTATAATAGTTTAGAATACTCATAACAGATGACGTGTGCTAATGTATCTTGTATATAATCAGTTTTTCAATACTTTGTGGACATCCCTCATTGCCCCTCTGGTATTTTATGAATTTTGATCTATCTTTCGCTTAGATTGGTCATCCCCATGGAGCCAGACCATAATGGCGGGCGCGAGGTGCCAAACAATGGCTGCTCGGTGCATGGAGAATGCATCATTCCTTTTGGTACGGTGGCCTAGGTAATGCAGCAAAGGGCATGCTTTCGCATGCCGGTTTATGGACCGAAAGGTTTTGGTGGCCATTGCTCCAAGGATGTCCTTCACTTAAATAAATTCTGACGAAACAGACCTAACAATTAATTGTATCGGATTAATATTATTTTGGATTTAATTGGAAACAATTTAGAACCAATAGTTTATGTATTAATGTACTATTGAGGAAGGATGGTTAACTCCGCCTTTGCCGGTCCCAAGCCTGGATGAAAAAGGAGGAGGGGAGCAGTAACAAGCTCACTAAAAAACCTGGGTTCAGCTGGCCCGGCTGATAGTACCCTGTAAGGGCTCCAGGGATACAGGATGAGCAGCGTTTGTACTCCATGTTAGGAGCGGCTACACATGGCGTCTGTTCCTCATGTCAGAGGCGGCCATTTCTTTTGGAGCTAAGTCGGCCTGCCACTGAGTAGTGCTCCCAGTCTTGATGACAAAGGCAGACGCATTCTACTTCACCCAGTGTGGAGATAAGAAAGAAGAAGAAGAAGAAGGATGGTGTTCATACACGAAATGGAGGGACTTTCTTCAGGGTCTTTTGGTGAATGAGCGTTTATCGTGGTAGACCATATATGCACGGTATATGATAAGAGAAGCTTTAATCTTAATCTCTTAATCCTCTGAAAATGCACTAAAACTATGTAATTTTCTATCTTTTTCGAGCAAAGAGCGTTGTTTGATATTAATGAAAATGATTTGGTGAATTCGAACAAACGTCCTACCCACGTCATTGGCGACTTCCTAACATCCTACGGGGAGAGGAGTTATGCAAATCGGCCGAATCTGGCAAAAAAGGTTGGGAAGTTATAGAACGGGTTTAAAACCAGACTAGATTGTACTTCTTCAGGTGTCCTTGCATATTCATCGATCTGAGTTTGTGATATATGCAAATAAGATTGAAAAAAATGCATTAAAAAAAAGGGAGAGGTGTCTATTTAAGGTAAATCCTTTCTCAAAATAGCAATTATCCGTATTCTCCAGCCGGCGGAGAGTTTTTTGTGAAGTTCCTCCACTGAGCATCTAGCTAACTCTATAAAAAAGCGCTAACAAGATGGACCCGACGAAGCGAAGAAAATGCTCTCTGCCTCTAAATTACGTTCTCTCTTTCCTTTTTTCTGTCCGATATGGACTTACTGTCACGTCACTTCAACACGTCAATTAACGTCGTTTATTTCTCATGTTTATATGTAAATAAAATAACACTTCCTACTGTCTACGTACTACGTCCTACTGAGAATGACCAAAAATATTGGGAGGGCCTGGCTCATCAGTGGTAAACCCTTCCAGTTGTACAATAAACTGGCGAAATTGCTAGGAGGGTTCACCACTGATGAGATGAGCCAGGCCCTCCTAATATTATTCCATCGCAGTAAAACAGTAGAAAATTTGTTTGATAAAGTTAAAAAAATCACTTGTGTGATATAAATGAATACCATCCTTCCGCAACTTTATATTGTATATTGTATAATTTAACTACTTTATCATCTCTTTATTTCTTTTCATAACAGGAGGTATAAGGACGAAAAACAGAACAAATTGTTCTTTTTTACTCCTTTCACGTTAAAAAAAAACAAAACAAACAACAAAACAGGAGCTTCCAAACCTCTCACTTCTTCAACACAGGTGTTAATTTCATATCGTGAAATAATTTCAAGTAAAAAAGTTATACAAAAGTTATACCTCATGGTTAAAACTTAAGGAAGTTGTACCTTTAATAGGGATTCAGACAATAACTCTAAAATATATTTGATACACAGTGACCTTTATTGAAGACACACGAGATAACCAGGTATGAACAAAGTTGCCTTTCTCTCCTTCAAAAAAAAAAAAAAAAAAAAAAATAGACGACCGACGACATCAAAAACTTTCCACTTTCTTAAGTTTTGTGCCTGAGTGTATATCGAAGTCAGTTTAAAAAATGACAAATTTTAATATCTAAGAACATAATCGAATATAAGGCGTAAAATTATATATATATATATTTTAAAACGAGAAGATGGTAAAAAAAAGCCTAAATAGAAAATAAAACCGAGAAAAGATCAAAGTATCTCTACTGTTAATCTTAGGAACCTTCAGCTACATGTGTGTGATGTATTAAAACTAACAATCAAAGAGAGACCAATATCTACAAATTGAGATACAATTAAAGGTGACGTTTCCTTCCCTGTAGTTGTGCTGATGGCAGCTCATCTCTTACGGCCCATTACCCATTCTGCGGATATAGCCTCCGCAGTTTTAATGGGACAATTTCTATACTCCGTCGAGGATAAAGTTGGATTGACCATAATTTGTCTCAGAGTAATCCGGCGGAGAACTTACAAACTTTTTTCTCTTAAAAAACGGGAAATTGATGGAAAAAGAGAATCGTTTTTTAACCGTATATAGTTTCTCTCTGTGTGAGCGCACTTTATATATGGGAACAGATAGCTTTAGGAACGGTCAGTTAAAATGATTTATTTTTTTATAAATTATAATTTCAATTTGTAAACCGCACACACATACAGTAAAATTACCTCCCTGTAAAGAACAACACCTAATTGCAGAACCAAAGTGTCCTTTAAGGAGAGGTGTCCTCTTACCGGAGAGTTGCTAAATAGTAAAAATGGTAATTTTACAAATGAAAACTGTCCTTTGTAGAGAGATGTTCTCTAGCGCGAGTGTCCTCTCATGGAGGTTGTTCTACTGCGCGAAATGCATTCCTTGAATCTGTAACTTCACGTTGCTGATGGCTTGCGCCAACTATCAGCATAAATACCAACAGAATGTTGATTTATTTTTAATTTAGAAAAGTAGATTACATAGAAACAACCTTTAAAAAAATCAAATTGAAAAAAAAAAAAGACATTCATGTATATATATATAAATCTGTTAAAGCAACAAATATATAAGAAATGTAATTATTAACAAATATTCAGAAAACAGAAACGTTTAATTGGTATTTATTCCGATACATGGCGTAAACCATCAGCAACGATCGGTTGTACAATGAGTAAATTTTTCCACCAAAATTTATTTCTACAAAAATTACTTTCTAAACATTTATCTACAGGTTTCCGTATTCTCCTTAGTAGATCCCACAAAAAATATTTACTTGCATTTAAAAAAATATATCGGAGCCATTTTGTATTTGCTTTTCCAAACTTTATTTTTTAATCTGAAACATTTCCCTCCCCCCCCAGAATTTTTATCAGAGAGATTTATGTTGACATTTTATCAACTGGTTAATTAATATTTGCAGGTCTCTCGTTCATTTATTTATCTTTGGAGGGATCACACACCGTTCTGTAAAGTGTTCAAAGCCTACGACACCAATTAGCAAGAAAATAGTAATCGAACTTTTACTAATTGGTTAAAAAATAATTGAAATACTTGATGAGAGATAATGAAATTTTAAAGAGATAAAGGTCGCCTCTCTCGTCAAAAAAGACGTCAAAACTAGACGCCATCTATAATGAAATTTTATTAAAAATTGAGCACGTTTTCGGACACAAACGTTCTTTGTCTAGTTTTATAACGCTGCAAAAAGAGACAATAATTAGTGATGGTGGTGTCTTGTCCATGGAGCAGATCAGATCGGTCCGTGCACCCTGATCACATTACCGCCAACTGAGGTGCCTTGTCCGTATGGATGTAATCTCCATGGAAAGAGGGGGTGCCATTGCCCCGTTAGTCAGCAACATTTCAGAGTTCCCTGTAGGCCTTCACGGTTACCATAGCGGCTCGGGGCTCACGACACCGTACTACAGGGCTATCCTTTCTTACTTGTGCAGACAATCATTATCAGTGTAGTAAAACTAGTCGTTTGTGCTCAAACACTTTCTCAATTTTGATATAAAGAAACGCATTGCTGGTATATGGTGATATTGTCATAAGAAAATGTATATAAATTTACATATTGGGGTTATTTACATATATGTCTTACTACAACAACAAAAAGCCTTTATTTAGGGTCACTGACCCTATACAGGATTCACCAGAGGTATGCATAAGAACAAAGCAGTGAGACAAAGGAAATAACGATATAGACAGAAGAAAAAGGGGGGAAAAAAGAAAAAAAAAAACAAGAAAGAGAAAGAGGGAAGCAAGAAAAACAACACAAAAATAGTAGCAGTAAGAAAGTGAGGAGTGAGTGTCACTTGGGCTTCTTCTGAGATATATGTCTTACTAGAGTTAGAATCCTAATGCCGATTAGCAAGTTCACACACACCGTCAATAATCTACTGGCTGAGCGGCCTATGCGACTCTATAGCCGTGTTTTTAGAAAAGGACATCACCACCCATGCTAGGATCGTATAGCCACACAACCAACCAAACATCCCACCATGTTGTCCAAGGAGATATCATGATGATCATCACTTTACCTTCTTCTGTGATCCCATCTCTTGAATCTGAGGTGACCGTAGCGTCTATGTGGCAGAGACTAACTTGGTAAGATATCCCGTGAAGATCACCGTTAAAGAAGTCTGTGCTGGGGTTATTGTTAAGACAATATCTCACATTGTACTGCAATCTCATGGACAAAACTTACGTAAATGGAAAGTCTTTGATATCGTCGGTCGTCTTTTTTATTTTCTTGAAGGAAGTAGATGAAATTTTGTTCATACTTGGTTATCTTGTGTGTCTTCAATAAAGGTCACATATCCCTATATATATAAAAGTCAGTGTATGTATGTACAAGGTATGTCCCATAAGTTCCCGGACTGGGTCCATAAAAAAAAGGTAAGATTTTTTATTTATTTTTTTATTAAAACTTTTCAAAGTAATCCCCCCTTGCTTCAACGCACCAGCGCCATCGTTTCTCCCAATTGTCGAAACAGTTTTTATAGGCCTCTTTTGGAATGCTCTTCAATGCCAGCAGCGATTTTTCTATTATGTCTTCCCTGGTGTCAAAATGTCTTCCTTTTAGAACTGCTTTGAGTTTGGGGAACAGGAAAAAGTCATTTGGTGCGATGTCTGAGGAATAGGGTGGTTGAGGTAGGATTTCTGTCCCGTTTTTCGCCAAAATACTCGTCACCAAGTGCGCTGTGTGAGGGCGGGCATTGTCATGGTGTAGGATCCAGTCACCATTAGTCCATTTTTCTGGCCTTTTTTTTCGAATCGCTTCCCTTAGGCGGCGAAGAATGCCCAAATACATTTCCTTAATAACTGTTTGGCCTGCAGGAAGATACTCGTGATGAACAATGCCCTTGTTATCCGAAAAAGCGACCAGCAACACCTTGTTTCTGGATTTCAATATCCTGGATTTTTTGGGTCTAGGCTCACCCTGACCTCTCCACTCGGCAGATTGACGCTTGGTTTCAGGGTCATAGCCATAGACCCATGTCTCGTCGCCTGTGATTATCTTGTCTTTCCATTCCGGATCCGTTCTTGTCATTTCCAGCATGTCCTCACAGGTTGCAAGCCGACACAGTTTTTGCTCATTAGTGAGGAATCTTGGGATGAATTTTGCAGGAGTCTTTTTGAGCCTCAAATCTTCGGTTACGATCCTTCCAATCGTTGTTTTAAAGATGCCTGTGTCTTGCTATAGCTCCAAGAAAGTGGTTCGAGGATTTTATTTTATCAAATCGGTGATTTTTTTGCACATTTTAATCAGTCCTTTGAAATTTTGAGCGTCCTTGACTAGGATCATCTTCAATGGAAATTCTGCCAGCTTTAAATCTAGAATGTCATTTAAAAACAGTTGTTCTCTTTGGGGTGTCATTGGGGAATGCTTTATTAAGCATTTCAAAAGTTTCGGTTGCTGATATTTGAAGTTTCACGCAAAAATCTATGCAAATCCTCTGCTTCAATTTTTGTTCCATCGTAAAATCGCCGCAGCGCAAGGTGTAACCTTTAAATAAATTAGAATAAATTTGGCGAACGCGCACGTACCGCCTCGATATTGGTACCACCGTGTTGCCAGATATCTTTTCTATAATAGATTGTCAAATTTAATTACATTTTTCATTTATTTATTTTTTTATGGACCCAGTCCGGGAACTTATGGGACATACCTTGTATGTGTGTTTGTTCCTATGTCGGCTATACACGTCTACAATACGTAACTAATCTGACTGAAATTTTAACAGTATATAGAGTAGAATCTGGAAAAACTTATAGTGAAAATTTCAGGTCTCTATCCCGAATATTCTTCGAGTTATTTGCAAATTGCGTTGCAAATTTGCCCTTTCGCTCGCAAGCAGCGCCTCTAGCGGTGAAGATGAGAGATAATATCAGTTGACCTAATGTACATGTAAAACGTGTTTTAACAGGACGTAGAGAAAAATCTGGAAGAGATATTTATCGGATTTTTAGCCAAGAAAAATTGAAATTGACAGGTTCTGGGCATAAATAGTTATTTTTTAGGTAAAAAATGATGATGACAATATTTCTGTATCATATTTGATTATCAGATACAAAATTATATCCGGAAAAATTCCAAAAAGCAGAGACCACGGGTGAAGCCAGTTCATTTTTAGTATGCAGGAACAAAATTCTAACAGAAAAACAATTATTCGAGCAGAAGACACAAAGCCAAATCATCTCTCTATAAAAATATCGCTTATCAGACACAAAGTTTGGAGCGGGACGTTTCACAAGAGTGACATCCACGGCGCCAATTTAAAATTGTTACGAATAGTATTTGAATAAAAACATTTAATCGGGTAAAACCCGGGCGTTGCCCGGGTCATTCGGCTAGTACATGATAAAAGGTACAACTTCCCTAAGTTTATAAAAGCATAGTTCGCCATTCCTGTCAAAACCAGACGCCATCTATTGACCGTCGCTGCAAACTTGCGGACTCGGGTCGGTGACAAAGCCATAACACCAGCTTTGGAAAACTGAGAAGCATCCATCTGGAGACCATGGTTTGATGAGAGAGGCACCCTATGTTTTTGTAGATCAATTTCCTACCGTAAAATTTTCCATTGATGTCTTAAGTTCTGTCAATGAATGTACTACAACAAGAAGAGGCTGAAATGGTAGAAATAGTATACATCGTGAAAAAATAGTACAAATGTGATATTGTACTGGGATAAGGTGCATAATTATGAAAAAAGGGCATCTCCTTATCGTGCAACTGAAAGTTGCTGATGACTTTCGCCATCTATCGGAATAAATATCAACCATTCTCGTTTATTAAATTAAAAATAAACGAGAATGGTTGATATTTATTACGATAGATGGCGCAAGCCATCAGCAACTTTCAGTTGAACGATAAGGAGATGCCCTTTTTTCATTAGTATACATCGTGGCATGGATACTGAACACTACGATGAGGTCTGATGTCCCCAACAAGACAACGTTCAAGCAGTACCACAAGATTACCATTGTCTGGAGAAATGTTCGTGATGAAGGAACCCGAAACGGATATCTTGATTTTGGAATTCTTTCCCTTTGTGGAAAAAAGGTATAAAAGAGTGAAATTGTATTGAGGGATCAGGTTTATATAAATTAAGAAAACAAAAAAACAATCTCCTGATCACGTACTTTAGAATTACTGATGGCCTACGCCATCTATCGGAATAAATATAAACTAATTTATTCCGACAGATGGCGCAAGCCATCAGTAACTCAAAGTTGCACGGTAGGAGATGCTTTTTATTTTCCTTTGCTTTATTTTTCTTTTCTTAAAAATTAATTTTCAGATTAAAATAAATTCCTCGATCATTCCAAACCTTTATATTTTCAGAGACCTTTCAATACAAATTAGAAAAAAACTTTATTTCATCCTTACACTAAATTCGGTATATAGAAAAAAAAAATTAAAATTACTTACAATTATAAAAAGTCGGTGGATGAGAGGGTAACACCCTCGATTCCCGACAGTCATGAACCGAGATTGAATCCCGCATTAAAATTTGTTTAATATGTGAATAACCTTCACATATTATTCACTGTTTCAATTATCATGAACTAGGTTGCTCTTGCTGAGCGGTACCTATTAATGTGATTTTGAACCAGGTTACTTACAATTAGAGATTCAGTGGACGAGTGGGTAACACCCTCGATTCCCGACAGACATGAACCGGGATTGAATCCCGTGTTAGACCCTTTGTTTTAATATGTGAATAACCTTCACACATATTATTCATTGTTGTAAATATCATAAACTAGGTTGCTCTTTTTGAGCGGCACTTTATTCTTTATTTCGACTTAGAGCGCTATGTCCCCCTAGGGACACTTGAACCTTTAAACATAAACAAAAGTAACTTAGTACAAAAGTAACACTTAGTAAAGTTATTATGGAACAAGAAGAAGAACAAGATTACTTACAATTAGTTATAATATCAGCCGATAGATGGCGCTAGGCAGCAGTAAAATGATTGATAAAGCATATCCCTTAGAGATTGCTAATAGACAACAGCGGTGGGCGGCAACTCTGCTGAAAAAGACGACCTCCAACGGTGACACGTTGCATAAGCGGATTATGATAATGAAGCAAGTTTGTTTTTTATTCGCTCCTTTTGAATTTTACCAAAGTTGGTCTAATTATGGGGTAGTTTAATTCTCAGAAAAACATCAATTGTTATATCTAGCTAGCTCTATGTAGAGCGATTGGCAATCTCTCAACGAGAGAAATAAATAGGATTCATTTTGCTGTTGTTGGGGAAATTGACCCGTTTATTTTACCTGATTGAACGGGAAAATTTCAAAAAATGACAAAAACCAAATCTATACATATTTTTCTTTTTAAATAACTTTTGCAGAGAAGGGTTTAAACATCCCCTCTTTTTACGATATATATACGTTTATAAATCCTGAAAAAAAATTATAATAATAGTCATGAAAAAAAGAAAGATGATTTTTCCATATAGTTACCGGAAAAATTTCCATCTATATACATATTAACTAAATAATACTGATAATATCAATAATTATACAAATTTCGTCCTCCTGTTTGCATATTACATATATATATATATATGTATATAGTACCTAGTCCTAACATAATAACTACCCAGTGTCACGCCATCTTTAGATTAAGGAGATTCCTCCGAAAGCTCCATTAGTTTTTGTCTTCCTCTATATAGTTATATGTCCTAGATTTTTATGTTAAAAATCGACCTAAATATAAATTATATTAATATTGTTTAATCATTGAGAGAGACCATTAATGTATTTAATATTATTTGACCATTGACCATGTGATATAGTTAATATTATTTGATCGATAAACCATTTAATATTATTTGACCATGTAATATATTTAATATTATTTGATTATTGATCACGTAATACATATTTAATATTATTTGACCATGTAATATATTTATAATTATTTGATCATTGACCATGTAATTATATTTAATATTTTTGACTATTGACCATCATGATGATGATTCTGTAAATTTAAGGACATCCTTTATTAAAATTTTACACAAATAAATTTACTGGCAATGCGTTTCTTTTTTAAAATCTCTACAGACCTTACTGCAATGATATGATTTAATGAATGAGAGGGCTTGGCTCATCAGTAGTGAACCCTCTCAGCGGTTTCGCCAAATTAATCTCTAGACCGCTCTACTATTGTATTGGACTGGTTTTGTTATATACCCTGCATTTTCTATGGAAGGCAGCTAAATGGTGTTTAGTGAACTATGGACATAAGCTTATAGGTTATATATTTTAAAATAGAGATTTTAAAAAAGAAACGCATTGCCAGTAAATTTATTTGTGTAAAATTTTAACGATAGAGGGCAATAAAATTTAATTTACATCCTTTATTGTTTCTAAATATAAGAGAGGAAGTGTAATATGTAATATTAGTGCAAAATATTAATATATGAATGCTATTTTTGAATACTAATATAGTGATACATAACTGCCGGGAGGAAATTGATCTATGAAAGCATAGGGCGCGTCTCCCGTCAAATTAAACGTCAAAACTTGACGCCATCTATTTTTGACGTTTAAATTGACGAAAGAGGCGCCCTACGCTTTCATGTGTGAACAAATATATAAATGATACCAATTCTTTCTCTACGTAGCCTTGATAGCAAAGCACGTATGCAAATTAAATGATAACTAGGCATATTTTAATCTCACATCAACGCGGAGAATCACAAAGAGAATTTTCTCTGAGAACTCTAATGAAAAAAAAAGGAAATAATTGAATTTACATTAGTGTTATGTAATATAATTTTTTTTAATGTTCGGCATTAATTTAAAATTTGTTCAATCCACAAAGGAAGTTACACAAACCCTCCACAATTAGAGAAGTTTTAGGAGAGGAACGCAAACATCATTTAGAGTTTTTATTAAAACCACCACGGAGTTTTCCAAAAAAAAAAACTTGTTTGACGGAGGTTTATTTCATTGAGAGAGCGGCATGGGTTTCTTTGAATAGAACTTTTTTATTATTTTCGCTGCTCTTTTTTTATATTTCTTGTGGAATGTGTACGTTGAGGGATCTAACGTTTTACTTTGGTGTGTTAAAAATGGATAAAAATAGAATGGAGAACTGATATTTTTGTTGGAGTTTTGACACCCATGATAATACACTTGTATACTCGTTCACAATAGTAAAATACATTAATAAATGGAACTACGCTATGTTTTAGTCTTTTTTATTCTTATTCCACATTTGTAACTTACTTGTGTTGACATTAATTATCATATAAGTTCAACACTGTTAACTTTTTACCAATCACATTTGAGTTCAACCTAGTTAGTTTAATTTATTTCAACACACAAAACGCGATATCCCAGCTAGGGATAATTGCGTCGATTTACATTTTTTTAAAAAACAGAAACAGTTATAAACATATTATACAAGAAAAGGTAATCAAAAATAAAAAGAGAAACAATAATATATATTAGGAACCTGAACCTTTTTGGTTAGAAAGATAATTATAAATATATTTACAAATATAGTTAAATCTATGATAATTCTCTCTGCTATTTACAAATTGATATAGATATACAACATTGTCTGTTGTCTAGCGGTGAAGTTAGTTCGCGCGTTTGGTCTGGCTTAAGAAAGTCGCCGGCAACATTTTCCCTCATATTTTAATTTTCAAATAGAATTTTACATATTAATAAAATTAAGTAAACAAGAGTTTATATTATGATTCATTAGCACGCCATATGTTATGAAAATTTGAAACTATTATAGACGCGTATAATTATTTTTAAAAATTGAACAATTTCTACAGCTTTTACTGCAATGGAAAAATTAAGTGAGGGCCTGGCTCATCAGTGGTGAACTCTTCCAGAGTTTGATCAAAATTGGTGATTTATTATTTTAAACATTTGTACAGTTATTCACGAATGTTCATTTGTGGCAAGATACTATTCCTTCAACTTACCGAGGGGACCAATTAATATTGATTTTATTCAACTTATCGAGTATTTTTCAAGGGACCGGGAAACCATTTCAAATTAACAAGTTTCAAATTATCGAAAGTCGACTGTATATATATTTAACGCTACTCTACAGCCCTCATTTTGGAATGATAAAAAAATTGAAGGAGCGAGGGCATGGCTCATCAGTGGTGAACCCTCCCAGCTGTTTTTTTTTTAATCCAATAATCTCCAATTATCAGCGATAATGGCGCTAAGTTGATGATATTTTAGAAGATAAGATTTACAAGTAGTATTGAGGGAGAAATTGAGAGAGAATTGTAAAAATCTGATACAGCAAAAAGTATTATTTTTTCTCTATAAAAGCCATATATGTAAACAGATAATACTATTTGAAAAGGGATAAAATAAAAATTTGGACAAAAAGTTACTTTTTATTTGGGGGTTTTGCAAGCTTTCAAGCAAATATTGCCTTTCAACGGGCACAGATACTATTGTGTACTATATCAAAATGGTCTTTTTACAAAAATAATTGAAAAAAAAAATTGTTATTGGCATGTGCCCGCGCGGGAGCGTGTTCATGGGTAACTATTGCTCACATTTAGTACTATAAGTTGCATATCGCCTGGAGCAGTATATTATCAAAAGTACAAATTCGTGAGGCGAAGAGTTTCTTGAAATGCTCGAAAGCTCGGATAAATAAATAAATAAAAGATTATAAGAAACTCTTGTCTTATCACGGTTTTTGTACTTTTGATAATATATTATACTATTAAGAAAAAGGCATCTCCTTATCGTGCAACTGAAAGTTGCTGATGGCTGGCGCCATCTATCGGAATAAATATCAACTATTCTCGTTGATTTTTAATTATTCCGGAATTGGTCAAATACCCATTCTTGATTAATCAAGAAAAGCTAACCACGGACGCGTTTCGGGCTGTTGGCCCTCATCAAGAATGGGTATTTGGCCAATTCCGGAATAATTAAAAATCAACGAGAATAGTTGATATTTATTCCGATAGATGGCGCCAGCCATCAGCAACTTTTAGTTGCACGATAAGGAGATGCCTTTTTCTTAATTTATGCACCTTATCCCAGTACAATGTTACATTTGTACTATTTTTTCACATATAATACTATATATAAAAAAAGAATGTCATATTTTGGATCAATATAATTATTTATTAAAATATATTTCCGATATTTCGATTAGGCTGTTCTCCTGTTCTAGGAAGTTTGAATTCCTACATTCCTATCAGCAACATTCAGTTACACAATCAAGTGGAGTCCTTTTCATATATTATATCACAATATTATCCTTTTCTTCTTATCTGCTTTTAAACTTTTTTTTAAAACATGCAATTTCTGTGTTGTCGAAATGCAGAGTATACCTTAATTGAGAGATATTTTTCAATGTAAAAATAATAAATACCTTCTACAGAATCTTTCGTTTTATTTTACTTCTCCATATCGTATTTTGCAATTATCATTTGAATTAGGCCTAAAATGAAACAACAGAAACAAAACAAACGACAGCTAATTCAAACTACAATGAATCGCTTTTAACTAAAGCCACGTTAATAGATTTTTTTTTAACACTTATTACACCAAACAAAACTTTAAAACGGCATTTAAAATTTTTGAAAATAGAGCAATCCATGAGAATAAATCTTTAATCAAAAAGGAATATATTGGATCAAAAAATAATTTATTTTACCAATATTTCAGCTGGCTGAACGCCAACCTTTATCAAGGTATTATAACATATTTTTTGTGGCGCTGAGTTTGTTGTTGACACACATTAAATATGTTATAACACCTTGATAAAGGTTGGCGTTCAGCCAACTGAAATATTGGTAAAATAAATGATATTTTGATCCAATATATGGTATTTAAAATAAAACAAAAATTTGAAATTAATATTTGATTTTATAAACGAGATACCTAATTAAAAATTATACGATTTTTAATAAAAACGCAAACGATTAAAATAAATATGCTTTATAATGTATATATACATTAAATAGAAAATTCAATAATACTTTTAACAAAATTTGCCTTTTTGATCTTAAAAAAAAAAGAAGGAAAAATTTATTTATATCAAAAGAGATAATATTTTCGGAATGTCATTGATTTTCGAGTATGAAAGGGAAACGTATCTTATTCGTTTTTTTTTTTTTATTTCTCTACTGTAATTCTTGAACTTTCTAAAAAAAACGGTTAGTAAAATTTAATAAACTGTTTGGAGCACATTTTTGTTGCCATGGTATTAATAAACGTTACATTTAATAAAAAATGAAATATATTTCCTGATAAGATTATTATATTTAGATTGAGTATGTATATTAGAATCAATATTTAAAAGGTTTTATATTAAGATTATGTATATTTTAATGAATCGTGATCTCTTTCATTAAATAGTTTTAAAATACGAAAAATTATAAAGAGTTGAAAGCATATATTTAAAATATATGAAATTCTAAAATAAAAGGCATTAAATATGTCAGATATAATTTGGGTTTTAAATATATATATAATGTAAAATAGATATTTTTAATGTTAATATTGAAAATATTTTCTGTATATTTTTAAAATATACTTAAAATATATAATATCAAAAGAATTTTTAAATTTCGCAAAGACACAAATAATAAAAAGTGTATTTTCAAAAAGTGTATTATTGAGATTGATTGATTGAAATAAAAATGTACTTTACCTAAAAGTATAAACGCTACTATTATAAATTTAATTTTTATGCAACGAATTAAAGCTTCGAGTCAGTCTTCAAAATAATGATAAACAACAATAATGATGATAAGACAGCATTTCGTCTGCGTTTTATTTCTAGTATATATTTTTAAATTTATTTTTTGCCTTGGTATATTTGAATGTATATATTTAGAAAAATAAATATATAAAACTATTAAATAAATTGGTATTTTAAAAATCAAATATAATTCGATTTTAAAATAAAAAATTCTTTTATTTCTTAAATATTTTAAAAGTTCAAAAAAATAAATTGAGAAAAAAAAGTTTGGGCAACTCTACTAGAGCGTATAATTTTAAAAGATGATGAAGTGTGGGTGGGGATTTGATTTTTAAAACTATTTAAAATGTAAAGAAAATTGCATATATAAATTTAAATGATTTATTTTTAAAATACATATTAACATGTTTTTTACAATAAATAAATAAAAATGACCGAATTTATGCATCTCTTTGTATAAATTATTTATTTTTAAATTTTATTTTAATGTTCTTTTAATTGGGGGAAAAATATATAGTCTTTGAAATAAATATTCAAAATAGGATTTAAAAATGGCATTCTCAAATATCATAGTTTTTTAACGATACACATACACCCACACACAAAAAAATATTATTCACTGCTCATAATAAAAAAAAAAGTTTTTTTTAAATAAATGTTTAACTTGATCGCAAGGCATGTATTTTTTCATTTTTAACCAAACTAGTTCATTCCTTCTGTATAGAACTTTGAATAAATGTAAAGATTCTGATAACCGAATTGATTTTTGTTGTTTTTGAATAACCAGAGAGTAAAAAAATATTAATAAATATACAAAAAATTGATAAAAATCCTAATCATATATATATATGCAACTATTTATCCTGAATTTGAACCTTTTGCTTTGGAAAGTGTATTTTTAGTCAAAAGTCAAAAATATTCTCCGGAATTGAGGTATAGTAACCACATTCATCCTGATGTTATAAATTACATATTCAGTATACACTCATGAACAAAACTTAAGGAAGTTGTACCTTTTAGCATGTATATCGGGACAATAATTCTGAAAGTCACTATAGTGACCTTTATTGAAAACACACGTGATAAGTGTGAACAAAATTGTTTGTCTCCTTCAAGACCGGCGACATCAAAGACTTTCCACTTCCTTAAGTTTTGTCAATGAGCGTATATGCAAATATTGTCAATGTATACATAAGATGACATGATCAGTATATAATGAAGAAGTCTTGAGAATAATTGAAAGAAGAACTTGTTAAAGTATTCAGAAAAAGAAGAATGGGATGGTACATATGTAAATAGGATTGAAGAAGGTTCTGGAAATGTATGGAAAGAGAACGGTAGGAAGAATTGGAGTGGATGGGAAGAAACTATGAAGAAATAAAGATATTGAATATATCAATATATCGGGGTAACTGCAATACGTTTCTTTAGTAAGTTGCTATTGGCAAGCTTTTAGCTCGTGATCAGAGGCTCACAATACCTACAATTTACATATTTTAAAAGTTTTGCTTTAGCTCTGAAATATATAATATGTATTTACTGTGATACCAAATATATCGAAAAGAATTTGTAAAGATATATTTGGTATAAGTATATTAGTTTTTAAGGATAAATATTTAATGTATTTTAGATTTTAGCGAAACTTTTTAAATATGTAAATTCCTTCTACGCCTCTCTCTATTGCAATTATCCTGATTGGTATATATTGTGTTTCTACGTTTGCAGAAGTAGAATTTATTTTTAGAATCTTTAGTCAAAATAAATAAATAGGGATGGTGCTACGAGGACACCTGCTGAATATTAGAGAAGATGAAAATATGCAAATGTAGAGCTCTACAATTGAAGCATGGGTTGTGTTAGGTGAGGGGCGCGTCAAAGATGGAAGCAAGGCTTGTAGAGCTCTACAATTGAAGAATGGGTTGTGTTGTCAGAGAGGTGAGGGGCGTGTCAAAGATGGAAGCAAGGCTTGTAGAGTTCTACAATTGAAGAATGGGTTGTGTTAGATGAGAGGCGTGTCAAAGATGGAAGCAAGGCTTGTAGAGCTCTACAATTGAAGAATGGGTTGTGTTGTCAGATAGGAGAGGGGCGTGTCAAAGTTGGAAGCAAGGCTTGTAGAGCTCTACAATTGAAGAATGGGTTGTGTTGTCAGATAGGTGAGGGGCGTGTCAAAGATGGAAGCAAGGCTTGTAGAGCTCTACAATTGAAGAATAGGTTGTGTTAGGTGAGGGGAGCGTGTCAAAGATGGCAGCAAGGCTTGTTAAATAAACACTTTATTTGTAAGCAAGGCGCGCGAGAGAGGAAATACAAAACCGCAGCCTACACTGGGATATCACGGAGCAGCTTCGGGTCAACAGTCCGCCGCAGGTTTCCCGTTGTGGTGGGGGATGGACTTGAAGGTCCAGGTGGCGTGCCGCGCCGCGCTGGGAGGCCGCCACCGGCACCGCAGGATCCTCCAGAAGGCGCGTTTGAACGTCCTGTTAAAGATGGTGTAGATGAGAGGATTGATGGTGGAGGAGAGGTAGCCCAGCCAGAGGAATGTGGTCTCGAGGTAGGTGGGGAAGTGCTCCGGCCCCTCCGCCGCGAAGAGGACGTTTAGCACGAAGAATGGCGCCCAGCACAGAATGAAGGAGAAGAAGACGACGCCGAGGACCTTGGTAGCACGCTGCTCCGTCATGACCTGCGAGGTCCGTGAGCCGCCCACGAAGTACCTACTGCCGGGGTGACAGGACCTGAAGGCCCGTTTGACGGTCTTTCCGTCGTCCCGCTGCCGGCGGATGAAGATGATCCTGCGCGGGGACGTTTTGTCGGCCAGGAACTTGGCCTTACGGCTCAGAAGCCGCACAGTCAGCACGTACGCCACCACCATGACCACCATGGGCAGGTAGAAGGCGCAGAGAGACCCGAACACAAAGAAGAAGCGGTTGTTGATGGCGCAGGTGTCGGGGGCGGGTTGGACGTTGGAGGGGTCGAGGGCGGCCATGACAGTGATGGGGGACGTGATGGCCCCCGCCGCCAGCCACACCAGGGCCACCCGAGCAGCTACAGCCCCCGAGCCCCCTTGCCGTGCCCCCAGAGGGTTACGTATCCCCACATAGCGACCTACAGAGATCCAGCACATGTGCAGGATGGAGGAGGAGCATGCTAGCACGTCGCATGTCACCCACACGTTGCACACGCCGGCTCCGAACTGCCACGATCCTGCCACACACGCACACACATGTTGCACACGTCGGACACAAACTGCCACACGCACACACACGTTGCACACGACAGCTCATACACACGGAAATGCGAGACAACCAACCAACCTCATTTCAGAAACACAATAGCATACTGAATGTCTGTCAACGGAAACTTCGGTCTCTAGGAGATTGTTTGAAACAGTCGAGTTGAGGAATGCTAAACTAGATGCTTGGTTGAAAACACTGCGCAAAAATCTTGGCAATCTTGGTTAATTAGTATGTAAATAAAGTAAGTAAAGGAGCTTCTCTACTTACTTTATTTTCATACTAATTTGATCAAGATTAGAGTTAATCTATAAAAAATCTTGGTTAATCCCCAAAAAGATTAGCTTTCGGGCATACGCCCTTCATAAAATCATGGCTACAGAATAAACCGAAGAATTCAATAAGTTCCAACTTCATATATTATTATTAGATAATAAAAAGGCATATAATGGATTTTTAATAAAAGATTTATTTTCCAAAATTTCGGTTGGCTGAACGCCAAACCTTTATCAAGGCTTATATAAAGGTTTAGCGTTCAGCCAACCGAAATATTGGCAAATAAATCTTTTATTAAATCCATTATATGCCTTTTTATTATCTAATGATTAAAATATGGATTGCTCTATTTTCAAAACGATATATTATTATGTAATAGTGGCTAGATGAAAGGCAAAGGTTTTTGGCCTATTTTGGATCAATACACAAGAAACTCCCCAAATGATGTTAACTGCCTCAGCGTGGCGGGGAAGTGACCCTGGGCAGGACAGTATGTCTGGAGGCTTGTAAGACCACCCTAGGTATGAAGGCTGCTGTCCTACTAAGCCCAACTTCTTCATCTCCTTTCTCATCAGCGAGGTTTGTACCACCCGAGTCCAACTTGGCTCATAGTTCCTTCGCCAAAGATTTCGTTGAGATAACGGAACGACTACATTCCAACCTTCCTCGAAGTGATATAATGTGGAGAATTGGGATATGTGATTCTTGGTACGCGGTTTCATTGTTTGAAAAGAGAAGAGCATTATTTCCATTTAATATTAAAAGAAAGTCCAGAGTTTAAGGAAACAGAAAAATGGCTCAAGAATGATGCAACGTCCCAATAACACTTTCATCTGATACCAGCTAACCAGACTCTAGTTACATAAAAAAAAAAAAAAAACATAAGACGCCACAACTCGTATTGTTTACTTGATTAAAGAACCTTTCGGACAATCCCTTCGTCAGCTAACTAAACGTTGTCGGCAATTACTCCCAGCCTCTACCTGTGAGCACACGTTAAAGAAGAATGACGTTTGGTCAAGATGGCACGGTGGGAGAGCTGTGAGTGGTTGGACCATCAGGAAATTACAGCAGCCAATCATCTGTCTTGTTTAGCTGTCGGAGCAATTGGATTGGTCGTCTTCACCCACCAATGATAATAGATTACCAGCGTATATACATGTCATATAATGACGTCCTATATATATATTGGGGCATACGATTGTATATGCAAATTGTTATGAATTAAATACGATTCCATGCAATTGGGATACAAAAAAAATAAGAAGATTTAGGCTTAATCTTACTTAGAATGCTCGTCAGTCAACATGCACCAAGCACTCTTTACTGGAGAGAGCTCATTGGATTATCACACAAGGCACGGCTCAGTGACCGGTTTCATCCGGTTTGACCGAATATAAACGCAGCCACTTTCAACAGGGAACGGAAGACGAGCAGGGTTCCAAACGGCTTAGCTTCCTTAAAAATTCCTATTGGTCTCACCACAAGCTTGAAGCTCAACTTATGTAAATTAAGATTCTTGTTGTGTCCTTGGTTACTGCCACTGGTGATTGATTCTACAGCGAAGCATCGTTTCTTCAGTCAACTGGATCTCTACGCCATCCTGTCGCCGTATTCCAACCTAGTCATCTTTTACTGTTCCTTTAGGCGACGTTGGGCAGGGGAGGGAGGTTTTAGGCTTAGAGAGGGCAGGAAGGATATACACTCAGCGAATCAGTGGATGGGTAGAACATTCAGAGCAAACACCGTCTACATCAAACTAGAGAGCATAAAACCGACGCTTTCTTCCCAAATAGGAAGCAGTTATCTCTGATGCTGCCTGACTTCTCACTGAACCGCCAATATTGTTTCCTAAACTGGCGAAACCGCTGGGAGGGTTCACCACTGATGAGCCAGGCCCTCCTATTAATTTTTTCCATTGCAGTAAGGGCAGTAGAAATTGTTTAATTTCAAAAAGACAAACAACAACAACAATAGCCTTTATTGGGCACACGTGCCATACAGAATTCTCCCTGTAGGATAAAATAAATAAATAACAGATTAGCATCATAGTTATATACAAGTATTGGGTATTGACCTCGACCAATTATCGAGTTGGATCCGGTATTTCAAAAAGAATCTTACGCGTTTAAAATAGTTTCGAATTTTGATAACAGATGACGCGCTAGTGCATCGTAATTTAAATATTGTTTCTAATAGCCACCAGCCAGGATCCGATCTCTGCTCCACGAATGGTCCTCTGTGCTATCGGTAACACAATTTCAACCTAACTTGGTCCTTACATCATTCTGTATGGCCTTACGTCGATTGTACCACGGGTCAAGTGAGGATGGCAATCATATGTACCATAATAGACACCTCTCCCTTTAATTACGCATTAAAACAATACAATATGTTCAACACTCCATTAAAAATATTTGAAGATGGTGAGAAGGAACGAGTGAAAACACCAGTTTTCGGCAAATTCAGGTATACAGGTTGTTGGCTTTTGTATGAATTTGCCAAAACTAGTGTTCTAGCTCAACCTTTATCACCACCTTTAAGTTTTTTTTTTGGTACAAGGGTGATAAACATAATGGAATGTTTTAATGGATTTTAATGTGAGAAAGGTTCCAATTTTGGTACATATATATAATATCTATATATATATATAAATGAATGTCTGTCTGTGTGTGTGTACTCTATAGATTCAAAAACCGTACATCCATTCGCCGTGAAATTTTGGGATATTATTAGGTATATCCCCGGAAAGGTTTTTGAAAAATAATTTCTTGAATATCTTCAATATCCTTAGAGTTATTTGCAGATTTGTAGCTTTAACTCGCAAGCAGCGCCACCTTGCGACGGAGATAGGCTTAGGTCTGCCCTACCCCCTGTCGAGAGAATGGAATCGTCCGGCCGCCGGCCGGATGGACAGTCCAAGTTCCCACCGACCAATCAGAGGGATCGAGAGGTCCTGGCGCGCGGGGGCAGAGTTGGTGACACAGCTGTGCCAAGTAGACAAGAAAAAAGCCTCGCGGGTGACCTCCGGGAACTTCGTCCATCTTCCATAAACGACCATGATTTTATTCAACTTATCGAGTATTTTTCAAGGGACCGGGAAAATATGTTCACTAGATAAAACGATGATTTTGTAATGTAGAAAATTAGGAAAGACAAAATTCAGGATGACACGGCACACAGGGACCGGGAAAAAATTATCACTTTATCGAGAGATTCAAATTTACGAGTTTCAAAATATAAAAAAATATATATTTTTTTTTATAAGTTTATAGAGAATTGTTTTAACAAATGTTCAAGGGACCGGGGAAAATGTTCACTAGATAAAACGATTATTTTGTAATGTAGAAAATTAGGAAAACAAAATTCAGGATGACACGGCACACAGGGATCGGGAAAAAATGATCACTTTATCGAGAGATTCAAATTTACGAGTTTCAAATTATCAAAATATATCTATTATTTTTTTATAAGTTTATAGAGAATTGTTTTAACAAATGTTCGTTAGAAAAACCTTTACTCGGGTAAAACCCGGGCAAAGCCGGGTACATCCGCTAGTTAGATAATAAAAAGGAATATATTGGATTGAATAAAATATTTATTTGCCAAACTTCGGCTGGCTAAACGCCAACCTTTATCAAGGCATTACATTTTTGTATAAAATTAGCAAAAATTTGGCAAATAAATCTTTTAATCAATCCAATAAATGCTTCTTTATTGATTAATGAATTAAGTATGGATTGCGCTATTTTCAAAACAATATATATATAATATATGAAAACTTTTTATCTTTTTCCTAACATGTGGTATTTATCAAAATTCGAAACTATTATAGACGCGTATGATTTTTTAAAAAATAAACAATTTCTACTATCCTTACTGCAATATGGGAGGGCCTGGCTCATCAGTAGTGAACCCTCCCAGCGGTTTCGCCAATTTAATCTACCATACCGCTGAGTTTAACCAGTGAGTTGGTTGGAATAACCGTTTAACACAACTCGGGTTCTAACCCGCGTGAATAAACAACATTTTC
This sequence comes from Cordylochernes scorpioides, assembly GCA_030710605.1. Lineage (NCBI taxonomy): Eukaryota > Metazoa > Arthropoda > Arachnida > Pseudoscorpiones > Chernetidae > Cordylochernes > Cordylochernes scorpioides. The sequence goes on from CP092880.1 coordinate 63,689,704, forward strand.
ATAAATTTACCTCTACCTGCTGTCTTACTTTTGCACTAGTCCAACCTCGCTAGTGTTTGCACGTAACCAAACCCTCTAAGTGGAAACGTCGATTCTACATGTATAGAGGAGGTGTGTATATTCAGGTTCTAGAGCCCGGGCACTTGACGTAAAACTTCCCCAGTCCGTTCATTAAATCAACTTTAGAAATGCGGTAAACATCTGGCAAATCCTTACAGACGGTAACAACATTTGGGCGCCAATTAGACAACGTTCGCCCAAACTTTCTGCCCGCGTCTGCTGCGGTGGCAAATTAGGCTTAAGGCGGTAATAATTCGAAACACGGCGGCGAACATTTTCCCCACAAATTAATCCAAGTTTGGACCGCGTGTAATTGCCTACGTGCAGCCAACCGTGTTAGTTAGGATAACCGCACCCACAAAACTTCCCACATATATCATTCATCCGAACAACCGATGGAACAATTCTGTCTAACGCTACAACTTACTAGACTCGATGAAGCTGCTCCTGAAATTCTCTATTCGCCCATAAGATGAAGGACAGCATGCGCTAGATGTTAAACAAGTTTCGCCCTGTCCGATTTTTGCACTAGTCCAACCTCACTAGTGTTTGCACGTTACCAAACAGGACTCTGACACCTTCTGTGTGTAAACGTCTATCTCAATAACCCGCCGTGTGTAGAGGACAGGGAAGTGAGTATACAGCGGGCAATGTGGATGATAAGCCGAACCTGGAGAATTGCTAGGAAGACGGCTAGAATATAGCGAGGACAGAAGACAAGGATAGGATCGGGAACGGTCTTAAGAATGGTCTAGGTAGTAGACACAAGACGAGAACACAGAAGGGCTTATAAGTAGCACAAAAGTATAAAGGACAAGTATAGGTCCCTAAGCAAACATACATTTTAGATGGCAAGTAGAGAGGACATGTATAGGTCTCTAAGCACACCCAATTTAGATGGCAAGTAGAGAACAAGGAAAGGTCTCTAAGTAGTGAAGTAAGCATAGAAAAGACAAGTAAAGAGGACAAAGAAAGCGCCCCGCTAAGTACACACCCAATTTAGATGGCAAGTAGAGAACAAGGAAAGGTCTCTAAGTAGTGAAGTAAGCATAGAAAAGACAAGTAAAGAGGACAAAGAAAGCGCCCCGCTAAGTACACACCCAATTTAGATGGCAATTAGAGGACAAGAGAATGTCTCCAAGAAGTGCAGTAAGTATAGAAAGAGGGCCTCTAAGCACAAACAAAGAGGGCAAGTATAGAGGACAAGGGAAGGCCTGTAAGAAATGCATTAAATAAAGAGAGAAGACAAGAAAGAAGGCCACTAAGCACACACACAATTTAGATGGCAAGGTAGAGAGGAGAAGGAAGATTCTCTAAGAAATGCAGTAAGTATATAGAGAAAATCCAAGTAGAGGACAAGAAAGAACTTCTAAACAAAAACAATGTAGATGAGAAGTAGAGAACAAGGGAATGTTTCTAAGAACTGCAGTGAGTATAGAGAGCAAAGATAAGTATAGAGGACAAGAAAGAGCCTCTAAGTACACACAATTTAGATAGCAAGTAGAGAGATTCTCAAAGATATGCATTAAGTGTAGAGATAGAATCCAAGTAGAGTGCCACTAAGCACACACACAATTTAGACGGCAAGGTAGAGAGGACAAGGGAAGATTCTCTAAGAAGTGCAGTAAGTATATATACCATGGTATATATACAAGGTGTGTCCAATAAATAATGAGACCGGTCAAAAACAAAGAAAAAATGAAATGATATATATATATTTTTTAAAGTCTATTAAAAAAATAGAAAGCTTCAGCCACACTGCGGTATATTACATCACGTGATTGCGCGCGCAGTCGATAAATCGTAAGCTTGTAAAAAGAACGCCTTGCATAACAACTTCTAATTTGTAATGAATAGAAAATTCGAACAACGAATTTGTATTAAATTTTGCTACAAAATTAGGAAATCGGCTTCAGAAACTTTTGATTTGTTGAAATTGACATTTGGAAATGAAAATGTATATAAGCCCACCACATTTAGATGGTTTTCACGATTTAAAAATGGAATGGAATCGGTGAAAGATGAGAAGCGTGTTGGACGTCCAATTCTGCACAGGAACCCTGAAAAGGTGAGCCAAATTTCAAATTTGATAAAAGAAAATCCACGAATAGGGTTACGGGACATTGAAGAAGAAACAGGGATATCAAAATCATTAATTGGATCGATAATTAAAGAAGACTTGCAGTTAAAGAAGACACCTTTAAAATTTGTCCCTAAAATGCTCACAATCCAACAAAAGGAGAATCGCGTTGAAGTTGCCAAAAAAAAAAAAATGCTTGAAATGGTGGAAGAAAACCCTAATTGGAAGGAAAAAGTAATAAATGGAGACGAGACATGGGTTTACGGGTATGACCCGGAAACAAAACGCCAATCCATGGAGTGGAAAGGAAAAGATGAACCAAGAACGAAGAAATCCCGACTTTGCAAGTCAAAAAACAAAGTCTTATTGGTCACGTTCTTTGACATAAAGGGAATTGTACATTATGAATATCTAGAGAAAGGTCAAACAATCAATAAGGAGTCTTATTTAAACATTATGAGACATGAAGGTGAATCAATTCGTCTGAAAAGAAGTGAAATGTGGATTTCCAAAAATTGGATTATCCATCATGATAATGCACCACCACACACCGCAGTCACTGACTTATTTGGCTAAATACGGCATCCAAATACTTCAACAACCTCCCTATTCCCCAGACCTAGCTCCAAATGATTTTTTTTCTCTTTCCAAAACTCAAAATGGCTCTAAAAGGAAGGAGATTTGACACTAGAGAGTCCATCATAGCGGATTCGAAAAAGGTCTTGAAGAACATCCCGAAAGATGCCTTTTCTAAATGTTTTAAATCATGGGAGAAGAGATGGAAATTATGTATAGATGCGGGAGGGGACTATTTTTAAAAATACTAATACATTTTTTTTAATCATTCTATTTTTCTTTATTTTTGACCAGTCTCATTATTTATTGGACACACCTTGTATATAGCCAAGTAAGCACAAACACAGACACACAGAGAGCAGGATGTCACATAGATAGGACAAGGGAAGATTCTCTAAGAAGTGCAGTAAGTATATATATATATATAGCCAAGTAATCACACAGAGAGAGCAGGATGTCACCCACCGTAGAGACCATCCAAGATGGCGAAGGGCATGACGGCCAGACAGACCAGGAGGTCCGCTACGGCCAGACTCAGCAGGAAGTAGTTGGTGACGTTGTGGAGCCGTCGCTCCAGACAGATCGCCAGACACACCAAGACGTTGCCCAGGACTCCTGCCAGCGCCACCAGTCCCAGCAATAGGAACATCCAGTGGAGCGGGGGTTCCGGACTGTTGGAGTCCAGGCCCAGCTTAGTCCGCTGCTCTTCTGGACTCCTGAAGCTCGCGTTGGGAGGCAGGATCTGAGTTCCCATGTCAAGCATCTCACAACCCACTCCTGAATCTTAAAAAATAAAAAACGCTCTTAAAAATAAATATTTTCTTTTTTAATAATCTAAAACACGTCTATTCATGGTCAAAGAAAATATATTTAATAATTATTTGCACAATTAGCTTTAATTATCGACGCAATATGTATATATATTGGAATCCATATTTAACTCACAATCAAAAACAATTCAAATTGTGGTCAAAAATGAAAAAAAATTCTCAATGAACATTTTACACTTTTCGCTTACAAATTTTACTTTCTAAAAATAGATATATATTTATAAAAAAAAAACTAGAGGAATAACTACTTGTCTCTTTTTATTTTAAATGGAGAAATGTTGCCGGGCGCGAAACAATATTTCGTCTTAGAGACAAATCCATAAAAATTGCAAACACGTGAATTTCAACGGAATAACGAAGCCATTAAAATAAAGATGACCGCGACTTAAGCCTGTAGAGCGAAAAAAGAAAAAATCACAGAGTTTTTGTAAATTTACTCGGCAACACTGCTTAAATGTTAGAGAAAACCTTTTCTCTTAACAATAATTCACTTAGAAAAAAATAAAGTTTTATTTTAATAGAGCAGCCAATTATGCTTTTTTAAAAAACGATATTGAAATACTAACTTATATCTCTGAATGGTTTTAACAACTTGATGAAAATTGTAATGATGATGATAAGGTCGAAGAAGGAATGAGAGAATGAAAAAGAGAAAATGTAAAAAATAATTTAAAAAATGAAACAAACAAAAAAGAAGTGGGTCACGAGGTATTCATCTTTTCCTTTTTCTGCAACACACAAACATATATTCTGTGATAATTCCAATAATTTAAGAAAGAAATAACTGGCAACCCTGATGAATGATAACCGAAATCTTGCAACTGATGGATCACCAGCCTCTGTGTTGTTGAGTAAATTTGATGTTTACAACAAATGAAAGATATTGTAATTATAGATACACAATTTATATATAAATACATTTTCGTTATTTGTTTCTGAAATAGTTTAAAAATGTATATATATTTTTAAATAAAACATTGTGTATAGTAGAAACTGGTTTCTGGAAAATATAAATATTCTATTCATTTATATACTAAAGGACAAAACTTAAGGAAGTGGAAATTCTTTGATGTCGCTGGTCGTCTGTTTTTTTTTTTTTTTTTAAGGAAACAGAGGCAATTTTGTTCCCACTTGGTTATCTCGTGTGTCTTCATTAAAGAGGTTACTATGTATCAAATATCTTTCAAAGTTATTGTCTGAATCCTGATATATACATGCTAAAAGGTACAACTTTCTTAAGTTTTGTCCATGAGTGTCTGTATATGTACCGAGAAAATGGGTACCTCTCCCTTTAAAATTGCATTAAAACAATTTTTTATTACCCAAGTACAGAATGCACTTATATAAAAGATTCAATTTAAAGTTTGCGGAAGAGCGATTGTTCGATGCATATTATATAATTGTATGTAATTCTGCTCTTCTCAAAGCTTATGTCCATAGTTCATCTAAAATACCCATTCCAAGAGTCTAGCATCAGTATCACTATAAAAGGAAGTTTCAAAAATGCAATATAACAGCGGTATGGTAGATTAAACTGGCGAAACCGCTGGGAGAGTTCACCACTGATGAGCCAAGCCTTCCCTTTAATTTTTACATTACAGTGAGGACAGTAGAAATTGTTTATTTTTCGAAAGAATCATACGCGTCTACAATAGTTGCGAATATTCATAACAGAATGCATTGTTGGTGATAAAGAAGGAGCCACAAAACCATCTTTGGCCAACATAGGTAACTCATTGTCTGGATTCGCCAAAACTGGTGTTGTGGTTCATTCTTCATCATCTGTAACGTTCTGTACTGGAACAATGCATTTTGTTTAGATGCATTTTTAAAGGGAGAGGTGCCCATTACATGAATACCATTCTCCCGCAGGCTTGTATTGAGAGAATCTACACTCATGGAGACAAAACTTAAGAAAGTTGTACCTTTTAGCATGTATTTCGGGATTCAGACGACCGACGACATCAAAGACCTCCACTTCCTTAAATTTTGTCCAAGAAAGTATATTTACATGCGTGTCGTTTTTTATTAAACCCCGCATTCAATAGTAAATCCATACCCCTAGGGGTGACAATGGAAAACACGCCATTTGTTACCTAAAAAGTGCAATAAAAACAAAATTTCCTAACGCTCCATCTCTCATCCAGAGATAATGGAGTTTACAAATCCCTCCAGTAGATGGCAGTATTCCGAAACTAATCATTGTCACATCAATGACACGACATTCGACACTTCCGGCTGTCCAGAAATGGTTTGTGACACGCTCGACTGTTTGGCTCGACGCCAGATACGTTGGACAGAGAGTCCCTCTTACCTTTCATTCAAATAATGATCACTGGAATGTACCTGATTTATCCGGGGATTTTCCTTCCGTTCTCCAATACTAGACCAGGTATCGCCCGGGTTTTACCAGAGTAAAGGTTTTCCCAGCTACTAATGTTTTCTAGAAATAAAACGATTAAAGCACGAGTTTTCTTTTATATAAAACACACTTTCCACTGTCCTTATCTGAGATATTGTTCCTCAAATTAAATACACTTCGGCCAGTAAATATTTAAATTAATTATATATAAGATTTACTGGCCGGAGTATCTTTAATTTGAAGAACTATGAATGCCAGCCAGGCAGCCTCTATCTTTACGGTAAGATGTTGTTGTTGTCGTGTCCAATGAAGAGTCTCAGATGTCTCCATACATCTCTATTACAGCAGCAGCAATAATCTGAGATGAAAACTATATTAAAAAGGTCTGGCTTACACACACACCTATCAGTGGGGAACCCTTCCAGCAGTTTCGCCAGTTTAATCTACCATACCACGCTTTTTAGAGTTCTAATACTGTATTGGACGATTCTGCTTATATATGCTACATTGCACAAGGCTGAAATCTTAGTTTGGTATTTAAGTAAACCATGGAAATAAGTATTTAGGACAGTAGAATTACATATAAATAGTTGAATCGAGCAATGCTCTTCCGCAAACAATAAAGACAAGGTCAGTTATAGGCATAAATTAAATATAAAGCGCCATATTTACACTCATGGATAAAACTTGAGTAAATTGTAACTTTTATCACATGTATATATTGTGGAGACACATGAGATATCCAAGTGTGAACAAAATTGTCTCTGTCTCCTTCAAAAAAATAGACGACCAGCGACATCAAAGACAATCCATTTCCTTTTGTCCATGTCTGTATATATATATATAAACAAGGTTGCGGGAAGATTTTTATTTTATTTGACATATCGGAGCCCAGCTTGGGATACTTGCGCCTAAATACAGCAGCTTATATACAATTCAATAAACAAGACTAAAAACAAAATTAAAACTGAAAGGTTGGTTTTCTCAAGCAGAAAAGAAAATCTAAAATGAATTTACAAAAGTTATTGAATTTTACATAGGTGTCTTTGTTAAGGTTGCGGGAAGATAATACTCAAGTAATAAAAGAGGCAACTCTCCCTTTAAAAAAATGCATATAGTTATAAGAAAAACTAGATGATTGCGTGACCGTCGCCGCAAATTAGAGGACTCAGGTCGGTGACAAATCCACAACACCAGCTTTGGTAAACTGAGAAGCGTCCACCTAGAGACAATGGTTTCGGGCTAATGGTCCTCGTCAGTCTAGGACTGACTTTATTCAATGAGATCCACAAGGGATCAAATGGAATCTTAACAATCTGCCAAAGAGGTGTTTAGTTAGTAGAATGGTCATGTCAAAATATAGATGGAAGTTTTGCTGGGAGGATATTAGTCTATAAAGGTCACCTCTTCCGTCAAAATAGACGTCAAGACGCCATCTATTGTGAGATTTGTTTTCCTTGGCAGCGGTGTCACCGAAACTTTGAAAATAAAGAATTTAAAAAGATTGATACCAAATCTTATAAAACGAGAGAAGTGTTTCTTTTGATACATGAGGGAATGAAAGCTTGTGGGGCAAGTTTATAAATTCGATGTCAACTATCGATGCAAATTGTAACAATCATTTTTGTCTTTCTTTTTGCATAAATCATCAAATATTATATCTACAGACCTTACTGCAATGATAAATGTTATTGAATGAGAGAGTTTGGCTCATCAGTGGTAAACCCTTTCAGCTGTTTCACCAAATCAATCTCCAGACCGCTCTATTATTGTATTGGATTGGTTTTCTTATATATCCTTCTTCTTCCTTATCTCCACTCAATCATATTATGGTCTGGGTGAAGTAGAATGCATCTGCCTTTGTCATTAAGATTGGGAGCACTACTCAGTGGCAGGCCGACTTAGCTCCAAAAGAAATGGCCGCCTCTGACATGAGGAACAGATGCCATGTGCAGCTGCTCCTAACATGGAGTACAAACGCTGCTCATCCTGTATCCCTGGAGTCCTTACAGGGTACTATCAGCCGGGCCAGCTGAACCCAGGTTTTTTAGTGAGCTTGTTACTGCTCCCCCTCCTCCTTTTTCATCCGGGCTTGGGACCGGCAAAGGCGAAGTATATTATATATCCTGCAACAAGACAATAAATGTCCGAAAGCTTTCTCAACAGTAACTAAATTATATATTTATAATTGTATGTATTTCTACTGTCCTCAAATCTTATGTCTATAGTTCATACAAAATACCATTTCCAAGAGGTCAGCTACATTATCGGTATAAAAGGAAGTTCCAAAAATGCAATATAAGAGTGGTATGGTAGATTAAACTGGCGAAACCGCTGGGAGGGTTCTCCTCTGATGAGCCAGGTCCTCCCATTAATTTTTCATTACAGTAAGGGAAGTAGAAAATTGCGTAATATTTAAAAGAATCATACGCGTCTATAATAGTTTCGAATTTTCATAACAACTAAAGTAAACTATTGCTGACCTGTAGTTTACCCTATTGTCAAAAGGTCCAATATGCAAAGAAGGACATTCAGTGAGTTCCGGGAAAAGTAAACAACAGACATCAATAGACCACTGATGAGCCAGCAGGGGGCGCTGCATAAATAACCGGCTAATCAAGGAAGAAGATGAAAACATTTTGATAAAGGCACGTGCCGCTTTCAGTCAAATCTTTTTTTAACCCAGTTTTTACTCTGTCAAAACAAACAGCACAAGGAAAAATTAACTTTCCATTCGAGAAATTTGTCAAAATAAAGAACCATGTAGAGTCAAATTTAAAATAGATTGATAAAAATATTCAAATGTTTATTATTATTATTTATTTGCAGTCCAAAATAAATATCTTAATTGCAATCTATAGAACTCGAGTCGATGACAAAGCCACAACACCAGCTTTGGAAAGCTGAGAAGCATTCATCTGGAAACCATGGTTTCGGGATAATGTCAATTGTCAGACCAGAGAGGACTATGATTTCATGAGTGTCACATGGGATTCTTGACACAATTCTCGGCTGGTGGCAGTTCTACATACATACTGTCACATTGCCACACCAAGAGAGCGACACGCTAAAAACGTCAAATTTACACAATAGGATGCTGTAATATGTAAATGATTATATTCTCAAAGTATATATGTAAATTAGGCGCCGACACCTACAATATCTTGAAGAAATTGTACAGCCGGTTTGTCACACAGAAATTGTATTTGAAACATTGCTTTGTTGTGAAAAGTTGTCGTGATGTCTGGTGTAAGAAGGAGAAATGTTTACCAACATATTTCTGAGTTTGATAGAATTTGTAGCCTACCGAGATTGTGGTTACTTCAGTATTGGTGCTGATCCCACGGCTGTTAGCAGTATATAGAATTCATGGACGGTCATATGTACTGGATCTCAGCAGACATTCTTGCCTGAAATTTGGTCCAGCCAATTCACCAGCTGAAAAACCTTTTTGAACAACTTAACCTATTTCATAGCTCTCCTCATAGGATGTTATGAAATCGAAGCCGCCTCTGTACTGATGAGGGCCTTAGATCGAAACCATGGTATACAGGATGTTGTCTGAATTCACCAAAATTGGTGTTGTGGTCTTTTCGTCGATCGTAATACACGTACTCTGCGAAGAAAATATCGAGAAAGGCATTGTTTTGATCAAATTTGAAGGGAGAGGTGCCTCTTTCCTTTTGATGTACATATATAATCGATTTATTACTCTCTATGCAAATACCTTGTTCAAATAAATAACGGAACATGGAGATAGGAAATAAACGGAGTTTATTGATTGCTATTTCAACGCTCAGAACGTTCGTCTTTTTCAATATATTTTTCTGATCGCCGAAATTTCTCAAGAAATAAACTCAGTGTATTATCAATCCAAAATTGCCGATTTTATTTGAATGTTGAATTTTATGAATTTCGCAACATTTTAAAAGAAAATTCATTCTG
>CP092880.1:63699656-63760456 GCA_030710605.1 Cordylochernes scorpioides
TCCTTCAAAAAAAAAAAAAAAAAAGACGACCGACGACATCAAAAACTTTCCACTTTCTTAAGTTTTGTGCATGAGTGTATATCGAAGTCAGTTTAAAAAAATGACAAATTTGAATATCTAAGAACATAATCGAATAAAAGGCGTAAAATTATTATTATTTTTTTAAAACGAGAAGATGGTAAAAAAAAGCCTAAATAGAAAATAAAATTGAGAAAAGATCAAAATATCTCTACTGTTAATCTTAGGAACCTTTAGCTACACTTGTGTGTGATGTATTAAAACTAACAATCAAAGAGAGACCAATATCTACAAATTGAGATACAATAAAGATGACGTTTTTCCCTGTAGTTGTGCTGAGGGCAGCTCATCTCTTACGGCCCATTACCCATTCTGCGGATATAGCCTCCGCAGTTTTAATGGGACAATTTCTATACTCCGTCTAGGATAAAGTTGGATTGACCATAATTTGTCTCAGAGTAATCCGGCGGAGAACTTACAAACTTTTTTCTCTTAAAAAACGGGAAATTGATGGAAAAAGAGAATCGTTTTTTAACCGTATATAGTTTCTCTCTCTGTGTGAGCGCACGTTATATATGGGAACAGATAGCTTTAGGAACGGTCAATTAAAATGATTTATTTTTTATATAAATTTTAATTTTCAATTTGTAAACCCACATACAGTAAAATTACCTCCCTGTAAAGGACAACACCTAATTACAGAACCAAAGTGTCCTTTAAGGAAAGGTGTCCTCTTACCGGAGAGTTGCTAAATAGTAAAAATGGTAATTTTGAAAATGAAAACTGTCCTTTATAGAGAGGTGTTCTCTAGCGCGAGTGTCCTCTCATGGAGGTTGTTCTATTGTATATGCATATGAATTTTTGAATCTGTGACTTCATGTTGCTTATGGTTTGCGCCAACTATCAGCATAAATACCAACAGAATGTTGATTTATTTTTAAATTAGAAAAGTAGGTTACATATGAACAACCTTTAAAAAAGTCAAATTGAAAAAAAAAAGACATTCATTTTAATATATATATATCTAAAGAGACAAGGGTCGCCTCTCCCGTCAAAAGAGACGTCTTAAACCAGACGCCATCTATTGACCGTCGCCGCAACTAGCGACCTCGGGTCGGTGACAAAGCCACAACACCAACTTTGGCAAACTGATAAGCGTCCACCTAGAGACCATGGTTTCGGGCTAATGGCCCTCGTCAGTCTAGGGCGGACTTTATTCCATGAGATCCACACGGGATCTAATGGAATCTTGACAATCTGCCAAAGAGGTGCTTAGCTGGTAAAGTGGCCGGGCCACACAGATGGCGTCTGGTTTAAGACGTCTCTTTTGACGGGAGAGGCGACCCTTGTCTCTTTAGATCAATTTCCTCCCGGCAAAAGTTCGATATTTATATATATATATAAAACTATTACAGCAATAAATATAGAAGAAATGTAATTATTCACAAATATTCTAAAAAAAAAAACAGAAACGTTTAATTGGTATTTATTCCGATACATGGCGCAAACCATCAGCAACGATCGGTTGTACAATCAGTAAATTTTTCCACCAAAATTTATTTCTACAAAAATTACTTTCTAAACATTTATCTACAGGTTTCCGCATTCCTTAGTAGATCCCACAAAAAATATTTACTTGCATTTAAAAAAATATATCGGAGCCATTTTGTATTTGCTTTTCCAAACTTTATTTTATTTATTTTTTAATCTGAAACATTTCCCTCCCCTTAGAATTTTTATCAGAGAGATTTATGTTGACATTTTATCAACTGGTTAATTAATATTTGCAGGTCTCTCGTTCATTTATTTATCTTTGGAGGGATCACACACCGTTCTGTAAAGTGTTCAAAGCCTACGACACCAATTAGCAAGAAAATAGTAATCGAACTTTTACTAATTGGTTAAAAAATAATTGAAATACTTGATGAGAGATAATGAAATTTTAAAGAGACAAAGGTCGCCTCTCTCGTCAAAATAGACGTCAAAACTAGACGCCATCTATAATGAAATTTTATTAAAAATTGAGCACGTTTTCGGACACGAACGTTCTTTGTCTAGTTTTATAACGCTGCAAAAAGAGACAATCATTGGTGGTGGTGGTGTATTGTCCATGGAGCAGATCAGATCGGTCCGTGCACCCTGATCACAATATCGGCCAACTGAGGTGGTGGTGGTGTCTTGTCCATGGAGCGGATCATATAGGTCCGTGCACCCTGATCACAATACTGGCCAACTGAGGTGTCTTGTTCGTATGGATGTCGTCTTCTGCTCCATGGAAAGGGGGGTGCCATTGCCCCGTTAGTCAGCCACATTTCAGAGTTCCCTGTAGGCCTTCACGGTTACCATAGCGGCTCGGGGCTCACGACACCGTACTACAGGGCTGTCCCTTTCTTACTTGTGCAGACAATCATGATCAGTGTAGTAAAACTAGTCGTTTGTGCTCAAACACTTTCTCAATTTTGATATAAAGAAACGCATTGCTGGTATAAATGGTGATATTGTCATAAGAAAATGTATATAAATTTACATATTGGGGTTATTTACATATATGTCTTACTACAACAACAACAACAACAAAAAGCCTTTATTTAAGGTCACTGACCCTATACAGGATTCACCAGAGGTATGCATAAGAACAAAGCAGTGAGACAAAGGAAATAACGATATAGACAGAAGAAAAAGGGGGGGAAAACAAGAAAGAGAAAGAGGGAAGCAAGAAAAACAACACAAAAAGTGTAGCAGTAAGAAAGTGAGGAGTGAGTGTCACTTGGGCTTCTTCTGAGATATATGTCTTACTAGAGTTAGAATCCTAATGCCGATTAGCAAGTTCACACACGCAGTCAATAATCTACTGGGTGAGAGGCCTATGTGACTCTATAGCCGTGTTTTTAGAAAGGAACATCACCACCCATGCTAGGATCATATAGCCACACAACCAACCAAACATCCCACCGTGTTGTCCAAGGAGGTATCATGATGATCACCAGTTCACCTTCTTCTGTGATCCTATCTCTTGAATCTGAGGTGACCGTAGCGTCTATGTGGCAGAGACTAACTTGGTAAGACATCCCGTGAAAATCACCGTTAAAGAAGTCTGTGCTGAGGTTATCGTTAAGACAATATCTTACATTGTACTGCAATCTCATGGAAAAAAAAACTTACGTAAGTGGAGGGTCTTTGATATCGTCGGTCGTATTTTTTTTTACGGAAGTAGATGCAATTATATGGTACATATATAATATATGGTACATATATACTCTTTCTCTCAGCTTACAGCTTGGCCTGTGGAAGGATTGAAAAGATCCGAAAGCTTGCATAAAATTTCACGTATAAAGAAACGTATTGCTACCGTTTATTTTTATTTTATTTCTTCTTCATTAAAGATCACTGTAATATCTTTCAGAGTTATTGTCCCGATATACATGCTAAAAAGAACAACTTTCTTAAGTTTAAAAAAGCATATGTCGCCATTCCCATCAAAATAAACGTCAAAACTAGACGTCATCTATTGACTGTCGCCGCAAACTAGCAGAGTCAGGTCGGTGACAAAGCCACAACACCAGCTTTGGTAAACTAAGAAGCATCCATCAGGAGACCATGGCTTGATGGGAGAGGCACCCTATGTTTTTGTAGATCAATTTACTCCAGTAAAATTTTCCATTTATGTCTTAAGTTTTGTCAATGAGTGTACTACAACAAGAAGGGGCTGAATTGGTAGAAACAGTATACATCGTGAAAAAATAGTACAAATGTGATATTGTACTGGGATAAGGTGCATAATTATGAAAAAAGGGCATCTCCTTATCGTGCAACTGAAAGTTGCTGATAGCTTGCGCCATCTATCGGAATAAATATCAACCATTCTCGTTGATTAAATTAAAAATTAACGAGAATAGTTGATATTTATTCCGATAGATGGCGCAAGCCATCAGCAACTTTCAGTTGCACGATAAGAAGATGCCCTTTTTTCATTAGTATACATCGTGGCATGGATACTGAACACTACGATGAGGTCTGATGTCACCAACAAGCCAACGTTCAAGCAGTCCCACAGGATTACCATTGTCTGAAGAAATGTTCATGATGAAGGATCATGAAACAGATATCTTGATTTTGGAAACTCTTTCCCTTTGTGAAAAAAAGGTATAAAAGAGTGAATTTGTACTGTAGGATCAGGTTGATATAAATTAAGAAAACAAAAACAATCTCCTGATCACGTACTTTAGAATTACTGATGGTTTGCACCATCTGTCGGAAAAAATATCAACTAATTTATTCCGACAGTTGCCGCAAGCCATCAGTAACTCAAAGTTGCACGACAGGAAATGCTTTTTATTTTCCTTTGCTTTATTTTTTTTTTAGAGTTTTCAGATCAAAATAAATTCCTCGACCATTCAAAACCTCCTAAGTTTTTATGTGAAGAGAAGGAATTGTTGGCTCGTTGGTCCTATATAAAGGACTAGACGAATGACTCGGGCAACGCCCGGGTTTACACGCTTAAATGTATTTTACATATGGAAGATGGACGTAGTTCCCGGATGTCACCCGCGAGGCTTTTTTGGCACTTGGCACAGCTGTGTCACCAACTCTGCCCCTGGGAACTTGAACTGGCCAACCGGCCGGCAGCCGGACGATTACATTTTCTCGGAGGGGGGGGGGGGGGGGGGGGGGGGGGAGGGGAGGGGGGGGCCGGGGGCAGGGAAGTCACGTGCTCGCCGGCAGCCAATGGGCGCGCCCCGCCGTCAGATCCCCCGCGTTCTAGAGGGCGCTGCTCATGAGCTAAGTAGAATAATTTGAATATATAGTTTTAATAATTGATTTATATATATTTTAAAAATAGCCTATCGTCATCCCCGTTATTTTTTACCTATGTATGGAAATTTTGGTTTGAATTAGTGAACTACTGCGAATTTGTATACCGTGCATACAAACAGACCAACAGACAAACATACAAACATTCATTTTTATATATATAGATAGAAGATATATATTTGTAAGGATAGTTAGCAACACACCAGGCCATTATGTCATTGCTACAGGCTGTTCTGTTCTAAAATTCGAAACTATTTTAAAGGCGTAAGATTCTTTTTGAAAATAAACAATTTCTACTGCTCTTACTGCAATGGAAAAATTAACGGGAGGGCCTGGCTCATCAGTGGTGAACCCTCCCAGCGGTTGCGCCAGTTTAATCTACCATACCGCTGTTATATTGCATTTTGGAACTTCCTTTTATAGTGATACTGTAGCTAAACTCTTGGAATGGGCATTTTAGATGAACTATGGGCATAAGCTTTGAGGACAGCAGAATTACATACATTTATAAATATACTAGACGAATGGCCCGGGCAATGCCCGGGTTTTACCCGAGTGCGAATATATTTTAAAAACGTTTTAATTCAAATACTATTCGTTACATTTATAAATTGGCGCCATGGATGTCACTCTTGTGAAACGTCCCGTTCCAAACTGTGTGTTTTTAAAATGTTTTAACTATATATAATATAACGGTATAATAACGGTATAAAGAAACAATGAGCCTATAGCCTAGTGGTCATGGCATCTGCCCGGTAAGCGGAAGGTCGTGGGTTCGATCCCCATCCCTTGACCTTGTATACATCTTGCTTCCTAGGGTTGCCTAGAGTGGCCGCTATAGACAGGGTGGTCTGTATAGACAGGTGGATGTATCACACAGCTGATAACAGGGTTGCCTAGAGTGGCCGCTATAGACAGGGTGGTCTGTATAGACAGGTGGATGTATCACACAGCTGATAACAGGGTTGTCTAGAGTGGTCGCTATAGACAGGGTGGTCTGTATAGACAGGTGTATGTATCACACTGCTGATAACAGGGTTGCCTAAAGTGACCGCTATAGACAGGGTGGTCTGTATAGACAGGTGGATGTAGCACACTGATGATAACAGGGTTGCCTAAAGTGACCGCTATAGACAGGGTGGTCTGTATAGACAGGTGGATGTATCACACAGCTGATAACAGGGTTGTCTAGAGTGGCCGCTATAGACAGGTGTATGTATCACACAGCTGATAACAGGGTTATCTAGAATGGCCGCTATATACAGGGTGGTCTGTATAGACAGGTGAATGTAACACACTGCTGATAACAGGGTTGTCTAGAGTGGTCGCTATAGACAGGGTGGTCTGTATAGACAGGTGTATGTATCACACTGCTGATAACAGGGTTGCCTAAAGTGACCGCTATAGACAGGGTGGTCTGTATAGACAGGTGAATGTAACACACTGATGATAACAGGGTTGCCTAAAGTGACCGCTATAGACAGGTGTATGTATCACACAGCTGATAACAGGGTTGTCTAGAGGGGGGCAGGGAGGCGACGTGTTCGCCGGCAGCCAATGGGCGCGCATTCTATCCGTGAACTTCAGACAGTGAGCTTCAGACAGTGAACTTCAGACAGACAGAATAAGGCAATTATATAAGTAGATTTAATTGTTGTATCAATCTGCATAGTAACTCTCCTATTTACATATCTGTGATTTACATATCTATAATCAATGATGATGCTACTCTGCTTATTTACACATTGAAATTAAGAATATTTATATTAACCCTTAACCCTTTAATACAAATAAAAAAAAACTTCATTTCATCCTTATACTAAATTCGGTATAGAAATTTTTTAAAAATTACTTACAATTAGAGAGTCGATGGACGAGTGCGTAAAACCCTCGACAGCCATGGGATCGAATCCCGTGTTGGAACCTTTGTTTTATTATGTAATTACCTTCACATATTATTCATTGTTACAATTATCATAAACTAAGTTGCTCTTTTTAAGCGGCACCTAATAAAGTGATTTTGGAACAAGAAGAAGAACAAGATTACTTACAATTAGTTATAATATCAGCCGGTAGATGGCGCTAGGCAGCAGTAAACTGATTGATACAGCACATCCCTTAGAGATTGCTAATAGACAACAGCGGTGGGCGGCAACTCCTCTGAAAAAGACGACCTCCAACGGTGACACGTTGCATAAGCGGATTATGATAATGAAGCAAGCTTTGTTTTTTTATTCGCTCCTTTTGAATTTTACCAAAGTTGGTCTAATTATGGGGTAGTTTGATTCTCAGAAAAACATCAATTGTTATAGCTAGCTAGCTCTATGTAGAGCGATTGGCAATCTCTCAACGAGAGAAATAAATAGGATTTATTTTAGTGTTGTTGGGGAAATTGATCCATTTATTTTAGCTGATTGAACGAGCAAATTTCAAAAAAATGACAAAAACCAACTCTATACTTATTGTTCTTTTTAAATAACTTTTTCAGAGAAGGGTTTAAATATCCTTTTTTTAACGATATATATATGTTTTTAAATCCTGAAAAAAAAAATTATAATAATAGCCATGGAAAAAGAAAGATGATTTTTCCATATAGTTACCGGAAAAATTTCCATCTATATACATATTAACTAAATAATACTGATAATATCGATAATTATACAAATTTCGTCCTCCTGTTTGCATATTACACATATATATATATGTAGTACCTAGTCCCAACATAATAACTACCCAGTGTCACGCCATTTTTAGATTAAGGAGATTCCTCCGAAAGCTCCATTAGTTTTTGTCTTCCTCTATATAGTTATATGTCCTAGATTTTTATGCTAAAAATCGACCTAAATATAAATTATATTAATATTGTTTAATCATTGAGAGAGACCATGTAATGTATTTTATATTATTTGACCATTGACCATGTGATATAGTTAATATTATTTGATCGATAAACCATTTAATATTATTTGACCATGTAAATATATTTAATATTATTTGACCATGTAAATATATTTAATATTATTTGACCATGTAATATATTTATAATTATTTGACCATTGACCATGTAATTATATTTAATATTTTTGACTATTGACCATCATGATGATGATTCTGTAAATTTAAGGACATCCTTTATTGTTTCTAAATATAAGAGGGGAAGTGTAATATGTAATATTAGTGCAAAATATTAATATATGAATGCTATTTTTGAATACTAATATAGTGATACATAACTGCCGGGAGGAAATTGATCTATGAAAGCATAGGGCGCCTTTCCCGTCAAATTAAACGTCAAAACTTGACGCCATCTATTTTTGACGTTTAAATTGACGAAAAAGGCGCCCTACGCTTCCATGTGTGAACAAATATATAAATGATACCGATTCTTTCTCTACGTAACCTTGATAGCAAAGCACGTATGTAAATTAACCAGGCTATGCAAATTAAATGATAACTAGGCATATTTTAATCTCACTTCAACGCGGAGAATCACAAAGAGAATTTTCTCTGAGAACTCTAATGAAAAAAAAAAGAAGAGGAAATAATTGAATTTACATTAGTGTTATGTAATATATATATTTTTTAAATGTTCGGTATTAATTTAAAATTTGTTCAATCCACAAAGGAAGTTACACAAACCCTCCACAATTAGAGAAGTTTTAGGAGAGGAACGCAAACATCATTTAGAGTTTTTATTAAAACCACCACGGAGTTTTCCAAAAATAAAAAAAAAAAACTTGTTTGACGGAGGTTTATTTCATTGAGAGCGGCATGGGTTTCTTTGAATAGAACTTTTTTATTATTTTCGCTGCTCTTTTTTTATATTTTTCTTGTGGAATGTGTGTACGGTGAGGGATCTAACGTTTTACTTTGGTGTGTTAAAAATGGATAAAAATAGAATGGAGAACTGATATTTTTGTTGGAGTTTTGACACCCATGATAATATACTTGTATATACGTTTTCACAAAAGGTAAAATATATTCATAAATGGAACTACGCTATGTTTTAGTCTTTTTTATTCTTATTCCACATTTGTAACTTACTTGTGTTGACATTAATTATCATATAAGTTCAACACTGTTAACTTTTTACCAATCACATTTAACTTCAGCCTTGTTAGTTTAATTTATTTCAACACACAAAACGCGATATCCCGGCTAGGGATAATTGCGTCGATTTACATTTTTTTTTAAAAGAGAAACAGCGATAAACATATTATACAAGAAAAGGTAATAAAAAATAAAAAAAGAGAAACAATAATATATATTAGGAACCTGAACTTTTCAGGTTAGAAAGAGATAATTATAAATATATTTACAAATATAGTTACATCTGTGATAATTCTCTCTGCTATTTACAAATTGATATAGATCTACAACATTGTCTGTTGTCTAGCGGTGAAGTTAGTTCGCGCGTTTGGTCTGGCTTGAGAAAATCGCCGGCAACATTTTCCCTCATATTTTAATTTTCAGATAGAATTTTACATATTAATTAAATCAAGTAAACAAGAGTTTATATTATGATGCATTAGAGCGCCATCTGTTATGAAAATTTGAAACTATTATAGACGCGAATGATTCTTTTTAAAAATAAAACAATTTCTACTGTCCTTACCGCAATGGAAAAATTAATGGGAGGGCCTGGCTCATCAGTGGTGAACTCTCCCAGAGTTTGATCAAAATTTGTGATTTATTATTTTAAACATTTGTACACACATTTATTCACGAATGTTCATTTGTGGCAAGATACTATTCATTCAACTTCAAATTACCGAGGGGACCAATTAATATTGAATTTGTTCAACTTATCGAGTATTTTTCGAGGGACCGGGAAACAATTTCAAATTATCGAGAGTTTCAAATTATCGAGAATCGACTGTATATATATTTAACGCTATTCTTTCCTCTCTTTTTGAATATATATAATTAAACCCTATATATTACAGCCCTCATATTGGAATGATAAAAAAAAATTGAAGGAGCGAGGGCATGGCTCATCAATGGAGTATTACCTAACTTGGGAAATGAATATAAATCAAAAGATGTTGATATATTTACCGATAGATGGCAATGACTATCTGCAATATTCAGTTACACAATCAAGAAGTGCCTTTTTCATTAATTATATCATAATATTATCCTTTTCTTCTTATTTGCTTTTTTTAAACATTTAATTTCTGTGTTGTCGAAAACGGAGTATACCTTAATTGAGAGATATTTCAAAGTAAAAATAATAAATAACCTTGAACAAAATCCTTCGTTTTATTTAACTTCTCCATATCGTATTTTACAAGTATCTTTAGAATTGGCCTAAAATTAAACAACAGAAACAAAACAAACGACAGCTAATTCAAACTTCAATGAATCGCTTTTAACTAAAGCCATGTTAATAGATTTTTTACACACTTATTACACCTAACAAAAATTTAAAACGGTATTTAATATAAAACAAAAATTTGAAATTAATATTTGATTTTATAAACGAGATACCTAATTAAAAAATTATACGATTTTAATAAAAACGCAAACGTTTAAAATAAATATGCTTTATAATGTATATATACATTAAATAGAAAAATTCAATAATTCTTTTAGTAAAATTTGCCTTTTTGATCTTAAAAAAAGAAGGAAAAATTTATTTATATCAAAAGAGATAATATTTTCGGAATGTCATTGATTTTCGAGTATGAAAGGGAAACGTATCTTATTCGTTTTTTTATTTCTCTACTGTAATTCTTGAACTTTATAAAAAAAAAACGGTTAGTAAAATTTAATAAACTGTTTGGAGCACATTTTTGTTGCCATGGTATTAATAAACGTTACATTTAATAAAAAAAAAAAAATGAAATAGATTTCCTGATAAGATTATTATATTTAGATTGAGTATGTATTAGAATCAATATTTAAAAAGTTTTATATTAAGATTATGTATATTTTAATGAATCGTGATCTCTTTCATTAAATAGTTTTAAAATACGAAAAATTATAAAGAGTTGAAAGCATATATTTAAAATATATGCAATTCTCAAATAAAAAATGAAATAAATGTCAGATATAATTTGGGTTTTAAATATATATATAATCTAAAATATATATTTTAACGTTAATATTGAATATATTTTATGTATATTTATATTTTTAAAATATACTTAATATATATTATATCAAAAGAATTTTTTAAATTTCACAAAGACACAAAAATTAAAAAGTGTATTTTTAAAAAAGTGAATTATTGAGATTGATTGATTAAAATAAAAATGTACTTTACCTAAAAGTATAAAAGCTACTATTATAAATTTAATTTTTATGTAACGAATTAAAACTTCGTCTCAGTCTTCAAAATAATGATAAACAACAATAATGATGATAAGACAGCATTTCGTCTGCGTTTTATTTCTAGTATATAATTTCTAATTTATTTTTTTGCCTGTAATATTTGTATATGTATATATTTAGAAAATGAATATATAAAGCTATTATATAAATTGGTATTTTAAAAATCAAATATAATTCGATTTTAAAATAAAAATATCCTTTTATTTCTTAAATATTTTACAAGTCCAAAAAATAAATTGAGAAAAAAGTTTGGGCAACTCTACTGGAGCGTATAATTTTAAAAGATGATGAAGTGTGGGTGGGGATTTGATTTTTAAAACTATTTAAAATGTAAAGAAAATTGCATATATAAATTTAAATGATTTATTTTTTAAAATACATATTAACATGTTTTATACAATCCTTTTCCTTTATATCTATAAAAATGAAATGCGAAATCGATGTTTGTTATCGCATCACGCAAAATCTACTGACTCAATCATTATGGAATTTCGCATGTAGGTAGCTGAAGATTTCGTTTAACATATAGGCTATTCAAAAAACGAAAAGGTTTAATGTGCTATTTTTAAAAAATGTTAAACCAAAATTCCTTAGTTCAAGCCTTTTACCGCTTGGCGGCGCACTGGTCGCGACGATAAATGAATCTGATTGGTTAATAATTTTACACGTTGTTGTTTTGTAATTTTACCCGATTAATGTGTGTCTTTAAAAGGTAAGATTATTTTTATATATTTAAACTCTTTTAAAATAATTTTAATCGATCATTATCAAATAAATACGCCCCCGGAACCTGGGTTAATTAAAACTGTATTGTGAAATTTCGCACGTAGGGAGTTGAGGTTTTGGTTTAACATTTAGGCTAAAAGCACAAAAATTGCATTTCGAAAAACTTTCTTTTCCTTTTTAGAAGGTAGATTTTATTTAATCATTTAGTAATATTTTTTCAATTTAAATTAATTGGAATTATTATTTATTTCGCAGCTTATTCATATATTTTGCTTCGTTTAATTTTAATTAGTGTAAATATAACGATCTACATCTTTAACGATAAGTGTAGTATTTTATCTCATAAGGTATATTATTTTTAGAACAGTATTCTATTTTTTTTCTTTCTTATATTTAGAGTGCGTATAAATTTTATTAAAGTTGTAAAAAGTATATTTATTGAAAAAAGTATGTTTTACAATATAGCTTGCTACATATATTTTACTATATGTTTGTTCCATGTAATATGTTTATGCTCTAATAGCATTTATATATATTTATATGGTTCAACCATATTTTTATATGAATGCATTTAGATATATATCCTGACCCATATAGGGTTAATTAATAACTCATTTGACATTTTACCTTTATTTATGGTCTTGGCAATATATATGTAAAGCTTTTTAGGTAAAAAAGAATTGAGGTATATTTTGAAATATAGATAAAAATCACAAGGAAGCAAGACCAGATCCAAATAAATAAATTATGTGTGGTTTCAGAAACAGCATTGTTACCATCTTCAGACAAAAGTACTGAATACATTCAGTAATTTTGTCTTTATAAGGTGACAATGCTGTTATTGAAACATCACACATAATTCGTTTATTTTTTATTTGGTCTTGCTTTTTTGATATTTTTAACATTGCCCTTGACTATTTGAAAATGATGCAAATTTCCTAATTATTTTATGCCATTTTAAAAAGTACATTCTTTTGTAATAATATCTAATTTCCCACATTTTCCTAAAACTGCCAACAATAAACTAATAAAAAAAAAATCCAAGTCTGGGTATTTCAGTATTGCAGATATATTACATTTTTAAAAGTTGTTTAACTATAGATGTACATGCCGGATTAGGTGCCCTTAAAAATGTTTAATCTGGCTGTTTCTTCTTGAACTGCCGAGCGTGAAGTGGAGAAAGTGAAATTTTCAGGTTGCGAGGCCCATTTCCCTTAATTCACACTAATCCTTTGATTTTTTTTTTTCATTTTTTAGATACCAAAGCCAAGTTTGGTTACTTGCACTCACTGGAGGGGTTTGACTTTTTCAAGAATCAGGGGTCATTGGGGCAATTTTTTTTTTCAGAACAAATTCCCCAAAACTGGATTCGATGATCCCATGTCGTGGTTTTTAAAAATCAACAGTTTAGACCACTCCTCCAAAAAAGCACTCTATACATTAGATGTGTTTGTGAAATTGATCTTATATTTCAGATTATTTTTACCAGAATTTTTAATTTTGATATTTGCAGTTCATCTCCATTGTGCTGAAAGAAAATTCTTTACTTAAAGTTTTAAAAACAGTTGGGGGCTCTATTCATTCAAGAGTAAACCCCACTCGAACAATACCCGGGCGAAGCCGGGTCCATATATCTATATAGGCTCAATTTATTGGGCAGTTTTTTCAACCAAATTAGACTTTTTTTTAGGCCTTCTTCCATTGTCTTTTTTTTTTTTTTTTTGTTTTGCTGTCATTTGTTTAGGTAGTATTTAGATCAGTGATTCTCAACCTTTTTTTTTGTTGCGGCATTATTTTAAAGATTTGAAAATTTGGCGGCACAATTTTAGAATTTCGCGGCACACTTTTGCTAACTTGAATGCAAGAAAATTCAAATTATGTATCAATATTTCTATGCAAAATCTAAGTAATATACATCTCTAACATTCAATTTGCTAATTTCGTTATTTTAAAAAGTAAAAAAATGAAAAAGAAAAAAAGAAAAACCATTACAAACGTGAACATAATCATATGCCTAAAATTCAGCGACACATTTTTAGAATTTCGCGGCACACAAAATTACCGCGGCACATTGGTTGAGAATCACTGATTTAGATTTATCTGCTTCATAATATGTAGCTGCTCATATATATCTATGTATGTTCTACTCATATTTGTTGTGCATATTTTTTCAGCTAATTGTATTTTTTTTTTTACGTCTTCTTCCATTTGATTTTTTTTAATCAGTTGTTTTACGTTTTCGCTGAGTTTTATGCATTTTTCCCCTCCTTTCAGAATATTTCTATGCTTTTTTTTTATTTTGGCCTTAGTCATGAGTCGCGCTTATTTTAATACACTATTTTTGAATTTTTTTTTTCAATCTCAGTCCTTTATGTTTTACATTTTTCAGTTATCCTTATTTTTATTTTTACTAATGCTTTGTGTTTGTAGGTATGCCAAGCCATAGGAGAAGCAAACTTTCTCAGCGTTCCAATAGCTCTAGGGTTCAGCATGCTTCAGGGTCAAACATTGCAAGTAGTTGGTGTGCATCTTGAGTCTCCCTGTTTCTCGCATGGGCAACTCTATGTAGCATGCTCCCGTGTTTCCAGCCCTAAAAATTTATTTGTCTTTAGTTCTACTTTTAGCAAGACACGCAAAATTGTTTATCAGGGGGCTTTGATATAGATTTTGACAATTTTGAAAGAGATTTCTTCGAATAATGATTTTGGGAAGCTTGACTTTTGTAACTACATAATTTATGAATAATTTGTTATCATTATTGCTCTACTGTAGTTTCATCAATAAAGCTTTTTTTACTTTATTTTATTTTATTTTTTTCACATTTAATTCATTTACATAACTCTATTCTTGAAAATTGTTTTTTTATTTTTTTTATGGTATCAACATTTCTGGTTCAATTAAGGTTTTTGTTAGCCTGCAACACACCTTATCATAGCTCATTGCATTTATCAGGATAACTTTGCTGTTTTGATTTTTACACCATTGGTATTTTCATGCCTCTATAATATTATATTTGTTTGCAGAATTTTATAGACAATTTGGTTTGGGTTATATACTTTAAGAATTTGTAAAAATATAAAGGTCAAAGTTTTACAACAAAAAAAAATTTTGGAACACCATTTCTCTCCCATTTAATTTAATGATGCTTCATTTATGATTTTAAGAATTGCTTTATTTTTATGCATGTTATTTTTAAAATTTGTGTTAGCAAGACATGGAATATTGTTAAGTTAATATATTATTAACATAAACTTTACCAACCCGTGAAGCGTTAGCTCCAAGCTTTTACCACTGGGGGCAGCACTGTTAGAGCTAATAAATGCTTTCGATTGGTGCTTACTTTTACATGCTGTTTGTTTTTAGACTAAATTAATACACATCAAGTTAGCATTTTTTCATTCTTCAAAAATTAAGATTCTATCTTTAACGTTTCATAATACTTTTAAAATTAAAGCCGGAAATAATATTGCTTTTTCCCATCCTGCAGGTCTACATTACACTGCAACAGCTATCATAACTCTGGCTTTTGGCATTGATATTTATATAATGTGAAAGTACTGTTTGCTACCTTAAGCTCTGGAGAGATTATAATGTGTCTACAGATCCATCATGTGGAAATCACACCATAGTGAAAATGCATTTAGCTGGTAGCAATGTATCACATTTGTAGACATGTGGTGCGCTTACAGTAAAAGCAGTCGCTACCTACCCACCATTGTTATCATGGCCTGTACCACGCGTACTAGGGATAATTACAAAAAAAAAGGAAGCAAGACCGAATACAAATAATTACATTATGTGTGGTTTCAGTTACATTTTGGCTATCTTCAGACAAAGGTACTGAATACATTCAGTAATTTTGTCTTTATATGGCAACAATGCTGTTACTGAAACATCACACATATATATATTTTTTTTTATTTGGTCTTGCTTTTTTGGTATTTTTAAAATTGCCCTTGACTATTAGAAAATTATGCAAATTAACTATTTAGAAATGTAAGTGCCGGATTAGGTGCCCTTTAAAATGTTTGCTCTGGCTGTTTGTTCTTGGACAGCCGAGAGTGAAGTGGACAAAGTGAAATTTTCAGGTTGTGCCGACCATTTTCCTTTATTCAAACTAATCATTAGATTTTTTTTTTAATTTTTAAGAATAAAAGCCCTGTTTGGTTACTTGCACTCACTGGAGGGGTTGGACTTTTTCAAGAATCAGGAGCCATTGGGGCAATTTTTTTTTTCAGAACAAAGTGTCTAAATCTGCATTCAATCATCCCGGGTCATGGTTTTTAAAAATTAACAGTTTAGACCACTCCTCCAAACAGCACTCTATTCATTAGATGTGTTTGTGAAATGGATCCTATATTTCAGATTTTTTCACAAGCATTTTCGATATTGCTGTTTGCAATTTATCTCCATTTTGCTGAAAGAAAATTCATTACATTGAGTTTACAAACAGTTGGGGCCTCTATTCATTCATGAGTAAACCTCGCTCGAACACTACACAGGCGAAGCCGGGTCCAGTCGGGTAAAACCCGGGCGTTGCCCGGGCCACTCGGCTAGTAAATAAATAAAAATGACCGAATTTATGCATCTCTTTGTATAAATTATTTATTTTAAAATTTTATTTTAATGTTCAGAGTTCTTTTAATTGGGGGAAAATATATAGTCTTTGAAATAAATATTCAAAATAGGATTTAAAAATGGCATTCTCAAATATCATAGTTTTTTAACGATACACATACACCCACACACAAAAAAAGATTATTCACTGCTCATAATAAAACAATGGTTTTTTTTTTAAACAAATGTTTAACTTGATCGCAAGGCATGTATTTTTTCATTTTTGACCAAACTAGTTCATTCCTTCTGTATAGAACTTTGAATAAATGTAAAGATTCTGATAACTGAATTGATTTTTGTTGTTTTTGAATAACCAGAGAGTAAAAAATATTAATAAATACACAAAAAAATTGATTAAAAATCCTAATCATATATAAAATGCAAATATTTACCCTGAATTTGAACCTTTTGCTTTGTAAAGTGTATTTTTAGTCAAAAGTCAAAAAATATTCTCCGAAGTTGAAGTATAGTAACCACATTCATCCTGATGTTATAAATTACATAATCAGTATACACTCATGGACAAAACTTAAGGAAGTTGTACCTTTTAGCATGTATATATCGGGAGAATAAATCTGAAAGTCACTATAGTGACCTTTATTGAAAACACACGCGATAAACAAGGGTGAAAAAAATTGACTCTGTCTCCTTCAACGACCGGCGACATCAAAGACTTTCCACTTCCTTAAGTTTTGTCAATGAGCGTATATGCAAATATTGTCAATGTATACATAAGATGACATGATAAGTATATAATGAAGAAATCTTGAGAATAATTGAAAGAAGAACTTGTTAAAGTATTCAGAAAAAGAAGAATGGGATGGTACATATGTAAATAGGATTGAAGAAGGTTCTAGAAGGTAAAATGTATGGAAAGAGAAAAGTAGGAAGAATTGGAGTGGATGGGAAGAAACTATGAAGAAATAAAGATATTAAATATATCGGGGTAACTGCAATACGTTTCTTTAGTAAGTTGCTATTGGCAAGCTTTTGGCTCGTGATCAAGCTCACAATACCTACAATTTACATATTTTAAAAGTTTTGCTTTAGCTCTAAAATATATAATATGTATTTACTGATACCAAATATATCGAAAATAATTTGTAAAGATATATTTGGTATAATTATATTAGTTTTTAAGGATAAATATTTAATGTATTTTAGATTTTAGCAAAACTTTTTAAATATGTAAATTCCTTCTATGTCTCTCTCTATTGCAATTATCCTGATTGGTATATATTGTGTTTCTACGTTTGCAGAAGTAGAATTTAGTTTTAGAATCTTTAGTCAAAATAAATAAATAGGGATGGTGCTACGAAACACCTGCTGAATATTAGAGAAGATGAAAGTATGCAAATGTAGAGCTCTACAATTGAAGCATGGGTTGTGTTAGGTGAGGGGCGCGTCAAAGATGGAAGCAAGGCTTGTAGAGCTCTACAATTGAAGAATGGGTTGTGTTAGGTGAGGGGAGCGTGTCAAAGATGGCAGCAAGGCTTGTAGAGCTCTACAATTGAAGAATGGGTTGTGATAGGAGAGGGGAGCGTCAAAGATGGAAGCAAGGCTTGTAGAGCTCTACAATTGAAGAATGGGTTGTGATAGGAGAGGGGCGTGTCAAAGATGGAAGCAAGGCTTGTAGAGCTCTACAATTGAAGAATGGGTTGTGATAGGAGAGGGGAGCGTCAAAGATGGAAGCAAGGCTTGTAGAGCTCTACAATTGAAGAATGGGTTGTGTTAGGTGAGGGGAGCGTGTCAAAAATGGAAGCAAGGCTTGTAGAGCTCTACAATTGAAGAATGGGTTGTGTTGTCAGATAGGTGAGAGACGTGTCAAAGATGGAAGCAAGGCTTGTAGAGCTCTACAATTGAAGAATGGGTTGTGTTGTCAGATAGGT
This sequence comes from Cordylochernes scorpioides, assembly GCA_030710605.1. Classification (NCBI taxonomy): domain Eukaryota; kingdom Metazoa; phylum Arthropoda; class Arachnida; order Pseudoscorpiones; family Chernetidae; genus Cordylochernes; species Cordylochernes scorpioides. The sequence goes on from CP092880.1 coordinate 63,718,055, forward strand.
GAGAGACGTGTCAAAGATGGAAGCAAGGCTTGTAGAGCTCTACAATTGAAGAATGGGTTGTGTTGTCAGATAGGAGAGGGGCGTGTCAAAAAATGGAAGCAAGGCTTGTAGAGCTCTACAATTGAAGAATGGGTTGTGTTATCAGATAGGAGAGGGGCGTGTCAAAGATGAAAGCAAGGCTTGTAGAGCTCTACAATTGAAGAATGGGTTGTGTTGTCAGATAGGTGAGAGACGTGTCAAAGATGGAAGCAAGGCTTGTAGAGCTCTACAATTGAAGAATGGGTTGTGTTGTCAGATAGGAGAGGGGCGTGTCAAAAAATGGAAGCAAGGCTTGTAGAGCTCTACAATTGAAGAATGGGTTGTGTTATCAGATAGGAGAGGGGCGTGTCAAAGATGAAAGCAAGGCTTGTAGAGCTCTACAATTGAAGAATGGGTTGTGTTGTCAGATAGGTGAGAGACGTGTCAAAGATGGAAGCAAGGCTTGTAGAGCTCTACAATTGAATAATGGGTTGTGTTGTCAGATAGGAGAGGGGCGTGTCAAAAAATGGAAGCAAGGCTTGTAGAGCTCTACAATTGAAGAATGGGTTGTGTTATCAGATAGGAGAGGGGCGTGTCAAAGATGGAAGCAAGGCTTGTAGAGCTCTACAATTGAAGAATGGGTTGTGTTTTCAGATAGGTGAGAGACGTGTCAAAGATGGAAGCAAGGCTTGTAGAGCTCTACAATTGAAGAATGGGTTGTGTTGTCAGATAGGAGAGGGGCGTGTCAAAAAATGGAAGCAAGGCTTGTAGAGCTCAACAATTGAAGAATGGGTTGTGTTGTCAGATAGGAGAGGGGCGTGTCAAAGATGGAAGCAAGGCTTGTAGAGCTCTACAATTGAAGAATGGGTTGTGTTGTCAGATAGGTGAGAGACGTGTCAAAGATGGAAGCAAGGCTTGTAGAGATCTACAATTGAAGAATGGGTTGTGTTGTCAGATAGGTGAGAGACGTGTCAAAGATGGAAGCAAGGCTTGTAGAGCTCTACAATTGAAGAATAGGTTGTGTTAGGTGAGGGGCGTGTCAAAGATGGAAGCAAGGCTTGTAGAGCTCTACAATTGAAGAATAGGTTGTGTTAGGTGAGGGGCGTGTCAAAGATGGAAGCAAGGCTTGTAGAGCTCTACAATTGAAGAATGGGTTGTGCTGTCATATAGGTGAGGGGCGCGTCAAAGATGGAAGCAAGGCTTGTAGAGCTCTACAATTGAAGAATAGGTTGTGTTAGGTGAGGGGCGTGTCAAAGATGGAAGCAAGGCTTGTAGAGCTCTACAATTGAAGAATGGGTTGTGTTAGGTGAGGGGCGCGTCAAAGATGGAAGCAAGGCTTGTAGAGCTCTACAATTGAAGAATGGGTGGTGTTAGGTGAGGGGCGCGTCAAAGATGGAAGCAAGGCTTGTAGAGCTCTACAATTGAAGAATAGGCTGTGTTGTCAGATAGGTGAGGGGCGTGTCAAAGATGGCAGCAAGGCTTGTAGAGCTCTACAATTGAAGAATGGGTTGTGTTGTCAGATAGGAGAGGGGCGTGTCAAAGATGGCAGTAAGGCTTGTAGAGCTCTACAATTGAAGAATGGGTTGTGTTGTCAGATAGGAGAGGGGCGTGTCAAAGATGGCAGTAAGGCTTGTAGAGCTCTACAATTGAAGAATGGGTTGTGTTAGGTGAGGGGAGCGTGTCAAAGATGGCAGCAAGGCTTGTTAAATAAACACTTTATTTGTAAGCAAGGCGCGCGAGAGAGGAAATACAAAACCGCAGCCTACACTGGGATATCACGGAGCAGCTTCGGGTCAACAGTCCGCCGCAGGTTTCCCGTTGTGGTGAGGGATGGACTTGAAGGTCCAGGTGGCGTGTCGCGCCGCGCTGGGAGGCCGCCACCGGCACCGCAGGATCCTCCAGAAGGCGCGTTTGAACGTCCTGTTAAAGATGGTGTAGATGAGAGGATTGATGGTGGAGGAGAGGTAGCCCAGCCAGAGGAATGTGGTCTCGAGGTAGGTGGGGAAGTGCTCCGGCCCCTCCGCCGCGAAGAGAACGTTCAGTACGAAGAATGGCGCCCAGCACAGAATGAAGGAGAAGAAGACGACGCCGAGAACCTTGGTAGCACGCTGCTCCGTCATCACCTGCGAGGTCCGTGAGCCGCCCACGAAGTACCTACTGCCGGGGTGACAGGACCTGAAGGCCCGTTTGACGGTCTTGCCGTCGTCCCGTTGCCGGCGGATGAAGATGATCCTGCGCGGGGACGCCTTGTCGGCCAGGAACTTGGCCTTACGGCTCAGCAGCCGCACTGTCAGCACGTACGCCACCACCATGACCACCATGGGCAGGTAGAAGGCGCAGAGAGACCCGAACACGAAGAAGAAACGGTTGTTGATGGCGCAGGTATCGGGGGCGGGTTGGACGTTGGAGGGGTCGAGGGCGGCCATGACAGTGATGGGGGACGTGATGGCCCCCGCCGCCAGCCACACCAGGGCCACCCGGGCAGCTACAGCCCCCGAGCCCCCCTGCCGTGCCCCCAGAGGGTTACGTATCCCCACATAGCGGCCTACAGAGATCCAGCACATGTGCAGGATGGAGGAGGAGCATGCCAGCACGTCGCACGTCACCCACACGTTGCACACGCCGGCTCCGAACTGCCACGATCCTGCCACACACGCACACATGTTGTACCCGTCGGACACAAACTGCCACACATGCACACACACATTGCACACGCCAGCTCATACACACGGAAATGCGAGACAACCAACCAACCTCATTTCAGAAACACAATCGCATACTGAATGTCTGTCAACGGAAACTTCGGTCTCTAGGAGATTGTTTGAAACAGTCGAGTTGAGGAATGCTAAACTAGATGCTTGGTTGAAAACACTGCGCAAAAATCTTGGCAATCTTGGTTAATTAGTATGTAAATAAAGTAAGTAAAGGAGCTTCTCTACTTACTTTATTTTCATACTAATTTGATCAAGATTAGAGTTAATCTATAAAAAATCTTGGTTAATCCCCAAAAAGATTAGCTTTCGGGCATACGCCCTTCATAAAATCATGGCTACAGAATAATCTGAAGAATTCAATAAGTTCCAACTTCATATATTATTATTGGATAATAAAAAGGCATATAATGGATTTAATAAAATATTTATTTTCCAAAATTTCGGTTGGCTGAACGCCAAACCTTTATCAAGGCTTATATAAAGGTTTAGCATTCAGCCAACCGAAATATTGGCAAATTAATATTTTATTAAATCCATTATATTGTGAGACGAAGAAATAATTTATTAATTTAATTTAATTATTCAATGAAACTATTCAACAGATTATATAAATATATATTAATCTTTTATGTAAAATAATTATCAAAATATCTCTTTGCTTGCTTGCTCAAGATTCTCTAGCTGTAGATAGTGGGGTTGAGTTGTTAATAATTGTAGACTAGTCGCCGTAACGTCATCAATAAATACTTTTACATCTTAGGATATTTCAAGGCTTGATTTCTACGCTACAACTGGTGGAGAGACTGGACCGATACCCATTAAGAAATAAAAGACAAATTGATTCTGTTGAACCAGAAGAAACTTCTATGAATGTAAAGAAGGAAGATACTCAGGTAAGCAACTACGTTGTTCAACATCTGCCAAGGAAGCCTTCCATTTTCTCCTGGAAGGATTGTGAAGATCTCCAAAAATGGCTAAAAGGGTATGCACGTGTGGCAAGGTACAACCATTGGGACGAAACCCTTTGTCTTACTAAAGTTTATTTTTATCTGTCTGGAACTGCTCTCAAATGGTTTGAGAACAACGAAGAAAGCATACAGACTTGGAAGGAATTCACATCTCAATTAGAGAATGTGTTCGGAAAAAAAAAGAAAATTCAAAATTTCAAGCGGAGAAGAAACTTAAAACACGGGCACAATTAAAAGGTGAAAGTACCGAATGTTACATCCAGGATCTCCTGTGCTTGTGCAAAGAGGTTGATCCTCAAATGAGCGAGGAAGATAAAATCTCCCACCTCAAGAAGGGGATAACTGAGGAGCTTTATCAAACACTCCTACCGAGGGATGTACAGAGCACCGAGCAATTCATTACAGAATGTCGCCGTGTTGAGGCGCTCCCTTGTAGGCGAGTTACCCCAACCAGGTACGAGCGCCTACCAAATGTAGCCTCTCTCTGTGACCAGGATGACGGAGAAGATCTGTCATCTTTGATTAGGCAAATTGTTCGTGAGGAGGTACAGCGGGCATTAGGCTCTCCTCGGGAGGAACCAAAAAATGCTACAATCGAAGAAATTGTAAAGGAGGAGATTGGAAGAACCCTGGCGCCAATCTCAAAGTCTAGGAGAAGTCCCCCTCAGAAGGAAAGACCCCGACAGTTTTTAAATACCAGATATGAGGCCGAAACGATAAGACCGCACCCTGAACCTCGATACCCAAAACAAGGAGGAAGACGCGACACCAATGATTGGCGGAAAACTGAGGGAAGGCCAATCTGTTTCTACTGCGGACGCCCAGGTCACGTCGTCCGCTATTGCCGTGACAGGAAGAGACACAATAAGGAAAGGAGAAATGACTATTTCCAAAGAAAGCAAGACGTAATGGTATCCTACAACTCTCGAGCTGAATCTCCGGACCCCAATGACGAATCATCGAGGAAAATTTTCACTCGCTACCGAAGCCCTACTTCATATCGCGGTCGAAACAGACAACATTTCTCACCTGCTAGAAGATCTAGCTGGACGCCCCGCCATTAAAACTAGATGATAGACCACATTGGAGGTGAGGCCGTAAAGCTATAAAATCCCCCCTTGCCGACCACAGAAGAAATTAGAAAAAGCTACCTTGACGTAAACATAGACCTACCAAGTCCTCATGAAGAAGATATCTCAACTGAAAGAAGACATCCACCGCAGTCACCTGAAAATATCCCTGGCCATAGTACTAGTTCTTAAGACTGACGACGTAAGTCTCCTGCTGAGCATCGGGTCGATGCTCTTTATAGGAGGAGGCTATGTGGCGAAGAAATAATTTATTAATTAAATTTAATTATTCAATGAAACTATTCAACAGATTATATTAATATATATTAATCTTTTATGTAAAAAAATTATCAAAATATCTCTTTGCTTGCTTGCTCAAGATTCTCTAGCTGTAGATAGTGGGGTTGAGTTGTTAGTAATTGTAGACCAGTCGCTGTGACGCCATCAATAAATACTTTTACATCTTAGGATATTTCAAGGCTTGATTTCTACGCTACAATATACCTTTTTATTATCTAATGATTTAAATATGGATTGCTCTATTTTCAAAACGATATATTATTATGTAATAGTGGCTATATGAAAGGCAAAGGTTTTTGGCCTATTTTGGATCGATACACAAGAAACTCCCCAAATGATGTTAACTGCCTCAGCGTGGCGGGGAGGTGACCCTGAGCAGGACAGTATGTCTGGAGGAATGTAGGCCCACCCTAGGTATGAGGGCTGTCCTACTGAGTCCAACTTCTTCAACTCCTTCCTCATCAGCGAGTTTGTACCACCCGAGTCCAACTTGGTTCATAGTTCCTTCGCCAAAGATTGCATTGAGATAACGGAATGACTACATTCCTCGAATTGATATAATGTGGAAAATCTGGATATGTGATTCTTGGTACGCGGTTTCATTGTTTGAAAAGAGAAGAGCATTATTTCCATATAATATTAAAAGAAAGTCCAGTTTTTAAGGAAAAAGTGGGAAAATGCCTCAACAATGATGCACTGACCCAATAACACTTTCATCTGATACCAGCTAACCAGACTCTAGTTACATAAAAAAAAACATATAAGACTTTGCACAACTCTTTATTTACTTGATTAAGGAAGCTTTCGGACAATCCCTTCTTCAACTAACAAAACGTTGTCGGCAATTACTCCCAGCCTCTGAGCCTGTGAGCACACGTTAAAGAAGAATGACGTTTGGTCAAGATGGCACGGGGGAAGAGCTGTGAGTGGTTGGGCCATCAGGAAATTACAGCAGCCAATCATCTGTCTTGTTTAGCTGTCGGAGCAATTGGATTGGTCGCCTCCACCCACCAATGAAAATAGATTATCAGCGTATATACATGTCATATAATAACGTCCAAAATCTATATTGGGGCATACGATTGTATATGCAAATTGTTATGAATTAAATACGATTCCATGCGATTGGGATACAAAAAAAAAGAGTACTAGGTTTAGGCTTAATCTCATTTATAGCTCTTCAGTCTGGCACCAAGCACTGGAGAGAGCTCATTGGCTTATCACACAAGGCACGGCTCAGTGACCGGTTTCATCCGGTTTGACCGAATATAAACGCAGCCACTTTCAAAAGGTCACGGAAGACGAGCTGGGTTCCAAACGGCTTAGGTTTCCTTCAACTTTCCTATTGGTCTCACCACAAGCTTGAAGCTCACCTTATGTAAATTAAGATTCTTGTTGTGTCCTTGGTTACTGCCACTGGTGATTGATTCTACAGCGAAGCATCGTCTCTTCAGTCTCCTGGATCTCTACGCCATCCTGTCGCCGTATTCCAACTTCTTTTACTGTTCCTTTAGGCGACGTTGAGCAAGGGAGGGAGGTTTTAGGCTCAGAGAGAGCAGGAAGGATATATACTCAGCGAATCAGTGGATGGGTAGAACATTCAGACCAAACACCGTCTACATCAAACTAGAGAGCATAAAACCGACGCTTTCTTCCCAAATAGGAAGCAGTTATCTCTGATGCTGCCGGACTTCTAACTGAACCGCCAATATTGTTTCCTAAACTGGCGAAACCGCTGGGAGAATTCACCACTGATGAGCCAGGCCCTCCCATTAATTTTTCCATTGCAGTAAGGGCAGTAGAAATTGTTTAATTTCCAAAAATAATCTTATGCGTTTAAAATAGTTTCGAATTTTGATAACAGATGGCGCGCTAGTGCATCATAATTTAAATATTGTTTCTAATGGCCACCAGCCAGGATCCGATCTCTGCTCCACGAATGGTTCTCTGTGCTCTCAGTAACACAATTTCAACCCAATTTGGTCCTCTCATCATTCTGTACGGCCTTACGTCGACTGTACCACGGGTCAAGTGAGGATGACATCACATGTACCATAATAGGAACCTCTCCCTTTAATTACGCATTAAAACAATACAATATGTTCAACACTCCATTGAAGATGGTGAGAAGGAACGAGCGAAAACACCAGTTTTCGGCAAATTCAGGTATACAGGTTGTTGGCTTTTGTCTGAATTTGCCAAAACTAGTGTTCTAGCTCATCCTTTATCACCATCTTTAAATTGTTTTTGGTACAAGAGTGATAAACATAATTAATGGAAGAGAGGTTTCATTTTTGGTACATCTATATAATCAATTAGATAATAAAAAGGCATATATTGAATAAAATATTTATTTGCCAATATTTCGGCTGGCTAAACGCCAACCTTTATCAAGGCATTACATTTTTGTATAAGCTTGGTAAAAAATTGGCAAATAAATCTTTTCATCAATCCAATAAATGCCTCTTTATTATTTAACGAATTAAGTATGGATTGCGCTATTTTCAAAACAATATATATAATATATGAAAACTTTTTATATTACTCCTAACATGTGGTATTTATCAAAATTCGAAACTATTATAGACGCGTATGATTATTTTAAAAAATAAACAATTTCTACTGTCCTTACTGCAATATGGGAGGGCCTGGCTCATCAGTGGTGAACCCTCCCAGCGGTTTCGCCAGTTTAATCTACCATACCGCTGAGTATAACCAGTGAGTTGGTTGGAATGACCGTTTAACACAACTCGGGTTCTAACCCGCGTGAATAAACAACATTTTCATAAATTTACCTCTACATGCTGTCTTACTTTTGCACTAGTCCAACCTCGCTAGTGTTTGCACGTAATCAAACCCTCTAAGTGGAAACGTCGATTCTACGTGTGTAGAGGAAGCGTGTGTACATCCAGGCCTGGTCTTAAAGCCCGGGCACTTGACGTAAAACTTCCCCCCGTCCGTTCATTAAATCAACTTTAGAAATGCAGTAAACATCTGGCAAATCCTTACAGACGGTAACAACATTTGGGCGCCAATTAGACAACGTTCGCCCACTGCTGCGGTGGCAAATTAGGCTTAAGGCGGTAATAATTCGAAACACGGCGGCGAACATTTTCCTCACAAATTAATCCAAGTTTGGACCGCGTGTAATTGCCTACGTGCAGCCAACCGTGTTAGTTAGGATAACCGCACCCACAAAACTTCCCACATATATCATTCATCCGAACAACCGATGGAACAATTCTGTCTAACGCTACAACTTACTAGACTCGACGAAGCTGCTCCTGAAATTCTCTATTCGCCCATAAGATGAAGGACAGCATGCGCTAGATGTTAAACAAGTTACGCCCTGTCCGACTTTTGTACTAGTCCAACCTCACTAGTGATTGCATGTAACCAAACAGGACTCTGACACCTTTTGTATATAAACGTCGATCTTAATTACCCGCCGTGTGACAGGGAAGTGAGGTATACAGCGGGCAATGTGGATGATAAGCCGAACCTGGAGAATCGCTAGAGGAAGACGGCTAGAATATAGCGAGGACAGAAGACAAAGATAGGATCGGGAACGGTCTTAAGAATGGTCTATGTAGTAGACAAGACGAGAACACAGAAGTAGTGCAGTAAATATAGAAGACAAGTGTATAAAGGACAAGTCTCAGGTCTCTAAGCACACAGTATAGATGGCAAGTAAAGAAGAACTTCTAAACACATAATATTTAGATGGCAGGTAGAAGACAAGCAAATGCCTCTAATAAGTACACTAAGCACAGAAAAGACAAATATATTTCTCTAAAAAGTGTAGTAAGTATAGAGAGCGAATACAAGAAAGGGCCTCTAAGGACACACTATGTAGACGGCAAGTAGAGAGGACAAGAAAAGGCCTCTAAGGACACACTATGTAGACGGCAAGTAGAGAGGACAAGAAAAAGCCTTTAAGAAGCGCAGTAAGTATGGAGAGAGAATCCAAGTAGAGGACAAGAAAGAACCTCTAAGCAAAAACAATATAGATGACAAGTAGAGAACAAGGGAAGAATTCTAAGAACTGCAGTGAGTAGAGAGAATGAAGATAAGTATAGAGGATTAGAAAGGCTCTCTAAGTACACACAATTTAGATGGCAAGTAGAGAGGACAAGGGAAGATTCTCTAAGAAGTGCAGTGAGTATAGAGAGCGAAGACAAGTAAAGAGGACAAAGAAAGCGCCGCTAAGTATATACACAATTTAGATGACAAGTAGAGGACAAGAGAATGTCTCCAAGAAGTGCAGTGAGTATAGAAAGAGGACCTCTAAGCACACATAAATTAGATGGAAGTAGAGAGGACAAGGGAGATTATCTAAGAAGGGTAGTAAGTATAGAGAAAAAACACAAGAAAGAGGGCCTCTAAGCACAAACAACGATGGCAAGTATAGGACAAGGGAAGGCCTGTAAGAAATGCAATAAATAAAGAGAGAAGACAAGAAAGAAGGCCACTAAGCACACACACAATTTAGGTGGCAAGGTAGAGAGGAGAAGGAAGATTCTCTAAGAAATGCAGTAAGTATGGAGAGAGAATCCAAGTAGAGGACAAGAAAAAACCTCTAAGCAAAAACAATATAGGTGAATAGTAGAGAACAAGGGAATGTTTCTAAGAACTGCAGTGAGTACAGAGAGCGAAGTACGAGGTGTGTTCAAAAAGTATCGCGACTTTTGAATTTTCGCGGGTTACGTATATTCGAATTTCGATCTTTTTGTGGCTTTATGTTGGTACTCATGTCTCTCACTTATGCCGACAAGCTCGGCCATTTTGAATGGTCACTTAATTGTTGACAGCTGCTTTGCTTGCAGGTGTTTTGGATCGTCTTCGATTTTTACCTATTAAAAAATGGATCAAAGAACCTGTACCAAATTTTGTGTGAAAAACGAAATTAACTGCGCGGATGCATTCCGAATGTTGACTGTGGCATACGGAGAAGCTACCTTGGACCGAAGCAACGTTTATCGGTGGTACAAAATGTTCTCAGAAGGCCGAGAAGATGTGAACGACGAAGAGCGTGCCGGACGCCCGAGCACTTCAACAAGGACGAAAAAATTAATAAGATGGAGAAAATGATATTGGCCAATCGTCGAATCACCGTTAGAGAAGTTGCTGAGGACCTAAACATATCGATTGGCTCGTGCCATTCGATTTTTATCAATGATTTGGGCATGAGACGGGTCGCCGCGAAATTCGTACCAAAATTGCTCAATTGCGACCAAAAACAGCATCGCATGAACATTGCTAATGAGATGTTGGACTCTGTCCGCGACGACCCAAATTTGCTCCAGAGGGTCATAACTGGTGACAAAGCGTGGGTTTATGGTTATGACGTGGAAACCAAAGCTCAATCATCTCAATGGAAGCTGCCGCACGAACCAAGACCGAAAAAAGCGCGCCAAGTTCGGTCGAATGTGAAAGTTTTGCTGACAGTTTTTTTTCGATTGCAGGGGCGTGGTGCATCATGAGTTCTTGCAACAGGGTAGAACGGTCAATAAGGAATATTACCTGCAAGTTATGCCCAATTTGCGCGAAGCAATCCGCCAGAAACGCCCGGATTTGTGGAAGAACAAAAATTGGCTTTTGCACCACGATAACGCCCCTGCTCACACATCGTTGCTTGTGCGCGACTTTTTGGCCAAAAACAACACACTAATGATGCCGCAGCCACCGTATTACCCAGATCTGGCCCCCTGTGACTTTTTCTTGTTCCCTAAACTGAAGAGGTCCATGAAAGGACGACGTTACGCTACGCTTGACGAGATAAAGACGGCATCGAAGGAGGAGCTGAAAAAGATTTTTAAAAATGATTTTTTGAAGTGCTTCGAAGATTGGAAAAACCGTTGGCACAAGTGTATAATATCTCATGGGGTTACTTTGAAGGGGACAAAATAGGTATTCATGAATAAATAAATAATTTTTGAAAAAAACACAAAAGTCGCGATACCTTTTGAACACACCTCGTATAGAGGATAAGAAAGAGCCTCTAAGTACACACAATTTAGATGTCAAGTAGAGAGATTCTCTAAGAAATGCATTAAGTGTAGGAAGAGAATCCAAGTAGAGTGCCACTAAGCACACACACAATTTAGGTGGCAAGGTAGAGAGGACAAGGGAAGATTCTCTAAGAAATGCAGTGAGTATATATATAGAAGCCAAGTAAAAACAAACACAGACAGAATGTAGAGCAGGATGTCACCCACCGTAGAGACCATCCAAGATGGCGAAGGGCATGACGGCCAGACAGACCAGGAGGTCCGCCACAGCTAGACTCAGCAGGAAGTAGTTGGTGACGTTGTGGAGCCGTCGCTCCAGACAGATCGCCAGACACACCAGGACGTTGCCCAGGATTCCTGCCAATGCCACCAGTCCCAGCAATAGGAACATCCAGTGGAGCGGGGGTTCCGGACTGTTGGAGTCCAGGCCCAGCCTAGTCCGCTGCTCTTCTGGACTCCTGAAGCTCGCGTTGGGAGGCAGGATCTGAGTTCCCATGTCAAGCATCTCACAACCCACTCCTGAATCTTAAAAATAAAAAACGCTCTTAAAAATAAATATTTTCTTTTTTAATAATCTAAAACACGTCTATTCATGGTCAAAGAAAATATATTTAATAATTATTTGCACAATTAGCTTTAATTATCGACGCAATATGTATATATATTGGAATCCATATTTAACTCACAATCAAAAACAATTCAAATTGTGGTCAAAAATGAAAAAAAAATTCTCAATGAACATTTTACACTTTTCGATTACAAATTTTACTTTCTAAAAATATATATATATTTATAAAAAAAAACTAGAGGAATAACTACTTGACTCTTTTTTATTTTAAATGGAGAAATGTTGCCGGGCGCGAAACAATATTTCGTTCTAGAGACAAATCCATAAAAATTGCAAACACGTGAATTTCAACGGAATAACGAAGCCATTAAAATAAAGATGACCGCGACTTAAGCCTGTAGAGCGAAAAAAAAAAACACAGAGTTTTGTAAATTTACTCGGCAACACTGCTTAAATGTTAGAGAAAACCTTTTTCACTTAACAATAATTCACTTAGAAAAAATAAAGTTTTTTTTTTTTCACAGAACAGCCAATTATGCTTTTTTTAAAAACGATCTTGAAATACTAGCTTATATCTCTAAATGGTTTTAACAATTTGTTAATGAAAACGGTAATGATGATGATAAAGGTCGAAGAAGGAATGAGTGAATGAAAGAGAAAAAAATGTAAAAAATAATTTAAAAATGAAACAAACAAAAAAAGAAGTGGGTCACGAGGTATTCATCTTTTCCTTTTTCTGCAACACACCAACATATATTCTGTGATAATTCCAATAATTTAAGAAAGAAATAACTGGCAACCCTGATGAATGATAACCGAAATCTTGCAACTGATGGATCACCAGCCTCTGTGTTGTTGGGTAAATTCGATGTTTACAACAAATGGAAGATATTGTAATTATAGATACACAATTTATATATAAATACATTTTCGTTATTTGTTTTTGAAATAGTTCAAAAATGTGTTTTTTTTTAAATAAAACATTGTGTATAGTAGAAACTGGTTTCTGAAAATATAAATATTCTGTTCATTTATACAATAAAGGACAAAACTTGAGGAAGTGGAAATTCTTTGATGTCGCTGGTCGTCTGTTTTTTTTTTTTTTTTTGAAGGAAACAGAGGAAATTTTGTTCACACTTGGTTATCTGGTGTGTCTTCATTAAAGGGGTTACTATGTATCAAATATATTTCAAAGTTATTGTCTGAATCCTGATATACATGCTGAAAAGTGCAACTTTCTTAAGTTTTGTCCATGGGTGTATGTATATGTACTGAGAAAATGGGCACCTCTCCCTTTAAAATTGCATTAAAACAATTTTTTTTTAATTTCCCAAGTACAGAATGCACTGTTGGTGTTAAAGAAGGAGCCACAAAACCATCTTTGGTCAATATAGGTAACTTATTGTCTGGATTCGCTAAAACGGGGTTGTGGCTCATTCATCAACACAGTAACGTTCTGTACTGGAACAATGCATTTTGTTTAGAAACATTTTTAAAGGGAGAGGTACCCATTACATGAACACCATTCTTCCGCAGGCTTGTATTGAATCGACACTCACGGACAAAACTTAAGGAACATGTACCTTTTAGTATGTATTTCGAGATTCAGACGACCAGCCACATCAAAGACTTTCCACTTCCTTAAATTTTGTCCAAGAGTGTATATTTACGTGCGTGTCGTTTTTTATTAAACCCCGCATTCAATAGTAAATCCATACCCCTAGGGGTGACAATGGAAAACACGCCATTTGTTACCTAAAAAGTGCAATAAAAACAAATATTTCCTAACGCTCCATCACTCATCCGGCAGTAATGGAGTTTACAAATCCCTCCAGTAGATGGCAGTATTCCGAAACCAATAATTGTCACATCAATGACACGACATTCGACACTTCCGGCTGTCCAGAAATGGTCTGTGACACGCTCGACTGTTTGGCTCGACGCCAGATACATTGGACAGCGAGTCCCTCTTACCTTTCATTAAAATAATGATCATGTTATTTTGCTATTTAAATAATTTTCTAGAAATTTATATCAAACAAAAGATGTCTGCTATACACAAATAAATTTACTGGCAATGCGTTTCTTTTTTTTTTTTTAAATCTCTACAGACCTTACTGCAATGATATGATTTAATGAATGAGAGGGCTTGGCTCATCAGTAGTGAACCCTCTCAGCGGTTTCGCCAAATTAATCTCTAGACCGCTCTACTATTGTATTGGACTGGTTTTGTTATATACCCTGCATTTTCTATGAAAGGCAGCTAAATGGTGTTTAGTGAACTATGGACATAAGCTTATAGGTCTGTAGAGGTACATACATATAAATTTCAAGGTATTGCATCGAGCAAAGCTCTTCCGCGCAAAACATGTTTTCATAACCATTATATATTAGTAAATTAAATTTTATTGCCCTCTATCGTTAAAATTATACACAAATAAATTTACTGGCAATGCGTTTCTTTTTTTTTTTAAATCTCTACAGACCTTACTGCAATGATATGATTTAATGAATGAGAGGGCTTGGCTCATCAGTAGTGAACCCTCTCAGCGGTTTCGCCAAATTAATCTCTAGACCGCTCTACTATTGTATTGGACTGGTTTTGTTATATACCCTGCATTTTCTATGAAAGGCAGCTAAATGGTGTTTAGTGAACTATGGACATAAGCTTATAGGTCTGTAGAGGTACATACATATAAATTTCAAGGTATTGCATCGAGCAAAGCTCTTCCGCGCAAAACATGTTTTCATAACCATTATATATTAGTAAATTAAATTTTATTGCCCTCTATCGTTAAAATTATACACAAATAAATTTACTGGCAATGCGTTTCTTTTTTTTTTTTTTTTTTTTTTTAAATCTCTACAGACCTTACTGCAATGATATGATTTAATGAATGAGAGGGCTTGGCTCATCAGTAGTGAACCGCTGAGAGGGTTCACTACTGATGAGCCAAGCCCTCTCATTCATTAAATCATATCATTGCAGTAAGGTCTGTAGAGATTTAAAAAAAAAAAGAAACGCATTGCCAGTAAATTTATTTGTGTATAATTTTAACGATAGAGGGCAATAAAATTTAATTTAAAAGATGTCTGCACTTATAAAAGAAAAAAAAGTTTATTTCTCTTCCTTAAGAATATTTACATGCAAGCCAAGCAAAACTAAAATTAAAATTGAACGAACAAAATTTACATATCTCTTGATAGAATGAATTTACCTTTTCTTGGTCAAAAAACAATAGAAAAATAAATTAATTAATATTCAATTATTATCTAATATTCAATCACTCATATTTAATTATTTTTTTAAGTTCATCCACATCAACTCCCCCTTTTTTAAGATAGCAATACTCATTAAGGTACATATCTATCCGGTGGTCTCCTCTCTCGTAGTGGATATCTCCGGGAAGGTGTAGATTCAGTCGGTGGTCCAGGTGTAGATTCTGCTACTATTGTAGCAGGAGTCAGGGGACTTGACGTCTGAGGCCTTGGGTAGCTTATTCCTTCTTCTGATGACGAAACATCCTTTCTCTCCATACTTCTCCTCATATAGTTAGTGTGTACTTTCCTTTCTATTCCATCAGTTTCTATCATACAGCTGTTGCTTCCCACTATTCTCTTTACAATCCCAAACATCCATTTCGGTTTTCCTCTTTCCATCCATCTGTATCTTACTCTATCATTTATTTTGTAGCTATTGTTCTGTTTTTTATTTTTCAATCTCCCCACTCTTACTGATTTCTTGCTCAACATGGAAATCTTCGTTCTAATCTCGCGATTTAAAAATATTCCAGCAGGGGATTTTTCCGTTCTAGTCAAAGGACTCAATCTATATGCATATAAAGCCTTAATCAAAGCAAACTCAAGGGGTAATTCTCTTTCCTCCGAAATAATTTTTTTCATAGCTTTTTTTATCTCTCTTACAGACACTTCCGCTAGTCCGTTGCTCTCCGGATGGTAAGCGGGGCTAAACATCGCATGTAAGCCATTTCTTTCGAAAAATGTCTTTATTTCATAACTTCTAAACGGGGGCCCATTATCCATTACCGCCACCTCCGGGATACCATATCTCGCTAAACATTCTCTCAAAAAGTCTATGCAGAATCCCGCCGATGTATTTGGAACCATTTGACATTCTATCCAATTAGAATGCGCATCCACCAATATCAAAAAAGTTTTTCCCGCAAAATAGAAATAGTCAAGATGAATTCTCTTCCAAACTTTGTTTGGTGGAGTCCACTCGGTAAATTCCTGTTTTGGCAGCTTTGATGTGTTTTCCATACAAGTGCTACAGCTTTTAGACAGTTTCTCAATTTGCTCATCCATTCCCGGCCAATAGACAGAACTTCTGGCCAGAGTTTTCATTTTATTTACTCCAATATGATTTTCATGGATAATTTTCAAAACATATTCTCTTAAGGAATCGGGGATGATCATTCTATTTCCGAAAAATAGGCAATTTCTTACTATTGTTATCTCGTTTTTAATTCTATTATAAGGTTTTATATCTACCTCTGAGTCAACATCATACTTATCGTACTTGACTAACTTATATAGTTTTCTAAGAGTCGGATCTTCTTGGGTTTTGTACGATACCAAGACGTAATCTAATATCGAATTTTCTATTAATAATATTTCTCCCATTTCCTCTTCCTTCTCCCCTTTTTCAGGATTTGGAAATCTTGAAAGAAAATCTGCAAGAGGTATTTCAGTTCCCTTAGTATATTTAATTTCAAAATTAAAATTTGATATTGAGAGTGACCATCTATGTAATCTATTTGCCATTAAGGCTGGTAAATTATTTTTATCGCCAAAAATGGCTAGTAATGGTTTGTGATCTGTATTAATAATAAATTTTCTTCAGTAAAGGAATTGTTTTAGCCTGTTTAAGGTAAAGAATATTGATAACCCTTCTTTTTCTATTTGGGAATATTTCTTTTCTGTGTCATTTAGTGTTCTTGAAACAAAAGTAATTGGTTTCTCAATGCCGTTTACAATATGGGAAATATATCCTCCAATACCATAATTTGATGCATCACAAGTAACATAAAGAGGTAAATCTTGCGAATAATGCGTCAAACAAGTTTTTGTACTAATCAAATTTTTACATTTTTCGAAAGCCTGATCATGTTCATTTTTCCAATTCCAATTATAACTTCTTTTCAATAGAGAGAATAAAGGATTTGCATGTATGGATAAATTTCTAACGAATTTACTGTAGAATGACAACATGCCCAAGAAAGATTTCAATTCTGAAATGTTACTCGGTTTAGGACATTTTTTTATACTGTCCAATTTATCCTCAAGGGGATAGATTCCATTTTTATTTATTCTATGTCCCAAATAATTGATTTCATCAACAAAAAACAAAGATTTTTCTTTATTAATTGAAAAATTAAAATCCGATAATTTATTCATGACTGTTTCAATATCTGAAATATGCTCATTTACATCAGACGATGCTATAAGAATATCGTCTAAATATATTATTACATTTTTAAGACCGGAAAAAATATTGTCCATAGTTCTTTGGAAAATAGTCGCTCCGGACTTGATACCGAAGGGCAGCCTTTTATATTTAAAAAGGCCTTTATGGGTAGAAATAACTGTTAATTTTTGAGATTCCTCGTCTAGAAGTATCTGATGATATGCGCTTGAAAGATCAATTTTACTAAATATACTTTTACCAAAAAATGAATGTAAAACATTATCGATGTTCGGTATCGGATACTTTACATCCTCGATAAATGGATTTAAGGTTCTTTTAAAGTCCGCACAAATTCTAATTTTGCCGTTTTTCTTAGGGACGCATACTAGCGGTGAAGCTATTGGGCTATCCACTATATTTTCAATAATATCATTATTCAATAAAAATAATAGTTCTTCTTCAATTAAATTTCTAATAGCAAAGGGAGCAGGTCTAAATTTATAAAATTTTGGTGCAAAATTATTTTTTACATTAATGTGTACGGAAATATCTTTTATTGGCAAGACTATATCTTCGAAAAGTTTATAATATTTATTAAAAATAAAATTAGTATTAAAATTATTATTTTGTTGGACATTAATTTGTACCATATCAAAATATACTATCCAGTCTTTTCCTATGAGAAATTTATTATTTTCAATATTTGTTACTATTAAGTTTAAATGGCCTATTTTATTCTTATATCTTACTTTTACTTTACATTCTCCAATAGAGGAAATGCCCTTTCCTTGATAATCGGTTAAATAACATTTAGACGGAAATAATTTAACATGTTCAAAATATTTTAAAAATAGATCCTTTGACATAGTTGTTAAAGCCGCACCAGTGTCAATTTCTGCTAAGAATTTTATGTCGAAGACATACAAAATACTCTCAAATTTATTAGTCAGATATTCTATATTATTGATGGACTCACCATTCTTTCCCGAAAATGATTCTCCGTGGGCAGACGCTTCACTAGACACTCCTCTCTTTCTTGGTTGAAAATATCCATTCTTAGATTTTGAATGACAAACAGTCGATATATGTCCCAATTGTTTACAAGAATAGCAGAAAGAATTTCTAAAAAAACATCTGTCCGAATGATGATTCATCTTTCCACAATGCTTGCATTTAGAATGTAATTTGTTTATTTCTTTAGTTTCAGCATAAGACTTCATTTTCAACACATTACAATCTACCGATTCTATTGTGGTAGCAATATTTACTGCCATATTAAAAGTGAGCTCAGGCTCTTGCAGTAATCTTTTCAAAATAACTTGATTAGAAACTCCTGCAATGAATTTATCCCTTAGGTGTTCTTCAATATTTAAGCCAAAATTACATTTATTAGCTTGTTTTTTTAATTTAAGGACATATTCTTCTATTTTTTCGCCATGTTCCTGAATCAATTGGCTGAACTCATATCTTTCAAAAATGATATTTAGCTTAGGTGTAAAATGAGTAAGTAGAACACTAACAATTTCTTCGAATTCTAATGCACAAACATCTCTAGGTGAGATCAATTCTTTCAGAATACCATAAGTATTTGGTCCAATAGACATAATAAAAAAAGGAACAATCTTCTTACCTTCAATTTCATTCACAAAAATGTACTGTTTGAATCGTTGAATATAATTTTCAAAAGGTTCTTCTTTCATTACATAAGGTTCGAACGAAAGTCTCGTCGCCATTGTTATTTTGCTATTTAAATAATTTTCTAGAAATTTATATCAAACAAAAGATGTCTGCACTTATAAAAGAAAAAAAAAGTTTATTTCTCTTCCTTAAGAATATTTACATGCAAGCCAAGCAAAACTAAAATTAAAATTAAAATTGAACGAACAAAATTTACATATCTCTTGATAGAATGAATTTACCTTTTCTTGGTCAAAAAACAATAGAAAAATAAATTAATTAATATTCAATTATTATCTAATATTCAATCACTCATATTTAATTATTTTTTTAAGTTCATCCACATCAGATCACTGGAATGTACCTGATTTATCCGGAGTTTTTCCTTCCGTTCTCCAATGCTAGACCAATGTCCAGGTATCGTTCGGGTTTTACCAGAGTGAAGGTTTTTCCTAGCTACTAATGTTTTCTAAAAATAAAACGATTGAAGCAAGAGTTTTCTTTTTTTTTTTTTAAACACATTTTCTACTGTATTTATCTGAGATATTGTCCCTTAAATTAAAGATACTTCGGCCAGTTAATATTTAAATTAAATCTAAAAAAGATTTACTGGCCAAAGTATCTTTAATTTGAAGTACACTGCGTGACATTGAAAATGGAACACCAAGAAATAGTGGCCAGAAAATTATGCAAATTTCAGGGTAGACGCGCCTAACCGAGTTATGCAAATGATGTAAAATGCGCAGCTCTCGTGCGCACATGGAGTAAGATATAAGGGAAGGAACTTGCAGAAAGGACATTATTCGTGTCGTTATTTCTTCAAGGAAAATCATTGTAGAAATTTTGTTCTTGTGTCAAAAGACACGTGTAATAACAGAGAATGCCAGTCATCGTAAACGGAGGCAGTTCAAGCAGACAGACGCTTTTACGAGGGGCATGGTGATCGGACTGAAAAGGGCAGGTTGGTCCATACGTCAAATCGCAGCTGATACACACCTTGGTGCGTCCACGGTGCACCGACTGTGGAGAAGATGGTTGGAACAAGGAAATGTGGCAATTTATAGGAATGTCGGTGCAACCAGAGGGACGTCAGCACGTGTGGATCGGCGTATCCTTCGACAAGCAGTGGCGGCCCCACAAGCAACTTCTACCGCCATCCTGCAACATGTGCAAGACACCCTAGATCATTCCATCTCGACCAGAACCATTTCCCGTCGATTGGTTGCTAATGGCTTGCACTCATGCCGTCCGCTAAGAAGACTGCCATTGACCTCACCGAATAGGCGCCAACGTTTGGAATGGTGCCGGGCTAGATCGACGTGGATCACGGAATGGCACAGGGTCGTGTTCTCAGATGAGTCGCGTTTCTGCTTGTCCAGTGATAGTCGCCGTGTACGCGTGTGGCGTCGACGTGGAGAAAGGTCCAATCCGGCAGCAATTGTGGAACGCCCCACCGTGCGACAACGTGGAATCATGGTTTGGGGCGCAATCGCGTATGATTCCAGGTCACCTTTACTTCGTATTCAGGGCACTATGACGGCTCAACGATACATTGAAGATTTGCTGCGACCGGTGACACTCCCCTACCTTCAGGGGGTACCCAATGCCCTTTATCAGCAGGATAACGCCCGACCGCACACTGCTCGCATTAGCCAACAAGCTCTGCAAGATGTACAGATGCTTCCCTGGCCACCGTACTCTCCTGATCTCTCACCAATCGAGCACGTCTGGGACATCATTGGACGCCGTTTGCATGCCTTGCCACAGCCGCGTTCAGAAGACGAACTGTGGCAAATGGTTGAGAGGGAATGGAGAGCCATCCCTCAGGACGCCATCCGTACTCTGATTGACTCTCTACCTAGACGTGTTGCTGCGTGCATCGCCGTCCGCGGTGGTCCTACTTGCTACTAAGCCGACGCCGTTCTCGCTCTGTATTATGACTATCATTTTGAAATAAAGATCACTTATCGTTCGTCCCTGTCTCTCTCTGTCTGCCGAGTTTCATCACTTTCTGGCCACTATTTCTTGGTGTTCCATTTTCAATGTCAGGCAGTGTATTATGAATGCCACCGGCCAGGCAGCCTGATCTTTACGATGAGATGCTGTTGTTGTCGTGTCCAACGATGAGCCTTAGATGTCTCCATGCATCCCTATCACGGCAGCAGCAATAATCTGAGATGAAAACTATATTTAAAAGGTCTGGCTCACACACACAAATATCAGTGGGGAACCCTTCCAGCGGTTTCGCCAGTTTAATCTACCATACCACGCCTTTTAGAGTTCTAATACTGTATTGGACGATTCTGCTTATATATGCCACATTGCACAAGACTGGAATCTTAGTTTGGTATTTAAGTAAACCATGGAAATAAGTATTTAGAACAGTAGAATTACATATAAATAGTTGAATCGAGCAATGCTCTTCCGCAAACAATAAAGAAAAGGTCAGTTAGGCATAAATTAAATATAAAGCGCCATATTTACACTCATGGATAAAACTTGAGTAAATTGTAATTTTTATCATGTATATATTGTGGAGACACATGAGGTAACCAAGTGTGAACAAAATTGTCTCTGTCTCCTTCAAAAAAATAAACGACCGGCGACATCAAAGACAATCCATTTCCTTTTGTCCATGTCTGTATATATATATATAAACAAGGTTGGGGGAAGATTTTTATTTTATTTGACATATCGGAGCCCAGCTTGGGATACTTGCGCCTAAATACAGCAGCTTTTATACAATTCATTTTATATACAATTCAATAAACAAGACTAAAAACAAAATTGAAACTGAAAGGTTGGTTTTCTCAAACAGAAAATAAAATCTAAAATGAATTTATAAACGTTTTTGAATTTTACATAGGTGTCTTTGTTAAGGTTGCGGGAAGATAATACTCAAGTAATAAAAGAAGCAACTCTCCATTTTAAAAAAATGCATATAGTTATAAGAAAAATTAGATGATTGACTGTCGCCGCAAATTAGCAGACGCAGGTCGGTGACAAATCCACAACACCAGCTTTGGCAAACAATACAGACCTATAAGCTTATGTCCATAGTTCACTAAACACCCCTGAGCTGCCTTCCATAGAAAATACAGGGTATACTCCAAACCAATCCAATACAATAGTAGAGCGGTCTAGAGATTAATTTGGCGAAACCGCTGAGAGGGTTCACTACTGATGAGCCAAGCCCTCTCATTCAATAACTCATATCATTGCAGTAAGGTCTGTAGAGATAATATTTGATGATATATAAAAGAAACGCATTGCCAGTAAATTTATTTGTGTAAAATTTTAACTGAGAAGCGTTCACCTGGAGACCATGGTTTGGGGTTAATGGCCCTCTTCAGTCTAGGACTGACTTTATTCCATGAGATCAACAAGCGATCTAATGAAATCTTCACAATCTGCCAAAGAGGTTTTTAGTTGGTAAAATGGTTAGGTCAAAATATAGATGGAAGTTTTGCCGGGAGGATATTAGTCTATAAAGGTCACCTCTTCCGTCAAAATAGACATCAAGACTAAACGCCATCTATTGTGAGATTTGTTTTCCTTGGCAGCGATGTCACCGAAACTTTTAAAATAAAGAATTTAAAAAGATTGAAACCAAATCCTATATAACGAGAGAAGAGTTTCCTTTGATACATGAGGGAATGAAAGCTTGTGGGGCAAGTTTATAAATTCAATGTCAACTATCGATGCAAATTGTAACAATAATTTTTGTCTTTCTTTCTGCATAAATCATGAAATATTACATCTACAGACCTTAATGCAATGATAAATGTTATTGAATGAGAGAGTTTGGCTCATCAGTGGTGAACCCTTTCAGCTGTTTCACCAAATCAATCTCCAGACCACTCTACTGTCGTATTGGATTGGTTTTCTTATATATCCTTCTTCTTCTTCCTTATCTCCACTCAATCATATTAGGGTCTGGGTGAAGTAGAATGCGTCTGCCTTTGTCATTAAGACTGAGAGCACTACTCAGTGGCAGGCCGACTTAGCTCCTAAATAAATGGCCGCCTCTGACATGAGGAACAGACGCCATGTGCAGCTGCTCCTAACATGGAGTACAAACGCTGCTCATCCTGTATCCCTGGAGTCCTTACAGGGTACTATCAGCCGGGCCAGCTGAGCCCAGGTTTTTTAGTGAGCTTGTTACTGCTCCCCCTCCTCCTTTTTCATCCGGGCTTGGGACCGACAAAGGCGGAGTATATTATATATCTTACAACAAGACAATAAATGTCCGAAAGCTTTCTCAACAGTAATTAAATTATATATTTATAATTATATTTATTTCTACTGTCAACAAAGATTATGTCCATATTTCATCCAAAATACCATTTCCAAGATGTTAGAGTCAGTATCGGGATAAAAGGAAAACTGAAAAATGCAATATAAGAGCGGTATGGTAGATTAAACTGGCGAAACCGCTGGGAGGGTTCATCGCTGATTAGCCAGGTCCTCCCATTAATTTTCCATTGCAGTAAGGGAAGTAGAAAATTGCTTAATATTTAAAAGAATCATACGCGTCTATAATAGTTTCGAATTCTCATAATAACTAAAGTAAACTATGGCTGACCTGTAGTTTACCCTATTGTCAAGGTCCAATATGCAAAGAAGGACATTCAGTGAGTTCCGGGAAGAAGTAAAAACAGTCCGTGGGCATCAATAGACCACTGATGAACCAGCAGGGGGCGCTGCATAAATAACCGGCTAATCAAGGAAGAAGATGAAAACATTTTGATAAAGGCACGTGCCGCTTTCAGTCAAATCTTTTTTTTAACCCAGTTTTTACTCTGTCAAAACAAACAGCACAAGGAAAAATTAACTTTCCATTCGATAAATTTGTCAAAATAAAGAACCATGTAGTAAAATTTCAACTAAATAGATTGATAAAATATTCAAATGTTTATTATTATTATTATTTTTCAGACGAAAATGAATATCTTAATTACAATCTATAGAAATCGAGTCGATGACAAAGCCACAACACCAACTTTGGAAAACTGAGAAGCGTCCATCTGGAAACCATGATTTCGGGATAATGACCCTCGTCAGTCCAAAGAGAACTTTGATTTCATGAGTGTCACACGAGATTATTGACACAATTCTCGGCTGGTGGCAGTTCTACATACATACTGTCACATTACCACACCAAGAGAGCGACACGCTAAAAACGTCAAATTTACATAATAGGATGCTGTAATATGTAAATGACTATATTCTCAAAGTATATATGTAAATTAGGCGCCGACACCTACAATATCTTGAAGAGATTGTACAGCCGGTTTGTCACACAGAAATCGTATTTGAAAATTTGCTTCGTTGTGAAAAGTTGTCGTGATGTCTGGTGTAAGAAGGAGAAATGTTTACTAACATATTTCTGAGTTTGATAGAATTTGTAGCCTACCGAGATTGTGGTTACTTCAGTATTGGTGCTGATCCCACGGATGTCAGCAACATATAGAATCCATAATATTTCACAAATAAATTTACTGGCAATGCGTTTCTTTTTTAAATATCATCAAATATTATCTCTACAGACCTTACTGCAATGATATGAGTTATTGAATGAGAGGGCTTGGCTCATCAGTAGTGAACCCTCTCAGCGGTTTCGCCAAATTAATCTCTAGACCGCTCTACTATTGTATTGGACTGGGTTTGTTATATACCCTGCATTTTCTATGGAAGGCAGCTTAGGGGTGTTTAGTGAACTATGGACATAAGCTTATAGCCAAGCCCTCTCATTCAATAACTCATATCATTGCAGTAAGGTCTGTAGAGATAATATTTGATGATATTTAAAAAAGAAACGCATTGCCAGTAAATTTATTTGTGTAAAATTTTAACGATAGATGGCAATAAAATTTAATATAGAATCCATGGACGGTCGCATGTATTGGATCTCAGCAGACATTCTTGCCTGAAATTTGGTCCAGCCAATTCACCAGCTGAAAAACCTTTTTGAACAACTTAACCTATTTCATAGCTCTCCTCATAGGATGTTATGAAGCCGTTCCTATATTGATGAGGGCCTTAGACCGAAACCATGGTATACAGGATGTTGTCTTTTGTCTGAATTTGACAAAACTGGTGTTGTGGTCTTTCCGTCGATCGTAATACACGTACTCTGCGAAGAAAATATCGAGAAAGGCATTGTTCTGAGAAATTTTGAAGGGAGAGGTGCCTCTCTCTTTTTGATGTACATATATAATCGATTTATTACTCTCTATGCAAATACCTTGTTCAAATAAATAACGGAACATGGATAGGAAAATAAACGTAGTTAATTGTTTGCTATTTCGACGCTCAGAACGTTCGTCGTTTTCAATAGATTTTTCTGATCGCCGAAATTTCTAAAGAAATAAACTCAGTGTATTTTCTATCCAAGATCTCCGATTTTATTTGAATGTTTAATTTTATGAATTTCGCAACATTTTAAGAGAAAATTCATTCTGAGGTTGTACTTCTGGATCTCCGTGTTGAAGATCATGTTAGCCCGAAAGCTCGAAGATATAAAAGAAATAAAAAAAGAAACCCTTGATTCCTTATTGATTGAATCAAAAATACACCTATCCCCGATTTACACGGTACTTGCTTTACACGTTTTCGCTTTTACACGGTTTTCCAAATAAGTTTTTTTTTTATCGCACTATACTAAATGCTACTGTGATTGAACACATGCGTTGTGTACACATCTCACGAGGAATCCCGAGCTTATGTGCTGACTACATATTTTAACCTGTCAATGCATTTTATTTTTATTTCTGTGTACACCTATCCCCCGATTTACACGTTTTTTCTCAGGAACGTATCTACCGTGTAAATCGGGGGATAGGTGTATTTTCTATTAGCTCTCTCTTTTCTAATTTTATTTATATTTTTATCACTTAGCACAGATATAAATCCATGTGTAAGTGTATTGGGTAAAGTTTTCAACCAGCAATAATCGCGCCTCGGAAGATCCTCATGGGCTACGATATCGCCTCAGCGCAAAGCTCCATGTGTAAGTATAGAATAAATAGTCTCAGAGCTGTTACCAAATAACTCCACAAGACCTAACATCCGTGGTAAATCCATGTATAGTAACTTTCTTTGCCTCCAATTTGCCCAGATTAATCTATTAGCTTGATTGTATTACGATGCACTAGCGCGCCATCTGTTATCCATAGTTCATCTAAAATACCCATTCCAAGAGTCAAGCATCTGTATCACTATAAAAGGAAGTTCCAAAAATGCAATATAACAGCGGTATGGTAGATTAAACTGGCGAAACCGCTGGGAGGGTTCACCACTGATGAGCCAGGCCCTCCCTTTAATTTTTCCATTGCAGTAAGGGCAGTAGAAATTGTTTTATTTTAAAAAGAATATTACGCGTCTATAATAGTTTCGTAATTTGATAGCTTGATGGTCTTTATATAATTTTCCCTGTATATAAATATCTTGTTATCATTAAGTTCTATCACTGTTTTTCCTGCATGTATCCTATATTTCTGCTTGGAGAATCTGTATAAGACTAAAAGATCTTAATAAAGCTTTTGTTGTTGTTGTGCAGAATAAATAAAACGGAATAATCAAAATGTTAGAGAGAAAAAAGTATTTTCTCAACAAAAGTTTTAAATATTTATCTCTGGCGAGGAGAGTTCAAGTACCTACCCAACGCCGTGGAATCAATGACGGAAATATCAATAAAAATCAAATATAAATTAATTTCGACCCCCTGTATGAATTATAGAAGGAGAGAGAATTGATTCCCAGTGGGGAACCAATTATGTCAGTAAACATGTTGGTCTCATACGGGAGGTTTTTTTTTCTTCACTTTGCTGTGGAAGTTTTCGACCAAGTGTCTATTCCATAACTCGCTGTGATTATTTACAGATGTACTTCTATATTGAGATGATGGGACAGTTTTGGAAGTGTTGCTTTCATTTGGCATTTAAAAAAAATCTATGATAACAAAATGATTTTTTTACTTATTCTAAGTACATGGGGTAAGGCCATGATAATCATAGTGGGTAGTTAGCGATTGCTTTTACTGTAAGTCAACCATATGTTTAGACATGTGGAGCGCAGTTCGATATCTGCATTTAAAAGTGTTTCAAGGTAAAAATTGTGAAAAGCGTTTTAAAAATACAAAGTTTTCTCACAATGAGTTTCTTCTTTTTTTTTAATGAGAAATTTTTGTAGTTTTTAAACTTACAAGTGTGTCAGAGCTCCGTTTGGTTACTTGCACTCACTGGTGTGGTCGGATTGTTGCAAGAATCGGAGATCATTAAAGCAGTTTTTATTTAATAAAAAAAGTGCCTTTTGCTGGTTTCGGTCAATGGCGTGAGTGTTAAAAATGGACAGTTTATACCACCACTGACCCACCATAGTTTGGAACTGGCGAGGAAGATAAATGCTATCTACCGAAACCTCGAGAAAATCTTCATCTGGGCCAATGAGGTTTCAATTAGGATTTGGGGTTCTGGCACATTTGTAAGTGCAAAGTCGAACTGATTTTCACATGTGTAGACATGTGGTGGCACTTACAGTAAAAACAGTCACCTACTTCTACCCACCATGATTATCATGGCCTGTACCACGTGTACTAGGGATAAGCAGAAAAAAGAAGAAGAATCTAGGCAAAATTCCTTATTGTAGTTTACGCTTATTGCAACTAAATAAAGTTCTGTTCTCTACTATAGAAATACTTCCCGACTTTCTCACTCGGGATTGGCCGAGGTGTAAATATAGGCCCAATGTGGAGAATATTTTATTGTAATCTATAGATAGATTGTTGTTGTGTACAGTATCTATTCTCCCATAACTTACTCTGTATATAAATAGAGGAGAACAGGAGAATACATACAACCTAGGCCAGGGGTAGACAAACCTTTGAGTCTGAAGAGTCAAAAATTACAATTTACAAAATTTCAAAGTTTTAAAAGAGCTACAACATTTTTTTCTTACCAACAATAAATAGTACTCACATAAATAATATTTACATATGGAACTATATAAAGAGCTTCACATACAAATAACCGCATGTGGCTCGCAGTTTGCCGACCTAGGGGTATACAATATTCTATCAACATATTTATATTGTGTCAGTAAAAATATTAATTAAATAATAAAATAGAAAACACAGATATTAATAATTCCTTATTTAATTTGTTACAATGTGAACCACCTAGCTTGTTAATGGTCTCTTGATTAAAAATAAAGAAAGCATATCCTGACCAGGAGCATATGTGCTTTACAGATGACAGAGCGCCATCTGGTAGAACAGAAATCAACTAAACATTTATTTAGCCTGTTCCCTGATATTTGGCCAACTCAATTTCTTGATAAATCAAGAAAAGCCATCCACGAACGCGTTTCGCGCTGTTGGCGCTCGTCAGCATGGAGTCTTTTGATTATAAATAAATCTTTAACTGTGATTTGTTAGAACTTTTATCAATCCATTCTTAAATATGATACATAAGCGCCCTATCTGTAATAGGAAATTCTAACTATTTTTTTGACCCGCATAAGAATCTTTTCAGATAATTCGATTTCCTATACTGCCCTTACTGCAATTATAAAATAATGGGAGGGCCTGGCTCATCAATGGTGAACCCACCCAGCGGTTTCGCTAGTTTAATCTTTATCTATTTTAACTTGAAAGACGTCATCACTACTGTGACAATATAGTTCTATATTTACATATTTACCATAGTACTTTGTATGTTATCATTTCTTTGTCTCTATTTCTCCCACTCCTGTATTTCCCTGTATATATCTCAGAGAATCTGCTGTACTGAAGGTATAAAGAATGGATTCAAGGTTAAAAATCACATAAATAGGTACCGCTCAACAAGAGCAACCTAGTTCATGATAATTGAAACAGTGAATAATATATGAAGGTTATTCACATATTAAACATTATGTTAACGTGGGATTCAATCCCGGTTCATGACTGTCGGGAATCGAGGGTGTTACCTACTCGTCCGAATGGAAGAATGGATTGACTGATGTTTATATAGCCAGTTATTCCACCGACCTTCTATTTCCTTTGCCGTTTTATACAAGCTTTCGTGTTGGTTCTTCCTAAAGTTCACAATGGCATTAATTACTTCATAATCATATCGTCAAATTTGTCTTCTTTACAGATATTATTTAGATGTCCCAATAGTCACTGGGAGCTAAGTCTGGAGAATAAGGGGGTTGAACCTGTATTCATCTATTGGAATGGGTTCAATGGCACCGTTTGTAATTTGTGCCAGTCACTTTCAACAAAAGTATGCACACCTTGAGGTATAAAATAGCACTTTTTAAAAAATACACTCATGGACAAAACTTAAGGAAGTTGTACCTTTTAGTATGTATATTGTGACAATAACTCTGAAAGATATTACAGTGACCTTTATTGAAGATACACAAGTGATAACCAAGTGTGTATACACTCATGGACAAAACTTAAGGAAGTTGTACCTTTTAACATGTATATCGGGACAACAACTCTGAAAGATATTACAGTGACCTTCATTGAAGACACACGAGATAACCAAGTGTATACATTCATGGAGACAAAACTTAAGGAAGTTGTACGTTTTAGCATGTATATATATTGGGACAATAACTCTGAAATATATTACAGTGACCTTTATTGAAGACATACGACATAACCAAGTGTAAACAGCCTCTGTCTCCTTTAAGAAAACAGACGACCGGCGACATCAAAGACTATCAATTTCCTTAAGTTTTGTCCATTAGTGTATGTAAGCTTAACGTATAGTTTTTTTTTTTTTTTGCGGTAATGATAATAATATGATTGATTTAATTGTGGTTGAAATTAAACTTTTTAAAAATCGAGTATTTTTTGGTTTGTCTTAATAATTATGTAAACAACTCTTGTACACAGTGTTGGCAGAATGCACGTGGAATATCTATTAAAGAAGCTAGGAGTTTCTCCATTGTTGAAGGAGCCAAGAATTAGAAGGATTGTAGAGCTGATGTAGCCATTTCTAACAAAAGATTATTTCTATTGTTAGAACGATTTGACTTTCGTAACAATGCTAATTGACTTATTTCTTAAATACAATTTATTTTCTTGTAATTCCCCGGACAACAAATGTGAGCTCAAATATCTGAAGGAAGAAATAATGGAAGAACGAATTAGAAGAAACATCTGCAACGAATTGTTTGTTAAATTGGTTCAATTTCTGTAAATATGCCGCCGCTAAAATATTTTCAAGGAGAAACATTTTTTTTTATTCTAAGAATATTTATAAAATAAAACTTTTTGACTCACGACCAACAAATCGCATGTATTTTTCACAAACATTTTCCTTATAGATCAATTCCTTCAACTTTTTTTGCTGTTTTTCTATGATAAGAAAATTGTCAATAAAGGTCAATAAAAATCATTTCTAATTTATTCTTGGATGGAAATAGAGCCGATATTTCATTAATTCCTCGGGTTTCTTCTTGGCAATTTGTCGTTCTGGGTAGTCATCATAGAAATCTACGGGGCAATTTGCTGTTCCAGCGACTGGCTCACGTAGACAACAGCATTTGTTTACAAATATTTTCTCCAGCCATAGGTTGGCGGCTGGCATAATTCCTGTCCTCTCAGAGATTCCTTTCTATGTCTTTTGATGGTATCGTAGGGTCTATCTATTTCTCCTCAACCAGCCATAGGTTGGTGGCTGGCAGTATTCCTGTCCTCTCAGAGCTTCCTTTCTATGTCTTTTGATGGTATCGTAGGGTCTATCTATTTCTCCTCAACCAGCCATAGGTTGGTGGCTGGCAGTATTCCTGTCCTCTCAGAGCTTCCTTTCTATGGCTGCTAGTCTTTTGATGGTATCGTAGGGTCTATCTATTTCTCCTCAACCAGCCATAGGTTGGTGGCTGGCAGTATTCCTGTCCTCTCAGAGATTCCTTTCTATGTCTTTTGATGGTATCGTAGGGTCTATCTATTTCTCCTCAACCAGCCATAGGTTGGTGGCTGGCAGTATTCCTGTCCTCTCAGAGCTTCCTTTCTATGGCTGCTAGTCTTTTGATGGTATCGTAGGGTCTATCTATTTCTCCTCAACCAGCCATAGGTTGGCGGCTGGCAGTATTCCTGTCCTCTCAGAGCTTCCTTTCTATGTCTTTTGATGGTATCGTAGGGTCTATCTATTTCTCCTCAACCTGCCATAGGTTGGCGGCTGGCATAATTCCTGTCCTCTCAGAGCTTTCTTTCTATGTCTTTTGATGGTATCGTAGGGTCTATCTATTTCTCCTCAACCAGCCATAGGTTGGTGGCTAGCAGTATTCCTGTCCTCTCAGAGCTTCCTTTCTATGTCTTTTGATGGTATCGTAGGGTCTATCTATTTCTCCTTAACCAGCCATAGGTTTGTGGCTGGCATAATTCCTGTCCTCTCAGAGCTTCCTTTCTATGTCTTTTGATGGTATCGTAGGGTCTATCTATTTCTCCTCAACCTGCCATAGGTTGGCGGCTGGCATAATTCCTGTCCTCTCAGAACTTTCTTTCTATGTCTTTTGATGGTATCGTAGGGTCTATCTATTTCTCCTCAACCAGCCATAGGTTGGTGGCTGGTAGTATTCCTGTCCTCTCAGAGCTTCCTTTCTATGTCTTTTGATGGTATCGTAGGGTCTATCTATTTCTCCTCAACCAGCCATAGGTTGGTGGCTGGCAGTATTCCTGTCCTCTCAGAGCTTCCTTTCTATGCTTTTTGATGGTATCGTAGGGTCTATCTATTTCTCCTCAACCAGCCATAGGTTGGTGGCTGGCAGTATTCCTGTCCTCTCAGAGCTTCCTTTCTATGTCTTTTGATGGTATCGTAGGGTCTATCTATTTATCCTCAACCAGCCATAGGTTGGTGGCTGGCAGTATTCCTGTCCTCTCAGAGCTTCCTTTCTATGTCTTTTGATGGTATCGTAGGGTCTATCTATTTCTCCTCAACCAGCCATAGGTTGGTGGCTGGCAGTATTCCTGTCCTCTCAGAGCTTCCTTTCTATGTCTTTTGATGGTATCGTAGGGCCTATCTATTTCTCCTCAACCAGCCATAGGTTGGTGGCTGGCAGTATTCCTGTCCTCTCAGAGCTTTTTTTCTATGTCTTTTGATGGTATCGTAGGGCCTATCTATTTCTCCTCAACCAGCCCTAGGTTGGTGGCTGGCAGTATTCCTGTCCTCTCAGAGCTTCCTTTCTATGTCTTTTGATGGTATCGTAGGGTCTATCTATTTCTCCTCAACCTGCCATAGGTTGGCGGCTGGCATAATTCCTGTCCTCTCAGAGCTTTCTTTCTATGTCCTTTGATGGTATCGTAGGGTCTATCTATTTCTCCTCAACCAGCCATAGGTTGGTGGCTAGCAGTATTCCTGTCCTCTCAGAGCTTCCTTTCTATGTCTTTTGATGGTATCGTAGGGTCTATCTATTTCTCCTTAACCAGCCATAGGTTTGTGGCTGGCATAATTCCTGTCCTCTCAGAGCTTCCTTTCTATGTCTTTTGATGGTATCGTAGGGTCTATCTATTTCTCCTCAACCTGCCATAGGTTGGCGGCTGGCATAATTCCTGTCCTCTCAGAACTTTCTTTCTATGTCTTTTGATGGTATCGTAGGGTCTATCTATTTCTCCTCAACCAGCCATAGGTTGGTGGCTGGTAGTATTCCTGTCCTCTCAGAGCTTCCTTTCTATGTCTTTTGATGGTATCGTAGGGTCTATCTATTTCTCCTCAACCAGCCATAGGTTGGTGGCTGGCAGTATTCCTGTCCTCTCAGAGCTTCCTTTCTATGCTTTTTGATGGTATCGTAGGGTCTATCTATTTCTCCTCAACCAGCCATAGGTTGGTGGCTGGCAGTATTCCTGTCCTCTCAGAGCTTCCTTTCTATGTCTTTTGATGGTATCGTAGGGTCTATCTATTTATCCTCAACCAGCCATAGGTTGGTGGCTGGCAGTATTCCTGTCCTCTCAGAGCTTCCTTTCTATGTCTTTTGATGGTATCGTAGGGTCTATCTATTTCTCCTCAACCAGCCATAGGTTGGTGGCTGGCAGTATTCCTGTCCTCTCAGAGCTTCCTTTCTATGTCTTTTGATGGTATCGTAGGGCCTATCTATTTCTCCTCAACCAGCCATAGGTTGGTGGCTGGCAGTATTCCTGTCCTCTCAGAGCTTTTTTTCTATGTCTTTTGATGGTATCGTAGGGCCTATCTATTTCTCCTCAACCAGCCCTAGGTTGGTGGCTGGCAGTATTCCTGTCCTCTCAGAGCTTCCTTTCTATGTCTTTTGATGGTATCGTAGGGTCTATCTATTTCTCCTCAACCAGCCCTAGGTTGGTGGCTGGCAGTATTCCTGTCCTCTCAGAGCTTCCTTTCTATGTCTTTTGATGGTATCGTAGGGTCTATCTATTTCTCCTCAACCTGCCATAGGTTGGCGGCTGGCATAATTCCTGTCCTCTCAGAACTTTCTTTCTATGTCTTTTGATGGTATCGTAGGGTCTATCTATTTCTCCTCAACCAGCCATAGGTTGGTGGCTAGCAGTATTCCTGTCCTCTCAGAGCTTCCTTTCTATGTCTTTTGATGGTATCGTAGGGTCTATCTATTTCTCCTCAACCAGCCCTAGGTTGGTGGCTGGCAGTATTCCTGTCCTCTCAGAGCTTCCTTTCTATGTCTTTTGATGGTATCGTAGGGTCTATCTATTTCTCCTCAACCAGCCCTAGGTTGGTGGCTGGCAGTATTCCTGTCCTCTCAGAGCTTTCTTTCTATGTCTTTTGATGGTATCGTAGGGCCTATCTATTTCTCCTCAACCAGCCATAGGTTGGTGGCTGGCAGTATTCCTGTCCTCTCAGAGCTTTTTTTCTATGTCTTTTGATGGTATCGTAGGGCCTATCTATTTCTCCTCAACCAGCCCTAGGTTGGTGGCTGGCAGTATTCCTGTCCTCTCAGAGCTTCCTTTCTATGTCTTTTGATGGTATCGTAGGGTCTATCTATTTCTCCTCAACCAGCCCTAGGTTGGTGGCTGGCAGTATTCCTGTCCTCTCAGAGCTTCCTTTCTATGTCTTTTGATGGTATCGTAGGGTCTATCTATTTCTCCTCAACCTGCCATAGGTTGGCGGCTGGCATAATTCCTGTCCTCTCAGAACTTTCTTTCTATGTCTTTTGATGGTATCGTAGGGTCTATCTATTTCTCCTCAACCAGCCATAGGTTGGTGGCTAGCAGTATTCCTGTCCTCTCAGAGCTTCCTTTCTATGTCTTTTGATGGTATCGTAGGGTCTATCTATTTCTCCTCAACCAGCCCTAGGTTGGTGGCTGGCAGTATTCCTGTCCTCTCAGAGCTTCCTTTCTATGTCTTTTGATGGTATCGTAGGGTCTATCTATTTCTCCTCAACCAGCCCTAGGTTGGTGGCTGGCAGTATTCCTGTCCTCTCAGAGCTTCCTTTCTATGTCTTTTGATGGTATCGTAGGGTCTATCTATTTCTCCTCAACCAGCCCTAGGTTGGTGGCTGGCAGTATTCCTGTCCTCTCAGAGCTTCCTTTCTATGTCTTTTGATGGTATCGTAGGGTCTATCTATTTCTCCTCAACCAGCCCTAGGTTGGTGGCTGACAGTATTCCTGTCCTCTCAGAGCTTCCTTTCTATGTCTTTTGATGGTATCGTAGGGTCTATCTATTTCTCCTCAACCAGCCCTAGGTTGGTGGCTGACAGTATTCCTGTCCTCTCAGAGCTTCCTTTCTATGTCTTTTGATGGTATCGTAGGGTCTATCTATTTCTCCTCAACCTGCCCTAGGTTGGTGGCTGACAGTATTCCTGTCCTCTCAGAGCTTCCTTTCTATGTCTTTTGATGGTATCGTAGGGTCTATCTATTTCTCCTCAACCAGCCCTAGGTTGGTGGCTGACAGTATTCCTGTCCTCTCAGAGCTTCCTTTCTATGTCTTTTGATGGTATCGTAGGGTCTATCTATTTCTCCTCAACCAGCCATAGGTTGGTGGCTGGCAGTATTCCTGTCCTCTCAGAGCTTTATTTCTATGTCTTTTGATGGTATCGTAGGGTCTATCTATTTCTCCTCAACCAGCCATAGGTTGGTGGCTGGCAGTATTCCTGTCCTCTCAGAGCTTTATTTCTATGTCTTTTGATGGTATCGTAGGGTCTATCTATTTCTCCTCAACCAGCCATAGGTTGGTGGCTGGCAGTATTCCTGTCCTCTCAGAGCTTTATTTCTATGTCTTTTGATGGTATCGTAGGGTCTATCTATTTCTCCTCAACCAGCCCTAGGTTGGTGGCTGACAGTATTCCTGTCCTCTCAGAGCTTCCTTTCTATGTCTTTTGATGGTATCGTAGGGTCTATCTATTTCTCCTCAACCAGCCATAGGTTGGTGGCTGGCAGTATTCCTGTCCTCTCAGAGCTTTATTTCTATGTCTTTTGATGGTATCGTAGGGTCTATCTATTTCTCCTCAACCAGCCATAGGTTGGTGACTGGCAGTATTCCTGTCCTCTCAGAGCTTTATTTCTATGTCTTTTGATGGTATCGTAGGGTCTATCTATTTCTCCTCAACCAGCCATAGGTTGGTGGCTGGCAGTATTCCTGTCCTCTCAGAGCTTTATTTCTATGTCTTTTGATGGTATCTTAGGGTCTATCTATTTCTCCTCAACCAGCCATAGGTTGGTGGCTGGCAGTATTTCTGTCCTCTCAGAGCTTCCTTTCTATGCTTTTTGATGGTATCGTAGGGTCTATCTATTTCTCCTCAACCAGCCATAGGTTGGTGGCTGGCAGTATTCCTGTCTTCTCAGAGCTTCCCTTCTATGGATTTTGATGGTATCGTAGGGTCTTCTTCCCAAAATGCCCACGAAATCATTTCTCGTTCCCGGTCTTCCCTCCAACCATCCTTCCAATTATCAACTCTGAGACATGTCTCCTCCTCTTAACCACATCCTGTAGACCATGTCCCTCCCCGTTCCTTTTTAAGACTTTGAACAAATATCTCATTTTACCGGAGGGACCAGTGAGTACATTATGTCCAAATATTGTTCAGCCAACTTCGAACCAAAGTTGAAAACTCGCCAAATCATCAAGTTGGACTGAAAAACGCAAAATTGCCTTCAATAACCAATTACATTTCTCTCCTTTGTTAACTCTAGAAATAAATTTATTTTAATAAAATTAATCAAAGAATTATTTTTTTTCTCAAATAAAATATTATTGATTTTCCACCAATTTAAATATGTATATTGAAAATGATCTATTCAACAAATCTCTCTCTCTCAGTCCCGTAATTTGCATACTTATTGATTTGTGTTTTTTCAGCATTCACAAAGGAAGTAGGTTATCAGCAGCCTTACTGTCTATATTTGCATATACCCACCTATATATGTAACATATAGAAACATATTATTTATTTATCAATACGCGATGATAACATATCGACGTTGGCAACATTGTTTGGGGGGCAGACGAGCTTATCTAATCTTCTGCTTTAAAATAGTATGTCCGATAATAATCATCGTCTGATAGATATTTCCAAGGTTGTATTTGACTGAATATCTCTTCGCTTGACATGGAACACATTCTTTTATATATCTTATTTTTCTCAAGGAAAACGTCACTCTTTGTGAGAAGAAGAAAGATCCAGAGCAAATTTGGTTATAACAAAGTGGCCAAGAGGTAAGATATTCATGTACCAAAAACGCACTTCTCCCTTTAAAAATACATTTAAAAAACAATCCATTTAGGTTTATAACCCCATACAAAACGTACAATTCTATATACAGTTACGAGCGTCATCATCTCTGTCACCGTTTGCTTTTTTTTTTTGGAATGGCGCTCTCCTATTGGTTGGCTACGATCACGTGGCTAAGATGGCGCCGCCACTACGCGAGACACTTTGTTTTTGACTTTGCCCCCCCACTCGCTTTTTGGTTTTTGTAACTATTGTGTTGGAGCGGGTCGCTCCTTAAATAAATGCATATATTAGTTAATAACTAAATGGAATCCTCTCTTTCTTTTTCCCAGTAAGAGACGCCTACGGAAGCCAACAGTACATAGACAGACAAAGCACATAGGCTATAGTTATTAACTAATATATGCATTTATTTAAGGCGCCAATTTATAATTGTAACAAATAGTATTTGAATCAAAACATTCAATCGGGTAAAACACGGGCGTTGCCCGGGTCATTCGGCTAGAGAGTTGGTGATAAAAATGAACCATAACACCAGTTCTGGCAAATTCAGACAAAAGCCAACAACCTGTATACCATGGTTTCGTTCTATGGCCCTCATCAGTACAGGGACGGCTTTGATTTCATAACATGCTACGAGAGAGGTTATGGAATCGGAGAATTTACCAAAAAGGTGTTTAATCTGGTGAAGTGACAGGGACAAGTTTTCAGGCTAATATGCAACAAAGTTGCTGGAAGATGGTATTCATATACCATTGGGGTGATAAAACTTAAATGCTTTAATGAATTTTGAAGGGAGAGGTGCCTCTTTTGGTACATATATAAGAGGAGTAATGAAGTCATAACCACCGCCCTATGTACTAATGAGGTCTATAGTCCGAAACCATGGTATAAAGAATGTTGGCATTTGTCTGAATTTTCCAAAATTGGTGTTGTGGCTTATTCTTTGATCTGGTTCAATGCATTTATGGAAAGGGAGAGTTTATTCTTCTTTTTGTGACCATCGTTTGTATTTGTGAGAGCAACACAAATAAAGTCAATGCAAAACTTCTCATTTCTAAGAGTTAATAAGAATTCGTTATATGAAAAGTTGTAATTGTTTGGTGAAATACGGGTCTTAATCTGTTCTTATCCCCTCACAAAATTCTTTAGATATTTCTTTAAACGATTTTTAAAAAATGAGCAAAAAATGTATATTATTTAAATGAAAATTTGATTCAATTCTAAATGACCACTGATTGAGGAAAGTAATCTGCCACTATATAATTAAATTAACACCACTTCGGATATTCACGTGGATCTAAAATTATCATTAGTATAGCATATTTACATATTTACGCTTCTAATGCTCCCAAAAAATTCAAACTTCACAACACCTCATATATAATATATTGACAGGAAATGTCTTTGTACAAAACCCAGCATGTACAGTAAACACTGCAGCGGTAAGCACAAAACCCAGCATGTACAGCAGTAAACACTGCCGCGGTAAACACAAAACCCAGCATGTACAGCGGTAAACACTGCAGCGGTAAGCACAAAACCCAGCATGTACAGCAGTAAACACTGCAGCGGTAAGCACAAAACCCAGCATGTGCAGAAAACACTGCAGCGGTAAGCACAAAACCCAGCATGTACAGCAGTAAACACTGCAGCGGTAAGCACAAAACCCAGCATGTACAGTAAACACTGCAGCGGTAAGCACAAAACCCAGCATGTGCAGTAAACACTGCAGCGGTAAGCACAAAACCCAGCATGTGCAGTAAATAAATACAAAACCCAGCATGTACAGCAGTAAACACTGCAGCGGTAAGCACAAAACCCAGCATGTACAGTAAACATTGATCGAAACAGAAAGATGAAAGGTTATTTTGTAATTTAATGGTAAAATTTGATTCAAACCTCAATTTCTGGTATTAGTGTAAAAATACCCCCCTCCCATATTTCAATGATTATTATTTTTATATACCAAAAGATAATGCATTTTTTCTCTATTACAGAATAAATTGACGTAAAAAGAGAGAGAAATATTTCCGTGTTGAATTTAAATTGCATTTTAATTAAATTATTAATGTGTTTGTGTGTGTGCAAGGTTACATAAAAAAGAACTTACGAAACTAGATAGTATCGAATGATTATAGAAAGAGAGTGAGGAAATATAAAAAATATATTGTAATTAACAATGACAAAATGAATATTAAATTTCCTTTATTGAGAGAATGTGTTCTAATAACATTAAAAAAAAAAAGAATTCCTTAACTTATATTTTACATTATTCAATAGGATATAAATTTCCAATAGAGAGTCAAACGAAGAATAATTATATAACAATAGAACTTTTCAAAAAGGTTATTTAATTATATACGTATGTATTTATCGATTGATAAGAAATAAAAAAATATCACAAACGATATTTTAAATGAAAGCAGACGATTATTTTTAAAATGGTCAAATTTTAATAAAAACTGAATTATATTTTTCATAGAAAAAAATATTGTAATATAAATATATGTGTGTACATATATATTCTGATAAAATTATCAACGTTTTTTGATATTTAAGAATGTTAAAAGACACGGGATTAAAATGAAAAAAGAATTTAAAAATCAATTATTTCACATGGGATAATTAAAAGGAAATCAAAAATCTGGAGAAATAACTGGATGAATATATGCACACAGAATGTTTATTAGGTGAGGGAGAGATTCCTAAGGCCCCATAACAACTTTATGGCCATCGATTGGTCGCCCAGTTTTTGTTCTCTCTGCTCTAGGATCGTCTGCATCGTAAATTACGTCTGCTTTTAAAATAAACTTCTTTCTTATCCCCGTGTTGGCACAACCACGCCGAGTATGTCAATTTTATGACGTTTTTTGACGTTATATAGATATAATATTTTATACCTTTTTTTATTGATTAAAAACACGGGGAGACTAAAATATTGAAATTTATTTTAATTTTAAGTAAATATCCTTGTTTTTTTAATATGGCGCAACCACATGACGGAACAAGGCCTTAGAGTGGTCTAACTAAGCCAGGAGGATGCTAAGCAGAGATAAACCGGAATGTGATAAGTTGCTATTATAGGGTGAAGTTTATTAGTGAAAGTTATAAGAAATTGCACTTTATATTTAGATATCTATAGAAGCATAGGGCGCCTCTCCCGTCAAAATAAACGTCAAAACCTGACGCCATCTATTGACTGTCGCCGCAACTAGCGGTCTCGGGTCGGTGACAAAGCCACAACACCAGCTGGCCGCAAAGCCATTTGACGCGATGAGGCTTCTCAGTTTGCCAAAGCTGGTGTTGTGGCTTTGTCACCGACCCGAGGCCGCTAGTTGCGGCGACGGTCAATAGATGGCGTCAGGTTTTGACATTTATTTTGACGGGAGAGGCGTCCTATGCTTCTATGGATTAATTTCCTCCCGGCAAATTTTCCATCTATATTTAGATATCTTTAAAAGAAAAAAAAGATGCGAAATTTCATGCTACTATGATTTGCATACATACACATTATAAACAACTTCCAAGAGAAAGAATCGCTAGACATCTTGAAGAAGGAACAAAAGTTAACGGCGACGTTTTTCTTTTATTAATGCTGTAAATTCGGCAAGATATCGGACTTTGACTTCCTTCAACAGGTTACTTTTTTGCCTGTCGAAGGACATCAAAGTCCAAAATCTTGCCGAATTTACAACATTAATAAAAGAAACTCTTCCCTGTAAAACTTTTGTTCCTTCTTCAATATAATCAAAGTTTTTAATATATTTACATATCTTTGATTATCTCAAATCAAACAGAGTAAAGTAACATCAGTGATATATTGCCACGTGGAAAATTAGGGAACTAGGAATGGTAAACAAAAGATATGCAACGAGGGAAATTTACAGAGTAGCAAGATATAAACATAAAAATGAACACTCTGTTAATAAAAATAATAAAACTAATAAATACTTTGTGAAAAAATAGTACAAATGTAATATTGTACTGGGACAAGGTGCATAAAGGTTATAATGCATAATTGGTCATTTAGGTACAGCTTGCACCACGCTGATGAGGGCCAACAGCCCGAAACGCGTCCGTGGTTAGCTTTTCTTGATTAATCAAGAATGGGTATTTGACCAATTCTGGAATAATTAAAAATCAACGAGAATAGTTTATATTTATTCCGATAGATGGCGCAAGCCATCAGCAACTTTCAGTTGCACGATAAGGAGATGCCTTTCTCTTAATAAATACTTTGTTACAATATTCAAACAAAACAAACAGATCATGGAGTCTCCATCCTTGACACTTACTTGTCCTTCAAGTTGGAAACTGATTCTAAAGTCGTATAAATATCTACTCTCAGGTCAACTACGTATAGACGGAGACAGCAAGAATAAACAAAAATCTCAGTATTTTCCCCACGAAAATCCTCAATGAATGAGCCAACTGGAACAAGTCTTACCAACAGACTATGGATTCAACCTGGTTGAGAAGGTCTTAGGACCTATTCCCATGGAATAATTATATATTCAATATAAATTTGCGGGAAGATGGTAGTCATGTACCAAAGGTATCAGCTCTCTCATTAAAACCGCACTGTTTTAATGCCTTTTCAAAGGGAGAGGTGCCTCTTTTTGTACCTGAATACTATCCTCCCGTAACTTCAACTTGTATTCTGGCATGAAAATCGGCCTGACCACTTCACCAGCTCAAACACCTGTTTAGATATTTCGACCGATTCCATAATCCTTCGCTTAGGATGTTATGAAATTCAAGCCATCCCTCTACTGATGAATGTCATATCCTGATACCATGGTATACTGGTTGTTGGTTTTGTCTGAATTTTCCAAAACTGGTGATGTGGTTCATTATTTACCACCACCATAACGTTCTGTACTTGAATGATAAAAAAAATGTTTTTAATGCGTTTCTTAAAGAGAAGAGGTTCCAATATTATTCTGTATATATATGTGTCATAATATATACTCTTCCAGGAATAATAAAGCAAACCTACAGTCAACCCAGAGAGAGACGGGAGGGTAAGGACCGGTCACTTTAGACATCAGCGACATTCCAAGGGGCGACTACTGGGGTCCGTTAGTTAACACCTTGGGACTTTGAAGACAGTTGGGGATTGTGTGCGACACGAACGGCTGCCCGTCTCTCTCTCTGGTTGTTTGAGATTCCTCTTCCAAACTTGTGGTGTCCTTATTTCTCTTCCCACCTATTATTATATTGTCACATACATATATAAGAATATATTAAATTTTATAATTTAAAAAGATGCCAAATTAGTTTGCCTCTACAACATAATTGATATCAACCTATCTCTACAAATGGCAATTAGATATTGAATAGGAGAAAATACAAAAATCAAACCAATTAAATTCCCCCGTCAATAAAACAATCAAGGAAAGAACTTCCTTATGATCATTAACGGGGAATAATAAAAAGACAGTTTAACCTGACACAGAGTACTTAGTCAATTTCTGAAAAGGTCATAAAGGCAGAAACAGCTCATAAAATTAAATGTTCATAGAGTAGGGGAGCCATTTCTGCGCGCAACTGCCGATTTATATCTCCCAATAGACTGGTTTACAAATGGGAGACTAATTTGGGAGGAGAACACAACACAAGGGAGCGTGTTGATTTATCTTCACACGGTGTTTACAGTAATGTAGGTAACTTCATACACGGATTGGTTGAAGCCACGGTGGACATTCATAGCAACAATGGGATCAAACAAGAGACAACAACAACAAAAAAACGTTATGAGAATCCGAAACTATTATAGACACGTATGATTCTTTTAAAAATTAAACAAATTTCTACTGTCCTTACTGCAATGAAAAATTAATGGGAGAGCCTGGCTCATCAGTGGTGAACCCTCCCATTAATATTTCATTG
This sequence comes from Cordylochernes scorpioides, assembly GCA_030710605.1. Classification (NCBI taxonomy): domain Eukaryota; kingdom Metazoa; phylum Arthropoda; class Arachnida; order Pseudoscorpiones; family Chernetidae; genus Cordylochernes; species Cordylochernes scorpioides. The sequence goes on from CP092880.1 coordinate 63,760,353, forward strand.
CAGTAAGGGCAGTAGAGAGAGAGAGAAAAAATTATTTAATTTTTAAAAGAATCATACGTGTCTATAATAGTTTCGAATTTTCATAACAGATGGCGCGGTAATGT
>CP092880.1:63760556-63842948 GCA_030710605.1 Cordylochernes scorpioides
ATCGTAAAGAAAAGGTCCATTGTTATAAACTTATCAAACAATGAAATCCTACAGTTAGTTCCATCAATAATTGACAATATGACCCAGAATAAGTATATTGCTACGGCGTTTTATGGTTTCCACAAGTCCATATCTCAGAAGAAGGCCAAGTGACACTCACTCCTCACTTTCTTACTGCTACTCTTTTTGTGTTGTTTTTCTTGCTTCCATCTTTCTCTTTCTTGTTTTTTTTTCTTCTGTCTATATCGTTGTTTTCTTTGTCTCACTGCTCTATTCTTATGCATACCTCTGGCGAATCCTGTATAGGGTCAGTGACCCTGAATAAAGGCTTTTTGTTGTTGTTGTTGAAATCCTAGAGTTTGTTTATAATCCCTGTACAGAACCTACAAGTCGGGGATGAAGAATAATGAAACAGAACACCAGTTATGGCCAATAAACCGACAGCCTGTATGCCATGGTTTTGGATGAAGAATGAACCACAATGTCACTTTTGGTAACAACCTGTATACCATGGTTTTGGATGAAGAATGAACCACAACGTCACTTTTGGTAACAACCTGTATGCCATGGTTTTGGATGAAGAATGAACCACAACGTAACTTTTGGTAACAACCTGTATACCATGGTTTTGGATGAAGAATGAACCACAACGTCACTTTTGGTAACAACCTGTATGCCATGGTTTTGGATGAAGAATGAACCACAACGTCACTTTTGGTAACAACCTGTATGCCATGGTTTTGGATGAAGAATGAACCACAATGTCACTTTTGGTAACAACCTGTATACCATGGTTTTGGATGAAGAATGAACCACAACGTCACTTTTGGTAACAACCTGTATACCATGGTTTTGGATGAAGAATGAACCACAACGTCACTTTTGGTAACAACCTGTATACCATGGTTTTGGATGAAGAATGAACCACAACGTCACTTTTGGTAACAACCTGTATACCATGGTTTTGGATGAAGAATGAACCACAACGTCACTTTTGGTAACAATCTGTATACCATGGTTTTGGACGAAGAATGAACCACAACGTCACTTTTGGTAACAACCTGTATACCATGGTTTTGGATGAAGAATGAACCACAATGTCACTTTTGGTAACAACCTGTATGCCATGTTTTGGATGAAGAATGAACCACAATGTCACTTTTGGTAACAACCTGTATACCATGGTTTTGGTCTATGGCCCTTATCTGTATTCTTATTGTATTCGTATAGTAGTTGTTTGGTTAAAAATGTGTTTTATTCTTATTTGTTATTTATTGTTAATTATTGTAGAAATTGTTGTTAAATATTATTCATTGATGTTATTCTATTCTTTATTGTTAATTTATATAATTCATTGTTTTACATAATTAATTCTTTATTGTTTTATTTTAATCTGTATATATATTTCATCGATTCGGCAACAGTGTGTTGTCTATATATTTTGCGTTTTGTTTAGTTTACTCATTAGTCTAGTTAAATCGAGCCATCAAGTCATGTTAGGCTAATCAATTTAATTCATGTAGCTTTATATTCAAGAATCATTAAATCGAAGTTCCTTGTTCAATTTACGTAGAGTTCCCTTATTCAAGTTTACAGAACTCATTCAAGCGGATCATCACTATACCGTAGCTCATTGAATTTGATCTCGGTAGTTAACGCGAATACAGTAGTATTTATGGTGTGTTATAAAATGTGGAAGTCTCACTATACTGATGCGAAACATAGCATAATACAGGTAGTTAGTTATCTTTTATCTGAATCTGTCAAAACTGGTGTAGTCGTATATTCTTTAACCCTCCCTTTTATATTCTAATTACGTTAAAGTCGGTTAAATTCTACGTTAAATTCGATACTTTTAATAGACCTTGGTAAGATAAGGTAATTAAGAAAAAAGACATTTCCTGATTGTGCAATTAAAAGTTACTGATGGCTTGTGCCATCTATCAGAATAAATATTAACGAATCTTTTAGTTTTAATTATTCCAGAATTGGTCAAATACCCTTTCTTGATTAGTCAATAATCAAAGTTATATTCCCACTATAGAGACATATATACAACGTTTACCACCGAAGAATATTTCTTAAGTGAACTCCCTTTTCCTGTCATCAGATTAATCGCGCAATTAAGAACCCTTTCAATTTTTTTCAGAGAACACCATCTAATTTTAATGAGGGGTGAAGACCTGAAATGTACTTTCTGTGGAAAAGGAATAACAATGGAGATGTTGTGCTACTTATTTGATTGTGCTACTCTGTCTGAGGAAAGACAAAAACTAAATGATAAAACGGGGCAACTTTGTCCTTCATTTCCGGCACTAATTAATGAAATATCAAAGAATAGGTATATAGCACTGGCGATATTCCACAGGATTATATCCCGGAACACAGTGTTCTCCCCATCCCTTGTGAACTGGCGAATCCTGTATAGGGCATGGAGAGGCCCTAAATAAACGCTTTGTTGTTGTTGATTAGTCAATAAAAGCTAAATCAATGATATTTATTCCGACAGATGGCGAGAACCATCAGTAACTTTTAGTTGCACAATTAGGAGATACCTTTTTTTTAAAAATAATTTATCCACTTGGTTCCACAGTACAATTTCACTTTTGTAACATTTTTTCACTTGTCAGGAGAGACAAAAAAATATGAGAATCTAGAAAATGTCAATTCTATTTATATCTTTATTGTTTGGCCATTTTTAAACATGGATGAAAGTAAGTATATGTAACAATAAAAATAATGGAACAAAACTAGTAAAAGGTTTCATTAGATTGGCTCAAAACGGCAAGTTTTCACGCGTTAACGCTTCATCAGACAAAATCTGTTTGTTTTGTATGATAAGGCGTCTGCCATCTTTAGCCAACAAAGAGAAACACTTTTATAAGTCCTCTTTCTTTTTATAATTATTTATAATTATAATTAATAACTATTTTTTATATAATTACAGTAGCCATTTAATTGGCAAAAAAAAAAAAAAGAAAGTATTTGTTTGTATATTGCAATAAGTCCTTTGAAAAGGCGAATAATGAGGTTTTTTATGGGGGAATGATGAGAGAAGCGTGGACACGGGCGCCGCTTGGAGGCGCTGCATGAAGATAACTGACCAATGGGAACGGCCCACCTCAACCGTCAGTCTTCTTCCTTGTATATAACCAAAATACTGCCTTTGTTCTACTGCTGTGTGCGGTTGTTTTGTCAACATATGTATCCTTATATCTGATAATAATTATATATTTATAAAATCACTTATATATATTTGGCTGTTCTTTTTGCAACACCGACCCACAACATACATGATTGAATGTCGGATTTTATAGTTTAAATTTGGAGATAGGCACACAACCGCACACATGACAATAATACCAAGGCTCTCTACATGGAACTATCGTAATAATTGTATCAGCGGATCTATTTATAGAAAAAGACATCTTCTGATCGTTTAACTGAAAGTTGATGATGACTTGCGCCATCTATCGGAATAATTATAAACTAATCGTTTATTTAGTTATATTTCCGAATATTTCTTGATGAATAAAGAATAACGTACGCCGTTTCAGGCTGTAGGCCGCAAGGTTATGTAATTATTATATAACATATTTATATGCAAATAGTTTTATTACCTACACACACACACACACACTGTGATAAACAATGCCATATTAATTGTTCCATAGTTCATCTAAAATACCCATTCCAAGAGTCTAGCATCAGTATCACTATAAAAGGAAAACCGAAAAATGCAATATAACAGCGGTTATGGTAGATTAAACTGGCGAAATCGCTGGGAGGGTTCACCACTGATGAGCCAGGCCCTACCATTAATTTTTCCATTGCAGTAAGGGCGGTAGAAATTGTTTAATTTTTAAAATAATCGGTCTATAATAGTTTAGAATTTTCATAATTGTTATTATTGCAGTCGAAGGTCCGTATGCTCAGGTATTCAGATACATAAATTGTCTCACTATATTGTCGCGATATCAATTTAGAGTTTTATTGATCAAATGATAAACGTTGTGAGTGATGTTTTCCTCACAACAAAACTAGAAACTAGCAATGAAAAATCAGTTAGAGAATTTACATACCTTCTTTATATAATATTAAACAAAAATATTTACATATTTACTAATAGAGACATTTGCTTTACATTTGATTACATTTGATTTACATAAACCAATTTCGTGACAATATTCTTGTTCCAAAATCACTTTATTAGGCACCACTCAACAAGAGCAACCTAGTTTATGATATTTACAACAATTAATAATAAATGAAGGTTATCCACTTATTAAAACAAAGGTTCCAACACGGGATTCAATCCCGGTTCATGGCTGTCGGGAATCGAGGGTTTTACCCACTTGTCCACCGACTTTCTTCACTGTATTCGCGATTCTCTAACATGTATTGACAAATAAGAAGAAAAAGCTATTGTAAGGTTCCACCAATGATGAGCCAAGGCTTCTAAAATGTTCACCTTCTATCCAATATATATACATTGTAGAAAAATCTGCTTTTTGACCAATAACTAAATATATAGAACGACGTTTGATAATTATACCGCAAATGTTTTTTTTTTGAACGAAAAATGGAAATTTATTTTAAGAAGAAATAACAATTATTTCTAACATTAGGGATGAAGTATGAAAGGATGAATTGTGAAGAGTAATGATAAACGGAAAAATAAAAGTGTCCAGGGATGGGAATCGAACGCAGAAAGGCAGTGGAGGATTCAAGTTGCTTTTGTGGTATGGAGGAACAAACCTCAAGACATCTACTGATCGATTGCCCAGCATTTCAAGATTATAGAATGAAGAATGAACTAGTTGTTTATAATTTAAACGATTTGATTTCCGATAAAAAATCATATCTAAAGTTCAATTCATTTTGTAAATACATTCTAAAATTTCTACAAAATCTGAATTTCTAATGTTTTTATTCGTTGAATAATGTAAATAACTTATGTAAACAAACTTCTCTCCTTGTTTGGCGCAAGTATCCCTTGCGGGATATAGCGCTTTGGAAATAAAATAATTGTTATAATAATTGTTATAACGCACAGTGTTTCGTTTACCGGGCAGAAGAAACATTTGCGGTTGTTAAACTTCGTTCTACAATTATAAGCCGTATTATATTGTGGCGAAGAATTAATTTATTATTTAATTTAATTTAATTATTCAGTGAAAATATTTGAGGAGAGATTTATTATTTGTAAAATCATCATTTAGTTGCCTAGCTTGCTTGCTCGATATTCTCTAGCTGTAGATAGTTTGGGGTTGGTTTGTTAATATTTGTCGACTAGTCGCCGTGACGTCATCAATAAATACTCTCTTTCACATCTTCAGATATACAAATACTTGATTTCTACGCTACAATATTGTATCATAAACTGAATATATAACCTCGAATTAACGAAGTACAACAAATTCTTCAATGTGAAAATTACGCTAAAGTAAAATCCCAAGTCCCCGACAGCTCTGGACGGAACAACTCCTAGATGGGCTACAGCAACTTACGGCAGGTAAAACATTTATATTTACTATTATAAAAAAGGGCGTACCTGGATCTGTAAAAGAAAAAAAAATTTTCTCAAAATATTTCGAGAGATTGCTCCCTCTTTATCAATTTATCAATCTCTCGAAATATTTTGAGAAAATTTTTTTTTTTCTTTTACAGATCCAGGTACGCCCTTTTTTATAATCTTAATTAATGGATCGCCTTTTGACTCAAACTATTTATATTTACTATTTTAAATACACTCATGGAAACAAGAATTAAGGAAGTTGTAGCATGTATATCGGGACAATAACTCTGAAAGACATTACAGTGACCTTTATTGAAGACACACGAGATAACCAAGTGTAAACAAAATTGATTCTGTCTCCTTTAAAAAAAAAAACACAAAAAAAAAAAATTCAGACGATTGGCGACATCAAAGACTTTCCACTTCCTTAAGGTTTGTCAATATTGTAGCAGATATTATTCTATGAAAAGATTTTAAATTTCGATATTTGTATTTTGATACACTGTAAAATTTTCTCATCGCCTCTCTGCCATTTTATTAATTTTAATTCGGTTTTACATCAAATAAATTGGCGTATCATCCTGAAGTTGGTCTTTGCTAATTTTCCACTTTACAATATGATATATTGATATGGAAATTTATTCATTTGAAATCCGTTAACCTGTGTTGGTATTAGCGTTTGAAATTAAGGTGAAGTCATCAGGCTTCCAGGGTTAAGTTTATTTTTAAAACATTTTGATTCACAAATATCTAGCTTTCTCTCGGGCACTCGAAAGATCTACAGGAGAAAATAGGATACAATATATCGCCAATAAAACACGAGAATATAGTTTAACTCGTGTCCTATTGGTCATTTATTGTATCGTGTTTAATCCTGAAGAATATCTTCCGTGTATCCGAAAGCTTAGAGAGAGATTTGTGAAATAAAATTTTAAAAAAGAAATCTATTCCTGGAAGTTTATATAAAAGGGCGTACCTGGATCTGTAAAGAAGAAAAAAATAAAATTTTCTCAAAATATTTCGAGAGATTGCTCCTTCTTTATTAATTTATTGCACAGTAAACTTGATTCACAAATTGATTACATGGAAACAAACAATGACAAAGTTGTTTCCATGTCATCTACAAGAATTTGTAAATTAAGTTTACTCTGTTATATTATGAAGCACTAGCGCGCTATCTGTTATCAAAATACGAAACTATTCTAGACGCGTAACAGCGGTATGGTAGATTAAACTGACGAAACCGCTGGGAGGGTTCACCACTGATGAGCCAGGCCCTCCCAATAATTTTTCCATTGCAGTAAGGGCAGTAGAAATTGTTTTATTTTTAAAAGAATCATACGTGTCTATAATAGTTTCGAATTTTGATAAGCTTACTGTACGATAAATTGATAAAGAGGGAGCAATCTCTCGAAATATTTTGAGAAAATTTTATTTTGTTTTTTTTTCTTTACAGATCCAGGTACGTCCTTTTATATATAAAATTATTTGATGGATCGCCTTTTGACTCAAACTATTCCAGGAAGAGAGTCTGATGTTTCGCCATAATATTGATACAAGGAAATGTTTTTAGCGAATTTTGAACTCAACTTTAACGTTTAAAATATCAAAATTTAGCCGATAGATGACGTTTATTTGTCAGGATCAAATGTCACATCAATAACTGTGGTCAAACCACTCAGAAACGCCGACATTCCAAAGTTTCCTGCTAGAAGAAGTGATGTCGGGATTTAAAGTCCATCCGAGACCACCGAGCCGTGAAATATCGCTTCAATGCCAACTTGTGACAAATGTAAAACAGACGTAGTTGCTTGGATTCCTACAAGAAATGTCATAACGACACTTCTATCGTAGAAAATTGTTCTAAGTTTTAACGCTATTTTTAAAAAAATAGAATTAAAACTTAAACAACAATTTTAAACACGTACACACATATAGTAGGATTTTATTTATGTATATATAATTGATAAAACCATTGAAGAGATCACGAATGTTTCTTTTCTAAATAAAAACAAACTTTCTAATGTCATAACTGCGATAAAAATATATTGATAGAGCTTAGCTCATCAGTGGTGAACCCTCCCAGCAGTTTCACCAATTTAATCTACCAGACCGTACTTCTTAGATCTCTAATACTGTATTGGACAATTCTGTTTATATATATATAAATCAATGTTTGTATGTTTGTTTGTATGTCCGGTATACAAATTCGCAGTAGTTCACTAATTCAAACCAAAATTTCCATACATAGGTAAAAATATATGGGGAAGACGATAGGCTATTTTAAAAAATATATAAATCAATTATTAAAACTATATATTCAAATTATTCTACTTAGCTCACGAACAGCTCCCTCTATAAAAGTGGATATTTTTATTTCAGTACAATTTAGATTAAATTATGCTGATGCAAACAAATAGATAATGCTAATAACAAACAATTATTAAAAAAATCTTATCTAAATATATATCACTCGGGTAGATATGCACACGGGTCAATCCCGGGGCGAAGCCCGGGCCACCCGTCTAGTATTCTATATTGAAGGGTGGAATATTAGTTATGGTATTTACAGACAAACTATGGACATAAGTTTTTTTTATTATTATATATTTTTATTTAAACATATAGTTTTATATAATTTCAGCTTGAGAGATAGAGTATGTCAATTCGGAACCTTCGAAAATTTCGCAGTTGAATATATCTCTAATATAGGATAGATTGTTTATAATTTTTACATGTAATAAAATCCCAAAAGATACCCATCCCCGTATATTTCCTCCTTAATTTAATCAAGGGATTGATTCATTGAAGGGTTTTTATTCAAATATCCTATCTAAAAGTATGTAGATATGTTATATTCCACAGTTAATTTGACATCTGGCTGATGAGCCGCGCCCCTACTCTGTAGTCTCATGTCCAATCCTTTTTAAACAGAGAGTAGTTCGGTTTAGAAGTAGTAATTATCGGTAAATAAAGTGATTTTTTCTTCAGTTGAATTAATTACGGGGTAATTAATGGTTCGTTTAATTGTTCCACAGTTCCCATTTAGGTTTGGAAGAGTTTCTTCTACTTTCTGCTGTAAAAAAACACATTTTTAAAGAAAAGTTACTTAATTCAATTAAGAAAACGGCGTTTATTTTGGAGGGAGTTTATTTTTAGAAACTTTAGGGAAATGTGTTTTACTTTCCATATGAAGGTTTGCTACACAGATGAAATATTCGCGCATTGAAATGGTTTCATTTCTTGAACATAGGTGGCGTGTTATTCCTCCCTATATATTTACATATCTACCTGAGGTGGTATAAACCGTCTGGTTCCAATAGCTACGATCCAGGATAGAATCCTGTGTATTGAGCATCGGCTTGTGGACCGAAAGGTCTGGGTGGCTATCTGCTTCAAGGGTGTGTATTGAGAACTTTTTTTAATTAAAAAAAAAAAATACTCAAATGGCCTCCGATTCTTGCAAAAGTCCAACCCCACCAATGAGTGCAAGTAACCAAACGGATCTAGCACACTTGTAAATACAAAAGTCGAACTGTTTTCTACATATGTAGACATGTGGTGCACTTACAGTATAAGCAGTCGTCAACCACTACCCACCATGATTATCATGATTGCCTATTGTTGTGTCTCCTCCCAGTAATAGTCAGACACAGTCAAGCATCCGTTTATCTCGAGATACTTCTCCAGGTACACACCACGGGCCGAGATCTACTGGTCAATTCTCCCTAATTACACAGTTAATGTCCTATATATACATATTTACATGATGGTAATGACAAAACATGCAAAATATATACAGATGTTTAACCATTTACATACACAATACCTATATACGGATGTGTTTGTAATAGGGATAATAATTATAAATCATGTCTATTGTCTTCAAAAAAAGCTTATAAATTTATAGATTCTTCAAATACCTTAAAAATAATTTCTTTCTGGTGACAGGTATAACATCAAAATGACATAGTAAGATGGTAGATTAAACTGGCGAAACCGCTAGTAGGGTTTATTACTGATGATCCAGACCTTCCCAATATTTTCCAACGCAGGAAAGACAATAGGAAATCTGTGTTTTATCTATAAAAGAAAATAATCTCACTGAAAATGATTTCATTCCCAAATAGAGATGACGTTTGTTTAAAAAACGATCGGTCAATAATACTGAATTCTGTTTTATCACTTTAACCAAGCGTTTATATCGACAATCAACTCTGTCTTTATAAAAAAGGTTTGTGATAAGCTTCTAAACGACGGAATCAATTCCTACCCAACTTTGACCGTTTTATTTCTTAAATCGAGCGAAGAAGTGTTGTGTTTATTGTCATTTTTGGCAACAGTTTTGTTGTCATTAATATATAATGCCACTTGGAAAATTAGGGAAGACCAACTTCGGGGATAAGACAGCAATTTTATTTTAGGTAAGAACAAACTATGAATGGGGGGATCGGTGGAAGGCTGGTTAAACCGTTTGGTTTTCGACCACTATGACCAGGGTTCGATTCCCGCATTGGACACTTTTTTCTGTTTAAAAAAATGCTCCAATGGCCCCCGATTCTTGCAAAAGTCCAACTCCACCAGCGAGTGCAAGTAACCAAACGGGGCTCTGGCACATTTGTAAGTGCAAAGTCGAACTGCTTTTCACATGTGTAGACATGTGGTGCGCTTACAGTAAAAGCAGGTCGCTAACTACCCACCATGATTATCATGGCTTTGAGATAAGAAAGAAGAAGAACTATGAATGGTAAACAAAAGATAAGCCATGAGGAAAATTTACAGAGTAGCAAAATATAAACATAAAAATGACCACTCTGTTAATAAATATAATGAATACTTTGTTACAATAATGTTCTTTATTCACGTAGTAACCTGTTGAGAGAGAGAAGGATATCATAGTCCGAAAGCTCACCAAGATTATATCGCTTTAATCCCGTCGCCGTAAGCTCTTTCGTTTCTTCTTATAAAGCACTAGACGAATGGCCCGGGCAACTCCCGGGTTTTACCCGAGTGCGAATATATTTTTAAAACGTTGTCTTGGGTGGTCGCTATAGACAGGGTGGTCTGTATAGACAGGTGTATATATCACACAGCCGATAACAGGGTTGTCTAAAGTGGCCGCTATAGACAGGGTGGTCTGTATAGACAGGTGGATGTATCACACAGCCGATAACAGGGTTGTCTAGAGTGGCCGCTATAGACAGGGTGGTCTGTATAGACAGGTGTATGTATCACACAGCCGATAACAGGGTTGTCTAGAGTGGCCGCTATAGACAGGGTGGTCTGTATAGACAGGTGTATGTATCACACAGCCGATAACAGGGTTGTCTAGAGTGGCCGCTATAGACAGGGTGGTCTGTATAGACAGGTGTATGTATCACACAGCCGATAACAGGGTTGTCTAGAGTGGCCGCTATAGACAGGTGTATGTATCACACAGCTGATAACAGGGTTTTCTAGAGGGGGGCAGGGAGGACACGTGTTCGCCGGCGGCAGCCAATGGGCGCGCATTCTATCCGTGAGCTTCAGAATAAGGCAATTATATAAGTAGATGTTCTTTATCATACATGTACATACTTCAACACAAAGCAATAACATTTAAATGTAATTCTACTGTCCTATAAGCTTATGTCCATAGTTTTAATGAAAACCATTTCTGAGATTCCATCCTTCAGTACTGCGTATCTAAGCAGAATGATCCAATACAGTATTGGAGCTCTGAGAAGCGGTCTGGTGGATTAAATTGGCGAAACCGCTGGGAGGGTTCACTACTGATGATCCAAGCCCTTCCAATATATTTTTTAATCGCAGTAAGGACAGTAGAAGTTTGTATTGTGTATAAAAGAAACATTCGTGCTTTTAAATCCTTTCATTCCATACATGTACATACATGTGACCATCGATGTATAACATTTAGTCCAGATAAACAACTCTATACAAGATCCTACTGGTCTTCTCTACCTGCCATCGGGGATATAACACCTTGGAATGGTGATTAAGCCTATTTTTGTTTTACAATTCCTGCGAAAAACTTAAGATAGTGTAAAGATTTGATGTCGCCGGTCGTCTCTCTCTCTCTCTTTTTAAGTGCGTTGTGTTTTCGTCACTTCCAATTGGAAACCTACATATACAGGGTGATCCAAAAGTCCCGCACTATTTTAAAAATTAATAACTCCGCGAATATTTGCGCTAGAGCAATGCGGTAAACACCATTGTGTTCAGGATGCAATGGGATTTTTTATGGCAAATAATGAAAAATTCGAAATTGATTTTAGTTACAATTTTATTCGCCAGATGGCGCACTACCAGAATCAGAGATTCAGCGGCCAAATTGTTTGATAAATTGAAAAATATAACTGATCGACAAGTATTTTTCCTTTTTGAATACCAGGAAAGAACCCTAATAACATCAAATAACAAATTAATAAAACACCACTTCGCAAAAAGTATGAAGAATTGGTTAACAATTTTTAAATACAATCAGAGATATGTAAAATAGGTAAATGCAAATTAAACATGTAGCAAAAAAAAAAATTGATATTTTAGATATGGTTTGTTTCCGAAGATAATAAATTTCTAATATTTTTAATTCAACTCTCTCAGTATCGATTATATTTATTTTAATTCATTTGAAAAATATGTATCTATCTCTGATAATTTATTTTACTCTGGAATGTCGTTGTTGTTGTCGTGTCCAATAAAAAGCCTCAGATGTCTCCATGCATCTCCATCACAGCAGCAGCAATGTCCACTATCTTGGGTGTGTAAAGCTGCTGCTCTGGGTCTATGTCAATTTTCTGCAAGGCTGCGGCCATTGCTGGCTATGAGAATATGTGGGTAGGTGTAAGTTCCACACCAGGACAATTGTTGCATGCCCTATAGGTTATTGTGCCATCTGGATGTTTTGTATTCATTTATAGTGATTTGTTCTAGGTCTTGTTATAGTTTTTGTCATTTCTCCCTCAGAGTTAATTCCGCATTTCGATCTTTTCTTATTTATTGTTTAATTATCTTGTATTTTGACAAAGAATCAGCGTCAAATAATGACATTTGTTCTTTCCTTTGGCTCAACTTTCTGGCTTCCTTTGCCAATTCAAATGCTATTTCATTACCCCCGATCCCAGCATGGGCAGGGATCCATTGTAGAATGCAGTTATTCTCCAATGGTTCCAGTTGGGTAAGTAACGAGTGTATTTTCTGTGTGATTTTAGTATTGGCCTTCTGAATTGCTTCTAGAGCGGATATGGAGTCACTGTATATTAAATTTCCTTCTGCTTGATGCAGGGATGGTTGGTTAAGGCATACATCAAGGGCTTTCCAGATAGCTGTCAGTTCACAAGTGAAGTTTGACGAAATCTGTCCTGCTCCTTCTTTGATTTTGATGTGCGTTCCATCTTGCAGTATTATGTTAATTCCGGCCCCTCCATAACTCAGGGTAAGGTCTGAAGATCCATCTGTATATGCTGTTGAAGGGGGTGGCCTAGCATTTTTAATCAAGAATTTGTACTATGAGGACATAGCCGTTAATATTTCAAACACATTAGACCTCGAAGCCCAAGATATCAAATTCTACCTCAATCAAAACAAAGCCATCAACATATACAATATGTATCACCCTCCAAACAATACACTTATTGACGATGGAACAATGGCTCAATTTCTTACAGACAACTCTTATTGTAGGTGACCTTAATGCCAAACATCAACTATGGGGATGTTCCACGCCAAACCCAAGAGGCAAAATACTTTCAAACATATTTGACGACAATGCCATCATGTGCTTAAATGATGGGAATCCTACCCATCATTCCTACAGCTATAATACTGCACAAGCCCTTGATATAAGTTTTTACTATCCTGACATTTTCCACAAATGCAAATAGCAAATATTAAAAAGTATTGGAAGTGATCATTTGCCTAATTTGATAGAAATTAGCACCAAGACCAAAACCAGCTCAATTAAAAAAAATTCTGGAACTTCAAAAAGGCAATTGGATATCTTTCGAAAACACCATTATTAAAGCAGCTACAGTTTCAATACCAAGAGGTAATATTAAGAAATGGATTCCAAATTATACACACCAGGCAAAAATTATTCAAACACTATTAACTAAAAGAAATGAACTACAAAAAAAGAGCACCCAAAACCAAACAAATTGTAGAACTGAACTGAACATTGTGAATGCAAAAATAAAAAGATTATACGTAAATGTGAAAAGGGAAAAATGGAAACAAATTTGTGAAAACCTGAACCCAAGAAACCCAAATACAAAACCTTTGAATTTGGCAAAACAAATTGACAGATCCCAGTCACAAACTGAAAAAACTAATATGATTAAGAATACAGATGGTACACCAGCAACTAATGACAAAATTGCTGCCAATCTTTTAGGTAATTCATATCAAATAAGTAGTAAAATCAAGGTTGAAACAAAGGCCCAAAGGATTATTCATGACTGTAAAAATGTCACCAGCACTCATAATATTTTCCATGAAAAAAATAAATATGAAAGAGCTAGGTTATGCATTAGAAAACACTGACCTAAACAAGACTCCTGGGCCAGATGGAATCCATGGCCGAATGATATCAAAATTGGGCAAAATTGGCAAAGAAAGACTTCTTAATATTTTCAATAACTCCTGGAAAACTGGAAAATTGATTCAAGACTGTAAAAATGCAACAATAATTCCCATTTAAAAACTTTACAAATCTGATGATGACCCAAAAAACTACCGACCTATCTCTCTCACAAGTATTTGCTGAAAATTAATGGAAAAATTATACTCAGACGACTCACCTACCACCCCGACACAAGAAATCTCTGACCAGAAGAACAATATGGATTTAGGAAAGGACATGGGACAATAGACCAACCCTTATTTTTCACACAAAAGGTAAAAGATGCACAAAACAGAAAACCAACTAACCACACAATAGCTGCTTTTTAGACCTTACACAAGCTTTTGATAAGGTATGAAAAACAAGTTAATTACAAAATTATACAAACATTTCAAAATTGATGGAAAAGCTATCACTTGGATAAATGATTCCCTTAAAAATAGATGCATCAGGGTAAAATATAATGGCACTTTATCTAAAACCTTCAAATTGTATCAAGGATTACCACAAGGATCAGTCCTTAGCCCAAATCTCTTCACCCAATTTATTGCAGGCATAGAAGAATTTTTTCTCATAAAACCAATATTGGACTTTTCGCTGATGACATTATTAATGGAGCAGCAACACTAACTGGAAAAAAGCTGAAAGAGATTTGAACAAGACTCTTCTCCACCTAGAAAAAATTGCTAATAAACATAAATTAGAATTTAACCCCCAAAAATCTGAAACCTGTCTTTTTACTACCGATAAGAAACTATACAAAATAAGACCAAATATTATTCCGAAAGAACAACGATTGCAATATAATAAACATCCTAAATATCTCGGCTACACCCTGGATCCAGAAATTAACTCCAGTAAACATATTGAAGGAGTTGTTAGAAAAGGAAGAGACCGACTAAAAATCTTGAAATATATTTCAGGAAGAGTGGGGAGCTGAAGCAACAACACTAAAATTAACTTACACATCTCTAATGAGACCTATCTTGGAATATGGATATCAAATCTATGGTACAGCATCTGAAACAAATCTAAAATCACTGGAAAGGATACAACTAAATGCAGCTAGAATTATTACAGGTCTTCGAAATACCTGCCCTAATAATATTGTACTTTACGAGGCAGACATTATGCCCTTAAAGGGTAGAAGGAGCTTCAATCTGCCAAAATATATAAACAAAATCAAGAGTATTGAAAACAAACACAGAACTTCCAATTGCATACTTAATTGGGAATCCAATATAAGACTCAAAAAAGAAGGCCCTCTCCACCTGGCCAAAAGAAATGGATTTTTAAAATATAAAGTGGAAAAATATTATTTAGCAGAAAAATTATCCCCATGCGAATCACTAACAAAATGTTATTTTTAATGCCACTTTAAATGAACCCACCAACAAACAATACCAAAATCCAGAATACTTAAAACAATTATCATTAGAAATAATTAATAAAATTCCTAAAAATGTAATAACTATCTATACCGATGGTAGAAGAGACGAGTTGGGACACACTGACAGTGACTCTCTCATTAAAACCACAAATGGCAATGAGAAAATAAACAGAAGAAACCCAGATTTTTGCTCAGTCTTCAGATCAGAACTTATAGCCATCTATGAAGCCTTCAAATCCATCAGAAACACTAAACATTACGATATATGGATTCTTACTGATAGTAGAAGTGCAATACAACACTTGAGTCACACAAGGGAACTTAGAGACAAAGTAAGCAGGAACATAATTGGTTATCTCCAAAAACTCTCAATACCTCAAAAATTCACCTTCAATGGATACCCTTACATGTTAGCATTGAAGGCAATGAAGCTGCTGATGCGCTAGCGAAAAAAGGCACAAAAGAAACCTTGCTACAGAAAAATAAACTTACTTTTAAAGAAATAGAAACAGTAGCCAAAACAAAAATAAACAAGAACTGGAGGATCCCACCTAAGCACAGTTGGTACACCCTAGAAGCAGATGGCCACCCAGACCTTTCGGTCCACAAGCCGGCATCCGAAGCATGCAGGAGGAAAAGCTCAGCTGCCACGTCGTGGGCTTTCTCAAGAAGCTTGCTGTGGTTTCTCAGCAGCTTACTCTCGATCGCGCCCCTCGCCCTCCTTCTCTCTTCCTGCACACCCACTACCCTTAGACAATCCAAGACGTAGTGGCGTGCATCCACATCCCTTTCTTCATAGACGCAATCAGGGTTTCTCTTAATTTTAAATCTGTGGAGACTCCTGGGAAAGGGCCCATGTCCCGAACTACCCTAATGAATTAGTGGGACATTACCTTACAGAGGTACTTGGGTGTTGTTACCCAATTGAATATATATATACCTCTCTCCCCTTCACACTGTTCCTCCATCTGTCCAACCATAAGTCCTGGACGTGCCCCCTGATCCTCCTATAAACTTCTTTCTTGGTCACTGGGGTCCTCAGTGATCTATCTCTAAAGCATCCTGCCTTAGTGAGCCTGTCTGCGAACTCATTACCTTCGATGAGGCTGTGTCTCCTAACCCAATAGAGCTCCGGAGCCCGCGTTGTCATCTCCAGCTCCTGGATTATTTGATGCGCGAGTTGCCCTTTCACCAGATTGATGGCGACGAGGGCCGACATACAATCTGAATAGAGGCGGTCCGGGCTGAAGTTCTTCTCGGCACACACTCTGAGGGCTACCCTGATCGCAACCAGCTCGGCTGAAAAGACCAATTCGTCCATTCTGAGTGTTAAGCTTTCTTTGAAGATCAGCTTTCCATTAGTGAAAATCACTACTTCAGCTCCAGTATTGGTTCCAGACTTACTACCATCAGTGAAAACCTCCTTGCCAATCCCTGTCGGCCCTCCAGGACTCCAATTCCACTTTGGCAACCACTGCGGAGGCTTCCTTGGGTCCCTCTTCCATTCCAGGGCACCCGCTTCAAGTCCCAGGGCATCTTCCCTGTTCTCCCAGATCTTCTGTCTGATGGTCTCCTCCTCTAGATTCAATCCCAGGGGAATAAGCCCAGCGAGGACCAAAAAGGCCTCACTGCTGGTAGTGCGATATCCCCCTGTGATTCTGAGTGCCGCTGTCCTCTGCACGCTCTCTAGAGTTTTTGCCACCTTCTGATCCCTGTTATAGCAGGATTGGCTCGACACAGGAGAGGCAGAGATTCCTAAAAATAGTACCCTCCTTCTCCCCCCCCCCTGTTGAGAGCCAACCAGGACAGGCCTGCACAACGCCTCCCTGCCTCTCGCCACCATCTCCTCCGCCTGGTATTGCCAACCCATCTTGTCATCAATGACCACCCCCATGACTACCCTCCGTCCTTTCATCCGAATAGCCGGCTTGTGCTCCCATTTGATCCCTTTCCTTCTAGTTCTTATGTCCCTAGGTTTAAAGCTGAGGGCTTTAGTTTTGGAGACATTGAACTTAAGGCCAGAGTCATGGGCCCAATACGAGAGGATTTGGAGAGAAGCTTCAACACACTTCTCAGCTTTCGCTCTTGAAGCAGCCTCAATAATGAGGAACTGGTCGTCAGCATAGAGAACCAGCCTGGCTCCCTCAGGGAGCTCCTCCTGGAAAACGGTGTTTACCAGGATATTCCACAGAATAGGTCTGCAGCAAGAGCCCTGGGGGCAACCCCTAGCACAGTTTCTTTCCAACTTCCGCCCACCAAAACAGAGGCTAATCCGTCTATCCCTCAGGAAGTCACGAACCAAGCTGCACAAATTATCAGAACAACCCATGTCCATCAAATTTCTCATCGGCTTGTTCCAGCTCATGGAGTTGAACGCACCATCAATGTCCAGGGCCACGAAAAGAACCCAAGCACCCTTATTTAAGCCCATCTCAACCCCCTCTAACACCTCGTTCAGAGCTGTGGTTGTGGAGTTCCCTTCCCTAAAACCATGTTGGAAAGAGGAAAGGAGCTCATTAATCTCTAGCCAGTGCTTCAGTCGCTGAGCTAGTAGGCTATCCAGGACCATACCTAGACACACTAGTAAAGAAAGCGGACGATAATCATTAGGAGAATTACCCTTTCTACCAGACTTTTCGAGAAGCAATTCTCGGGCAACCTTCCATGCCTCAGGAAAAGTACCAGTGTCCAGACACCTATTGAAAACCCTGGCAAGAAGTGATAGGTGCATTCTTAACAGGGCTTTCACGACCGTGTTATCGATCCCTTCGGGACCAGGAGATTTCCTTTTCCCGAACTTGAAAGCCGTCAGTTTCACCTCATTCTCAGAAAAGGGCGGATCCACCAAACCACAAGTGGTCAGAGAGATCTCCTCCTCTGGTTCCTCGTTTCCGAAGTGCCGATCCAAGTTGTTTTTATTTTGTCTTCTGCTTTCGAGCGAGAAGGTCTAGAACACATTCTCTCTGAATTTTCTCATTGTTGGTGGATGAAACAGCACCAGTGATTATTTTGGCCGCTTTTGCTTGAACACTGTCTAGTCTTACTTTTAGTGATGAGCTTGAGGAAGCCCAGACCGGTGTTGCATATTCCATTATCGGCCTTATTAAGGTGGTATATCTTGTTCTGAGAATTCTGTTTTTTTCTTCCCAATTTGTTCCACATAGCCATCTCAGAATGTTTAGTTTTCTGGTAGCTATATTTGAGGTGCTAATTATGTGTTTTGAAAATTCCAATTCCTCATCAATGACAGTTAAAATAATTTTATTGCCATCTTGTCAATACATGCAAAGTGCACAGTCTGCACTATTTAAAAAATATAATATGCATTATATACACTATGTACAATGAATATGGCGCCTCTACCAGCGCTGCAGAGTTTGGTGGAGAATCGCCAGTGGGTCTCCAGCGACACCACGCATTTTGCGATATACGATGAAAATGTAGATCGCGGACTTCGCTGCTTAGGAGATGGTGATGGCGTGGTCCTCGAGACCAACTTGAAAGATCCAGGACTGCAGTATCACACCTAGGTATTTTGGATTTCTAATTTTATCAATTATTTGTTTGTTTATGCTTATTTTGTGGTTATATTTATGCCCTTTTCCCTGTCAGTGGAGAAGACGCATAGGTTTGGTTTTATTGGGTTTATGGTCATTTGGAGTTCCATTGCCCACTTCTCCAGTCCTCTCATTGATGTGTTCAGTATTTTTTACGATTTTTCTATGCTGCTACTTGTGTGCCATATGGCTATATCGTCTGCATAACAGGCAACATTTGAGTCTTCAGTGAGGTAAGGATGGATGTCGTTAATATATAGCAGATAGAGTAGAGGACTGAGCACAGATCCCTGAGTTACACCAGCCATGTTCTTCCTTCCTTGGAAAATTCTCCATTGACCCAAACCTTTAACCTTCTTCCCCTTAAGAAGTCTGCAATCCAGGTTAAGGTTTTTCCTCTTACTCCGATGTTGTGCAGCTTTTCACGTAATTTCTCCCTCCATACTCGATCAAAAGCTGAGGTCATATCAAGGAATATAGCCGTGGTCTTCTTTGGCGGTTTTTCCTGGAAATAATCTATTATTGATTGACAGAAGTAGAACAGTTGATCAGTCGTACAGTGCTGGGATCTATAGGCAGTTTGGTAGAAGTTTATTTTATTATTGTTAGTGAGCCAGACTATGAGCCTAGAGTGGATAATTCGTTCTGGTGTTTTACAAAGTATGCTGGTGAGAGCAATTGGCCGATAGTTCTTGTATTCCTTGGCATCTTTGTTTGGCTTCAGTATTAGCACTATAATTGATATCTTCTATTTCTTTGGTAGTTTACCAGTTTACCATGAAATGTTTAGTATTCGTAGAAGTTGTTTATTAGCTTTGTCTTCAAAGTGTTTAATCATTTGACCAAACATTAGATTATCTCTTGGTGACCTCTTGGATTTTTTTATTGATGAGTTTAGCTCATTCAGTGTGAAGTCTTTCGAGAAAATATCTTGTTGATGGAAGTTTCTTGCTTGTTTAACTAACTGGTTTATATTATTTTTAGAGTCCTGTCTTCATTCGTATATATGAGTATGGAAGTGCTTGAAAGATATTCAGCAATTATGTTAGCCATCTGTTTGTTCTCGTTTTCTCGCTGTTCTATTCATATCGGTTAGAGTATTGGAGGATTGGTGTTGGTTTTGATTGTTTTATAACACTCTAATCATATTCCAGTGTTGGCTGTCCTTTCTTGGATCCATTTTTTCGCAGAAATCTGCCATTTTTCTTGTTTTAATATCCAAATTTCTTGTTCTATTTTGTGACTAATTTCAATGTGTTCCTTTCTCTTTTCTTCTGTTTTATTCTTTTAAAGAAGTTCATTGATATTGTCTCTCTCTGAAATCATTGCCTTGATGTTGTGGTCCTTCCAGTAAGGTATCCACAGGTCTAACGTCTCCTTCTAGGTATCGATGCTTTTGCAGCTTTTGATATATTCGAAGAGAAGTTTTCCAAGTTTTTGTCAAGCGTTCTGTAATTCAATTTTTCGTTGCACAGTTTTTCAAGCTCTTCTGTGAATTTTTTCAAGTCAGCTTTCCTAAAGTTCCATGTTCTTTTATTCTATTGGACATTCTCAATTTTGAAGTTTAGGGTTGTTAAAATTCGTCTGTGGTCACTGATTGCACCTCTCAGGATTTTCCAATGTGTTGTGGGTGCGATGTTGAAATTTATCGCTGTGATGTCTATTGCGGATTCTGTGCCTGTGGACTTGGATAGATAGGTGTTCCCTCCCTTATTTAATGGTGTAAGGTCGAGGTCGGTGACCTTTGTTATCCTGGACAGATGATCCCCAAGTTTAACTTTTGGCGTTAAAATCGCCGTGTATGATTGTGATATCCGAAGAGGCTTCACTTAATGTCTCTATTGTGTGTACCCATACAAAATTCAAAGACATAACGAGCTGAAATTTGGCGATTTTGAGATGCGTCAAGAATTCGCTGAATGGGTTTTCCGGCAAATTGATAGTGATGAAAACTGGCTGTCGAATGTTCTGTGGACAGATGATGCTCACTTTTCTCTAAACGGAGAATTTAACATTCAAAACAGCCGCTTTTGGGCAACAGAAAACCCTAGCATTTTTACAGAAATGCCACTTTATCAGCCTAGAGTTACAGTTTTGTGTGGGTTCACTTCTTCTTTTATTATTGGGCCATTTTTCTTTGAAAAATCAATGGAAGAACTTTTAAAACCGTTTTTGTAACTGGTGAACGTTATGTTCAACTTTTGAGAGAAAAGGGTATTCCCATATTGCAGAGAAAAAGTACTAAGCGAAATAACATTCATGAAAGTTGGAGGACCTCCTCATATCTCCCGCGGTGCCAAACAATTGCTGAAGGATACGTTCGGTGAAATTCGTGGGATAAGTCGCCACTTTATATACCAGTGGCCTCCAAGATCACCAGACTTGACGCCTTGCGATTTTTGTTTATGGGGGTACATTAAATCGTGTGTTTATCGATGCTGGCCTACCATATTGGCCATGTTGAAGGCTTCTATCTGATGGCACGTTTTATCAATTTCAACAGATATGTTATTTAATGCTGTCCATTCTGTCATTTATCGTCTGCAGGCGGTGATTGAGAATGAAGGGTGCTATATTGAGCAAGGATTGTGACCTAATACAAGAGAGAAGGCAGTTACCTCATGTGTTATATAAGCTGCCATGTATTATATTATCTACCAATATTTTGCAGCTCTTTGTGTTGGGATATGGGGATAATAAATGCTGTCCTCACATCTTGACTTTTTTTTTGTGAACAGTAATTTTTTGTTTGTCATTTGCTCACATATTATGTCGTGCAAACCAGAGTGTTATAACTTCTCGAATAACACTGGTACACACAATTTTTCCCCTTATGTTTAGTATTTCGCATAAGGAATATTTTCTGTACACCAATAACTTTAGAAATTTTGTGCAAAAAATAATACAAAATGATTTTACTAACACGTTTTTCAACGCAAAAGGTCGATTTAAAAAATATTTTTATTTGAGGGGACACATTCTTTAAAATTGTGTACAGTATGAGAGAGAGTTGAATTAAAAATATTAGAAATTTATTATCTTCGGAAACAAACCGTATCTAAAATATCATTTTTTTTGCTACATGTTTTAATTTGCATTTACCTATTTTACATATCTCTGATTGTATTTAAAAATCGTTAACCAATTCTTCATACTTTTGGCGAAGTGGTGTTTTATTAATTTGTTATTTGATATTATTAGGGTTCTTTCCAGGTATTCAAAAAGGAAAAATACGTGTCGATCAGTTATATTTTTCAATTTATCAAACAATTTGGCCGCTGAATCTCTTATTCTGGTAGTGCGCCATCTGGCGAATAAAATTGTAACTAAAATCAATTTCGAATTTTTCATTATTTGCCATAAAAAATCCCATTTCATCCTGAACACAATGGTGTTTACCGCATTGCTCTAGCGCAAATATTCGCGGAGTTATTAATTTTTAAAATAGTGCGGGACTTTTGGATCACCCTGTATAATACAGGTCATGTACTTCGAGAATCATTGGAGGATTGTTTATTGACTATATTGGAGGTATTGTAGAATGAAGGGAAACCACTAAGATTGTAGTGCTTGATATTGGTGGCAGGAATGTGGAATGTGTGTAATTCCGACTGAACTCTGTAACAGATATCGCTGTGTTACTTAGTGAGATATCTGTTAAAAAAGACCTCTTGGAAAACCCCAGGGCTATAATAGAAAATTTGAGACAATGGAACCTAATGGAGATCGTTTAAACAACTTGAGGAATAAGCAACAACAAATTGGTGATATATAATTAAAATATTAAATCTTATCTAATTTATACATTTTTATAGATGGAAATTTTGCCGGGAGGTAAATTGATCTAAAGAGACATGGGTCGCCTCTCCCGTCAAAATAGACGTATAAAAAAGTGTAAATGACGTTGTAAAAAAAATTATTCCATTAAAATTTCATTTGCCGGTTGAGAATTTGTTTACAAAAAGATAAATCAACTCTTCTTAAGGTATTCTTGACATTTCGATGACACTGTCATCTTCCTCAGTTGATTACATTTGTGAATTCAAGAAACCATTCCCCACTGACGGATGATGTAGCTAGATTCCTTTTAAAACGTTGTAGAGTGTTGTGTGTAACAACTGCCATGACAGTGGTGCCACCACGACAGGTCAAAAGTTAACATTCAATTCCATGATTGTCATACCTCCGCGATGGCCGACCAGAGGCAGCGATAATCAACCTAATGGAACCTTTGAGGTTTAATGACAACCTTTTATAGCTGCAGTTCGCCCTCGGGTTCGATTCCCAAGGGGGAGTTCTTTTAGGTCTTTCCTTTCTGGCAGCTACTGGCCACCATTAGGTTGTCCTAGGTGAGTTACAAATGTACCGTTGTGATCAGAATTATCCTTTATTTGACATGGGAATATTGAACAAGTGGGTGAACCTCGCAAAGTGACGGGGGGAATTTCCCTCGGCTACATCTATTTACATATTACGTTTAAAAGTACACTCATGGACAAAGCTTAATCAAGTTGTACATTTCAGCATGTATATCGGGACAATAACTCTGAAAGATATTACAGTGACCTTTATTGAATACACACCAGATAACCAAGTTTTAACAAAATTGGCTCTGTCTTCTACAAAAAAATTAGACGACCGGCGACATCAAAGACTTTCCACTTCCTAAAAATTTGTCAATGAGTGTATATAACGTGGTATAGACTTAGTATTACACCTAGGTGCATTGTTCACTTGTCGATGCTTTCTTGTATTGAACATTGGCGTCTCATCTCTATGAAAGAAATGTAAATACGGCGATACATTCTTATTTCAGAGCGGACAACCGGCGAGTGTAGTACTCGCGGCAAACAATAATATATATATATATATATATATATTTGCCAATCCCTAGTACACGTGGTACAGGCCATGATAATCATGGTGGGTAGAAGTAGGCGACTGCTTTTACTATAAGTGCACCACATGTCTACACATGTGAAAAGCAGTTCGACTTTGCACTTACAAATGTGCCAGAGCCCCGTTTGGTTACTTGCACTCGCTGGTGGGGTTGGACTTTTGCAAGAATCGGGGGCCATTGGAGATTTTTTTTTTAGACATAAAAAAGTGCCAAATGCGGGAATCTAACCCGGGTCATAGCGGTCGAAAACCAATGGTTTAGACCATCCTTCCACCGACCCTCCAAAACAAAAATAGTTCCATTTATAAATTAACCTAACCTAATGTATTAAGGTACTCGGCGGTATCTTGCCACCATATTTCCGCAGAAATGTGTATCTCACCTAAACCATTAAGCACGGATTTCTTTTCTTAATATTGTAGGGCTTGGCTCATCATTGGTGAACCCTCACAGCAGTTTCACTAATTTAATCTACCAGACCGCTTTTTTGGAGTTCTAATACTGTATTGGTCGATTCTGTTTATATAAGTCCTTATTTTGAAAATAGAGAAATCCATAAAAAAATCTTTAAATATGAAAGAGGAAAAATAAAAATCAGTTAAAAAGTTTCTTTTTTTAATTTTGAAATTTCAAGCTTTCGAGCAAATATACTGCTCTTCAACGAGCTGATAATCAAAATTGAAAGAAAAATGTTCTACCTGATTTTTATTTTTCCTTTTTCAAATAATTTCTGGGTGACTATTGCTTACATAAAAATATTTAAATAAAAAGGCATATATTGGATAAAAATATGATTTTGGTCCAATATATATCTTTTTCACTATAATATAATGCGGCTTGTGATTGTAAAACGACATTTGAAATACTATCCCGCATTTGTTTCCTTTAAACGAAAATTCAAAATTTTATTTCAAATTTTTTTATAACGACCATTTTTAACCCTTTGAATGAGCCTAGTGGACATGGCATCTGCCCGGTAAGTGGAACACTGTGGGTTCGATTCCCATCCCTGGACACTTTTATTTTTCCGTTTATCATTACTCTTCACAATTCACCCTTTCATGCCTCATCCAAAGGGTTAAAAATGGTCGTTATTTCTCCTTGAAATAAAAATTTTGAATTTTCGTTGAAAAGAAACACTTGCGGGATAGTATTTCAAATGTCATATATCTTTTTATTTAAATAAGTCCTTATATAGGCTTATATATAGCTGACCCAGTGTACATATTGGTGACTAGCTTTGTGACAACCATCTTCAGGCTAGCCATCGAAAACGCTTGTATCATGATAAATAGATCTGATGATATGATCCTGTCGACTCTTCTGATGATATGATCCTGTCGACTCTTCTGATGTGACAATTTAGTGGTAAATGTGGTGAGGAGAGAAATAATCACACGACGAGTTGTTAGAGCAATCATCCAGGCAGCCAGCCGAGAGAGCGAGCGAGACGTTATCTGCTGAACGACTGTTTTCCCTGTGTACACAACCGGGGGGCTAACCAGGATAGTCGCCAGGTGGTGACGCCCCCCTCAGGAATGTGGCCAAAAAATGGTCGTTAGTTAGTTGTCTAAAGTGTCTCGCTTTAGCGGCCCATTTCTCTCTCGTTGGCTGTTGGTTTGTTTTATTAATCCTGGAAGAGCATATATTATGACATAGATACATTCACAATGTTAAATACATTAAAAGTAAAACTACTACACTCATAGACAAAACCTTATGGAAGTGGTGGAAAGTCTTTGATATTGTCGGTCGTCTTTTTTTTTTTTTTTTTTTGAAGAAGAAGAAGACAGAGGCAATTTTTTCACATTTGGTTATCTCGTGTGTCTTCAATAAAGGTCACTGTAATATCTTTCAGAGTTATTGTCCTGATGTACATGCTGAAAGGTACAACTTCCTTAAGTTTTGTCCATGAGTGTATACACACTTGGTTATCTCGTATATCTTCAATAAAGGTCACTGTAATATATTTCAGAGTTATTGTCCCGATATATATGGTAAAAGGAACAACTTCCTTAAGTTTTGTCTATGAGTGTATTTATTGGCTGACTAGACTGAAGTAAGAAGGACTTAAGAATACAGAAAATGATAATTATGTCGTTTGGTATTTATCTTTCCAACAGGGTGAATCGTCTGGATTGAAATATAGGGGTGTATTGAGAAGGGCGGACGTTAATAAATGATTGCTATCAGACGGCAAAAATAGAATTTCAAATATTCCTACATAAATTATAATCAGCTAATTCAATTTATTCAAATAAATTATTTATTTAACATTATATAAATACATTAGCGAATAGAATTTATGATTTATTTCATTATTAATATCACACACAGAAATTCATTTTTTAATATCCATTACAAAATATATAAAATGAGATACCAATTGGATCGGTTGCTATTTAAAGATTTATTATAGAAGGAAGGTAATCATTATAAATTCGTCTGTGTTATTATTCATGAAGGAGATTTTTTTCCTAAAAAAAAAAGATATTTATTTCAATAGAAAGGAAATCCTGCATTTTAAAGTAGAGATTTCTCTTTATTCCATTCGTCTAATCTCTCGAAATCATTCCTCGAACACAACGTTAAAATTGAAAAATGAAACGTCAACAATAAAAAAAAAAGAAAATTCATAGAGAAAGAGAGAAATAAAATGTTAATATTTGACCAACACACATAACGACAATAAATTTCTAAATAAATAATCGATCTCTCTGATATTTTATTTTTAAAGTTCTATTATATAAAAATAAATGACATTTAAATGTATTTGACCGTGGATTGGCGGAAGGAAGGAAGGAAAGAGAAAATAAATATAAAAAGAATTAAAATTAATTATTCAGAAAGTGAATAAATAAATGAAAGAGAAAGGGTTGATGCAGCTAATGTGTGTCGACCACCAGGAATTGATGGTAATGGTTTCGTCCTACGACAAAACATGGGATAACTCTTATAGAACCGAGCGCTCAATCCCTTCAATTACTCATAGAGTTAGCCGAGGCAATAATTTAACGTATTTATTTGCTTTATTCCTGGTACACGTGGTCATGATAATCATGGCGGGTAGTTGGCCAATCAGATCCACTTTTAAGAGCTCTAATATTGTATTGGACAATTCTGCTTATGCAGTAAGCTGGAATCTTTGTTATGGTGATTTAGGCCTACAAACTCCGGCGATAAATAAGTTATAAAATTCTTAATATTTTTTTGTCATTATGTTTCTTTTTACATATATAATAAATTATTATCTCTACAGACCTTACTGCAATGATAAAAAGTTATTGAATGAGAGGGCTTGGCTCATCAGCGGTAAACCCTCTCAGCGGTTTCGCCAAAATCAATCTCAAGACCGCTCTACTATTGTATTGGATTCTCTGGTTCAAAATCACATAAATAGGTACCGCTCAACAAGAGCAACCTAGTTCATGATAATTGAAACAATGA
This sequence comes from Cordylochernes scorpioides, assembly GCA_030710605.1. Classification (NCBI taxonomy): domain Eukaryota; kingdom Metazoa; phylum Arthropoda; class Arachnida; order Pseudoscorpiones; family Chernetidae; genus Cordylochernes; species Cordylochernes scorpioides. The sequence goes on from CP092880.1 coordinate 63,787,989, forward strand.
ATAATATGTGAAGGTTATTCACATATTAAACAAAATGTTAACGCGGGATTCAATCCCGGTTCATGACTGTCGGGAATCGAGCGTGTTACCCTCTCATCCACCGACTTATTTGTATTGGATTGGTTTTCTTACATACCCTGCATGGAATATAGAAGGCAGCCAATGGGTGTTTAGGGAACCTAAGGATTTGTCGAAACCACTGAGAGGGTTCACCACTGATGAGCCAAGCCCTTTCATTTAATAACATTTATCATTGTAGTAAGGTCTGTAGAGATAATACTATTGAAAAGAATGATATTATTGAAAAGAAACACATTGCCACGGAATTATTACAAATTTGATTGATAGATGGCAATTGAATTTATAAATGTAAAGTTTTCCTCCATATATACAGTGCGGCAAATAATTTTTAAGACTCGCGCTAGATAAAGGCCAATAGCAGAGCCAGTTATGAAATTGCGCATGCGTATATATATTCGAAGCCTTATCTAGCGCGTGGCTTTGTTTCAGCCATTTTGGTTAACTCTTTAAAAACATACAGGCGATTTTTGAAAAGTAAAATTTTTTGTTCGTCGGAATTCTGAGATGGAACAGAGAGCGGTCATTAAATTTAATGCAAAACTTGGTAGAAGTGCATCGGAAACATATATTTTGATGAAGCAAGTTTATGGTACGTTATGTTTGAGTAAATCAAATGTTTTCATTTGGCACAAACGTTTTTCGGATGGAAGAAATACGCTAGAAGATGATAAGCATACTGGACGACCAAGTTCTTCAAAGACACCAGAAAGTATAGAAAAAGTGCGAGAATTTGTTGAAAACAATGATGGCAGAGGTTTTACACATCAACAAAGAAACGATTCGAACCATTCTGCATGAAGATTTAGGTAAAACTAAAGTCTGTACTAAATTTGTTCCACACACTTTAACGGGCGAGCAGAAATCAGTGTGAATTGCACATTGCAGGGACATCATTTCTGCCTATGAAAATAATTCAAACTTCCTGAAATCAATTGTTACGGGTGATGAAACATGGTGTTTTCAGTATGACCCAAAGACAAAGCGCCAAAGTGCCGAATAGAAGTCAAAAAACTCTCCACAGGCCAAACAAACGCGAAAAGTGCCATCAAAAATCAAAACAATGCTGATTACCTTTTTCGATAGTAGAGGTATTATCCACAAAGAATTTGTTCCCGCTGGACAAACCATTACTGGAGAGTATTATTTAAACTTTTTGAAACGTTTGATTGCCAGAATTCGTCGCATTCGTCCAGAATATCGCGATGAAGACAGTTGGTGTTTGCTGCATGATAATGCACCGAGTCACTCCTCACTCATTGTTCGTCGCTTTTTGGCCAAAAATAACGTCTGTGTGTTGAATCATCCTCCGTACTCGCTTTATTTAGCACCATGTGACTTTTATTTATTTCCAAAAATAAAATTGAAGTTAAAAGGTTGTTTTTTTTTTATGATTTCCCGACCATCCAGAGAGCTGCGACGAGCACTTTGGAGGCGATTCCTCAAAGTGGCCTGCAAGAGGCATTTAATTCCTTATTAAATCGTTGTAACATATGTATTGAATCCAGAGGGGATTATTTTGAATAAAAAAATAGTAGAAATTGAATTAGCTTGTTTATGTTTTATTTTACAAACCCATTCTTAAAAATTATTTGCCACACTGTATATAGTAAATGTATACTAGTATAAGAAAACCAATCCAATACAATAGTAGAGCGGTGTGGAGATTAATTTGATGAAACCGCTGAGAGGGTTCACTACTGTTGAGCCAAGCCCTCTCATTCAATAACTTATATTATTACAGTAAGGTCTGTAGAGATTATATTTGATGATATTATTAAAAAAAGAAAAACATTGCCAGTAAATTTAAATGCAATAATATATATAAAGGTATTAAAAATAAAGAAGGCATCTCCTGACCACGAGCACATGTGCTTTTTAGATGGCAGAGCGCCATCTAGTGGAGCAAAAATAAACTAAATCCACTAGATGGCGCTCTGCCATCTAAAAAGCACATGTGCTTGTGGTCAGGAGATGCCTTCTTTATTTTTAATATCAACACCTGACCCACTTATCTTTTTGTATTATCTTAAGACGTGTGTGTGTATGTAAGACATTTTTCCCTGAAAGAAATTCTTTGGTATTTTAAAATTTGTCAATACTGTATATATATAATATGGAATAAAATTGTTATATTAAAGATTTATTTATACATAAATATTTGAGAAGTTTTAATTTACTCATTCTAATTCCACATAAAATTTGATAATTATGTAATAATTTTATTTGAAAAAAAATTCTCTAAAAATATTTAAAATAAAATATATAATATCGCTGGTTGTCTTTTTTTTAAGGAGACACAATTTTGTTCATGATTGGTTATCTGGTGTGTCTTCAATAAAGGTCACTGTAATATCTTTCAGAGTTATTGTCCTGATATATATGCTAAAAGGTACAACTTCCTTAAGTTTTGTCTATGAGTGTATACACACTTGGTTATCTCGTGTGTCTTTAATAAAGGTCACTGTAATATCTTTCAGAGTTATTGTCCTGATATATATGCTAAAAGGTACAACTTCCTTAAGTTTTGTCTATGAGTGTATACACACTTGGTTATCTCGTGTGTCTTCAATAGAGGTCACTGTAAAACACTTATCTTTTATTTTTTTCTATTGTTTTTCCATATAAAGGTATATAGAAGACTATCACCTGAACACACACAGGGATTATCTTACATAAAACAAACAGGTAAGATTTATAGAAACTTCAAATGTGTCCTACATGCGGGGATTAATTATTAATAAAATAAAGCAAATATTTGTGTCTGAATGCAAATTGATCTGTTGCTATTAACTGTCATTCAAACCTTTCTATTTTAGGAGCACAATACTGTGGGAAAGTAATGGAACAAACTGATTTTATTGAATTGTCTTTTTAATTGAGATAAATCAAAATTGGTTCAAATAGTAATATTTAATTCACTCGTAGTGTTTTAAATATATCTACACTCATGGAGACAAAACTTAAGGAAGTTGTAGTATGTATATCGGGATAATAACTCTGAAAGATATTACAGTGAACTTTATTGAAGATACACGAGATAACCAAGTGTGTATACACTCATGGAGACAAAACTTAAGGAAGTTGTAGCATGTATATCGGGACAATAACTCTGAAAGATATTACAGTGACCTTTATTGAAGACACACGAGATAACCAAGTGTGTATACACTCATGGAGACAAAACCTAAGGAAGTTGTAGCATATATATATCGGGACAATAACTATGAAAGATATTACAATGAACTTTATTGAAGACACACGAGATAACCAAGTGTGTATACACTCATGGAGACAAAACTTAAGGAAGTTGTAGCATGTATATCGGAACAATAACTCTGAAAGATATTACAATGAACTTTATTGAAGACATACGAGATAACCAGGTGTGAACCGTCTCTGTCTCCTTAAAACGACTTTCCACTTCCTTATTTGTTGTCCATTTGTGTAATGTGTTCAAATTTATTTTATATATAATCAACGAGAGATTAGATAATAATTATTCCAATAGATGGCGCCTGCCATCAGTAACTTTCAGTTTCACGAGAATCAGAAGATGATTTTTTTCTAGATTTAACCACCTGATATACTCTCACTTTTCCACTATTTCTTACATACATATATTTCGTTTAAATATTAAACCTAATTGTATAAATATTATCATTAAAAACATATAACATTATAATCGACTTTTTTTTTTGTATTTACATATTACCGATCCAATATGTAATATATATGCAATTTTTTTTTTATAATATTTCTGTAATTTAAAAAGATCATTTTAGTGTTTGTTCGCATTGTAACTTTTGCTCGCCAGTATAGAACCAATTTACGTGTGTTCCATTAAAATATACAAGTATCAGAGTCATCAAGCAACAATTCTTAATCAATCAATTCTGTCACCGTTTGCTTTTGTGAATGGAATATATACCCAATTATGGCCATTTCTCATAACCATCGGTGGTTCCGTGGTAGAATGCTCGCCTGCCACGCGGGCGGCCCGGGTTCGATTCCCGGCCGATGCATCTTTTTTTTTTTTTTACAATTTTTAAAACTCATTTATATATTATACAAGAATGACATCCACGGCGCCAATTTATAATAGTAACGAATAGTATTTGAATAAAAGCATTTAATCGGGTAAAACCTGGGCGTTGCCCGGGTCATTCGGCTAGTAGAGATATATAACGGAGATTGTGAGGATGTATTTCGCCGCTGGATGGCGCAACGTATACCTGATGATATCAACAGGAAGTTGAGAGAAAGGAAGTAGAAAAAGTGGCTACTTAGGGGGCTTAGAAGTGGAGATAAGCAAGAGAAATGGAGGGCGGGTCTAGGTGATCCCTTCATCCGTCAAGTAGCGCATACATACCTAGCTGTACGTAATCTCGGGTTAAGAAGAGAACATTTCCCAAACTTTATGGTGAACGAAGCGCCATCTATCAAAAAAAAAAATCAACTAACCGTTGTTTTTATTTATTTTCTCCGGAATATTTCCCGGAACGATTCTTCGAGTGTTTTAAGGGGAGAATATCTCCTAAATACACCGCGGTCTTCGCTATTTAAATACTACGTTTGAAATTATACAACAGGGGGGAGGGGGGGGGGGGATGAATGTTGTGCGTCACCTGGAGTTCTTGTCTACGTGTTATCTTACTTTGTATTAACCTCTTATCTCGAACTCTTAAGACATCTTCCTATACCTTACCTCAAGTGTACTTGTGTCCTCTACTGTCTTTACCAACGGCGTAAAGAGGAAGACCTGTAGTCCAATACTGGCGACAATACCACATCACCCACAGTTATCTAACTGGATTGTACAGTACAGAGAAAGCTGGAGTAACGTCATTCCTGTCTACCAGAGCTAGGTAGAATTGTACATACAGTTTCCCACATTTCCCACCAAGTTGTACACTATAATATTGAATAGGTAATTAATCTTCATGTAAGTAGCATAGTAATATTTGAAAATTTTCAATTTTCAGTAATTTCATGCACTTTTAGAAGTTCTTGTTGAATTTTCGGAAGAATTAGAAGTATTCGAAAATATTTCAGGTCTTGATTGTTATTATATAATATACTGCGGCCTGTGATTGTAAAACGACACTTGAAATTATACCGCATGAGTTTCTTTTCAACGAAAAATAAATATTTTATTTCAAGGTGAAATATCGACTATTTCTATCCTTTTTGGATGAGGTATGAAAGGGTGAATTATGAAGAGTAATGAGGAACGGAAAAATAAAAGTGTCCAGGGATAGGAATCGAACCCACAATGTTCCGCTTACCGGGCAGATGCCATGTCCACTAGGCTACCCTGGACGTATTTTTCCGTTCGTAAATGATACATAAAGTAACTTATAATACAATATAATATACTGCGGCCTGTGATTGTAAAACGACACTTGAAATTGTTATTCTTTGAATGCCTTTTTCGATGGCAATATCAAACAAAACACAACCAGATCTCTGATGTACACTATAATAAGGGGGCTACAGGTAAATAACATGGTACAGTCTATATGAAGAAATGTTACAAAAAACTTACTAAGATCAGATGGATAAATTAAGATAAAGACATCTGCTGATCGTGCAGCTAAAAGTTGCTGATAGTTTGCGCCATCTATCAGAATAAATATCAACTTATCAAATTACGAAACTATTATAGACGCGTAATATTCTTATTAAAATAAAACAATTTATACTGCCCTTACTGCAATGGAAAAATTAAAGGGAGGGCCTTGCTCATCAGTGGTGAACCCTCCCAGCGGTTTCGCCAGTTTAATCTACCATACCGCTGTTATATTGCATTTTTGGAACTTCCTTTTATAGTGATACTGGTGCTTGACTCTTCGAATGGGTATTTTAGATGAACTATGGACATACGCTTTAAGGACAGCAGAATTACATATAATTATAAATGTATAATATGCTTCGAGCAATCACTCTTCCGCAAATATCGATTTGTGTCTTTTATTTCGTAATTTGATAACAGATGGCGCGCTAGTGCATCGTAATATAAATATCAACTTTTCGTTGATTTTTTAAAAATTATTCCAGAATTTGCCAAATACTTGATTAATTAAGAGAAGCTACCCACGTCTTTGTTCCAGTTTATTTACACTAGCCCGACGATTGTTAAAAACGTTATTTGAATCCCCATCATGGATCTCGTGGGAATTCAGAATTTAATTAATTTTAGATTACTCTGTTTATTTATCATCATCCATCAAGTGCCTATCTATCGTCGACGTCAGAGTTGCTATCACTTCCGAACTAGGTCGTTTGGTCCTGGAGTTATTCTGGTCTGCTGGTCAAATTTAGCCTAATCCAATGGGCTAGCTGCCATTCTTGGATTGGCTATTGATTCTGCATTGATTGGAGGTGCACGCTTCATCTGGCGAGTCTGTTCTGGCCAGTAACCCTGTCTGTCTGTCTGTCGGTGACACAACACCAGCTCTGGCAAACTGAGAAGCGTCCACCTAGAGACCATGGTTTCAGGTTAATGGACCTCGTTCAGGTCTGGCTTTATTCCATGAGATCCACATGGGATATAATGAAATCTTCACATTCTGCCAAAGAGATGTTTAGCTATTAAAGTGGCTAGGACAATCCTAAGGTCAAAATATAGATGGAAATGTTGCCGGGAGGAAAATGACAAATAAAGATTGTCTTTATACTCAAAACAGACGCTTAAACTAGGAGTCATCTATTGACCGTCTCCACAAAGTAGCAGAAATCGGGTCTGTGACAAAGCCACAATCCCCGTTGTAACCGACCCGCTAGTGTGCAGAGATAGTCAATACATGGTTTTTAGTTTTGGCGTCTATTTTGACGGGAGAGGTTACCTTTATATAAATATATGTATGTACCAAAAGAGTCACCTATCTCTTCATATAAATATGCATTAATACAATGCATTTACCACTCCAGTAAAGCCTAATAAATAAATACACTGGTGTCCAAAAAATAAGAAACTTTTGTTTTTTAATGATATGTTTTAAAATATACAACGTTAAAAGCTAAAAGGTAATTTAATTAGGTATTTTAAGTCGTAGAATTTATTTATCGCAACCATTCGATTTGGTAAAATTGAAAATATGCAAATTTTTGCTTGTCTTCATAAGTGTGCTATTTGGCGTGTCGTTTACCCCATCTAAGAATTGTCCAATTATAATTTTATTTAATCCTTAGTTAATTATGAGTTTACGAAAAATTTTAGCAGATGATTTAAAATGGAGAGCTGTTGGAAGAATGGAGGCAGGGCAATCACAAGTTGAAGTAGCAAAATGGCTAAATGTGAATAAATCTGTGGTCAGCAAAATATGGAAACAGTTCATTGAGACAGGAACCATCAAAAGAAAAGAAGGTTCTGGTAGAAAAAGAAAAACAGCTACCTCTGAAGACCGTTATCTGGTCGTAACTGTCAAGCGCCATAGGGAGATGACAGCTATTCAACTCTCTAATGAACTCTCAAGTGCTACTGGAACGAGAATTTCAAGACAAACTGTTTACCGAAGGCTTCACGAAGGTGCTCTTTATGCAAGACGACCAATGGTCTGTATCCCTTTAACCTCTGCTCACAGGAGAGCCCGCTTGAATTGGTGCTTGGAACATCACGCCTGGACTCATGATCAGTGGGCCAATGTTCTCTTCAGTGACGAGTCAAGATTTAGTTTAAACACAGATTCTCGACGAGTTTTCATCTGGAGGGAGCCTGGAACCCGCTATCATCCCAGTAACATCAGGGAAATAGACAGTTTTAGAGGGGGAAGTCTCTTAGTCTGGGCTGGCATCAGTTCTAGCAGTCGCACACCCCTCCACATTTTTTCTGGGGGCACTTTAACTGCCCAAAGGTACAGGGACGAGATCCTTGAGCCCTATCTAAGACCTTATAGAGATCAAATTGGTCACAATTTAATTTTAATGGACGATAATGCTCGTCCGCATAGGGCTAGGCTAGTCAATGAATATCTCCAGAGTGAGAATATTCGAAGGATGGATTGGCCAGCCAGATCTCTGGACCTGAATCCAATAGAGCATGTGTGGGATGCTCTAGGGAGGCGTTTCGGAGCTCGTCACCACTCTCCCAGAACCCTCGTTGAGCTAAGAACTGCTCTATTGGAGGAGTGGGGTTTACTACCCCTGGACCTCCTCCAAAGCCTGGTAAACAGTATGAGGGCTCGCTGTGAGACCTTGGTAGCTGTTAGAGGTGATCATACTCCCTATTGATATCTTATTTCTTTAAGATCTGGAACCTTAGCTTTGGGTATGTTGGTAATAATTAGCATATTTCATAATTTCAAATATATATTTTTTTATTTTCATATAGCTAGTCAAATTCTCCATAGTTTAAACTATTTGTATACTAAATTTTATATTTGTTAATAAATTAGCTTTTGAGAAATTTCAATATTGGTTAAGTTTCTTATTTTTTGGACACCAGTGTATATACATATACCGAAAGCGGCACCTCTACCTTCAAAAATGCGTTAAAATATAACTATACTATATAAATATATATATATAAATATATATAAATATACTCCAGAGAGCAGATACAGAGTGCACATGCTAATAACAAAATTTTTCAATTATTCTGTATAAATATTATTTAGAGATTGTACATAGAATATCAGCCCGTTGAAGAACAGTATATTTGCTCGAAAACTTGCAAATTTAAAAAGAAACTTTTTATCTGATATTTATTTTTCCTTTTTCAAATAATTTCTGGGTACCTATTGCTTACATATACTCTAGTACATATTGTTGGTGTTAAGAAATAAGCTACAACATCAGTTTTGACAAATTCAGATAACAAACCAACAACCTGTATATCATGGTTTCGTTCTATGGCTCTCATCAGTACAGGGGCGGCTCATAACATCCTAAGAGGGGGGTTATGGAATCGATCCAATTTACCAATTAATTACAACAACAACAACAACAAAAACTTTTATTAAGACACTATTGTCTTACAAGGAGATTCCCCTAAAAGGTTATATATATACATGAGTGAGGAGGAAAAGCAATTTAGAGGGGAGGGGGAGCAATCAGCCGTTGTCTGTGGAGTTGAGCACTTCTCTCATTTTATCAATCGCCTTGAAATTTTTTAAATATTTATAAACAAATGTTTTATCCAGCAGGAGAGCAGTAAAGATTTTATATACATTTTGTTCATTGTAGTGAGTTAGCTCCAAAATTTCGCGAAATTCCATTCTCTTTTCATGTAGGAATGGGTAATGGAATAGATAGTGGACCAAATTGTCTTGGATGCCAACATTGCAGAAGTAGCAATTTAAAGGGTCGCTGTTCCAAAATCTCGTGATATCCTCGGGGAAAAGTAGCCATAGAATCCTTTGACGGGCTATAAATCGTTTAATTTTCAAAGGGAGGTTTGATAGTAAGTAGTTTTACCAATTAATTATAAGGCATTATAACACGCCATCTATATATAATAAATACAACTATTTGAGTGCACAACATTTTCTTTAACAAAAAGAGGAAACTTCCTACTGTCCTTACTGCGATGAAAACTAGTGGGAGGGCTTGGCTCATCAATAGTAAACACTTTCGGGTGTTTCACCAATTTAACCTACAATTTACCGTTTATTAGAGTTCTAATACTGTATTGGATGATTCATCTTATATCTATGAGACAGGCTGAAGGGTGGAATCTTGGTTATGACATTTGAGAAAACTATAAACATAAGGACGGTAGAATTACCTATGAACAGCTGTGTTGAGCAATGTTATCCCGCAAACAATAAACGCCAGTTAGACAGACATAATTATAAGAAAATTACTCGCCATCTATATATATAAATAAGGCCCTCCCTTTAATTTTCCCATTGCAGTAATGGCAGTAGAAATTGTTTAATTTCAAAAAGAATCTAACGCCTTTAAAATAGTTTCGAATTTCGATAACAGATGGCGCGCTAGTGCATCTTATATAAATAAATAAATAAATAAATACAAACATTTAGATTATATAAAAGGGCGTACCTGGATCTGTAAAGCAAAAAAAAAAAAAACTATTTTTTTTTCTTAAAATATTTCGAGAGATTGCTCCCTCTTTATCAATTTATTGCACAGTGAATTTAATTTATAAATTATTGTACATCATATGAAAACAAATTTGTCATTGGTCAAAAATAATTATTGATAATGATACATAAAAAAAAAAAATAATATAATAAAATATTTTGAAAATTAAAGGCTTCTTAGTAATGCAGTATTTTATAATGTTTTTGAAACAAAATTTAAGGAAATAAAAATAAGAAACAAATTAAGTTGACTGCGATTATTAGAAAATAAAATTAAGTTAAAAGAGACAAATAAGGTTCGGGGATTTCTTCGTATCTATTTACACTAGCAGGGTCCTTCATTGATGCTATGGCCTCCAGGAACTTCCTCTGGTGCGAGTTCTGGATGCCCCTGTAAATAGTGGTAGTATTTTCCCAATCTGGCTGATGTCCCGATCGGAGACCATGCTCCACCATGGCAAACCTTTCCTTTGCACACTTCCAAGAAGATTTGTGTTCTTGGAGTCTGGTCCCAAGGAAACGGCCTGTCTCTCCAATGTAGGATACATTGCAGCTTTTACATGGGATCCTATACACAACGTCCTTTGTGTTCCCTATCTCCACTTTCTGCTTTGTAATTGTATTTCGGACTATAGTCTTTAAAGATGGTGCATTTTTGAAAACAGTGGTTATTCCGGAATTTTTTAAAATATGAGCTATTTTCTCAGCTCCTGCTCCATATGGCATTATACATTTATTTTTCAATTCTTTTTTACTATGAATGCTATTAATTTTATATGAATGTTTATTGATAAATTCCTTTGTATATCCATTCGATATTAATTATTCCTGGATAGTGTTCAATTCTATATATTTAAGTTTATCAGTGGAGCAATGTGTGAAGGCAAGCTTGGTGAGAGTTTTTACAAGGGAAATTTTATGGGAGATAGGACCAAAGGAGTTGGCATGTAGGTATACTGGTGAGTGGCTAGGTTTTCTAAAAACAGTGGTTTGAAGATAATTTAATTTATTTTCGAAAAGTATATCTAAAAAGGGTAGGAAGCCATTAGACTCATTTTCAGTTGTGAATTTTAAGAGGGGGTGAAAGCTATTTAAAAATGCCAAGGTATTCTCAATATCGTCTGTAGCCACTATAGCCATCACGTCATATCTTGCCCAGTACTTAATGGTGGTATTGAATCTTTCATTTACCAGGATGTCAAGACAGTTTAAGACGAGATCAGCTAAGAATGGAGAGAGGGGACTTCCCATTGGGATACCATTGACTTGCTGGTATATGTTGTAATTGAAACAGAAATAGGAAAATTCTAATCAGATATCAATTAAATATAAGATTGTATTTGAAGGTAATTCTAGATTGAAATCTGTTAAGGTTTTTTCTAGAGTTGTCAGCACTAATTTGTGATCTAGGCAGGTGAATAAGTTGCAAACATCAAACGATACTAATGAGTGATTTTTTATATTAAATATATTTTTTGTTTTTTGGAGTATTTCTTCGGGATTCTTGATGACATATTTGAATTTTGTACGAATAGGGTTTAGTATTTTAACTAGATATTTGGAAAGATTATATGTAACCGAATTACAGGATGCAATGATTGGTCTTAATGGAATTTTTTCTTTATGTATTTTTGGTAATCCATAGATGATAGGCATCGAGGCTTTAATCATTTTATGTTTTTTATTATTTCTTCTGTTAGTAAACTTTTATTTTTTCCTTCTGTCAATTTTTTGTTGAACTTTTTAACTAGATCATAAATGCAGATATTTTTTACTTTTCGATAAGAATTTTTATCTTCTAAGAGTTTCTCCATTTTTTGTGTGTAATCTTGTTTGTTCAAGATAACAGTGGCGCTTCCCTTATCAGCTGTTGTGATAACAATACTGCTATCTGTTCTTAGTGATTTTAGAATATTTTTGTCTGCATGACTAAGATTTTTTGATGAATTATTTTTAGATTTGTTTATTAATGGAATAATTTTATTGCGTAGATTAATTTTTTCAGTCTCATTTAGATGTTGCAAGGAAGTTTCAACTGCTGCTAATGTTTTAGGCACATCAATTGGGTGGGATGGAATGTATTTTAATTCATGTGATAGTATCTCTGTTTCTTTTTCTGTTAAAACTCTATGGGATAGGTTATGAATATGGTTTGTTTTATTAATAGGGCTTGGGAAACCATATTTTTTAACCCAAAAGATTTTCTTTTTTTTTTGTCTACTTTTGATTGAATTTGTTTCCTTATCACTTATTTCCTTTAGTTTTTCATTTATTGAATCAAATATATCCGAGCTAAGATTATTAGATAATTGGTTTGAGATGTTTTCTTTAATTTTATTCAGCTTACTAATTTGAGTATGGCAATTTGATATTCTAAAATTTAGAAGTTTGTACCCAATTTTCAGAAAGAAGGATTTAGATTTGTTGGTTAAAACTGGGTCTTTTAACCTTAAGCTAGGGGGAATGAAACGAATTGTAAGGCATTCATGATTGAATGAAGATGTTGTTTCCATCGTGATAAACGTTTGTAAATTTCTTTCAGTTTTCTATACAAACATGTTGGAATATACTGTTGGAATATTACACAGAGTAACAATGGCTATAGATGAGCTCGTGTTTGAAAAGGAACTTGTATGTATATAATGTTTATATGTTTTTGTTGTTCTCATGTAGACATATATACCAAGATTTGTTTTGTATAATTGCTATTAATAATAAATAATATGTAAAGTTGGTTACGTCCATCTTACTTACCTCAATTACATAACAAGCACGAATGTTTCTTTTAACAAATAAAACAAACTTTTTACTGTCCTTACTGCGTTTAAGGTGTTTACACTGGTGAAGTGGAGTGGCAGAGTCGATTTTTCATGTCAGAATATGATACAATATATACATATAAAATGAAAGTATTTAAAAAGCACGAATGTTTCTTTTATACATAATACAAAATTCTACTGCCCTTACTGCGATGAAAAATATATTAGGAGGGCTTGGCTCATCAGTGGTGAACCCTCCCAGCGGTTTCGCCAATTTAATCCACCAGACCGCTTCTCAGAGCTCTAATACTGTATTGGACGATTCTGCTTATATACGCAGCACTGAAGGTTATAATCTCAGAAATGGTTTTCAAGAAAACTATGGACATAAGCTTATAGGACAGTACAATTACATTCAAATATATGCATCGAGCAATGCTCTTCCGCAAACAATAAAGACAAGGCCAGTTAGGCATATATTAACACAAAGCAATAACGCGCGATCTATACATATATCCTTTCGTTTTATATGTATAGATGGCGCGTTATTGCTTTGTGTTAACAAGATATATGTTACGGTATTTGTAAAAAAATTATTAAAGGAGGTTTCTTACTAATTGCAGTTGTTTGGTAAAAAATTGAAAATATATTTCAAGTAGGTTCTTTTAAACTCTAGAGTAAAATACACAGTAAAATATATCTCGCAGTTTATATAGAATTGTTACGTTATATATAATCTTAAATATTGTATTTTGTGACTGATCAAACAAATACAATTATTCACGCTATTTGTATTGTTTTAAAGAACACACGAACTAAAATAAAAAACTAATATTTATTTTAAAGAAGACAATGGCGTCGTATTAAAACGTGGTTTAAATGTTAATAATATTAAAAGTGAATAAAATAAGAATAGAGTTTTTTCTCTAAAATTATATAATATATATAATAGAATATATTTTAATATTCAAATATATGATATATATAAACGCTATTTAAGAAATTGAAGGGAAAAAAACTCTATCCCACATACGTCTATTTTAAATGTCGTTACTTTTAAAGGTATAGGTAACCTTTTCCACACACAAAGAAAAATATATAAATCCATATATATTTAAAATAGAACTTTTAAAAGAAAAAATATATATTTTATTCTAGAAAAGTAAAGAAGAATTAAGAGAGAGAGAGAGAGAGATTTAAAGTAATATTTGAAAGAAAAAAAAAAGTTAAAAGATGGAGGAAATATCGAAGTTTTCGGCTGAAAATTCTATAAATACTGAGTTTTGTGGGAGAAGCCATTTCTGCCTACATCCCCAGGAAAATAAATCGGATCAGACGACCATTTTAATAAGTTAGATTTCTCTCCGGTGTCGTATTGTCCTTTCTTACAGTACTGGTAGCTATAGTCGTGACTGAAACAACAGTTTCCAAGTAGACCTGAGATATAGAAATGTCTTCAAGGAATTATTATGTTATTCTCCTTTATTTTCTTCTTTGTACTCTACTCAAACCTTGTACACCAATACCTTGCTTTGCGGCATTTCGTTTTGCGTTTTTTTCGAAGTTGCGTCGCTGCTTAATTTTTACTGATTTTCACTGTGCGTCGTTAGATTTTCGAAGTTGGATTGTTTTAGATTCGAGTCTTTAATTTTTTTTTTTTTCCTAAAATATGACAACACCTTTGTTTTTGATTGCGCCTTCACATATTTTCACTATGCGTCGTGTTTTTTTGGAACGTAACCCTGACGCAAAGCGAGGTATGGGTGTAATTATTCAATTGTTTATGTAATATAGTATCTTAGTGTTGTTTCTTGACGCAAGCATACTTTGTGGAGATATCGCGTCTGATTTGGTAATAAATAAATAGATTCCTTTCTGATAGATCAGGTTTTTATATTTGCTAAAAAAAAGTTGGGAGTAAAGAGATATTTAAAGTATCAAAAGAGAGAAAGCAAAAATGATCTGCAGCCATATTGTGATTTAGTCTGGCCTCCTAGCGGCCAATCTGTTGTCTAGAACAGGGGATCGGCAAACCTTTGAGTCAAAAATTAACAAAATTTCAAAGTTTTTAAAGAGCCACAACATTTTTTTTTCTTGCCAACAATAAATAGTACTCGCATAATTATTTTTTTTTTGCTTATCCCTAGTACACGTGGTACAGGCCATGATAATCATGGTGGGTGGTAGGCGACTGCTTTTACTGTAAGTGCACCACATGTCTACACATGTGAAAAGCAGTTCGACTTTCCACTTACAATGTGTCAGAGCCCCGTTTGGTTACTTGCACTCGCTGGTGGGGTTGGACTTTTGCAAGAATCGGGGGGCCATTGGAGCATTATTTTTTTATATCAGAAAAAAGTGTCCAATGCGGGAATCGAACCCGGGTCGTAGCGGTCGAAAACCAACGGTTTAGACCAGGGGTCTCCAAACTACGGCCCGAGGGCCACATCCGGCCCGCAGACAGATTTTGTCCGGCCCGCGGAGACATACTTGAAAACTCCTTTTAGAGAACAAATATTTTTTTATAGCAAATAAAATGTTTGTGATAAGTTGGATAAAGAAACACACAGAATGGTAATGAGTAAAGACATTTATAATTTATGCAGTAAATTTAACTTCAGCATATAATAACTAACAAATTATTGAAATGAATCCAACTTAAATTTTATTCATTGTAAGTAATAAACAACACATACCTTATAACATGACATATGAAATGCTAATGAGATGTATGTAATTGAGATTTTCCACCGACAATAGTTTGTAGTTGTGGACTAATTTTACTTGTACCAATTATTAAAAGAGATTTAAGATGCTCGTCAGTTAATTTAGATCTGTATACATTTTTTGTGTACTTCATTTTGGAGAAGGTTTTCTCACACAAATAAGTAGTACCAAAAACGGAAAACAGCCCACGAGCAAATTTATGCAAATTATCAAATTGTGTCAGTGGAAGACTCTTATAAAATTCCAACAAAGATGAGTTTTCATATTTGTTCTTAATTATATCACTGCACTGAAGATCAATCATTTCCATTTGAAGTTCCGGGGCTAGGGTTTCAATGTCAGCATCAAAAGGATTCTGAAAAATCTTAATTTGATTCGCAATGGCATCAAAGTCCGAGAAACGAGTATCAAAATTTATCTTCAAAGCACTCAAAGTTTCGATTGCAAAATCGATAGGAAACTCAGTCTCAGTAGTGTGGCTGAATATTTCACATGTTTTAAAATGTGAAAAACATTTACTTCGTAGTTGTGATTGAAACAGTATCAATTTCATCCGGAATGACTTGATATTAGTGTATAAATCAGGAAGATGCTGGTTTTCTCCTTGCAATCTCAAATTCAGTTCGTTCACATGTTTTGTCAAATCAACATAGAATGCTAACTTCCATAGCCATGCGTTGTTTTGTAATTCAGTAAGAGGGCGGTGCTTTTCATTTAAAAAAATTTCGATCACTGCTCGAAGTTCAAAAAAGCGCTGAAGGACTTTCCCACAACTAAGCCAGCGTACGGCAGTATGATAAGGTAAGTCTGTTTCTCCAATCTCTGCAATAAATTGTCGGAATTGTCGGTGATTCAGCCCAAAAGATCTGATGAAATAAACAGTTGATATGACTGGTTTCAGAACGTCAGACATATCCAAACATTTTCCGCACAAAGACTGTTGATGAATGATACAATGTAAGACTAATGGTTTTGAGCCGCCGTCATTTTCTACAGCCTTTGACACAAGAGCGACCACTCCTTTATCTTTCCCACTCATGTTTTTGCCTCCATCAGTTGTAATACATTTCAATTTTTTTCATCGAAGGTTCTTTTTATTAATGGCCATTTCAACTCCTTTAAAAATATCGGTACCAGTAGTTGTGCCATGAATACTATACATATCAAGAAGTTCTTCGTGCACTTCATAGCTTTTATCTACTCCTCTAATATAAATCAACACCTGAGCAGTATCTGACACATCCGTTGACTCATCCAAGGCCAAAGAAAACCACTCAACATGTCCATTTTTGTCGAACAGTTGAGAGGATATATTTTCAGCGATGTTTTCTACCCTTCGAGCCACAGTGTTTGCTGACATACTGACCGTTTTTAATAAATTTACCTTTTCAGGGCACATTTCTTCGACTACTGCAATTATGCATTCCTTGATCATTTCTCCATCGGTGAATGGTTTTCCACGTTTTGCAATTTCAAGAGCTACACGAAAGCTGGCACGAGTTGCCGCCTCTTGTTCAGTTTTGACTTTTGTAAATAAAGATTGCTGCGATTTCAATCCGCGCTTCAAAGCTTCGAATTTTTCTGTCCGCACAATTCCTGTATATTTTGAGTAATTTTGAGAATGTTTTGTTTCATAATGACGTTTCATGTTATATTCTTTGAGAACGGCTATGCTTTCATTGCAAATCAAACATAGCGCCTTGTTACTGGACTCAATTACGAAATACTGAATGTTCCACTGATCTTTGAATTTTCTGCATTCACTATCAAT
Source organism: Cordylochernes scorpioides (assembly GCA_030710605.1). NCBI lineage: Eukaryota > Metazoa > Arthropoda > Arachnida > Pseudoscorpiones > Chernetidae > Cordylochernes > Cordylochernes scorpioides. The sequence goes on from CP092880.1 coordinate 63,805,370, forward strand.
TTTTCGCTTCTTTTCCATTCTGCTAAATCACACACAAAAGCAACAATTAATAATAACATTTAATAACAAATAAACATAACAATTAATACAGGAAAATTAATAATATGCAGTGTTGCCATCTTGGCCCTCGGAACTTACTGGAGTAATCAGTATCGCCCTAAGGCTGGAAAGACCCCATCAGTATGGCCCTAAGGCTGGAAAGTTTGGAGACCCCTGGTTTAGACCATCCTTCCACCGACCCCCACTCACATAAATAATATTTACGTATGGAACTATATAAAGAGCTTCACATCCAAAGAGCCGCAGTTTGCCGACCTCTGGGCTAGGGCGACAAATCCAATACATCTGTCCTGTACAAGTTTTACAGGGCTGTACAAGAGAAGAAACACTGAGACAAGAGAGCCGTCATGTAAATGAACCTGTAAATTACTACCTCATCTATTGATAAGGCACAATTTGAATCATAAATTATAAACACACGGTAATAAGACCTAATCCAAATAAATAAATAGTGTGTGACGTTTCAGTAACAGAGTTGTTACCATCTTCAGACAAAAGATAATTATCTGTGTTTCTCAGAAAACTATCTTTTTCTTATCTGTTATCTTGTTTACACACTTGATAACAGTAACTATTTAAAACATGCTGTGGTAAAATTTCTCATTCAGTACTATTGTTTGAAGATGGTAAACAACACTGTTACCGAAACGTCACACACTATTTATTTATTTGGATTTGGTCTTTTTACCTTGTGCTTATAACTCATCTATTCTAAGCTGGATGACGTCCTGGCGTCTGCCCAGACACTTGCCTATATAGCTGGATATTGAGATCTCGTCTGGACAAGATGGAGGAATCTCCTTCACTGAGAACACCTGTAAACATCCTTCCTAATCTTTAGTATTCAATTATACATTTGGGTTATTCCTGTGTAGGACATAGGTCTCCAGTAAAAAGCTTGTTGTTGTTGAAATTACCAAGTTTTAAAGATACACATCTATAGCTTTATCACTCTCCTAAGTATACCTTGTAAAGGCCATGATAATCATGGTAGGCAGTTTGACGACTGTTTTTTAACTGTAAGTTCACCATAGTTTGGTACTTTGTTTTAAATTCTTCACTGGTACCTTATTCTAGCACAGGCCCAGCGGTGAGTGTAAGTAACCAAACTGATGAACCAGGGAACCTCTCACATTATATTTCTATCGCGGAAAAAACCACATTAAAAAAATATTTTATTCTAAAAAAATGGCTAAATTTTTTCTCTCTCCTTGCATAACACAGGTGTGTTTAATTAAATTTATTCAATAGAGATAAATAGTTTTCAGTCCTAACCTTTAAGCAAAGTTTGGCATAAACACATATGGGGAGTAGTGATGCCACAACCAACTCCGTGTAATTCTATTTGCATAGGCTGCCCGTGTGTAATTAGGTCCAGAGAATATGTAAATGGGAGGCTCGTTAGCCAGGGACTCCATCAATTACGATGGATCACAGCCTGCTATAGTTGGGGAGTGAACTCCTGGAGTGTAGAACACCAGTTTCCACTGAACCCAGGCAGTGATCGGGCTATAGCGAGAGGATAGAATTCACTGTTTGGCAAAAAGTGAACAAATGGGAAAATGTATTTTATACTAAATTATATTGACAAATATTTGCTTTTTTAAAAATCTTATCTCAGATTTTAGTGGAAAGGATTTTGTTATCGGTTTATAGTGAACCAATCTCTCCCGCCTTCTCATTGGACGAATGTGGCCATGTTTGTATATATATAAGGGAGCTATGGTATTGCGTGAGGAGTGTGGTGGATATTTGGTGTGGAGACGCTTAAAGTGTTCTCTGCGTGCTTTATCCGTGTCTGGTGATCTCCTCGCATACCTGTGTGACCCTGGTCCGATCCCTACCAACGTAACAATAAAGATAAGTACTGTTTTTTTAATTTTATTTAACAAATATTGTGAGTTATTATTTACTTTTTGGTGTTGTACTCTTGAGTGTAAGATTTTTCTGTGTTTAAGTTACTCTTACTGTAGGCCCTAGTTTATTACATTTTGTGTTAACTCGTACAAAGTAACTTTTGTCACTTGATGGTGGTGGTAATATTGATTGAAGTGTTTCATGTGCTTCTGAATATTGCTGATAGCTTGCGCCATATATTATATATATATATATATGTGTCGTATCTGTCGTGGTCGAATGGAAGGGCGTAGCAGTTGTACATGTAAGCTTCGAAAAAGAACTTGCTCCACACTCGTGAGCGCGCGCACGCGGCGGCGTGCCGAGGCATTCGCCCGCTGGCTCCCACGTTTATTTTGTACAGCGTATTTATTGATGGATGAATTTGTATTTACAATTTAACATATTAATTATGTCGAAAATAAATTATATCTATTGGACATTAGACAAATTATGACATATATATATATTGTTCCATATATGAAACAAACTTTCTACTGCGATGAAAAAAAAAAATATTGAAGAGAGCATGGCTCATCAATGGTGAATCCTCTTAATGATTTCTCCAATTTAATCTATTATTTAAAAAATTGCGATACACTTTTATATAAAGATAAATAAAGGATATCCTTTTGCAATAAGTTTGTTTATTATAAAATACCGCGAGCTTTCGAGTTCTCTCCCTCTCTCTCTCTCTCTCTTGGCCATCATGGCATCTGCCAAGACCCGTATCTACAAATACTTCCTGGCCCTGGAGTTGCGGGGGTCCAAGAAGACCCTCTCCTGGTCTGGAGGAGAACCCTATCAAGGTGGTGGAGCCTCCCTAGCTCCTAAAATCATTGTAAATTCCCATTATTTATTCATTACTTTTATCATAATAATTTTGTAAAAATTGACTAGACGTCAATAAAAGTGTTTCAATAGTCAATAGTCTCTCTCTCTCTCTCTTGGCCATCATGGCATCTGCCAGGACCCGAATCTACAAATACTTCCTGGCCCTGGAGTTGCGGGGGGTCCAAGAAGACCCTCTCCTGGTCTGGAGGAGGACCCTATCAAGATGGTGGAGCCTTCCTCACTCATAAATCATTGTAAATATTCCCATTTTTCTTCATTTATTTTGTAAAACATAATTGGCAAGATGTCAATAAAGGGTGTTTCAATCTCAAATCTCTCTCTCTCTCTCTCTCTCTTTAACAGGAAAAAGTATAACTGAAAGTGAGAACGGGTTTAATTCCACTGTATTGGAGTGTCTGCATCCGGTAAACACAAACGTTGAAGGTATTTGATGTTTGTGAAACCAGTTGGAATATAGTTTCTTGTTAATAATTCACTAAAATAAACTCTTCGATTTAAAGTAGAAAAATAAAACGGAAATTGAAGAGAAGTATCTTGTGTGAATTTTATTAGCAAGCTTTCGGACGTCCTTCTACAGGCTTTTTGATAACTAAACAAAAGATGAGTTTTAGTAAAGTTATCTTATTAAAACCCATCTCGTCTTTTGTTTAGTTATCGTAAAGCCTGTAGAGAAGGACGTCCGAAAGCTTGCTAATAAAATTCACACAAGATACTTCTCTTCAATTTCCGTTTTATTTTTCACTAATATAACCCCTTCGGTAAAATTATAAAAAAACGACAATTCACTGAAGGAAGAGTTTTATATACATCGGCAATACAACCTTTCAACAGCCCTTCACAGGTATAACTACGGTACTGATGAGCCCGAAAACTTGTATATTGCCTATATATATATATATATATATATATATATATATATATATATATTGTTGCATCAATTTTAATGCGTCCTACATTTATTCAAAATATTCTATGATATTTAATATTTATTTAAAACAGAATATTTAGATTATCATCATCCCTTTTTATAATTTAATTCCTTTTGTAATATTTTATTGTATACTAGACGGGTGACCCGGGCTTCGCCCCGGGATTGACCCGTGTGCATATCTACCCGAGTGATATATATTTAGATAAGATTTTTTAAATAATTGTTTGTTATTAGCATTATCTATTTGTTTGCATCAGCATAATTTAATCTAATCTTTGATAGAGGGCGCTGTTCGTGAGCTAAGTAGAATAATTTGAATATATAGTTTTAATAATTGATTTATATATTTTTTAAATAACCTATCGTCTTCCCCGTATTTTTTACCTATGTATGGAAATTTTGGTTTGAATTAGTGAACTACTGCGAATTTGTATACCAGACATACAAACAAACATATAAACATTCATTTATATATATATATATATAGACAATATATCTTGATTGGTTATTGGAGCGAGAGAGGACCTAGACTGCGGATCACGACCTACGAGGACAACGAATAAATAAACACAATAACTTTAAAAGGTAATTTATTTTTATTTACTTTTATTTATTTGCTTTGAGTATGGAAACCCGCTGTGTATAACACCAAGAAAGAAGAAACCAAGGTCAATGACCCTGCAAAGCTGCAACTTGGTGCAACAATATATAAAAGAAACTTTCCCTTAGCGAATTGTCATATATATTTTTTCTTGCTTTTTTTTTCACATGTTCAGCGTACTGACGCAAATTTAGGTTTAAATACGCATTTCTTGATTTTCTCTGGAAACCTCTTGGATCACAAATATTTGTTCTTTGAGGCCTGCACCACGCTGAGAGGACCAACAGCCCGAAACGCGTTCGTGGTTTGCTTTTCTTTATTAATCAAGAAAATGGGTTGGCCAAATATCAAGGAATAAGTTAAATCGACGTTTAGTTTATTTTTGTACCACTAGATGGCGTTCTGCCATCTAAAATGCTCATGTGAGCGGTCAGGAATGGTTGGTCCTCGTCAGCGTGGAGCAGGCTATACCTCAAAGACCAGAAATGGTCCAAGAGGCTTCCTGAGAAATCAAGAAATAGACATGTATGACATACATATATATATACAGGGTGATCCAAAAGTCCCGCACAACTTTAAAAATTAATAACTCCGCGAATATTTGCGCTAGAGCAATGCGGTAAACACCATTGTGTTCAGAATGCAATGGGATTTTTTATGGCAAATATTGAAAATTTCGAAATTGATTTTAGTTACAATTTCATTCCCTAGATGGCGCTGTACCAGAATCAGAAATTCAGCGGCCAAATTGTTTGATTAATTGAAAAATATAACTGATCGACACGTATTTTTCCTTTTTGTATACCAGGAAAGAATCCTAATAATATCAAATCGTTAATTAATAAAGCACCATTTCGCCAAAAGTTAGAAGAAATGGTTAACGATTTTTAAATACAATCTGAGATATGTAAAATAGGTATATGCAAATTAAAACATGTAGCAAAAAATATTTATATTTTTGATAGAGTTTTGAAAAACATAGCTGAATTCAATACACGATTTTTTGAAATGTTAATATAGTACCAAAAATTATGATGGTACTACTAATAGGATTTCTTGCTATAAGGAATGTGTAATTTCTTGAATAATTGGCGACACTCGACTATTTAACTGGAAATTTGTCATGATCCAACAAATGAAATATAGATGGGAGTGACAAAATACATTTGTCGTACTTTATTCCAAATATCCTATGGGCTTGTCAAATGTTATCATTGTTTATTATACTGTACACGATTTTTAAAAATGTATCCCCTCAAAAATAAATATAATTTTTAAATCAACCTTTTGCGTTGAAAAACATGGTAGTAAAATCATTTTGTATTATTTTTTTTGCCCAAAATTTCTAAAGGTGGGGGGTTACAGAGAATATTCCTTATGCTATTTCTTTTAATGAGCGAAAAGCGATAAATTAAACATAAGGGGTAAAATTGTGTGTACAGTGTTATTCGAGAAGTTATGACACTTTGGTCTGCACGACATAATATAAGATGTGGGCAAATGACAAACAAACAAAAATTACTGTTCACAAATAAAAAAGAGACAAGATATGAGGACAGAATTTATTTACCCATAACCCAACACAAAGAGCTGCAAAACATTGGTAGATAATATAATACATGGCAGCTTATATAACACATGAGGTAACTTGTCTCTTGGAGGCCTTGTCTCTTGTATTAGATCACAATCCTTGCTCAATGTGGCGCCCTTCATTCTCAAACACCGCCTGCAGACGATAGATGACAGATTGGACAGCATTAAATAACATATCTGTTGAAATTGATGAAACGTGCCGTCTGATAGAAGCCTTCAACATGGCCAATGTGGTAGGCCGGCATCGATAAACACGCGACTTAATGTACCCCCATAGCCAAAAATCGCAAGGCGTCAAGTCTGGTGATCTTGAAGGCCACTGGTGTATAAAGTGGCGACTTATCACACGATCTTCACCGAACGTATCCTTCAGCAATTGTTTGGCACCGCGGGAGATATGAGGAGGTCCTCCATCTTGCATGAATGTTATTTCGCTCAGTGCTTGTCTGTCCTGCAATATGGGGATAACCTTTTCTCTCAAAAGTTGAACATAACGTTCACCAGTTACAGAAACGGTTTTAAAAGTTCTTCCATTTATTTCTTCAAAGAAAAATGGCCCAATAATAAAAGAAGAAGTGAACCCACACCAAACTGTAACTCTGGGCTGATGAAGTGGCATTTCTGTAAAAATCCTAGGGTTTTCTGTAGCCCAAATGCGGCTGTTTTGAGTGTTGACTTCTCCATTTAGAGAAAAGTGAGCTTCATCTGTCCACAGAACATTCGACAGCCAGTTTTCATCAATATCAATTTGCCGGAAAACCCATGCAGCAAATTCTTGACGCTTCTCAAAATCGCCGACTTTTAGCTCGTGAAATCTTTGAATTTTGTACGGGTATTTTTTAAGAAAAATTCTTAGAGCTCTCCAAACTTTTCCATACCAAATCCCCGTTTGTCGAGCACTTACTTCTCCATACGTGGATAACGTTTCAATAGCTTCAACACTCTGCGAAACCGTAACAGCCACTGACTTGCGTGTCGATGGTCTTCCACTCCGAGGTTTTGCTTCTAGAGATCCAGTCTTCTCAAAATTTTTTATCATTCTCCTTAGAGAGTAGCAACTCATGGGTCCTTTACCTCTTCGAATACCTTTGAAGTTACGAAACGCTCGTAAAGCTTCAGTGGGAGATTCTGAATTGCAATAATAAAATTTCACCAAGAGTACTTTATCCTGTAGTGACGGCATCCCAGAGTAAAATAAATGATCAGGGATAGTTGAATTTTTCAAATGAATTTGTGGCGACCGCACTTTGCTTCAGCGAACAAAGCTTCAAAACACATACGGGCAGAAAGATGGCGGCCCCACTTTGCCTCGGCAAGCACGTGTTTTAAGAACACTTCACTACGCATGCGCGGCGTCATCCAGAACTTTCTAGCGGCTGGCTTCTTCCGACACACTTGATCTGGCCACACTGCAGCGGTAAACATCTAGGGCTAAAACTCCAACGGCCGTTATTTCAACCGTTGCTTATTTTCTCTTTATAATGTCTTGCTTTAAATAAATTAATTTTAATTATAATTTTATCAGCAGCCTTTCCACAAGCCACACCAACAAATTAAAATAAACATAATCGATATATGGCTTCTGAAGCCAACTGTGCGGACGTGTTTGGCATCGCTTGTCTCGTACCGCGAATGGGATTTAACTCTGCATATCACAATATAGTATTAAAAGTAACTCCTAAAGTTTACCAAATTTTAAGAAAAATGGGTAATGAGATATACACCTATTTTGAGCGATGTTCTACACAAGACAGAATATTTGTAAGACAATGCCAAAAGTGTTTTGAATTTAATCCGTACCACAAAACAAAAGACTGCCAAAACATTAAAATATGTAAAATATGCGGTGTACAGGGTAGCCACAACTGTACTGAAGCGCCAAATTGTCACCATTTCTCTAAGCACCCTAAATTTAAAAACCTTTCTACAAACCATAAATCAAATTCAAGTGAATGCCCGATTTACAAATCACAAATAGACAAAATTATCCAAAGGACACAATATTCACAAATACACGAGGGAAATGATGTAGCAAATACAATTTGAAGCTTAATCTTAAATAGATTAATATCCTATATGGTTGAAAATGTGAGATGTATTCAACAAAATGTAAGAAAAAGTTTTACTGCGATAAGTAAACTACAGGCCAACACTAGAGATGACCCACCTGACAAGGACGAGTGGGTAACACCCTCGTTTCCAGACAGTCATGAACCGGGATCGAATCCCGCGTTAACATTTTGTTTGATATATGAATATCCTTCACCTGACATTCTTTTGATTCAAGAACCATATGTTTTACATGAAAATGTTATTTATGATATGGACTCTCAAATTATATGTTCGAATAAAACTGGGGAAAAATATACGGCAACTATAATTTTAAATAAAAATATAAAGTTCAGCAAAGAGGAAAAATTCACAAATTCTTTTTGTACAACAATATCTATTTCTACAGTTAAAGCAAAATTAATTATTTCTAATTTCTACATTCATCCGAATACATTTAACCCTGTTCATCAAACATTCATTAGAGATCTGCTCAAAACGTATATAAATCAACCTGTAATCCTTTGCGGTGATTTTAATTCAAGACATACTATATGGTTTGTTATAAACTCTATAATGGATATAGATTACAACCTATTATAGACGAATGTAACCTCTTTATACATAACCTGAAAAAACACCCACCTGCCGCGGAGAGTAAGTATAATTGATCTCACAATCTCGAATAAACACTTAGTTGAGAGTTCTTGCAGGAGCACGATGTCGGCCTGTGTCGAATTTGCCAAATTTGCAATTTCAAGAATGACAGTTGGTGATTTTTTAGCGTTCACCTGCAGGACACGCAATGGCCTAGACATTGTTTCTTGTTCGGGCTATTCTCTCTTTTACAAAGGGACAGGTAGATAATGTGGCAAAGTGGTTGTGGGAGATCCAGATTTTTTTTCTGCAGCGGCAGCAGCGGCTTTGGCTTGGCTCGACCGAGCATCGGATGCCCTCATGCTCTGCAGAGCCGCAGCGATAGCAGATTGGATGGGCAGCTGGACAGGCAGAAGCGCGGTGGCCGAAGCCACAGCAACGGAAGCATTGCTTTAAAGTATGACTGCGCTCATACCTGTGCACTAGACCCGCCACAGGAATACGTCCATGTTGACCGAGGATTTCGGCGACTTGTTTGTCCACTTCGATGAACACTGTACTAGTGCTGTGTGCCGCATTATTCGATCGATGGACTACCCTGATTTCACGCTTTTCCAGGAGTGACTGCACGGAGTGGTTGGAGCGGAAGCTCTCGCATATCTCATCGTCCCGCACCTCCCCGTCCACTCTGAAGAGGCAGTATCTTGGTAGGATAACCGGGCACTCGGGGCAGCTTAGGCCCGTTGGCAGGGAGGTCAGCCCAGTGGCCAGCTACTTTGCCATTTGGGTTGTTTTGGGGTGAAAAACCACCTCGCCGCTGGTGTTGATGGACGCCACCACGTGTTTTGATGACGCTAGGGAAAGATGAATCTTTTGAATTTCCCTCAAAAATTCCCTTGGGTTGCTTTGGGGTTAGCCGACCTGACGACGACATGCGATTCGAAGGAAGGAGCCAGATTCACAAATGTGGATTTCGCTTTGGCTTTCGGAGGTGCAGGCTTTACCGGCTTGTCTTTCTCTGCCACTACCGAGGCGAAAGAGGTGGAGGGAATCGGGACGTTGGCTGTGGGATTGGGTCTTCCTAGACTGGCTCCCTTGAAGGCGTCCTTAAGAAGAAGTTCTGCCTCTTGGACGAGAGTCAGTATCAGTCCTTTGGTGGCCATCTGTATTTTTTCGGGGGAGTCCAGGCTGGTGTCGGCAATGATCGCTTCGAAGGTTTGGCACTCAAAGTTGAACAAGTTCGCCGTGCTGTTGAATTTAAATTAGTGATGGGAAGACGGGAGGAGGTCTTCGTCCTCAGAACGCGGCCGCTTGTTGGCCTGCTGACTTCCTCCACCACCGCCATCATACTGGTTCAGCTCCATAAATAAAAACTATCAAAAAGCAAATCTACTCCAAAGAGAGTAAAAAAAAAGGCAGACCAGACAAAGAACATTATTCCGTTAACGAGATGAGGTGTGTATGGTTATTGGTTCGGCCAACAACAAATATCCAATTTATATACACATATATTTTTACATAATGAGGTTTTGAAAAATGCAAATAATCTTCATCTATTTACATGCACAACAATTTATTTTACCATCACTACAGCATAAATCACTCTTGGTGAAATTTTTTTATTGCAATTCAGATTCTGCAACTGAAGCTTTACAAGCGTTTCGTACCTTTAAAGGTATTCGAAGCGGTAAAGGACCCATGAGTTGCTACTCTCTAAGGCGAATGATAAAAACTTTGGAGAAGACTGGATCTCTGGAAGCAAAATCTCGGAGTGGAAGACCATCGACATGCAAGTCAGGGGTTGCTACGGTTTCGCAGAATGTTGAAGCTATTGAAACGTTATCCACGTATGGAGAAGTAAGTGCTCGACAAACGGGGATTTGGTATGGAAAAGTTTGGAGAGCACTAAGAATTTGTCTTAAAAAATACCCGTAAAAAAATTCAAAGACTTCACGAGCTAAAAGTCGGCGATTTTGAGAAGCGTCAAGAATTCGCTTCATGGGTTTTCCGGCAAATTGATATTGATGAAAACTGGCTGTTGAATGTTCTGTGGACAGATAAAGCTCAATTTTCTCTGAACGGAGAAGTTAACACTCAAAACAGCCGCATTTGGGCAACAGAAAACCCTAGGATTTTTACAAAATGCCACTTCATCAGCGCAGAGTTATAGTTTGGTGTGGGTTCACTTCTTCTTTTATTATTGGGCCATTTTTCTTTGAAGAAATAAATGGAAGAACATTTAAAACCGCTTCTGTAACTGGTGAACGTTATGTTCAACTTTTAAGAGAAAAGGTTATCCCCATATTGCAGGACAGACAAGCACTGAGCGAAATAACATTCATGCAAGATGGAGAACCTCCTCATATCTCCCGCGGTGCCAAACAATTGCTGAAGGATACGTTCTGTGAAGATCGTGTGATAAGTCGCCACTTTATACACCAGTGGCCTTCAAGATCACCAGACTTGACGCCTTGCGATTTTTGGATATGGGGGTACATTAAGTCGCGTGTTTATCGATGCCGGCCTACCACATTGGTCATGTTGAAGGCTTCTATCAGAAGGCACGTTTCATCAATTTCATCAGATATTTTATTTAATGCTGTCCATTCTGTCATCTATCGTCTGCAGGCGGTGTTTGAGAATGAAGGGCGCCACATTGAGCAAGGATTGTGATCTAATACAAGAGACAAGGCCTCCAAGAGACAAGTTACCTCATGTGTTATATAAGCTGCCATGTATTATATTATCTACCAATGTTTTGCAGCTCTTTGTGTTGGGTTATGGGTAAATAAATTCTGTCCTCATATCTTGTCTCTTTTTTATTTGTGAACAGTAATTTTTGTTTGTTTGTCATTTGCCCACATCTTATATTATGTCGTGCAGACCAAAGTGTCATAACTTCTCGAATAACACTGTACACACAATTTTACCCCTTATGTTTAATTTATCGCTTTTCACTCATTAAAAGAAATAGCACAAGGAATATTCTCTGTAACCCCCCACCTTTAGAAATTTTGGGCAAAAAAAAAATAATACAAAATGATTTTACTACCACGTTTTTCAACGCAAAAGGTTGATTTAAAAATTATATTTATTAGAGGGGATACATTTTTAAAAATCGTGTACAGTATAATAAACAATGATAACATTTGACAAGCCCATAGGATATTTGGAATAAAGTACGACAAATGTATTTTGTCACTTCCATCTATATTTCATTTGTTGGATCATGACAAATTTCCAGTTAAATAGTCGAGTGTCGCCAATTATTCAAGAAATTACACATTCCTTATAGCAAGAAATCCTATTAGTAGTACCATCATAATTTTTGGTACTATATTAACATTTCAAAAAATCGTGTATTGAATTCAGCTATGTTTTTCAAACATTCAATATATTTGACAAAACTCTATCAAAAATATAAATATTTTTTTGCTACATGTTTTAATTTGCATATACCTATTTTACATATCTCAGATTGTATTTAAAAATCGTTAACCATTTCTTCTAACTTTTGGCGAAATGGTGCTTTATTAATTAACGATTTGATATTATTAGGATTCTTTCCTGGTATACAAAAAGGAAAAATACGTGTCGATCAGTTATATTTTTCAATTAATCAAACAATTTGGCCGCTGAATTTCTGATTCTGGTACAGCGCCATCTAGGGAATGAAATTGTAACTAAAATCAATTTCGAAATTTTCAATATTTGCCATAAAAAATCCCATTGCATTCTGAACACAATGGTGTTTACCGCATTGCTCTAGCGCAAATATTCGCGGAGTTATTAATTTTTAAAGTTGTGCGGGACTTTTGGATCACCCTGTATATAGATATATTAAAAATAAAGAAGGCAACTCCTGACCACGAGCACATGTGATTTATATATATATTACTTTCTCAGAATATATATTGCCTTACTTCCCACAAAAAAAAATAAATTTGCATATCTAAATTATCATTCTCACCAATAGGGTAAAAAAAAATGCGAATAAAGGAAATACGAATTTAGGGCCACTAGAAATGAATTCTAGTTCCTCAAATCACATAAAAGTGAAATAAAAAGATAAGTGAAACCCCATATATAACAAATGACAAGAAATAATAAAATCAATTATATATATAGAGAGATATTTTATCTGGATTATAAAAGGGGAGAAATCAATAATAAGGAAACTAAGATTTTATCACAGAACAATGGAGGAAGAAAACGCCGACACACACAGAATAACGATAAATCTAAATGTGATGAGGAAGAAGAAAAAAAGGAAAATTCAGGTGACCGAATCAATTGTTCCATTAAAAAAATAAAAATAAAATAAAATCATAGAAGGTGTGTCCTATCAGATAAATCTGTGATTTATCTGTGAGACAGGAAGAAACGGCTTCAATTAGATTAGGAAGGCAGCAGCCGTTTCTCTCTCTAGCCTTTAATTAATGCCGGTGATGATGATAAGAGAGACGTTGTTCTTCATCCTAGCGACACTTTAATTGGCCAGGAATGTTGGAACACTGCTTCCTGGATGGGAAATATTTTTGTCAAATTTTTGATGTATTTTGATGAAAAGGATAGGAATCGATAAATAAGTCATTTAGAAGAAAAGACAACTTTTCATTGAGAAAGAATGATCATTAATATATGGAGATGGTAATTCGAAATATTATAGACACGTATGATATTTTTAAACTGGCGAAACCGCTGGTAGGGTTCACCACTGATGAGCCAGGCCCTGGCTGCCATGGGCCTGGGCCAGGTGAGTCATTTGCTGCATATACAGTACTCCATTGATGAGCTCTACTCATCCCCGGCAGACACCATCAACAAGCTTTACAAACTTGATACCTTAGTGTGATTGAGTGGAGAAGAAGACAGTACTCTTTGCATATCTTCTCTTTGGATCTTCAGAATTAGAAGCCATTTCTATACTGCCATAGCCCTCAAATATAAAAGATTTTTCCATTGCAGTAAGGACAGTAGAAATAATCCCTTGAATCAATATTAAAATAAAAACATCAAGCCTCTCAGGAAAGGTTTCTTTAAAAAATATATATTTACAATTATCTTTAGCTTTCGGGTAAGAAAACCCTTTTCTACAGGAGAAAATATTTTACATTAAATAGAAAAATAATTAAAATCGAATAAAATACATTGGGTGTTTATATTTATTTGAAGGCAGAAATTAATTAAATAAAAAATTAAATCTTTTAGAAATTGTTTGATTTCTAAAAGTATCATACGCGTCTATAATAGTTTCGAATTTTCATAACAGATGACGCGCTGATGTATCATACTACGGAGAAGGTGCAATCTATAGAACACAGAAATCCTGGTTCCCTCGTTAACTTTCTATCCCAGACTGAGTGAACCTCTGAACTTAAGAAAGATATTAAAAATCCATTTTGGTTGCTATGTCAGTTTAGTGATATCATGGTAGCTAAGGTATATTTGAGGCTGGGGTAGCTGCTTGATTACATTTGTGGAATGTGAGATGTAAGGTCACATGCAGGAACAACATCCTGGGACTGATTGACCACTCAGGAATAATCCATATTTACATATGTAAGAAATAACAACAGCTTTATTAGGACATTTCCGTCCTGTAAGGACTCGCCATACATCATTTTCATGGAGAAAAGGAAAAAAAAAACATAAACAAAGGAGAGAAGGGAAAATGAAAAGGTATTCAAAGTATTCAACATGTAAGAAATAAAACAAATCAAGCAAGAATTTTTTCATTTCCAGATAAAGCCAATTTTCCACTATCCTTACTACGATGGCAGGGCCCTTTTCCTTGAAATAAAATTTTGATTTTTCGTTCAAAAGAAACACATGCGGAATAGTTTTAAAATGTCGTTCTACAGTTGTCAAATAACCGGGGTTCTCTTCCCAGTAATGTTTGCCCAACTCTCATGAGGACAAGACTTAAGGAAGTTGTACCATGTATATCGGGACAATAACTATGAAAGATATTACAGTGGCCTTTATTGAATACACACGAGATAACCAAGTGTGAACAAACTCTGTTTCTTTAAAAAGCAAATTGACGACCGGCGATATCAAAGACTTTCCACTTCCTTAAATTTCGCCCATGAGTGTCGATACATATTGTCTTCACGTCGAAATACGAGGGAAGGTAAACATGAGAAAGGAGGACTGGAAAATGTATTTCAATCAAAACATTCACAGCAAAATTGAAGACAGACAATATGTGACAAGTAACAAAATAATAGTCTGTTAAATAAATATAAAATATTTTATAAAAATAAAGGTCACCTCTCCCGTCAAAATAGACGCAGAAACCAAGCGCCATCTAATGACCGTCTTTGCATACGGGCATAATAAGGTCGATGATAAAGCCACAACACCAGCTTCTGTCGGACATAGAATTGGCCGCGCTGAACACCTCTTTGGTAAATTCGGAAGATTTCAGGAATCCCTCGCGGATTCCATCAAACCAAAGCCTACTTTGTACTGAAGAAGGCCATTAGCCTGAAACCACGGTCTCCAGGTAACAAATCCAGGCAAAGTCCAACCTGTATTTAATCAAAGCCGCCCCTGTACTGATGAGAGCTATAGCCAGAAATCATGGTATACAGGTTGTTGTCTGAATTTGTCGAAACTGGTGTTCTGGCTCATTCTTTATCACAACCGTAACGTTCAATACTGGGGTGATAATTATAATGCCATGTATTTATGCATAAATACGTTGTAATATATTCCAATATATATTGTCGCGGAGATAAATAAAGCAAGGGCAAGTTTGGGGATAATTAATTTATTATAAGGGGTAATTATAGGGGGAGAGAGAAAGTACAACTTACCCCCAGTTAAAGCTAATCCTGAATGAACGGCGTTAGCCACCGTCCCGTTTTCCTTATTTACAGATCAGCTTCCCAGAAGCCCCCACACCTGTGGTCCCCCCGGGGTCCAGGGATGATTGACAGTTGTCCCATCTGGATGGAGCTACTTGACAATATCTATGTCTCCATGTATTGTATAGATGTATATGTAATTGCCAAAGTGCCAAATAAAATCGAGTGAGTTACAGTCGGCGCCGGAAAACCGGAAAAGGGTCAGAAAAACAAGTCGGGTATGCCCCCTTCTTACACAAACAGATTAGTCCGTTTTGAGACACGATTGACAGTTCTGCCCTGACCGGTGTCGGCTACACTTGCTCTCGCCATCTCTATGGTGCCATCCAACATGCCTCGTCCTTTTGTGTAATCCCAATCACGCCTGAAACCACTCTAATCATTGTGGCCACCACGACTGCAACCAACATGCCACACTACATTCATCCAACAAGATACAACAACTACATTACTACATATATATATATATATAAAGGGAGAGGTATGTGGTACCTAGATAGGATTATATGGAGGACAAAACGATAAACCGTTTGCTAGCAGTGAGTTTCTTTAAATGGTGTAAAATATCGACGAGCTTTCGACTCTTCCTTTCTCAGACCTGCATATATGCAATTTTAGCTATTTTCAACCCAAATATATGGTAGATAATCTAAAAATGAATAATATAATTTTAGATACCCTATATATATGTTTATCTTTAAATAAAAAGACATATATTGGATCAAAATATCATTTATTTTACCAATATTTCAGTTGGCTGAACGCCAACCTTTATCAAGGTATGTTTTAAAGTGTGTCAACAACAAACTCATGTTATAATACCTTGATAAAGGTTGGCGTTCAGCCAACTGAAATATTGGTAAAATAAATGATATTTTGATCCAAATATATGTCTTTTTATTTAAAGATTTATTTATGGATTGCTCTATTTTCAATATATATATATATATCTCAAATTTGGGGTAAATTGTTTTCGTGTACAAAAAATGAGAGTGCCACCTCTTCCTTTAAAATTTTTTAAATTGATGTATTTTGTTCATCAACCCAACTATAAAATGTTGATGGACACCTGGAAATTCACCAGCTGGTAAATTCGACCGATCGATCAACGATAGCCCTACGAGTACAAGAGGCTGCTAGAATGTCAAAGAAAAGATTGAAATTTTTGAATGCCATAATTTACATGGAGCTGCCTAGACAGAAGAATTCTGTCACAAGACGCTGAGAAATTGTTTACAAGGCTCCACCAATCAGATCAACAGCACATTTATTATGAGAGGATCAATCCCGCACATCAAACAAAGCCGCCAATTGGGTTTTTTTGGCGCCGTTTGATGATAGATGATCCACTGAATAAAACCCACCGCGCCGACAGAGATAAGGAAGATTTCTGATATTTGATCTGTGAGGTGTTTTTTTCTTCATTGGTTACTTTGTTATATTAGGTTGTTAAATAATTCCAATTTAGTTACACTTACTTCTGGTGTTATCATTTAATTACCGCACATTTATTTTACTTTTATCATATAGCCCCCACATTTTGTCATTTTTTCCATTAGGCCGTGCTGATTCTGTTAACATTGTCATTCTATCCCCAATATTTTATTAATGTTATAATAAAGCTCTTTGTTAGTCTTGTCATTATGCTCCGCCTACTTTGTTAGTCTTGTCATTATGCTCCGCCTACTTTGTTAGTATTGTCATTATGTTCCGCCTACTTTGTTAGCATTGTCATTATGCTCCGCCTACTTTGTTATAATTGTCATTATGCCCCGCCTACTTTGTTAGTATTATCATTATGCTCCGCCTACATTGTTAGCATTGTCATTATGCTCCGCCTACTTTGTTAGTATTGTCATTATGTTCCGCCTACTTTGTTAGTATTGTCATTATGCTCCGCCTACTTTTTTAGTATTGTCATTATGTTCCGCCTACTTTGTTAGTATTGTCATTATGCTCCGCCTTCTTTGTTAGTATTGTCATTATGCTCCGCCTACTTTGTTATAATTGTCATCATGCTCCGCCTACTTTGTTAGTATTGTCATTATGCTCCGCCTACTTTGTTAGTATTGTCATTATGCTCCGCCTACTTTGTTAGAATTGTCATTATGTTCCGTCCACTTTGTTAGAATTGTCATTATGTTCCGTCTACTTTGTTAGAATTGTCATTATGTTCCGCCTACTTTGTTAGTCTTGTCATTATGCCCCGCCTAATTTGTTAGTCTTATCATTATTTTCCGCCTAGTTTGTTAGAATTGTCATTATGCTCCGCCTACCTTTTTAGTCTTGTCATTATGCTCCGCCTACTTTGTTAGTATTGTCATTATGCTCCGCCTACTTTGTTAGTATAATCATTAAGCTCCGCCTCCTTTCTATTATTCTCATTGAGCTCCGCCTTCTTTGTTATTATTGACATTAAACCCCAGCATTCTTTAGTTTTGGTATAAAGCTCCGCCCCTACTTTTGTTATTGTCATTAAACTCCGCCTACTTTGTTATTATTGTAACTAAGCCCCGGCTATGAGTTCCAATTCTGATCTGTGCCTTTATTATTTATATATTTATAAATAAAATAATTTTTTCGGTCTTGTTTCTCAATATTGGATTGAACACATGTGTATGAGTGAAGTGATGTCTCGTGTTGCTCCACATCGATGTTATTTGAAGGAAAGCAAACACGCTGACTAAGGGATAATCCACAACGCCGCCTCCCATCACCGGTCCCAGTTGTAAAGTCCGAGTGGAAAAACAGCTTTCACAGATCAATTTGCCGGGCGGTATTTGCCAAAGACAAACATGGCGCGGGTTATTTAGCAAACACTTAGCCGTAGGTCTCAGGGGAGGAGGCTTGATTTCCTCGTGATACCTTCCTTGTCTCTTGGCCGTCAGGATGTAGCGTTGAACGTCTGATATAACCGAAAATCCCTTGTTGAACCAAATATTTACTGAACTCCATGCAGTCGGTTGCTGAACTAATACTCTCCATGCAGTCATTTTCTGAAATAATACTCTATTTGCAGTCAGTTGCTGAACCAACAATCCCTGGACAATTCTTTGATGAACCAACAATCCCTGGACAATTCTTTGATGAACCAACAATCCCTGGACAATTCTTTGATGAACCAACAATCCCTAGATAATTCTTTGATGAACCAACAATCCCTGGACAATTCTTTGATGAACCAACAATCCCTGGACAATTCTTTGATGAACCAACAATCCCTGGACAATTCTTTGATGAACCAACAATCCCTAGATAATTCTTTGATGAACCAACAATCCCTGGACAATTCTTTGATGAACCAACAATCCCTGGACAATTCTTTGATGAACCAACAATCCCTGGACAATTCTTTGATGAACCAACAATCCCTGGACAATTCTTTGCTGAACCAACAATCCCTAGACAATTCCTTGATGAACCAACAATCCCTAGACAATTCCTTGATGAACCAACAATCCCTAGACAATTCCTTGATGAACCAACAATCCCTAGACAATTCTAGGTTGAACCAACAATCTGCTGAACCAATATACTCTCTAGACAAGTAATTCCTGAACCAACCAGGATATTTGAACCTTCAATGTCATAGTACCCAACTAATACGCCTGCCCAGGTGTATATGCGCTGTTGTTGCTGCCAGAGGTGTTTCTTCTAAGTACTGATTTATCAGGATCCACCAAATTTCTTGAATATTTAATCACTTTTAATATTCCCAGTATAATGTATTGGTCAAAAAATTTTAAATTTTGGTATTAAGGATTTTTCTGTTGTTGCAATTTTAAATAGCTAGTTGTGAATAAATATATTACAAAAACCTCGCTCCCTCTATAGCGAAGCTCAATAAGACTGGACCTATGGTTCACTAGAGACATTGTAATTAGGCCATATTTGCATAGACATCAATGAAATTAGAATGTGTACAATTCCCGAAGACAATATGCAAAGTAAGTTTTGAGGCAACATTTGCACATAGAACAATGAAATAAGAATGTCTTCCATTCCAGATATGCCTAAATGCAAAGTAAGTTTTATTTATAATAGAATTAACAAAGCCACCGAAAGAAATTCTTCGGTAAAAAGGTAGATAACAAAATATAACAGTATGCAATTATGTAAACGAACTTGTATCACAAATCTTGATGTTGTTGTGCGTGATTATAATTTGTGAAGTTTGTCCTCTCCATTCAACAAAACTACCAACAAACATATTAAGATGGCCGGAAGTTCTCCCCATCTACAACAATATGTATATTTTACAATCCGCACCCAGGAAGAAGAATGTATATTTGATGGGAAGTTGAGGTAATATAGGTGAGACACGCGGCGACACATTTAAAATTCAAACTAAAGGTTGCGTGAGGGGTGGTCATCTGTATACATCCGGCAGACAGACAAATATGGAACTTTGTACTGGCAGGGTTGAATCGGCAGTGTTCAGGATTAGGTGACTGGGATCGGTGCTAGATGTGGCGACAATAGAAATTGCGGCACTAGAGACATGGTCGCAACGAAACACCAAGAAGAAATCATCGCCAATACAAACTATATATATATATTAGAATGCACTAGCGCGCCATCTGTTAATAAAATTCGAAACTATTAAAGACGCGTAAGATTATTTTTAAAAATAAACAATTTCTACTGTCCTTACTGCAATGGAAAAATTAATGGGAGGGTCTGGCTCATCAGTGGTGAACCCTCGCAGTAGATTAAACTGGCGAAACCGCTGGGAGGGTTCGCCACTGATGAGCCAGACCCTCCCATTAATTTTTCCATTGCAGTAAGGACAGTAGAAATTGTTTATTTTTAAAAAGAATCATACGCATCTATAATATATAGTTTCGAATTATATATATAGATATATATCTAATATATCGGAAGAATTCTCTGTAATATTAAATTAGAATAAAACGCAGGCTCCGAGGATAAGTCTCCTATTTTTTTATTGAACATCTTCTCAAACTTTCGGGTAGTGTGAATCCTTCTACAGGATCATAAAAACGAATTTCGTTTACATACTTCTGTTGAAGGTTCAAAATTGGGGGGCCTGCGTTTTATTCTAATTTATTTATATGTAATTTACTGTCCTCAAAGCCTATATCCATAGTTTACAAACACCACAACTAAGATCCCACCCTTCAGTGTGGAATAGAGTATATAAGCAGAATTGTCCAATACAGTACTCGAGCTCTAAAAAGCGTGGTCCGGTGGATTGAAGTGGTGAAACAGCGGGGGATTCCCCGTTGATGAGCCAAGTCTTCTCAATATTTCCATCACAGTAAGGACCTTAGATAGTTCGTTGTATTTGTAAAAAAAAATAATCTTGATTAATCGGTGCTAATTTCTTATTGCAATTTGACACCCGTCAATATTACTAAAAATTGAAACAAATGTTTAACCATACCTTTTTTAATAATTAGAATCTATTTCTACAGACTTTCTACACACACTGTAAGACTAGAAATTAAAAAAAGTTTGGGTATGGCATAGCAAGGGCGAACCCTCCCAGCGGTGTCGGTAGTTTACTTAGAATTGAAATTGAATCAGACGAAACCACCAATGATGAGCCATGTTTTCCCCCGCTTCAATATTTTAAACCATGCGAGTATAAAATTATATAAAAAGTAGCGTTAAAAAATGGTTTCCATTTTGACCGATAGAGAGGGATATGATATCTGATTCAATTTCAATTCGAAGTAAGCTACCGACACCGCTGGGAGGGTTGGCCATTAATATGCCATACTCAACTTATTTTAATTTCTTGTCTTGCATTGTGTGTATAAAGTCTTTAGAAATAGTTTTTACTTATTTAAAAAAGTGTGGTTAAACATTTGTTTTAATTTTTAGCAATATAGAGGGAACGATAAAGAAAGGTGTCATGCTGTTTGACGTGTGTCGAAGAGTTGTCACCTTCCCTGGCTGGCCCCACTGTCCTGAAGTGGAGGGGAGGGAAGATAGAATGTCGTTCAGCTAGAGCCGCAGCACGAAAGTCTCCACGATCAATCTGTCTCAAATCTATTAACGATTTCCTCAAATTGAATTATGGAGGATTGTGTGTGAGAGATGGCTCTTCAGCACGGTACCTTGGTCTGTTGCTGACAATGGCAGCCTCGTGGAGAGTACTTTGTACTAATCTGGCCAACATCTTCCGTGGAGTAATGCTGCATTTGAGTAACAATATTTGTAGAAGTCCAACTATACCATACAAAATCTCAACAATATCTTAACATTCACATCTTGAAGTAGTGGGTTCGACACTGTACGGTGTAGTGAAGTGTCATTGTAAGTATCTTTGCAACAGTCCAACTTCACACTTCAAAGTCCCATCAACACCTTCTACTATTATATATAATTAGAAATAGAGATCCCTGACGCATATAAAGCTATATTTCCCATAAATAATGTACCATAGTTGCCCTCTGCCAGTTTGTTTTATTTCGGTATAGTTACAACTTTGCAGATTCAATGAATGTAGCACAGTCCAGAATCCATTTTATGTCCCTACTTTGCATACTCAAAACTTATAGATTTGTCTTATAATTGCTTTTTACTTAAATATGTTAATTTTCCTAGTTTTCTAATACATATATAAGATGCTCATTTATTTATTGGAATGTAGTCCTGTAGAAGGGTAATTGACCCGAAAGCTCGAATCGTTATTAAAATTTGTAAGAAAAGCATCCTCATACGCTTCGAATCTTTTACTTACTATTATATATACATATGTAGATGGGAATTTTGCTAGGAGGAAATTGTTCTATAAAAAAAAGTCATCTCTCCCGTCAAGATAGCCACTAAAACTAGACGCCATCTATTGACCGTCACCGCAAACTAGCGGCCTCGGGTCGGTGACAAAGCCACAACACCAGCTTTGGCAAACTGAAAAGCGTCCACCTAGAGACCATGGTTTCAGGCTAATGGCCCTCTTCAGTCTAGGGCGGACTTTATTCCATGAGATCCACGAGGGATCAAATGGAATATTCACAATTTGCCAAAGAGGTGTTTAGCTATTAAAGTTGCTAGGCCAAATCTATGGCTAAAATATGGATGAATTATTCTGGGACGAAATTGATCTATAAAAATAAAGGCCACCTCTCCTGTCAAAATAGACGCTTTAACTAAGCCCTATCTATTCCAGCGTTTATTTTGACGGGAGAGACCTTTATACAAGTCTGTTTTATTCGTGCCGTGTTGGCTGTTTACTATCACGTGACCTTAATCAGCCACTCAGCGTTATGGTTTCTAGTTAATCCTTGTTTCTGCTATCTCTCAGAAGTTGTGTGTGTGAATCAAACCTTTATATATTTTAAATATAAGATTGTGATTCAATTCTCGAAAGTTTTTTTTGTCAATATATAAAATAAGAAAAAGGCATCTCCTTATCGTGCAACTGAAAGTTGCTGATGGCTTGCGTCATCTATCGGAATAAATATCAACTATTCTCGTTGATTTTTAATTATTCCAGATTTGGCGTCTGGAATAATTAAAAATCAATTAGAATAGTTGATATTTATTCCGATAGATGACGCAAGCCATCAGCAACTTTCAGTTGCACGATAAGGAGATGCCTTTTTCTTAATTTATGCACTTTATCTCAGTACAATATCACATTTGTACTATTTTTTTCACAATATATAAAATGTTTTTTTGACATTCTCTATCTGTACTTTTACAAACCCAAATTTATTTTAAAGTTGTTGTTATGAATATTTCGATATTTCGCATTTCTAATAGCTTTGTATTAAATGGGAAACTGACATTTGAGATCGCTTTCTTTATTTTGTAATGGCAACTTGTCGTGGCGATAATTTGATTCCATCGAGATATGTTTCGGTTGAATTATTCTTAGAATGTTCCGCCACGTGTGGGCTGATGTTGTCGCCCCTGGATACAAACATCCACCGTTTGTGAGTGTATCCATCTTGGCAACAGTCCAACTTCACCGTACAAAGCTCTCCCCACATGTGGTGCACTCACAGTAAAAGCAATCGCCTACTGCTATCCACCATGATTATCATGGCCTGTACCACGTGTACTAGGGATAAGCAAAAATAAAAAAGAGCCATCTCCAACAACAACAAGGGACTTTAGAGGTGAAGAATAATTCGATGGGAATGTGACAGAGTTCCAATTTACATAGATTTGGTATGTAAATGTGGCGGCAGGGAGGGAGGGAAACCTATTTGCACCCAGTGGATCAGTCGGGATAGAGAGTATGTCTGTCCTACAGTGTCGGAGCAAACGTGACATTCTGAGTATAGTCAAGCCTATAAATACATAACAAACAACATCGAACCATTCTCACACCGCTACCATTACAGAACAAATGTCAAATCCCCCTATGATACAAAGATAATAAATAAACTGAATTTCAATGTGATCCATAAATTACCACCTTGAAATAAATTTGGTTTTTAAATTACAAATAAAACGGCAAAATCTAAAAATAAAATTAGTCGAAAAATAATTTTAAAAATAACTTGAGAACCACCAGAGATTCCTGAAATCATCAGCATCCGGCAAAAAGGTGTTTATCTGACCAGACTAATTCTCTGACCAAAATATAGATGAAAATTTTGACACAGGAGTGATTCTATAGTTTAAACAAGAAATGCAGCCTCTCTCACGTCAAAATATACACAAAACCTGTGCGTCATCTATTGACCGTCTCTGCAAACTACATTCATGGACAAAACTTAAGGAAGTTGTAGCATGTATATCGAGACAATAACTCTCTGAAATATATTACAGTGACCTTTATTGAAGACACACGAGATAACCAAGTGTGAACAACACAACAGACGACCGGCGTAATTAAAGACTTTCCACTTCCTTAAGTTTTATCCATGAGTGTAGGAGAGACTGGGGACAAACCTACACAGTTTTGACAACATTTGTTTGTGAGAATATGTCTTCCCGTGTGTTAAGGGATAGATTGTCTTCCATCAGAATTTCCAAGTCAATGTTAGAGCTGTAAAAAACACAAATTGACAGTTTCTCGTGTCTATCACCGTACCTAGTCAAAGATTTAAGAGTTTTATCTGATACATTAGTTGATGAGAGACCGTTGTCT
The DNA here is from genome assembly GCA_030710605.1 of Cordylochernes scorpioides. Taxonomy (NCBI): domain Eukaryota; kingdom Metazoa; phylum Arthropoda; class Arachnida; order Pseudoscorpiones; family Chernetidae; genus Cordylochernes; species Cordylochernes scorpioides. The sequence goes on from CP092880.1 coordinate 63,829,903, forward strand.
CTTTGTACTGACAGTTCTACAGTAAAGTTGAGAATATCGCTAAACAATTAAGAAGAAGGAAGATTTCCAGAAGACACGTTGTTATATCTCTCCACCAAGACACTGCATGGATGGTTACCTATTTACATATTGGTACTTTATATCTTTGTTCAATATAGTGCGGCCTATGATTGTAGAACGAAATTTGAAAATATCCCGCATGAGTTACTTTTGAACGAAAAATCTAAATTCATTTCAAGGAGAAATAACACTCTAAATACAGAAAATACACTTTATTTTTCCGTTTATCATTACTCTTCACAATTCATCCTTTCATACTCCATCCCTAAGGTTAGAAATAATCGTTATTTCTCCTTGAAATGAATTTAGATTTTTCGTCCAAAAGAAACACATGCGGGATATTTTCAAATGTCGTTCTACTTTCTAACTTTGTATGCCCTTTTTACACTTTCTAAAACTCTAAGACAAGTTTATGTAAACCTAAATGTCCTAATAAAAAACGTTCTGTGTGTTTTGCCTGTCCCATCCAATGTGAAAGCTGGATTGCCATTACTTATGTCTCACAGAAGACATCTGTGTTAGTTCCCAAATCCCTCGAAGCACAGGAGGTGTAATTAGCCACTATGCAGATATGGTGTGGAGATGTTAATCATATGCAAATTTCCACGTCGCCGCCAGACGTTTAACGACCTCACAAATTAAATCATCTCGTCAAAACTTGATTTATTCGGATAAAATGGAGAGAATGAATTCTTTCTATTTATTACTTTCGGTTTAAAACATCCCGTCGTAGATGCGACAGTACATTTTAAAGAAGAATTAAGCCTAAAAATGTATCTCGATGTAAAATAAAACCCAACTGTCCCAACTCCATGAAAAATTAATACAAAAGTGAAATTGTATCACATTGATTTATTATGGCATCTCTTGATCGTAAAAATTAAAATTTCTGATGGCCATTTGGACGTTCAAGAGATGGTTTTCTCATAATTATTCTATATACAGTTAACCCTGTCTATAGCGCACCTTCTAAATAACGCCGTCCTCTCTATAGCGCCCGATTTTAAATACGTAGTACGATGCGATTTACATTAAAAGTGACCTGTCTATAGCACCCCCTCTCTATAGCACCCTATTTTGGTGAGTCCCAAGAGGGGGCGTTATAGACAGATTTAACTGTATTTGTAACCACACTAGCCGAATGACCCGGGCAACGCCCGTGTTTTACCCGATTGAATGTTTTTATTCAAATACTATTTGTTACAATTATAAATTTGGCGCCTTTAATAAATGCATATATTAGTTAATGTGCTTTATCTGTCTATGTACTGTTGGCTTCCGTAGGCGTCTCATACTGGGAAAAGGAAAGAGAGGATTCCATTTAGTTATTAACTAATATATGCATTTATTTAAAGAGCGACCCGCTCCAAACCAATAGTTACAAAAACGAAAGAGCGAGTGGGGGAGGCATGATGGGGGGGGGGGCAAAGGTGGCGTGACCGTAGCCAACCAATAGGAGGGCGCCATTCCAAAAAAAAAAAGCAACGGTGACAGAGGCCGATGAGGAATGACGCTCGTAACTGTATATAGAATAGAATCATTCAGTAAAGAAGCTAGGTACTGTAGAGGACGCTGCCGTGAAACCACATGTACAGGCGGTGGCTGGCCATAAACCCGCGTGTTGATCCACCCATAAAAATGTTATGACATATAAAATATTCGGACCATTTCTATATGGGCTGGCGTACATAGACTCCCCATGGACTATGTGGGCTAATGGACCAAGTACTTGGATCAACCTTTCAATGCACTTTAACAACTAAATTATTATGCATTAGCGCCCCATCTGTTATCAAAATTCGAAACTATTATAGACGCGTATGATTCTTTTTAAAAAATAAACAATTTCTACTGTCCTTACTGCAATGAAAAAAAAAAGCAGTAAGAGCAGTAGAAATTGTTTATTTTTAAAAAGAATCATACGCGTCTATAATAGTTTCGAATTTTGATTAACAACTAAACATAAAAGGAGGAATATTGCAAGGTGCTTTTTAATTTAGTAAATATTCGACTTGGTTTCGTGATATATTTTCAGAGTGGATGAGGTTTGAGGAAGAGAAAACTAGTGAAAGCTTGTCGAATTTATGAAATAATTTTTAAAAATTGATTTCAACCTTTATGACCTGGTGTTATCTTACCCATGGGATAAAAAAGATTAAAAAATGAGTATATTCCTCTACTTTAGTTTTACTTTTTATTACGTATTTTGTAAAATAAATCGATTGACGTCACAAAATGCCTGTCAACATGATCTTATCTGCGACCACTTTCTATAAAAATGTAACAAAGATTTGAAATTTGCACTTTCACATGTCTATCAACGCGACAAACCTTCTCTATATCAGAAATAAGTCATATTTAAGAACCAATGTCTTTTTACTGAATAAAACAAAAGGTTCTACTGTCCTTACTGCGATGGAATATTTTGAGAGGGCTTGGCTCATCAGTGGTGAACCCTCCCAGCGGTTTCGCCAATTTAATCCACCAAACTGCTTCTTTAGAGCTCTAATACTGTATTGGATCATTCTGTTTTTATATGCTACACTGAAGGATGGAATCTTAGAAATGGTATTTAAGTAAACTATGGACATAAACCTTTAGGACAGTGGAATTATATTTAAATATTTAATATATTTATATGTTTTTCAACCTTTTTTATTCTCTCTTATAAAAAGAATAGAATTCAACTATGCTTCCATTCTTACAGACTTCCTGGTATAAAGATCACTTCATTGTGTCTAAACTCTCAGGTAGTTTGCGCCATCTGGAGAATCGAGGATTTTTAAGTTCATTTCTTCAATGAAAACAATTTATGCTCTTTATAACTATGTGTAAATTATATTGTGGCGAAGAAATAATTTATTATTTAATTTAATATTATTCAATGAAAATATTCAACAGATTATAAAAATATATATTACTCTGTATTTGGAAAATCACACACACACACATTATAAAAATATTTCTTTGCCTTGCTTGTTCAAGATTCTCTAGCTGTAGATGGTTTGATTTGATTTGTTGATATTTGTCAACTGGTCGTGGTGACGTCATCAATAAATACTTTCACATCTTCAGATATACAAAGACTTGTTTTCTACGCTATAATATAGGAAACTCTGTATGACTCATCAATGATGAACTTTCGATGATTTCAAGCTATGGCCCTCATCAGTACAGGGACATAACATCCTACGTGAGGGGTTATGGAATCGGTCGAATTTACCAAACTGGTGTTTTATCTGGTGAAGTGGCAGATCTCAGACCTGAATATTTGTTGTATTTCAATTTGATTACACACACAGCGCTTAACGTTAATTATTTTTTAATTAACTACAACAAGGTGAAAGGATTATATATATTGATGAAATGGTAATCATGGGGAAAGAAAATATAAGTCAGCGCGGCTACGCCGTTGCAGGATACAAAAACAGAAAGTGAAAGTACAGGTGTGACGTCAGCTCCGGTGTTGCCGAAGTTAACCGCCTGTCGTCATGGTCCAGTAATATTGCAACGTGGAAAATTAGGAAAGACAAACTTCGGGTTGACACAACAATTTATTTCAGGCAAGAACAAACTATGAGTGATAAACAAAAGATAAGCAAAAAGGGAAGTTTACAGAGTAGCAAAATATAAACATAAAAAATGACGTCTGTAAATAAAATAAAAATATTTGAATATAATTCTACTGTCCTATAACCTTATGTAAATAGTTTTCTTGAAAACCATTTCTGAAATTCCATCCTTCAGTGTAGCATATATAAGCAGAATCGTCCAATACAGTATTGGAGCTTTGAGAAGCGGTCTGGTGGATTAAATTGGCGAAACCGCTGGGAGGGTTCACCACTGATGAGCCAAGCCCTCCCAATATATTTTTTCATCGCAGTAAGGACAGTAGAAGTTTGTATCATGTATAAAATAAACATTCGTGATTTTAAATATTTTCATTTTATAAATAAATACTTTGTTACAATATATTCTCACCTAGTGTGGGAAATATATATTAAAAAATGATCCCTTGTAGACGTGGTAAAAGCTATGATAGGCATAGTGGGTAGTTAGCGACTGCAGGTACACCGACATATACATGTAGAAAGTGTAATATATTCTCTAAAAGCTCTATATATTTATTTAATGGTGTTAATTAAATCACAGAAGATTAATGTATTATTCATAGAATAGTTAATATATCTAAGTCATCATATCTCCGTACATTACTTTCTTGTAGCGGTTAACAAAATGAAAGAAGACAGGTTTCGAGATAATTAAAGAAACTTGTCTTCTTTTATTTTGTTAACCGCTACATATGTTGCTAAGAATAAAATCTTCTATATCTAATTACTTTCTTGGTTAGGATCAGACATGACGTAGCCACGCAATAATATTTGAAATGAAGGCGATAAAAACGTGGTGATTTTCTTTTAATTGTAAAAAACAAGCTTTCAGGCAAGAATGCCCTTCTTCAGGTTACAACTTGGAAATATTTTAAAACTATGGATATGAAAGATAGCCAAATAAAGTAGGTAAATAGTTCAGCTGGGGGGATTGGCGAGGTAAAACACGGAGTATTGGGGTGGGAGGTCGATTTTTCGGTTGAAACTGGGCGTGCAGTGCGAGACCAAAGATTCAAGGACTAGGCGCTGATACTTATTCCCGACGCCCTTGTAAATATTTCCAAGTTGTAACCTGAAGAAGGGCATTCTTGCCTGAAAGCTTGTTTTTTACAATTAAAAGAAAATCACCACGTTTTTATCGCCTTCATTTCAAATTACTTTCTTGGTTCAATCTATATTTCATGTAAATAAAGTCTCCTCAATAAATGGAATTTATAGCCAAGATATTGTTGCCGTAACACTGTGACAGAGACCTGTTTGGATATCTGCACTCACTGGTGAGGTTGGAATTTTGCAAGAATTGGAATTCATTGAAGCAATTATTTTTCTTTAAAAAAAAAAGAGTTCCCAATGCGGAATTTGATCCCGGATCGTGGTTATCTAAAAACCGACGGTTTAGACCAAACCTGTGAGAATGAGTGTTATGAGGTGGAAAGCGGCTTTTATGGAATTGAAGCCCTGTACTGATGTGAGCCATATGCACATAGGTTGTTATCTGGGTTTTCTAAAAGTGGTGTGGTGACATAATTCCTTATTAGAAACTGAGCGCTTCTCATAGAGAATATCGTTTGGTGCATTTAAAAAAAAGGAGAGTTGCTTCATGAATATCATTTCGCGCTCTGTCAAATTGCAGAGTATATATATGTCTTAGCTGTCGTGGTCGAATGAAAGGGCGCGACCGTTGTGCATGTTTGCGTCAAAAAAGAACTTGTTCCACACTCGTGCGCGCGCGCACGCGGCGGAGGCGTAGCCTTCGCCAGCGCCCGCTGGATCCCAGATTTATTTTGTACAGATTTATACATGGATGAATTTGTATTTACATTTTAACATAATAATTATGGTGAAAATTAATTATGCATTTTGGGTACTATGCAAATTATGACATATATATATTTATAAACACTCATAGACAAACCTTAAGGAGCTGGAAAGTCTTTGATGTCGCTGGTCGTCTATTTTATTAATATTAATTTTTTTTTTGAAGGAGGCAGAGTCAATTTTTTGTTCACACTTGGTTATCTCGTGTGTCTTCAATAAAGGTCACTGTAACATCTTTCAGAATTATTGTCTGAATCCCAATATACATGTTAAAAAGTACAACTTCCTTAAGTTTGGTCTCCATGAGTTTACGAAGAAACCTTTGACTGGTGGTGACAATCACACAATGTTAGTTTAAAATACTTTTTTTTAAATCAACTTTTGTATAGGAGCAAATATTTCAAAATTCGCCACAATAAAAAATAATTTCTATAGAAGAATAATGGAAGGCTTTTTATCGTTTTTACTTGGGAATATTTTCCACGCAGATTGCTGTCTTCTTTCACAGCCTGTCTACCCACAAACTTAATGCCAACAAAAAAATCTTATTTTCATTTGAACACACAACAAAGCCAACAATAAAGTGTATTGTGTCAGGTCTGAATATGTGCATCAGGCTATACGCCATGACACTTGTAACTCATCGTGTCTCACTTGTTGTCTAGGTGGTGGTCGTTGGTATATATCCCAGGTGCAGGCAGCCATGATAATCATGGTAGGTATCAAGCGACTGCTTGTACTGTAAATGTATCACATGACTACACATGTAAACGGAGTTCGACTTTTGCACTTATAAATGTAACTCCGCCTTTGCCGGTCCCAAGCCCGGATGAAAAAGGAGGAGGGGGAGCAGTAACAAGCTCACTAAAAAACCTGGGCTCAGCTGGCCCGGCTGATAGTACCCTGTAAGGTCTCTAGGGATACAGGATGTTTGTACTCCATGTTAGGAGCGGCTGTACATGGCGTCTGTTCCTCATGTCAGAGGCGACCATTTCTTTTGGAGCTAAGTCAGCCTACCACTGAGTAGTGCTCCCATTCTTAATGACAAAGGCAGACGCATTCTACTTCACCCAGTCATGATGGTTGTCAAACAGATACCATCAACAAGCTTTACAAGCTTGATACCCTAATATGATTGAGTGGAGATAAGAAAGAAGAAGAAGACTTATAAATGTGCCAGAGCCACGTGTTTTGTTATTTGCACTCACTCGTGGAGTTGAACTTTGGTAATAATCGGGTACCATTGTAGCAATTTTCTTCAGAAAAAAAAAACACAAAGAGGGATACGATCCCGGGTGATGACTGTCAAGAATTGACTGTGTGAATGACCAAACTATATGGCGCCAATAAAGTAAGCCCTACCAACCAACAGATGTCGGCAGCAAAGTTCTCCATCTACCTCATGTGAAGTCGGACTGCCACACTTCAGATTCTCTGTATCAACAGCATAGCTACTTTATATGGCGCGGTTGAAGACTCTAGCTGTCATTGTGGCAGCGAATTCCAGGACTCGAGACACCTACTGCTGGAATACCCACTCTTCTTTACCGCTAGACAACAGACAATAAATAATGTTGTAGATCTATATCAATTTGTAAATAGCAGAGAGAATTATCATAGATTTAACTATTTTTGTGAATATATTTATGATTATCTTTCTAACCTGAAAGATTCAGGTTCCTAATATATATTATTGTTTCTCTTTTTTATTTTTGATTACTTTTTCTTGTATAATATGTTTATAACTGTTTCGGTTTTAAAAAATGTAAATCGACGTAATTATTCCAAGCCGGGATATCGCGTTTTGTGTGTTGAAATATATTTTTTTAAAAACCTCCATTTATACCCAGGTCTCCAATGTCTCCATCAACTTGCTAATTTGCCAGGCTCAGGGGAAAAAGAGAAAGAAGAATTTATAAGCCAATCAAAAGTCCCCGTAGTTATTTAACAAAACAGAAATTCGGGGAGCTCCGACTTTAAAAGGATTTTTTTTCCTCTTTTCGGAGAAGTTTTTATCGTGTGTTAGGTGTAAGGGGCTTATTTCAACAGGAGCTTTCAATCCTGCAATAATCCCCGGTGTAACAGCCTCTCTCGACTCAATAATTGTGTTAAATTTTATACATTTTAACAATCATCTTTTTAAAACAAGTCTAAGTTGCATATTGTGCTGAGAACATGTAAGAAAACATCTACCTATGTTTTCCCACGTGACGCAGCGGAGCGTGACCTTGCCAGCACGGGTGAGTCAGTTGTTGTTTAGCTCTCTGTATGAATGGACATTAAAACATGGTGGCAGCGATAACTGGATAAAATACGAACCCGTATATTGCAAAATATCGATTTTTGCGTACCTTGGAAGATAATTCAACATGGCTCAGATTCAACCTCCAGAAACTTTCGACTTCTCGACTCCCAACGAATGGCCCAAATGGAGGAAAAGATTCGAACGATACCTCGTGGTCAGTGGAATGAAGAAGAAAGAGGAGGCGGACAAGATCGATTTGTTCATGTACTTGATGGGCGACCGCGCGGATGATATATTCAGGACCTTCAAGTTCGAAAAGGAGGAAGAGGCAACGAAAATTGATTCCGTCCTCAAGGCGTTCGACAGCCACTTCTGTGTCAGAAAGAATATTATCTACGAACGTGCGAAATTTAATTCAAGAATTCAAGAGGATCGGGAGCCAGTGGACGAATTCATCACTTCATTGTACAAATTGGCTGATAGTTGCGAATTTGAGGGTCTTCATGAGCAGTTGATCCGTGATCGAATTGTGGTTGGAGTGAGGGACAAAGCTTTATCTGAAAGAATGCAGTTGGACAGCGAACTGACTTTGGGAAAAGCGGTGAAAATGGTTCGACAGCAGGAAGCCGTTCGACAGCAGCAAGTCGACCTGCAGCGTCCCTCAACAAGCCAAAAGGTCATTCAGGTGAAGTTCAACTCGAAGAAACATTCACCGAAACAACAACAGCAGCCTTCGAGGAAGAAGGAGAAGTCAGCCAAAACAAGATCACGATGTCCAAAATGCGGAGGTTTCACCCACAGGGAAGGACAGGCTTGCCGTGCTGAAGGACAAAAATGTAACCTGTGTTCAAAAACAGGCCATTTTGCAAATTGCTGCCCAGATAAGCAGGCGAAGACTGCGGAAGTCAAAGCTGTTTCTGAACTTGATGAAGAAATTGGTTTTCTCCTGGAAGTCTCAGCTGTGGAGGATTCATCAAATCTCGATGATGATGAAGGCGAGTGCAGGAGGCGATGGACAGCAGAAATCCAAGTGAACGGGAAACAGGTGAAGTTCAAGCTCGACTCCCAGGCGGATGTTACATGTGTTCCTCTGTGTCTCTTCAAGAAGATAATGGGACAGCAACGACTAGTGGAAAGTGATATCAACCTTAGAGCTGCTGAATTCTCCGAACTTCAGACTGTGGGTATGTTTATATCAACGCTGCGAAATGGCAATTATGAAATCAAGGAGAAGATTTATGTCATTCGTCGTTTGAGTGAACCTCTTCTGAGTCGCCGGGCATGTGAGCTCTTGAACCTGGCGAGGCGGATTGAAGTGGTTGCGACGAGAATTAACCCGATCAAGGAATTCCCTGAAGTATTTGAAGGACTGGGACAGATCGGAAACCCTTACGAAATCAAATTGAAACCTGGAGCAAAACCATATGCTGTGCACACTCCTCGGCGGGTACCAATACCTTTGATGGAAAAGCTCAAAACAAGGTTGGAAGAGCTCGAGAAGGCGGGAATCATAGCACAAGTTAACGTTGCGACTGAATGGTGTGCACCGACTGTGATTGCTGGTAAACCGAATGGCGACATACGACTCTGTGTGGATCTCTCAAGGCTGAACGAACATGTACAGCGCGAAGTGCATCCCATGCCAGTGGTGGAGCACATGCTGGGGCAACTGGGAGAAGCAAGATTCTTTTCGAAACTGGACGCGAACAGTGGCTTTCACCAGATTCCTTTGAGCCCGGACTGCCAGCATTTAACGACCTTCATCACTCCTTTTGGGAGATATAAATACTGCAGGATGCCATTTGGAATCTCACTCGCCCCAGAGTATTTTCAGAGAGTTATGTCAATAATCTTGCAAGGCATGGACGGTGTAATGTGTTACCTGGACGATATACTGATATTTGCCTCCGACTCCAAGACTCACGATCGAATTCTTCGTTTAGTGCTCCGAAAACTGAAGGAGGCGAAAGTTACACTAAACAAGGCCAAGTGTGTCTTTGGCGTGCCAAGAATTAATTTTCTTGGGCACATACTGGATGAAGACGGTATTCGACCAGATCCAGCGAAAATCGAAGCAGTGGCGAAGATGCCTGCTCCGACCGATGTTCATGGCGTAAGAAGATTTCTTGGCATGGTGAACCATCTGGGACGCTTTGTGGAAAATTTATCTGAAATTGTGGCACCACTGAACCAGTTGCTGGTGAAAGGTCAAGACTTCGTTTGGGATTGCAGCCAGGAGCGAGCATTCCGAAGGTTGAAAGAATTGCTCACGACTCAACCCATCTTGGTAGCATACGACGTCAGGAAACCAACTATGGTGTCATCCGACGCGTCTTCATACGGCTTGGGAGCGGTACTGAAGCAAGAAGGTAAGAATGGAATCTGGCGACCTGTTGCTTATTCTTCTAGAACTATGACACCTACCGAAAAACGATATGCTCAGATCGAGAAAGAGGCTCTCGCAATTACATGGGCTTGCGAACGTTTTCAAGATTTCCTGCTTGGAAAGCGTTTCCGAATTGAGACCGACCATAAGCCTCTCATTCCTCTATTTTCGACGAAAGAATTGAGTTCTCTGACCCCAAGACTGCAACGTTTCCGAATGCGTATGATGAGGTTTGGATTCGAAATAGTGCATATCCCTGGAAAGGAGCTGCTCGACGCCGATGCATTATCCAGACAACCACTTCTTACAACCGAGGGAGGTGAAAACGAACGGCAAACCTCAGCGCATGTAAATGCAGTTCTCTCGAGTATAACCGACAAAGACGAGATGTTGACGAAGATTTTTGAAGCTCAACAAGAAGATACGACCCTGAAAGCAGTAGTCAACTACCTTGAGCAAGGCTGGCCAGATAAGAAGAAGATGTCACAGGCTCTGCTCTCTTATTGGCATGTCAAGGATGAACTCGGCGTTCAAAATGGACTACTGATGCGTAGCTGTCGTCTTGTTATTCCAGCAAGTATGAAACTGGAGATCCTAGATAAGTTGCACGCTGGGCACTTCGGGATTACAAAAACAAGACTTCGCGCACGTGAGACGGTATGGTGGCCTGGAATTTCGGAGGAGATCGCGGAAACGGTCAGAAAGTGCAGTGTCTGTATCCAGGAAGCCGTCTCAAAACATGAACCTTTGATACCAACCAACTTTCCTACACGACCGTGGCAAAAGATTGGAATGGATTTGTTCAAGTTCGAGAATAAGTGGTATCTAGTCGTCATTGACTATTATTCTCGATTTCCTGAAGTGGTTCAGCTGGATCGGCTCACAGCCAATGTGGTGGTGCGTAGTTGCAAATCCATATTTGCCCGACATGGAGTACCAGAAACTGTTGTAAGCGATAATGGGACGCAATTTGGAGCTGCTCGTGAATTTGCAAATTTCGCAAGGCAGTACGGATTCACACATGTCACTTCAAGTCCTCGATTCCCGCAGAGCAATGGGATGGCAGAAGCAGGTGTGAAAATTGCTAAGTTGATCCTCAAGAAAAATCAAGACCCATCGCTTGGACTCCTGGAGTATCGATCGACCCCTTTGGAGAACGGTTACAGCCCCGCTGAGCTTCTTATGGGACGTAAACTCCGAACGACCTTGCCAATTGCACCAGAGAATCTTAATCCAAAGTTGGTGGACTCTCAGACCCTGAAAAGAAAGGAGGGGAGAAGGAGAAAGGATATGAAATCCAGATATGATCGACGCTGCGGAGCTACGGACATGGAGGAGCTATCCGAAGGTGACACTGTTTGGATTACAGATATGCGAACCTGGGGGATTGTAAAGCAGAAGGCATCGACACCAAGGTCGTATATGGTTGATACTCCAGTTGGGACTTTACGTCGAAACAGGTTCCATCTACGAAAAGGAGTTACAGTGCAATATCCAGCCGACCCATCGACGCCGACCTTTTCGGGGGAGGAACTGGTTGAAAATGAAAAGACCCCAGTTGTGGATTATCCCTCTAACGACTCAGAAGACGGCCAGATAAGAACCCGGAGTGGACGAATTGTTAAACCTGTGGATCGCCTTCATTATTAATTATATTATGCATTTAAAGTTTGTAATGTATATATATATTTCAAGTCTTAAAAAGGGGGATGTGCTGAGAACATGTAAGAAAACATCTACCTATGTTTTCCCACGTGACGCAGCGGAGCGTGACCTTGCCAGCACGGGTGAGTCAGTTGTTGTTTAGCTCTCTGTATGAATGGACATTAAAACACATATTAACATTTTTTTGTAATTATTTTTGGCATTTTATGTTTTTCTTATGATATTCATTACCACAATTATCTTTGCAGACCTTACTGCAATGATATAAATTGTTGATATGAGGGCTTAGCTCATCAGTAGTGAACCCTCTCAGCGGTTTCACCAAATTAATCTCTAGACCGCTCTACTATTGTATTGGATTGGTTTTCTTAAATACTCTGTATTTAGTAAGGAAAAATTGCTTATGGGTAAAAAAAAAAATAGTACAAATGTGACATTTTACTGGGATAAGGTTCATAAATTAAGAAAAAGGCATCTCCTTATCGTGCAACTGAAAGTTGCTGATGGCTTGCGCCATCTATCGGAATAAATAGCAACTATTCATTGAAAAAACTAACAATTAGTTGATATTTATTCCGATAGATGGCGCAAGCCATCAGCAACTTTCAGTTACACGAAAAGGAGATGCCGTTTTCTTAACTTCTGGGTGTTTATAGAATCTAAAGACATAGATCTTATAAATTTATCGAAAGATAACATTTAAAATTAAAATTTCTCGTAAAATTTGCACAGTGGCGAACATTTGTATTGTATTTGTATGAATAATACATGGGGATCTTGATCTCTAATATAATTGGGTGTCGTGTATACGATATTTGGACATTATTTGAATAGCAGAAAATCATTTTTCACATTCAAGTTAAAAATACTGTTACACAACAAATGAGGAATATAAAAAAATCATTTATACAAAGCTACGCATTTAAAGCCAACTCTATTATTAGAACAATGTTTAACGCTTGCCAAATGCTTTATTTTTATTCACTTCTCCTGAAGAAGACAAAATATTTTTGTCGAAACGTTGAGAAAATAAAAACATCTAACTGGCCGTTGTGTCTATTTTTTACATAAATATGAATGCCGGCCAGGCAGCCTCTATCTTTAGGATAATCTACTATTAGTGTTTTGAATAAGTTAAATGTAAAACATATAGGAGTGTTAGGAGAGTGCGTAGAACATTGTTTTATTGGAAATTATTCGCGATTTTGAGTGTTTTATTAGTACTTTAAAGTTTGCAGTGGAGGGTAGACAATCTGTATTG
>CP092880.1:63843048-63991872 GCA_030710605.1 Cordylochernes scorpioides
AGGTTGTAATTCTGGATCCCCGTGTTGAAGAGCATGTTAGCCCGAAAGCTCGAGAATATAAAAGAAATAAGAAATCCTTGATTACTTATTGATTGAATCAAAAATACATTCTATTAGCTCTCTTGTTTCTAATTTAATTTATATATGTTGGAGGTGATCATCTTTATCTAACACTAGACGGGTGACCCGGGATTGACCCGTGTGCATATCTACCCGAGTGATATATATTTAGATAAGACTTTTTTTTATAAGTGTTTGTTATTAGCATTATATATTTGTTTGCATCAGCATAATTTAATCGTTGATAGAGGGCGCTGTTCGTGAGCTAAGTAGAATAATTTGAATATATAGTTTTAATAATTGATTTATATATATTTTTAAATAGTCTATCGTCTTCCCCGTATTTTTTTTACCTATGTATGGAAATTTTGGTTTGAATTAGTGAACTACTGCGAATTTGTATACCGTACATACAAACAAACAAACAAACAAACATGCAAACAAACAAACATACAAACATTGATTTTTATATATATACTAGCGGATGTACCCGGCTTCGCCCGAGGTTTTACCCGAGTGAAGGTTTGTCTAACGAACATTTGTTAAAACAATTCTCTATAAACTTATATAAAAAAAGGATATATTTTGATAATTTGAAACTCGTAAATTTGAATCTCTCGATAAAGTGAATATTTTTTCCCGGTCGCTGTGTGCCGTGTCATCCTGAATTTTGTCTTTCCTAATTTTCTACATTACAAAATCATCGTTTTATCTAGTGAACATTTTTTCCCGGTCCCTTGAAAAATACTCGATAAGTTGAATAAAATCAATATTAATTGGTTTCCTCGGTAATTGGAAGTTAAAGGAATAGTATCTTCGCCTTGTAATTGTATTATTATTCTTGTCTCAAATAAATTGCCGTGTCATCCTGAGATAATCTTACTTTTGATAAATAATCTTTAAGATAATAAACTTAGTGATAATAAAACTTATAGATAAAAAAACTTGTTATCATCGTCGCAATGGTGGCGCTGCTTGCGAGTTAAATCTGCAAATAACTCTAAGGATATTCAAGAAATTATTTTTCAAAAACCTTCCCGGGGATACACCTAATAATATCCCAAATTTTCACGGCGATTGGATGTATGGTTTTTGAATCTATAGAGTACACACAGACAGACATTCAATTTTATATATATATAGATATGTTAAAATCTTTATTATGTGTAAATTACATTGTTGAAAATTTGCATTTTTAACTTTGTATATTTAAAATATTGCTTGTTGAAATCTAAGAGTTATATATGCAAATTCTTTTGCCAGATTGATCTACAATAGGTGATTTTGCATATGTTTTTTTTTTAGTTAAAAAGTGAAATAATAGTTTTAGCTGTGAAGCTAGATGCTCACAGGTTAGTTGTTTTCCTGATTGTAAATATGTGTTAGAATAATATCTTTGATTTTTCTGCTTTAATTTCATAATAAAAATAATTTCATCATAAAAATAAATTTGTTTTTCTCTTTACAAACTTCAAGAATAAATAGAAAAAGATTAAAAAGGTACTATCTCTTTCCTCCATGTACCCAACAATATATTTTTATCACTTAGCACAAATCCATGTATGTGTAGAATGAATAGCACGGAATAATCAAAATGTTAGAGAGAAAAGTTATCAACAAATGTTTTAAATATTTATCTCTGGCGAGGAGAGTTCAAGTACCCAACCAACGCCGTGGAATCAATGACGGAAATATCAATAAAAATCAAATATAAATTAATTTCGACCCAATGTATGAATTATAGAAGGAGAGAGAATTGATTCCCAGTGGGGAACCAATTACGTCAGTAAACATGTTGGTCTCATACGGGAGGTTTTTTTTTTTCCTTCACTTTGCTGTGGAAGCTTTCGATCACATGTCTATTCCATAACTCGCTGTGATTATTTACATATGTACTTCTATATTGAGATGGTGGGACAGTTTTGTATTTGTCGATTTCACTTGGCACTTTAAAAAAATCTATGATAACAAATGAATTTTTTACTTATTCTAAGTACATGTGGTAATGCCATGATAATTATAGTGGGTAGTTAGCTATTACTTTTACTGTAAGTGAACCACATGTATGTAACTTTAGTGAAACGAAGAAAGAAACTTTATTCTTTTTGGCGTACCTTTAACCATTAAAAATTTGAATATTTAATCAAAAGAAATAAACACAAAATATTAAAGAATATGAATGAGAAGAAGAAAATAATGCAAATTATATATACTTAAAACAACTATGATGATAACAATCTGTGAATTACAGAAGCAAACAATATTCACAGAATATTTCATGCTGATATATTGCATTAGACAAGAAGAGCGCAGTTCGACTTCTGCACTTAAAAGTATTTCAAGGTAAAAATTGTGAAAAGCGTTTTAAAACCAAAAAGTTTGCTCACAATGAGTTTCTTCCTTTTTTTTTAAATGAGAAATATTTGTAGTTTTTAAACTTACAAGTGTGTCAGAGCCCCATTTTGTTACTTGCACTCACTGGTGTGGTCGGATTGTTGCAAGAATCGGAGATCATTGAAGCAATTTTTATTTAATAAAAAAGTGCCTTTTGCGGGTTTCGATCCCTGGCGTGGGTGTTAAAAATGAACAGTTTATACCACCTCTGACCCCCACAGTTTGGAACTGGCGAGGAAGATAAATGCTATCTACCGAAACCTCGAGAAAATCATCTGGGCCAATGACATTTCAATTAGGATTTGGGGCTCTGGCACATTTGTAAGTGCAAAGTCGAACTGATTTTCCCATTTGTGTAGACATGTGGTGGCACTTACAGTAAAAACAGTCGCCAACTTCTACCCACCATGATTATCATGGCCTGTACCACGTGTACTAGGGATAAGCAGAAAAAAAAGAAGAACCTAGGCAAATTCCTTATTGTAGTTTACGCTTATTGCAACTAAAGTTTTTAACACAAATCAACCTAAAATCATGGACAAAACTTAAGGAAGTGGAAAGTCTTCGATGTCACCGGTCGTTCATCGCAGTAAGGACAGTAGAAGTTTGTTTTATGTATAAAAGAAACATTCGCGCTTTTAAATCCTTTTATTATATATGTATAGATGGCGCGTTATTGATTTGTGTTAATTTATGCCTAACTGGCCTTGTCTTTATAGTTTGCTGAAGAGCATTGCTCGAAGCAAATATTTAAATGTAATGCTACTGTCCTATAAGCTTATGTCCATAGTTTACTTGAAAACCATTTCTAAGATTCCATCCTTCAGTGTAGCATATAAAAGGAGAATGATCCAATACAATATTAGAGCTCTGAGAAGCGGTCTGGTGGATTAAATTGGCGAAACAGCTGGGAGGGTTCACCACTGATGAGCCAAGCCCTCCCAATATATTTTTTCATCGCAGTAAGGACAGTAGAAGTTTGTTTTATGTATAAAAGAAACATTCGCGCTTTTAAATCCTTTTATTTTATATGTATAGATGGCGCGTTATTGCTTTGTGTTAATTTATGCCTAACTGGCCTTGTCTTTATAGTTTGCTGAAGAGCATTGCTCGAAGCAAATATTTGAATGTAATTCTACTGTCCTATAAGCTTATGTCCATAGTTTACTTGAAAACCATTTCTAAGATTCCATCATTCAGTGTAGCATATAAAAGCAGAATGATTCAATACAGTATTAGAGCTCTGAGAAGCGGTCTGGTGGATTAAATTGGCGAAACCGCTGGGAGGGTTCACCACTGATGAGCCAAGCCCTCCCAATATATTTTTTCATCGCAGTGGGGACAGTAGAGGTTCGTTTTATGTATAAAAGAAACATTCACGCTTTTAAATCCTTTTATTTTATATATATAGATGGCGCGTTATTGCTCTGTGTTAGTATCTATTCTACCATAACTTACTCTGTATATAAATAGAGGAGAACAGGAGAATACATACAACCTAGGCCAGGGGTTGACAAACTTTTGATTCGGAAGAGTCAAAAATTACAATTTACAAAATTTCAAAGTTTTCAAAGAGCCACAACATACAAGGTATGTCCCATAAGTTCCCGGACTGGGTCCATAAAAAAAAAGGTAAGATATATATTTTTTTAATTATTAAAACTTTTCAAAGTAAACCCTCCCTGCTTCAATCCACCAGCGCCATCGTTTCTCCCAATTGTCGAAACAGTTTTCATAGGCCTCTTTTGGAATGCTCTTCAATGCCAACGGCGATTTTTCTATTATGTCATCCCTGGTGTCAAAATGTCTTCCTTTTAGAACTGCTTTAAGTTTGGGGAACAGGAAAAAGTCATTTGGTGCGATGTCTGAGGAATAGGGTGGTTGAAGTAGGATTTGTGCCCCATTTTTCGCCAAAAAACTCGTCACCAAGTGCGTTGTGTGAGGGCGGGCATTGTCATGGTGTAGGATCCAGTCACCATTAGTCCATTTTTCTGGCCTTTTTTTTCGAAACACTTCCCTTAGACGGTGAAGAATGCCCAAATATATTTCCTTAATAACTGTTTGGCCTGCAGGAAGATACTCGTGATGAACAATGCCCTTGTTATCCAAAAAAGCGACCAGCAACACCTTGTTTCTGAATTTCAATATCCTGGATTTTTTGGGTCTAAGCTCACCCTGACCTCTCCACTCGGCAGATTGACGCTTGGTTTCAGGGTCATAGCCATAGAACCATGTCTCGTCGCCTGTGATTATCTTGTCTTTCCATTCCGGATCCGTTTTTGTCATTTCCAACATGTCCTTATAGGTTGCAAGCCGACGCAGTTTTTGCTCATTAGTGAGGAATCTTGGGATGAATTTTTCAGGAGTCTTTTTGAGCTTCAAATCTTCGGTTACGATCCTTCCAATCGTTGTTTTAGAGATACCTGTGTCTTGCTCCAGCTCCAGCAAAGTGGTTTGATGATTTTATTTTATCAAATCGGTGATTTTTTGCACATTTTGATCAGTCCTTTGAAATTTTGGGCGTCTTTGACGAGGATCATCTTCAATGGAAATTCTGCCAGCTTTAAATCTAAAACGCCATTCAAAAACAGTTCTTCTCTTTGGGGCGTCATTGGGGAATTCTTTATTAAACATTTCAAAAGTTTCGGTTGCTGATATTTGAAGTTTCACACAAAATTCTATGCAAATCCTCTGCCTCAAATTTTGTTCCATCGTAAAATCGCCGCAGCGCTAGATGTAACCTTTAAATAAATTAGAATGACCTTGGCGCATGCCCATGTACCGCCTCGATATTGGTACCACCGTGTTGCCAGATATTTTTTCTATAATAAACAGTCAAATTTATTTACATTTTTCATTTATTATTTTTTTATGGACCCTGTCCGGGAACTTATGGGACATACCTTGTATTTTCTTGCCAACAATAATATGTGCCTCGCAGTTTGCCGACCTCTGGTCTAATACAATATTCTATCAAAATATTTATATTGTGTGTCAGTGAAAAAAATTAATTAAATAATAAAATATAAAAACACAGATATTAATAATTAAATTCCTTATTTAATTTGTTACAATGTGAACCACCTATCTTGTTGATGGTCTCTTGATTAAAAATAAAGAAAGCATATCCTGACCAGGAGCATATGTGCTTTACAGATGACAGAGCGCCATCTGGTGGAACAGAAATCAACTAAACATTGATTTAGCCTGTTCCCTGATATTTGGCCAACCCAATTTTTTGATAAATCAAGAAAAGCCATCCACGAACGCGTTTCACGCTGTTGGAGATCGTCAGCGTGGAGTCTTTTGATTATAAATAAATCTTTAACTGTGATTTGTTAGCACTTTTATCAATCCATTCTTAAATATGATACATCAGCGCCCTATCTGTAATAGGAAATTCTAACTATTTTTTGACCCACATATGAATCTTTTCAGATAATTCAGTTTCCCACTGACCTTACTGCAATGATAAAATAATGGGAGGGCCTGGCTCATCAGTGGTGAACCCTCCCAGCGGTTTCGCTAGTTTAATCTTTATCTATTTTAACTTGAAAGACGTCATCACTACTCTGACAATATAGTTATATATTTGCATATTTACCACTAGACGAATGGCCCGGGCAACGCCCGGGTTTTACCCGAGTGCGTATATAAATGAGATACTAAAAATTAAACTTCTATTTATAATGAATTACATATTTTATTCTTATAAAGATTATCGATTAAAGGTACTTATATATATTTAAAGGTTCTCATAAAGGTTACCGATTTAAAAGTTTATTTTATTTTATTTAAAGAAACATATTTTCATTTAAGTATTGTTATTTATTTTAAAAGATTAAGTAATTGTGCAAAACGATAATTGCCTTAAAAAGAAATTGCCTTAAAAAAAAGAAACATTCGCGGTGATTTTGTCTTGCATTCGTTTATACAATTATTATATATATTGGCATCATATATTAACTTTATGAACGGAAAAATATGTCCAGGGTAGCCTAGTGGTCATGGCATCTGCCCGGTAAGCGGAAGGTCGTGGGTTCGATTCCCATCCCTTGACACTTTTTTTATTTTATCCATTCTGACCAAAATCTATCCGTGAACTTCACACAGTGAACTTCACACAGACAGAATAAGGCAATTATATAAGTAGATAGTACTTTGTATGTTATCATTTCTTTGTCTCTATTTCTCCCACTCCTGTATTTCCCTGTATATATATCTCAGAGAATCTGCTGTACTGAGGGTATAAAGAATGGATTCAAGGTTAAAAATCACATAAATAGGTACCGCTCAACAAGAGCAACCTAGTTCATGATAATTGAAACAGTGAATAATATGTGAAGGTTATTCATATATTAAACATTATGTTAACGTGGGATTCAATCCCGGTTCATGACTGTCGGGAATCGAGGGTGTTACCTACTCGTCCGAATGGAAGAATGGATTGACTGATGTTTATATAGCCAGTTATTCCACCGACCTTCTATTTCCTTTGTCGTTTTATACAAGCTTTCGTGTTAGTTCTTCCTAAAGTTCACAATGGCATTAATCACTTCATAATCATATCATCAAATTTTTCTTCTTTACAGATATTATTTAGATGTCCCAATAGTCACTGGGAGCTAGGTCTGGATAATAAGGGGGTTGAACCTGCATTAATCTATTGGAATAGATTCAATGACACCATTCGTAATTTGTGCCAATCACTTTCAACAAAAGTAAGCACACCTTGAGGTATAAAATAGCACTTTTTAAAAAATACACTCATGGACAAAACTTAAGGAAGTTGTACCTTTTAGCATGTATATCGGGATTCTGACAATAATCCGAAAGATATTACAGTGACCTTTATTGAAGACATACGAGATAACCAAGTGTAAACAGCCTCTGTCTCCTTTAAGAAAACAGACGACCGGCGACATCAAAGACTATCAATTTCCTTAAGTTTTGTCCATTAGTGTATGTATACTTAACGTATAGTTAATTTTTTTGCGATGATGATAATAATATAAATGATTTAATTGTGATTAAAATTTAATCTTTTTAAAAATCGAGTATTTATTGGTTTGTCTTAATAATTATGTAAACAACTCTTGTACATAGTGTTGGCAGAATACACGTGGAATATCTATTAAAGAAGCTAGGAGTTTCATCATTGTTGAAGGAGCCAAGAATTGGAAGGATTGTAGAGCTGATGTAGCCATTTCTAACAAAAGATTATTTCTATTGTTAGAACGATTTGACTTTCGTAACAATGCTAATTGACTTATTTCTTAAATACAATTTATTTTCTTGTAATTCCCCGGACAACAAATGTGAGCCCAAATATCTGAAGGAAGAAATAAAGGAAGAACGAATTAGAAGAAACATCTGCAACGAATTGTTTGTTAAATTGGTTCAATTTCTGTAAACATGCCGCCGCTAAAATATTTTCAAGGAGAAACATTTTTTTTTTATTCTAAGAATATTTATAAAATAAAACTTTTTGACTCACGACCAACAAATCGCATGTATTTTTCACAAACATTTTCCTTATAGATCAATTCCCTCAACTTTTTTTTGCTGTTTTTCTATGATAAGAAAATTGTCAATAAAGGTCAATAAAAATCATTTCTAATTTATTCTTGGATGGAAATAGAGCCGATATTTCATTAATTCCTCGGGTTTCTTCTTGGCAATTTGTCGTTCTGGGTAGTCATCATCTACGGGGCAATTTGCTGTTCCAGCCTCACGTAGACAACACCATTTATTTACAAATATTTTCTCCAGCCATAGGTTGGTGGCTGGCAGTATTCCTGTTCTCTCAGAGCTTCCTTTCTATGTCTTTTGATGGTATCGTAGGGTCTATCTATTTCTCCTCAACCAGCCATAGGTTGGTGACTGGCAGTATTCCTGTCCTCTCAGAGCTTCCTTTCTATGTCTTTTGATGGTATCGTAGGGCCTATCTATTTCTCCTCAACCAGCCATAGATTGGTGGCTGGCAGTATTCCTGTCCTCTCAGAGCTTCCTTTCTTTGGCTGCTAGTCTTTTGATGGTATCGTAGGGTCTATCTATTTCTCCTCAACCAGCCATAGGTTGGTGACTGGCAGTATTTCTGTCCTCTCAGAGCTTCCTTTCTATGGCTTTTGATGGTATAGTAGGGTCTATCTATTTCTCCTCAACCTGCCATAGGTTGGTGGCTGGCAGTATTCCTGTCCTCTCAGAGCTTCCTTTCTTTGGCTGCTAGTCTTTTGATGGTATCGTAGGGTCTATCTATTTCTCCTCAACCAGCCATAGGTTGGTGGCTGGCAGTATTCCTGTCCTCTCAGAGCTTTCTTTCTATGGCTTTAGATGGTATCGTAGGATCTATACTATTTCTCTTCAACCAGCCATAGGTTTGTGGCTGGCAGTATTCCTGTCCCCTCAGAGCTTCCTTTCTATGGCTTTTAATGGTATCGTAGGGTCTATCTATTTCTCCTCAACCAGCCATAGGTTGGTGGCTGGCAGTATTCCTGTCCTCTCAGAGCATTTTTTCTATGTCTTTTGATGGTATCGTAAGGTCTATCTATTTCTCCTCAACCAGCCATAGGTTGGTGACTGGCAGTATTCCTGTCCTCTCAGAGCTTTTTTTCTATGTCTTTTGATGGTATCGTAAGGTCTATCTATTTCTCCTCAACTAGCCATAGGTTGTTAGCTGGCAGTATTCCTGTCCTCTCAGATCTTCCTTTCTATGTCTTTTGATGGTATCGTAAGGTCTATCTATTTCTCCTCAACCAGCCATAGGTTGGTGGCTGGCAGTATTCCTGTCCTCTCAGAGCTTTCTTTCTATGGCTTTTGATGGTATTGTAGGGTCTATCTATTTCTCCTCAACCAGCCATAGGTTGGTGGCTGGCAGTATTCCTGTCCTCTCAGAGCTTTCTTTCTATGTCTTTTGATGGTATCGTAGGGTCTATCTATCTCTCCTCAACCAGCCATAGGTTGGTGGCTGGCAGTATTCCTGTCCTCTCAGAGCTTTCTTTCTATGTCTTTTGATGGTATCGTAGGGTCTATCTATTTCTCCTCAACCAGCCATAGGTTGGTGGCTGGCAGTATTCCTGTCCTCTCAGAGCTTCCTTTCTATGTCTTTTGATGGTATCGTAGGCTCTATCTATTTCTTCTCATCCAGCCATAGGTTGGTGGCTGGCAGTATTCCTGTCCTCTCAGAGCTTTCTTTCTATGTCTTTTGATGGTATCTTAGGGTCTATCTATTTCTCCTCAACCAGCCATAGGTTGGTGGCTGGCAGTATTCCTGTCCTCTCAGAGCTTTCTTTCTATGGCTTTTGATGGTATCGTAGGGTCTATCTATTTCTCCTCAACCAGCCATAGGTTGGTGGTTGACAGTATTCCTGTCCTCTCAGAGCTTCCTTTCTATAGCTTTTAATGGTATCGTAGGGTCTATCTATTTCTCCTCAACCAGCCATAGGTTGGTGGCTGGCAGTATTCCTGTCCTCTCAGAGCTTCCTTTCTATGTCTTTTGATGGTATCGTAGGGTCTATCTATTTCTCCTCAACCAGCCATAGGTTGGTGGCTGGCAGTATTCCTGTCCTCTCAGAGCTTTCTTTCTATGGCTTTTGATGGTAACGGAGGGTTTTCTTCCGAAATGCCCACGAAATCATTTATCGTTCCCAGTCTTCCCTCCAACCATCTTTCCAATTATCCTCTCAACATCTCCAGTAGACCATGTCCCTCCCCAGTCCTTTTTAAGACGTTGAACGTATATCTCAGTAAGTACATCATGTCCAAATATTGTTAAGCCAACTTTGAACCAAAGTTGAAAACTCGCCAAATCATCAATTTGGACTGAAAAACGCAAAATTGCCTTCAATAACCAATTACATTTCTCTCCTTTGTTAACTCTAGAGAAATAAATTTATTTTAATAAAATTAATCAAAGAATTATTTTTTTTTTCAAATAAATAATTATTGATTTTTCCACCAATTTAAATATGTATATTGAAAATGATCTATTCAACAAATCTCTCTCTCTCAGTCCCGTAATTTGCATACTTATTGATTTGTGTTTTTCCAGCATTCACAAAAGAAGTAGGTTATCAGCAGCCCTACTGTCTATATTTGCATATACCCACCTATATATGTAACATATAGAAACATATTATTTATTTATCAATGCGCGATGATAACATATCGACGTTGGCAACATTGTTTGGGGGGCAGACGAGCTTATCTAATCTTTTGCTTTAAAATCGTATGTCCGATAAAATCATCGTCTGGTGGATATTTCCAAGGTTGTATTTGACTGAATCTCTCTCTTCGCTTGACATGGAACACATTCTTATATATATCTTATTTTTCTCAAGGAAAACGTCACTTTGTGAGAAGAAGAAAGATCCAGAGCACAAATTTGGTTATAACAAAGTGGCCAAGAGGTAAGATATTCATGTACCAAAAATTCACCTCTCCCTTTAAAAACGCATTTAAGAAACAATTCATTTAGGCTTATAACCCCATACAAAACGTACAATTCTATATACAGTTACGAGCGTCATCATCTCTGTCACCGTTTGCTTTTTTTTTTGGAATGGCGCTCTCCTATTGGTTGGCTACGATCACGTGGCTACGATGGCGCCGCCACTACGCGAGACACTTTGTTTTTGACTTTGCCCCCCCCCCCCCCACTCGCTTTTTGGTTTTTGTAACTATTGTGTTGGAGCGGGTCGCTCCTTAAATAAATGCATATATTAGTTAATAGCTAAATGGAATCCTCTCTTTCTTTTTCCCAGTAAGAGACACCTACGGAAGCCAACAGTACATAGACAGATAAAGCACATAGGCTATAGTTATTAACTAATATATGCATTTATTTGAGGCGACAATTTATAATTGTAACAAATAGTATTTGAATCAAAACATTCAATCGGGTAAAACACGGGCGTTGCCCGAGTCATTCGGCTAGTTGGTGATAAAAATGAACCATAACACCAGTTCTGGTAAATTCAGACAAAAGCCAACACCCTGTATACCATGGCTTCGGACTATGGCCCTCATCAGTACAGGGACATAACATGCTACGAGAGAGGTTATGGAATTGGTCCAATTTACCAAACAGCTGTTTAATCTAGTGAAGTGGCTGGGACAAGTTTTCAGGCTAATATGCAACAAAGTTGCTGGAAGGTGATATTCATATACCATTTGGGGTGATAATACCTAAATGTTTTAAGGAATTTTAAAGGGAGAGGTGCCTCTTTTGGTACATATATAAGAGGAGTAATGAAGTCATAACCACCGCCCTCTATAGC
This sequence comes from Cordylochernes scorpioides, assembly GCA_030710605.1. Classification (NCBI taxonomy): domain Eukaryota; kingdom Metazoa; phylum Arthropoda; class Arachnida; order Pseudoscorpiones; family Chernetidae; genus Cordylochernes; species Cordylochernes scorpioides. Next base: position 63,854,781 of record CP092880.1, read on the forward strand.
CCGAAGCCACAGCATACAGGATGTTGGCTTTTGTCTGAATTTTCCAAAGTTGGTGTTGTGGCTTATTATTTGATCTGGTTCAATGCATTTATGGAAAGGGAGAGTTTATTCTTCTTTGTGTAACCATCGTTTGTATTTGCGAGAGCAACGCAAATAAAGTCAATGCAAAACTTCTCATTTCTAAGAGTTAATAAGATAAGAATTCGTTATATGAAAGGTTGTAATTGTTTGGTGAAATACGGGGCTTAATCTGTTCTTATCCCTTCACACAATTCTTTAGATATTTCTTTAAACGATTTCAAAAATATGAGCCAAATATTTATATTATTTTAATGAAAATTTGATTGAAGAAAGTAATCTGTCATTATAATTGAATTGACACCACTTCTGATATCCATGTGTACCTGTAAATATTTTAGTGTGGCATATTTACATATTAACACTTCTGATTTGCATGCTCCCAAAAATATCCAAACTTCACAACACCTTATCCACAATATATTCACAGGAAATGGCTTTGTACAAGGTGTATGAGGCAGCATGTGCAGTAAACACTGCAGCGGTAAGCACAAAACCCAGCATGTACAGTAAACACTGCAGCGGTAAGCAGAAAACCCAGCATGGGCAGTAAACACTGCAGCGGTAAGCACAAAACCCAGCATGTACAGCAGTAAACACTGCAGCGGTAAGCACAAAACCCAGCATGTGCAGTAAACACTGTAGCGGTAAGCACAAAACCCAGCATGTACAGTAAACACTGCCGCGGTAAGCACAAAATCCAGCATGTACAGTAAACACTGCAGCGGTAAGCACAAAACCCAGCATGTACAGTAAACACTGCAGAGGTAAGCACAAAACCCAGCATGTACAGTAAACACTGCCGCGGTAAGCACAAAACCCAGCATGTGCAGTAAACACTGCAGCGGTAAGCACAAAACCCAGCATGTACAGTAAACACTGCAGCGGTAAGCAGAAAACCCAGCATGTGCAGTAAACACTGCAGCGGTAAGCACAAAACCCAGCATGTGCAGTAAACACTGTAGCGGTAAGCACAAAACCCAGCATGTGCAGTAAACACTGTAGCGGTAAGCACAAAACCCAGCATGTGCAGTAAACACTGCCGCGGTAAGCACAAAACCCAGCATGTACAGCAGTAAACACTGCAGCGGTAAGCACAAAACCCAGCATGTACAGCAGTAAACACTGCAGCGGTAAGCACAAAACCCAGCATGTACAGCAGTAAACACTGCAGCGGTAAGCACAAAACCCAGCATGTACAGCAGTAAACACTGCAGCGGTAAGCACAAAACCCAGCATGTACAGCAGTAAACACTGCAGCGGTAAGCACAAAACCCAGCATGTACAGCAGTAAACACTGCAGCGGTAAGCACAAAACTCAGCATGTACAGTAAACACTGCAGCGGTAAGCACAAAACCCAGCATGTACAGCAGTAAACACTGCAGCGGTAAGCACAAAACCCAGCATGTACAGCAGTAAACACTGCAGCGGTAAGCACAAAACCCAGCATGTACAGCAGTAAACACTGCAGCGGTAAGCACAAAACCCAGCATGTACAGCAGTAAACACTGCAGCGGTAAGCACAAAACCCAGCATGTACAGCAGTAAACACTGCAGCGGTAAGCACAAAACCCAGCATGTACAGCAGTAAACACTGCAGCGGTAAGCACAAAACCCAGCATGTACAGCAGTAAACACTGCAGCGGTAAGCACAAAACCCAGCATGTACAGCAGTAAACACTGCAGCGGTAAGCACAAAACCCAGCATGTACAGCAGTAAACACTGCAGCGGTAAGCACAAAACCCAGCATGTGCAGTAAACACTGCAGCGGTAAGCACAAAACCCAGCATGTACAGCAGTAAACACTGCAGCGGTAAGCACAAAACCCAGCATGTGCAGCAGTAAACACTGCAGCGGTAAGCACAAAACCCAGCATGTACAGCAGTAAACACTGCAGCGGTAAGCACAAAACCCAGCATGTACAGCAGTAAACACTGCCGCGGTAAGCACAAAACCCAGCATGTACAGCAGTAAACACTGCAGCGGTAAGCACAAAACCCAGCATGTACAGCAGTAAACACTGCAGCGGTAAGCACAAAACCCAGCATGTACAGCAGTAAACACTGCAGCGGTAAGCACAAAACCCAGCATGTACAGCAGTAAACACTGCAGCGATACAACAAAACCCAGCATGTACAGCAGTAAACACTGCAGCGGTAAGCACAAAACCCAGCATGTACAGCAGTAAACACTGCAGCGGTAAGCACAAAACCCAGCATGTGCAGCAGTAAACACTGCAGCGGTAAGCACAAAACCCAGCATGTGCAGAAAACACTGCAGCGGTAAGCACAAAACCCAGCATGTACAGTAAACACTGCAGCGGTAAGCACAAAACCCAGCATGTACAGTAAACACTGCAGCGGTAAGCACAAAACCCAGCATGTACAGTAAACACTGCAGCGGTAAGCACAAAACCCAGCATGTACAGTAAACACTGCAGCGGTAAGCACAAAACCCAGCATGTACAGGAGTAAACACTGCAGCGGTAAGCACAAAACCCAGCATGTGCAGAAAACACTGAAGCGGTAAGCACAAAACCCAGCATGTACAGCAGTAAACACTGTAGCGGTAAGCACAAAACCCAGCATGTGCAGAAAACACTGCAGCGGTAAGCACAAAACCCAGCATGTACAGTAAACACTGCAGCGGTAAGCACAAAACCCAGCATGTGCAGAAAACACTGCAGCGGTAAGCACAAAACCCAGCATGTACAGTAAACACTGCAGCGGTAAGCACAAAACCCAGCATGTGCAGTAAACACTGCAGCGGTAAGCACAAAACCCAGCATGTACAGGAGTAAACACTGCAGCGGTAAGCACAAAACCCAGCATGTGCAGTAAACACTGAAGCGGTAAGCACAAAACCCAGCATGTGCAGAAAACACTGCAGCGGTAAGCACAAAACCCAGCATGTGCAGTAAACACTGCAGCGGTAAGCACAAAACCCAGCATGTGCAGTAAACACTGCAGCGGTAAGCACAAAACCCAGCATGTACAGCAGTAAACACTGCAGCGGTAAGCACAAAACCCAGCATGTGCAGCAGTAAACACTGCAGCGGTAAGCACAAAACCCAGCATGTACAGCAGTAAACACTGCAGCGGTAAGCACAAAACCCAGCATGTACAGCAGTAAACACTGCCGCGGTAAGCACAAAACCCAGCATGTACAGCAGTAAACACTGCAGCGGTAAGCACAAAACCCAGCATGTACAGCAGTAAACACTGCAGCGGTAAGCACAAAACCCAGCATGTACAGCAGTAAACACTGCAGCGGTAAGCACAAAACCCAGCATGTACAGCAGTAAACACTGCAGCGATACAACAAAACCCAGCATGTACAGCAGTAAACACTGCAGCGATACAACAAAACCCAGCATGTACAGCAGTAAACACTGCAGCGGTAAGCACAAAACCCAGCATGTGCAGCAGTAAACACTGCAGCGGTAAGCACAAAACCCAGCATGTGCAGAAAACACTGCAGCGGTAAGCACAAAACCCAGCATGTACAGTAAACACTGCAGCGGTAAGCACAAAACCCAGCATGTACAGTAAACACTGCAGCGGTAAGCACAAAACCCAGCATGTACAGTAAACACTGCAGCGGTAAGCACAAAACCCAGCATGTACAGAAGTAAACACTGCAGCGGTAAGCACAAAACCCAGCATGTGCAGAAAACACTGAAGCGGTAAGCACAAAACCCAGCATGTACAGCAGTAAACACTGTAGCGGTAAGCACAAAACCCAGCATGTGCAGAAAACACTGCAGCGGTAAGCACAAAACCCAGCATGTACAGTAAACACTGCAGCGGTAAGCACAAAACCCAGCATGTGCAGAAAACACTGCAGCGGTAAGCACAAAACCCAGCATGTACAGTAAACACTGCAGCGGTAAGCACAAAACCCAGCATGTGCAGTAAACACTGCAGCGGTAAGCACAAAACCCAGCATGTACAGGAGTAAACACTGCAGCGGTAAGCACAAAACCCAGCATGTGCAGTAAACACTGAAGCGGTAAGCACAAAACCCAGCATGTGCAGAAAACACTGCAGCGGTAAGCACAAAACCCAGCATGTACAGTAAACACTGCAGCGGTAAGCACAAAACCCAGCATGTACAGTAAACACTGTAGCGGTAAGCACAAAACCCAGCATGTACAGTAAACACTGCAGCGGTAAGCACAAAACCCAGCATGTGCAGAAAACACTGCAGCGGTAAGCACAAAACCCAGCATGTACAGTAAACACTGCAGCGGTAAGCACAAAACCCAGCATGTGCAGTAAACACTGCAGCGGTAAGCACAAAACCCAGCATGTACAGGAGTAAACACTGCAGCGGTAAGCACAAAACCCAGCATGTGCAGTAAACACTGAAGCGGTAAGCACAAAACCCAGCATGTACAGGAGTAAACACTGCCGCGGTAAGCACAAAACCCAGCATGTGCAGAAAACACTGAAGCGGTAAGCACAAAACCCAGCATGTACAGCAGTAAACACTGTAGCGGTAAGCACAAAACCCAGCATGTGCAGAAAACACTGAAGCGGTAAGCACAAAACCCAGCATGTACAGTAAACACTGCAGCGGTAAGCACAAAACCCAGCATGTGCAGTAAACACTGCAGCGGTAAGCACAAAACCCAGCATGTGCAGTAAACACTGCAGCGGTAAGCACAAAACCCAGCATGTACAGTAAACACTGCAGCGGTAAGTACAAAACCCAGCATGTACAGTAAACACTGCAGCGGTAAGCACAAAACCCAGCATGTACAGTAAACACTGCAGCGGTAAGCACAAAACCCAGCATGTACAGTAAATACAAAACCCAGCATGTGCAGTAAACACTGATCGAAACAGAAAGATGAAGGGTTATTTTGTAATTTAATGGCAAAATTTGATTCAAACCTCAATTTCTGATATTAGTGTAAAAATACCCCCCTCCCATATTTCAGAATGATTATTATTTTTATATACCAAAAGATAATGCATTTTTTTTCTTTATTTCAGAATAAATTTACGTAAAAAGAGAGAGAAATATTTCCGTGTTGAATTTAAATTGCATTTTAATTAAATTATTAATGTGTGTGCAAGGTTACATAAAAAAAGAACTTACGAAACTAGATAGTATCGAATTATTGTAGAAAGAGAGTGGGGAAGTATAAAAAATATATTGTAATTAACAATGACAAAATGAATATTAAATTTCCTTTATTGAGAGAATGTGTTCTAATAACATTATTTTTAAAAAAGAATTCCTTAACTTATATTTTCTATTATTCAATAGGATATAAATTTCCAATAGAGAGTCAAACGAAGAATAATTATATAACAATAGAATTTTTCAAAAAGGTTATTTAATTATATACGTATGTATTTATCGATAAGAGAAGAAATAAAAAAATATTAAAAACGATATTTTAAATGAAAGCAGACGAATATTTTAAAAATGGTCAAATTTTAATAAAAAACTGAATTATATTTTTCATAGAAAAAAAAGTGAAATATAAATATATATTACGATGTACTAGAGCGCCATCTGTTATCAAATTATAAAACTATTTTAGAGGCGTATTATTCTTTTTAAAATAAAACAATTTCTACTGTCCTTACTGCGATGAAAAAATTAAAGGGAGGGCCTGGCTCATCAGTGGTGAACCCTCCCAGCTGTTTCGCCAGTTTAATCTACCATACCGCTGTTATATTGCATTTTTGGAACTTCCTTTTATAGGTGACCGTTGTAAGAATCTTGGAATGGGTATTTTAGAAGAACTATGGACATAAGCTTTTAGGACAGCAGAATTAAATATAATTATAAATATATAATATGCTTCGAGCAATCGCTCTTCCGCAAATATCAAATTGTGTCTTTTTATTAGAACTATAATGTTACGATGTACTAGAGCGCCATCTGTTATCAAATTATGTCCATAGTTCTTCTAAAATACCCATTCCAAGATTCTTACAACGGTCACCTATAAAAGGAAGTTCCAAAAATGCAATATAACAGCGGTATGGTAGATTAAACTGGCGAAACCGCTGGGAGGGTTCACCACTGATGAGCCAGGCCCTCCCTTTAATTTTTTCATCGCAGTAAGGACAGTAGAAATTGTTTTATTTTAAAAAGAATAATACGCCTCTAAAATAGTTTTATAATTTGATAAATATATATGTATAGAAGCAATGGGCGCATCTCCCGTCAAAATAAACGTCAAAATCTGACGCCATCTATTGACCGTCGCCGCAACTAGCGGCCTCGGGTCGTTGACAAAGCCATAACACCAGATTTGGCAAACTGAGAAGCGTCCACCTAGAGACCATGGTTTCGGGCTAATGGCCCTCGTCAGTCTACCATGGTCTCTAGGTGGACGCTTCTCAGTTTGCCAAATCTGTTGTTGTGGCTTTGTCACCGACCCGAGGCCGCTAGTTGCGGCGACGGTCAATAGATGGCGTCATATTTTGACGTTTATTTTGACGGGAGAAGCGCCCATTGCTTCTATGAATTAATTTCCTCCCGGCAAATTTTCCATATATATATATGTGCATATATATTCTGATAAAATTCTCAACGTTTTTGATATTTAAGAATGTTACAAGACACGAGATTAAAACGAAAAAAAGAATTTTAAAATCAATTATTTCCCATAGGATAATTAGAAGCAAATTAAAAATCTCAAGAAATGACTGGATGAATATATGCACACAGAATGTTTATTAGGTGAGGGAGAGATTCCTAAGGCCCCATAACAACTTTATGGCCATCGATTGGTCGCCCAGTTTTTGTTCTCTCTGCTCTAGGATCGTCTGCATCGTAAATTACGTCTGCTTTTAAAATAAACTTCTTTCTTATCCCCGTGTTGTACAACCACGCCGAGTATGTCAATTTTATGACGTTTTTTTGTCGTTGTATAGATATAAGATTTTATACATTTTTTTATTGATTAAAAACACGGGGAGACTAAAATATTGAAATTTATTTTAATTTTAAGTAAATATCCTTGGTTTTTTAATATGGCGTTTGACGTAACTACATGACGGAACAAGGCTTTAGAGCGGTCTAACTAAGCCAGGAGGATGCTAACCAGAGATAGACCGGAGTGTGATAGGTTGCTATTATAGGGTGAAGATATTAATAGTGAAAGTTATAAGAAATTGCATTTTTTATATTTAGATATCTATAGAAGCATAGGGCACCTCTCCCGTCAAAATAAACGTCAAAACCTGACGCCATCTATTGACCATCGCCGCAACTAGCGGCCTCGGGTCGGTGACAAAGCCACAACACCAGCTTTGGCAAACTGAGAGGCGTCACCGCGTCAAATGGCTTTGTCACTGACCCGAGGCCGCTAGTTGCGGCGACGGTCAATAGATGGTGTCAGGTTTTGACGTTTATTTTGATGGGAGAGGCGCCCTATGCTTCTATGGATTAATTTTCTCCCGGCAAATTTTCCATCTATATTTAGATATTTTTAAAAGAAAAATAAAAGATGTGAAATTGCATGCTACTATAATTATTTTATTATTTTACAATTCTGTCTATTTGCATACATACACATTATAAACAAATTACAAGAGAAGGAAGGAATCGCCAGACATCTTGAAGAAGGAACAAAAGTTAACGGCGACGTTTTTCTTTTATTAATGCTGTAAATTCGGCAAGCTTTCGGACTTTGACGTCCTTCGACAGGTTAATTTTTTGCCTGTCGAAGGATAAACAAAGTTTTTAATATATTTACATACCTTCGCTTATCTCAAATCAAACAGAGTAATGATATATCACTGATATATTTAAACAAAACAAACAGATCATGGAGGGTAAGTCTCCATCCTTGACACTTACTTGTCCTTCAAGTTGGAACTGATTCTAAAGACGTATAAATATCTACTCTCAGGTCAACTACGTATGGACGGAGACAGCAAGAATAAACAAAATCTCAGTATTTTCCCCACGAAAATCCTCAATGAATGAGCCAACTGAAGTCTCACTACCAGACTATGGATTCAACCTGGTTGAGAAGGTCTTAGGACCTATTCCCATGGAATAATTATATATTCAATATAAAGTTGCGGGGAGATGGTAGTCATGTACCAAAGGTAGCACCTTTCCCTTTAAAAAGGCAATATTTTAATGCCTTTTCAAAGGGAGCGGTACCTCTTTTTGTAACTGAATACCATTCTCCCGTAACTTCAAGTTGTATTCTAGCCTGAAAATCGGCCTTGCCACTTCACCAGCTCAAACACCTGTTTGGATATTTTGACAGATTTCATAGTTTCTCCCGTAGGATGTTATGAAATCCAAGCCGTCCCTGTACTGATGAGGGCTATAGCCTGAAACCATGGTATACAGGTTGTTGGTTTTGTCTGAATTTGTCAAAACTGGTGTTGTGGCTCATTATTTACCACCACCATAACGCTCTGTACTTGAATGATAAACAAAATGTTTTAATGCGTTTAAAGAGAAGAGGTGCCAATATTATTCTGTATACATATATGTAGTATATTTTGAGTTAGATAATTCACAACCTTCTTCTAATATTTATTATAGCCCCATATCTATATAAAAATATGTATCGACCTTGTAACAATGGAAGTGACAAATAAAACAAAGAAGTAAAGGTAGACTAGACGACGACAAAGACCAGACGACGAAAACAACCCGGCGCCAGAAAGGTGGCGTGATTATAGGAACCAATCAGGACTCACCACCATATGCGGGCGTCCAATATAAAAGCCCCAGAAAAGAGACAAAAGTAGTTGTTTTCAGAGTGACGCCGTTATACGGTCGGTCGGGTCTCTCACCCCCCCCCTTTTATCCGCAGGTAGGCTTAGGGCATCCGCGACGCCCGTGGTTCGACTGCCTTCGTCCGTGGTCTACCTCTACCTCTTGGAGTTACCATCTAGACCTGCCTCTGTTCCTTGCTGTCCCCGTGCGGGAATCTCATCACGCACCCACTACCACGACTGCCCAGTACATTCCACATCGGCTTGATCGGGATTACTACATATATGTCATAATATATACTCTTCCAGGACTAATAAAGCAAACCTAGAGTCAACCCAGAGAGAGACGGGCGGGTAAGGACCGGTTACTATAGACCTCAGCGACATTCCAAGGGGCGACTACTGGGGCCCGTTACTTGGAACCTCGGGACTTTGAAGACAGTTGGGGATTGTGTGCGACACGAACGGCTGCCCGTCTCTCTCTCTGGTTGTTTGAGATTCCTCTTCCAAACTTGTGGTGTCCTTATTTCTCTTTCCCACCTATTATTAAACTGCCACATACATATATAAGAATATATTAAATTTTATAATTAAAAAAACGTAGAAACTTCACTATTTTAAAAAGATGCCAAATTAGTTTGCCTCTACAACATAATTGATATCAACCCATCTCTTCAAATGGCAATTAGATATTAAATAGGAGAAAATACAAAAATCAAACCAATTAAATTCCCCCGTCAATAAAACAATCAAGGAAAGAACTTCCTCGTGATCATTAACGAGGAATAATAAAAAGACAGTTTAACCTGACACAGAGTACTTAGTCAATTTCTGAAAAGGTCATAAAGGCAGAAACAGCTCATAAAATTAAATGTTCATAGAGTGGGGGAGCCATTTCTGCGCGCAACTGCCGATTTATATCTCCCAACAGACTGGTTTACAAATGGGAGACTAATTTGGGAGGAGAACACAACACAAGGTAGTGTACAGTACAGTAGGTGACTTCATACACGGATTGGTTGAAGCCACGAGTGCTATTCAAAGTGCAATAACTTTAGTTTTTTTTTTTTGCTTATCCCTAGTACACGTGGTACAGGCCATGATAATCATGGTGGGTAGTTAGCGACTGCTTTTTACTGTAAGCGCACCACATGTCTACACATGTGAAAGCAGTTCGACTTTGCACTTACAAATGTGCCAGAGCCCCGTTTGGTTACTTGCACTCGCTGGTGGGGTTGGACTTTTGCAAGAATCGGGGGGCCATTGGAGCATTAACTTTAGTGAAACGAAGAAAGAAAACTTTTATTGTTATATATATTTATTATTATATATTTATTTATATATATTTGAATATTTAAAATCGAAAGAAATAAACACAAAAATATTAAATTAAATGAATTCAATAAAGAAGAAAATAATGCGAATTATATAAATTCAAAACAACTATAATGATAACAACTTGTGAATTACAGAAGCAAACAATCTTCACAGAATATTTCACCCTGATATATTACACAAAGCAACAATGGGACCAAACAAGAGACAACAAAGAAAACATTACGAGAATTCAAAACTATTATAGACGCGTATGATTCTTTTAAAAATTAAACAATTTCTACTGCCCTTACTGCAATTGAAAAATTAATGGAAGGGCCTGGCTCATCAGTGGTGAACCCTCCCATTAATATTTCATTGCAGTAAGGGGAGTAGAAAATTGTTTAATTTTCAAAAGAATCATACGCGTCTATAATAGTTTCAAATTTTCATAACAGATGGCGCGGTAATGTATCATAAAGAAAAGGTTCATTGTTATAAACTTATCAAACAATAAAATCCTACTGTTTGTTTATAACCCTTGTACAGAACCTACAAGTCGGGGATGAAGAATAATGAAACAGAACACCAGTTATAGCCAATATACCAACAGCCTGTATGCCATGGTTTTGGATGAAGAATGAACCACAACGTCACTTTTGGTAACAACCTGTATACCATGGTTTTGGATGAAGAATGAACCACTACGTCAATTTTGGTAACAACCTGTATACCATGGTTTTGGATGAAGAATGAACCACAACGTCACTTTTGGTAACAACCTGTATACCATGGTTTTGGATGAAGAATGAACCACAACGTCACTTTTGGTAACAACCTGTATGCCATGGTTTTGGATAAAGAATGAACCACAACGTCACTTTAGGTAACAACCTGTATACCATGGTTTTGGATGAAGAATGAACCACAACGTCACTTTTGGTAACAACCTGTATGCCATGGTTTTGGATGAAGAATGAACCACTACGTCAATTTTGGTAACAACCTGTATACCATGGTTTTGGATGAAGAATGAACCACAACGTCACTTTTGGTAACAACCTGTATGCCATGGTTTTGGATAAAGAATGAACCACAACGTCACTTTTGGTAACAACCTGTATACCATGGTTTTGGATAAAGAATGAACCACAACGTCACTTTTGGTAACAACCTGTATACCATGGTTTTGGATGAAGAATGAACCACAATGTCACTTTTGGTAACAACCTGTATACCATGGTTTTGGATGAAGAATGAACCACAATGTCACTTTTGGTAACAACCTGTATACCATGGTTTTGGATGAAGAATGAACCACAATGTCACTTTTGGTAACAACCTGTATACCATGGTTTTGGATGAAGAATGAACCACAATGTCACTTTTGGTAACAACCTGTATACCATGGTTTTGAATGAAGAATGAACCACAACGTCACTTTTGGTAACAACCTGTATACCATGGTTTTGGATGAAGAATGAACCACAACGTCACTTTAGGTAACAACCTGTATACCATGGTTTTGGATGAAGAATGAACCACAATGTCACTTTTGGTAACAACCTGTATACCATGGTTTTGGATGAAGAATGAACCACAATGTCACTTTTGGTAACCACCTGTATACCATGGTTTTGAATGAAGAATGAACCACAACGTCACTTTTGGTAACAACCTGTATACCATGGTTTTGAATGAAGAATGAACCACAACGTCACTTTTGGTAACAACCTGTATACCATGGTTTTGAATGAAGAATGAACCACAACGTCACTTTTGGTAACAACCTGTATACCATGGTTTTGGTCTATGGCCCTTATCTGTATTCTTATTGTATTCGTATAGTAGTTGTTTTGTTAATAAATGTGTTTTATACTTATTTGTTATTAATTGTTAATTATTGTAGAAATTGTTGTTAAATATTATTCATTGATGTTATTCTATTCTTAATTGTTAATTTATATAAATCATTGTTTTACATAATTAATTCTTTATTGTTTTATTTTAATCTGTATATATTTTCATTGATTCGGCAACAGTGTGTTGTCTATATATTTTGCGTTTTGTTTAGTTTACTCATTAGTCTAGTTAAATCGAGCCATCAAGTCATGTTAGGCTAATCAATTTAATTCATGTAGCTTTATATTCAAGAATCATTAAATCGAAGTTCCTTGTTCAATTTACGTAAAGTTCCCTTATTCAAGTATACAGAACTCATTCAAGCGGATCATCGCTATACCGTAGCTCATTGAATTTGATCTCGGTAGTTAACGCGAATACAGTAGTATTTCTGGTGTGTTATAAAATGTGGAAGTCGCACTATACTGATGAGAAACATAGCATAATACAGGTAGTTAGTTAGGTTTTGTGTGAATCTGTCAAAACTGCTGTTGTCGTATATTCTTTAACCCTCCTTTTACATTCTAATTACGTTAAAGCCGGTTAAATTCTACGTTAAATTCGATACTATTAATAGACCTTGATAAGATAAGGTAATTAAGAAAAAAGACATTTCCTGATTGTGCAATTAAAATTTGCTGATGGCTTGTGCAATCTATCAGAATAAATATCAACGAATCGTTAATTTTTAATTATCTCAGAATTGGTCAAATACCCTTTCTTGATTAGTCAATAAACAAAGTTATACTCCCACTATAGAGACATTATACAACGTTTACCATCGAAGAATATTTCTTAAGTGAACTCCCCCTTTTCCTATCATCAGATTAATCGCACAATTTAGAACCCTTTCAATTTTTTTCAGAGAACACCATCTGATTTTAATGAGGGGTGAAGACCTGAAATGTACTTTCTGTGGATCAGGAATAACAATGGAGATGTTGCACTACTTATTTGATTGTGCTACTCTGTCTGAGGAAAGACGAAAACTAAATGATAAAACGGGGCAACGTTGTCCTTCATTTCCGGCACTAATTAATGAAATATCAAAGAATAGGTATATAGCGGTGGTGATATTCCACAGGATTATATCCCGGACCACACAGTGTTCTCCCCATCCCTTGTAAACTGGCGAATCCTGTATAGGGCATGGGGAGGCCCTAAATAAAGGCTTTGTTGTTGTTGATTAGTCAATAAAAGCTAAATCAATGATATTTATTCCGACAGATGGCGAAAACCATCAGTAACTTTTAGTTGCACAATTAGGAGATACCTTTTTTTTTCATAATTTATCCACTTGATTCCACAGTACAATTTCATTTTTGTAACATTTTTTCCACTTGTTAAGAGAGACAGAGAAATATGAGAATCTAGAAAATGTCAATTCTATTTATACCTTTATTGTTTGACATTTTTCACAACATGGATGAAAGTGTATGTAAAAATAAAAAGAATGGAACAAAAATTGTAAAAGGTTTCATTATATTTTGGCTCAAAACGACAAGTTTTCACGCCTTAACGCTTCATCAGACAAAATCTGTTTGTTTGTTTCTTGTCTGATAAGGCGTCTGCCATCTGTAGCCAATAAAAAGAAACATTTTATAAGCCCTCTTTCTTTTTTATTATTATTTATAATTATAATTAATACCTATTTTTTTATTAATTACAGTAGTCATTTAATTGGCAAAAAAATGAAAGTATTTGTTTGTATATTGCAATAAGTCCTTTGAAACGGCGAATAATGAGGTTTTTTATGGGGACAATTTCTCTAAATGTCGGAATTTTACTTTAAATTTGGTGATAGGCAACATGACAATAATACCGAGGCTCACTACATGGAACTATCGTAATAATTGTATCAGCGGATCTATTTATAGAAAAATGCATCTTCTGATCGTGTAACGGAAAGTTGCTGATGATTTGCGCCATCTATCGGAATAAATATAAACTAAAAATAAAGATACAAATCAAATAAAATATATAAAATAAAAATACATATATTGGATCAAAAAATCATTTATTTTACCAATATTTCAGTTGGCTGAACGCCAACCTTTATCAAGGTGTTATAACATGTTTATTGTGTGTTAATTGTTGACACACATTAATATGTTATAACACCTTGATAAAGGTTGGCGTTTAGCCAACAGAAATATTGGTAAAATAAATGATATTTTGATCCAATATATGCCTTTTTAAATAAAATATATATATATATATATATATATATATTAACATACAAGAAGAATAACCTATTTTAAGGTTCCACCAATGATGAGCCAAGGCTTCTATAATGTTCACCTTCTATCCAATATATATACATTGTAGAAAAATCAGTTTTTGATCAATAACTAAATATATAGAACGACATTTGACAAGTTTTACCGCAAATATTTCTTTTGAACGAAAAATTAAAATTTATTTTAGGGGAGAAACAACGATTATTTCCAACCTTAGGGATGAAGTATGAAATGATGAATTGTGAAAAGTAATGATGAACAGAAAAATAAAGTGTCCAGGGATGGGAATCGAACCCACAGTGTTCCACTTACCGGGCAGAAGAAACATTTGCGGTTGTTAAACTACGTTCTACAATTATAAGCCGTATCATATTGTGGCGAAGAAATAATTTATTATTTAATTTAATTTAATTATTCAGTGAAAATATTTGAGGAGAGATTTATTATTTGTAAAACCATCATTTAGTTGCCTAGCTTGCTTGCTCGATATTCTCTAGCTGTAGATAGTTTGGTTGGTTTGTTAATACACCTATCCCCCGATTTACACGCTACTTTTTTTACATGTTTTTGCTTTTACACGGTAAATGCTACTGTGATTGAACACATGCGCTGTGTACACATCTCATGAGGAATCCCGAGCTTATGTGCTGACTACATATTTTAACCTGTCAATGCATTTTATTTTTATTTCTGTGTACACCTATCCCCCGATTTACACGTTTTTCTCAGGAACGTATCTACCGTTTAAATCGGGGGATAGGTGTATTTGTCGACTTGTCGTGGTGACGTCATCAATAAATACATCTTAAGATATACAAAGACTTGATTTCTACGCTACAATATTGTATCATAAACTAAATATATAACATCGTATTAACGAAGTACAATAAATTCTTCAATGTTAAAATCCGCTAAAGTCCCAAGTCCCCGACAGCTCTGGACAGAACAACTAGAGAGTTGATTGGCTACAGCAACTTACAGCAGGTAAAACATTTATATTTACTATTTTTAAATACCCTCATGGAGACAAAACTTAAAGAAGTTGTACCATGTATATCGGGACAATAACTTTGAAAGATATTACAGTAACCTTTATTGAAGACACGAGATAACCAAGTGTGAATACCCTCATGGAGACAAAACTTAAGGAAGTTGTAGCATGTATATCGGGACAATAACTTTGAAAGATATTACAGTAACCTTTATTGAAGACACGAGATAACCAAGTGTGAATACACTCATGGAGACAAAACTTAAGGAAGTTGTAGCATGTATATCGGGACAATAACTTTGAAAGATATTACAGTAACCTTTATTGAAGACACCAGATAACCAAGTGTGTATACACTCATGGAGACAAAACTTAAGGAAGTTGTAGCATGTATATCGGGACAATAACTTTGAAAGATATTACAGTAACCTTTATTGAAGACACGAGATAACCAAGTGTGAATACACTCATGGAGACAAAACTTAAGGAAGTTGTAGCATGTATATCGGGACAATAACTTTGAAAGATATTACAGTAACCTTTATTGAAGACACACGAGTATACACTCACTGGACAAAATTTAAGGAAGTTCTACCATGTATATCAGGACAATAACACATGAAAGATATTACAGTGACATTTATTGATGATACACGATATAACCAAGTGTAAACAAAATTGATTCTGTCTCCTTTAAAAAACACACAAAAAAAAAAAAGAGAGACGATTGGCGACATCAAAGACTTTCCACTTCCTTAAGTTTTGTCCATATAGTAGCAGATTATTTATTATTCTATGAAAAGATTTTAAATTTTGATATTTGTATTTTGATACACTGTAAAATTTTCTCATTGCTTCTCTGCCGTTTTATTAATTTTAATTCGGTTTTACATTAAATAAAATTGCCGTATCATACTGAAGTTTGTCTTTCCTAATTTTCTATTTTACAATATGATATATTGATATGAAAATTTATAAAACAAGGTAATAAGACCAAATCCAAATAAATAAATAGTGTGTGACGTTTCTGTAACAACGCTGTTACCGAAACGTCACACACTGTTTATTTATTTGGATTTGGTCTTATTACCTTGTTTTATAATCTATAATCCAAATTGTGCCTTATCGATATGAAAATTTATTAATTTGAAATCCGTTAACCTATGTTGGTATTAGCGTTTGAAATTAAGGTGAAACATCAGGCTTTTCCCGGATTAAGTTTCTTTTAAAAACATTTTGATTCACAAATCTCTAACTCTCGGGAACAAAATATCTTCTACAGACACGATACAATACGCGTAAATGACCAATAGAACACGAGAGTTTAACTCGTGTCCTAACTCGTGTCCTATTGGCCATTTATTGTATCGTGTTTAATCCTGAAGAAGATCTTCCGTGTATCCGAAAGCTTAGAGAGAGATTTTTGAATCAAAATTTAAAAAATAAATCTATTCCTGGAAGTTTATATAAAAGGACGTACCTGTATCTGTAAAGAAGTAAAAAAAAATAAATTTTCTTTAAATATTTCGAGAGATTGCTCCCTCTTTATCAATTTATTGTGCAGAAAATTTAATTCACAAATTGATTACATGGAAACAAACAATGACAAGTTGTTTCCATGTCATCTACAAGAATTTGTAAATCAAGTTTACTGCTATATTATGAAGCACTAGCGCGCCATCTGTTATCAAAATACGAAACTATTCTAGACGCGTAACAGCGGTATGTTAGATTAAACTGGCGAAACCGCTAGGAAGGTTCACCACTGATGAGCCAGAGACCCTCCCATTAATTTTTCCATTGCAGTAAGGGCAGTAGAAATTGTTTTATTTTTAAAAGAATCATACGTGTCTATAATAGTTTCGAATTTTGATAAGTTTACTGTACAATAAATTGATAAAGAGGGAGCAATCTCTCGAAATATTTTGGGGAAAATTGTTTGTTTTCCTTTACAGATCTAGGTACGTCCTTTTATATATAAAATTATTTGATGGATCGCCTTTTGACTCAAACCTATCCCAGGAAGAGAGTCTGATGTTCCACCATAATATTGATACAAGGAAATGTTTTTAGCGAATTTTGAACTCAACTTGAGCGTTTAAAATATCAAAATTTAGCCGATAGATGACGTTTATTTGTCAGGATCAAATGTCATATCAATAACTGTGGTCAAACCACTCAGAAACCAAGTATCCTGCTAGAAGAAGTGATGTTGGGATTTAAAGTCCATCCGAGGCCACCGAGCCGTGAAATATCGCCTCAATGCCAACTTGTGACAAATGTAAAACAGGCTCGGAGCCTAGTTGCTGGGACGGCAACTAGAAATGTCATAACGACATCTCTATCGTAGAAAATTGTGCTAAGTTTTAATTCTATTTTTTAAAAAATAGAATTAAAACTTAAACAACAATTTTAAACACGTACACATATAGTTGGATTATATATATATATTATATAAAATAATTAGATATTCTCTGCTTGTATTTAGATCATGTTCAGGATTATGCCATGGAGTTATTTGCTGGTTCTTTTTAGTACTAAATGGTATTGGTGATGCAGTCGTGGTAAGAATCTTGAAAGTAAAATAACAAAAATGGTTTTGATCAGAGTTTGTTTTATTTGAGCTAAATAATATATAAGAACATAATTTGATTAAAGTACTGCCTGGCTTAAGGCGTAAGAATAAAAAAAAAAGGAAAAGCTTATTTACATAATGTACAAATGTTTTGAGCCGTCCAACGGAATAAAACAACAACGAGTTTTTATAGGGGAAGAGTGACCTCTGGCGGTCTATTTAGCAGAGCATTTGGATCTATGAAATATAATTTTAAATAGAATAATATTTTAATATAACATATATATAATTTATAAAACTATTTAAGAGAGCACGAATGTTTCTTTTCTAAATAAAAACAAACTTTTTACTGTCCTTACTGCGATTAAAAAAATTGGGAGGGCTTGGCTCATCAGTGGTGAACCCTCCCAACAGTTTCTACAATTTAATCTACCAGACCTTACTTCTTAGAGTTCTAATACTGTATTGGACAATTCTGTTTATATATGCTACACTGAAGGTTGGAATCTTAATTGCCACTTTTAAACCGTGCAAACCACTTCTGACACATTCCTTCAGCTAGAGCATGGTCACCATAAACTACGATGACTCTCAGCAGCTTTTTTCTTCATATTGAAGTAATGAAGTAGAACTCCCAGAAAAGATACATTATTTGGTACAAAAGTTGACATTTTAGAAGCAAACAGAAACTAGGTTGTTTACACTTCAGAGAAATGACGGCTACTGAAAAAGGAAGCTTAGGATGACGCTTCAAAATAATGGTTTTGCCAGATGAAAGAGTGGAATAATAAACTAGTAACGCCGTCTTTATCAAAACCGCACGGACTTATTCCCAGTATTTATGGCGAACTATGAATATAAGATTTTTATTGTAAAGGTGTAAGGCTGCCTGGCCGGCATTCATATTTCTATAAAAAAATAGACACTTCGGCCAGTTGGAGTTTTTTATTTTTATCAACTTTTCGAAAAAAATATTTTGTCTTCGTCAGGAGAAGTAAATAAAAATAAAACATTTGGCAAGGCGTTAAAAATTGTTCTGAGGTTGCAAGAGCGTTCTCACGTGATTTTTCGAATTTAGTACTAATAAAGAAAATCAAAACTCTAACTGGCCGAAGTGTCTATTTTTTTATTTAAAAATATTTTTATTATTATTATATAGTTATATAATTTCAGCCTTCTCGAGATAGAGCATGTCAATTCGGAAAAGAGTGAAGTTCGAATATGTAGAAACATTTCCACATACCTATAAGTTACAGCTGAATATATCTCTAATATAGGTTGGATTGTTTGTAAATTTTACATGTAATAAAATCCCAAAAGATCCCCGTATATTTCTCCTTATCCTGAAGATAGAGGCTGCCTGGCCGGTATTCATATTTCTATGAAGAATAGACACCTCGGCCAGTTAGAGTTTTTATTTTTCTCAACGTTTCGACAAAAATCTTTTGTCTTCGTCAGGAGAAGTATTGAGAAAAATATAAAAAACTCTAACTGGCCGAAGTGTCTATTTTTCATAGGAATTTTCTCCATAATTTAATCAAGGGATTGATTTACTGAAGTATTTTTATTCAAATATCCTATCTGAAAGTATGTAGATATATTCCACAATTAATTTAACATCTGTCTGATGAGCCGCGCCCCTACTCTGTAGTCACATGTCCAATCCTTTTTAAACAGAGAGTAGTTCGGCTTAGAAGTAGTAATTATCGGTAAATAAAGTGATTTTTCCTCCAGTTGAATTAATTACGGGGTAATTAATGGTTCGTTTAATTGTTCCACATTTCCCATTTAGGTCTGGAAGAGTTTCTTCTGCTGTGTTCCTGTAAAAAACACATTTTTAAAGAAAAGTTACTTAATTCAATTAAGAAAACGGCGTTTATTTTGGAGGGAGTTTATTTTTAGAAACTTTGGGAAAATGTGTTTTACTTTCCATATGAAGGTTTGCTACACAGATGAAATATTCGCGCATTGAAATGGTTTCATTTATTGAACATAGGTGGCGTGTTATTCCTCCCTATATTTACATATCTACCTGAGGTGGTATAAACTGTCTGGTTCCAATAGTCACGATCCGGGATAGAATCCTGTGTATTGAGCGCCGGCTTGTGGACCGAAAGGTCTGGGTAGCCATCTGCTTCAAGGGTGTGTATTGAGCACTTTTTTTTAATAATAAAAAAAAAATACTCAAATGGCCTCCGATTCTTGCAAAAGTCCAACCCTACTAGTGAGTGCAAGTAACCAAACGGATCTCTAGCACACTTGTAAATACAAAAGTCAAACAGCTTTCTACATGCGTAGACATGTGGTGCATTTACAGTATAAGCAGTCGCCAACTTCTACCCAACATGTTTATCATGATTGCCTATTGTTGTATCTCCTCCCAGTAACAGTCAGACACAGTCAAGCATCCGTTTATCTCGAGATACTTCTCCAGGTACACACCACATGCCGAGATCTACTGGTCAATTCTGTCTAATTACACAGTTAATGTCCTATATATACAAATATATATTTACATGATGATAATGATAAAACATGCAACATAAATACAGATGTTTAACCATTTACATACACAATACCTATATACAGATGTGTGTGTAATAGGGATAATAATTATAAAACAAGTCTATTGTATTCAAAGCTTATAAATTGATTCTTCAAATAACTTAAAAGATTATTTCCTTCAGGTGACAGGTATAACATCAAAATGACATAGTAAGATGGTAGATTAAACTGGCGAAACCGCTAGTAGGGTTTATTACTGATGATCCAGACCTTCCCAATATTTTCCAACGCAGGAAAGACAATAGGAAGTCTGTGTTTTATCTATAAAAGAAATAATCTCGCTGAAAATGATTTCATTTCCCAAATAGAGATGACGTTTGTTTAAAAAACGATCGGTCAATATTACTGAATTCTATTTTATCACTTTAACCGAGCGTTTATATCACAATCAACTCTGTCTTTATAAAAAAGTTTTGTGATAAGCTTCTAAACGATGGAATCAATTCCTACCCAACTTTGACCGTTTTTTTTCTTAAATCGAGCAGAGAAGTGTTTTGTTTATTGTCATTCTTGGCAACAGTTTTGTTGTTGGATATAATGCCACGTGGAAAATTAGGGAAGACCAACTTCGGGGATAAGACAGCAATTTTATTTCAGGTAAGAACAAACTATGAATGGGGGGTCGGTGGAAGGCTGGTTAAACCGTTTGGTTTTCGACCACTATGACCAGGGTTCGATTCCCGCATTGGACACTTTTTTTCTGTTTAAAAAAAAAAAGCTCCAATGGCCCCCGATTCTTGCAAAAGTCCAACCCCACCAGCGAGTGCAAGTAACCAAACGGGGCTCTGGCACATTTGTAAGTGCAAAGTCGAACTGCTTTTCACATGTGTAGACATGTGGTGCGCTTACAGTAAAAGCAGTCGCTAACTACCCACCATGATTATCATGGCTTTGAGATAAGAGGGAAGAAGAAGACAAACTATGAATGGTAAACAAAAGATAAGCCACGAGGGAAATTTACAGAGCAGCAAGATATAAACATAAAAATGACCACTCTGTTAATAAAAATAATAAATACTTTGTTACAATAATGTTCTTTATTCCCGTAGTAGCCTGTTGAAGGATGTCATAGTCTGAAAGCTCGCCAAGATGCTATCGCTTTAATCCTGTCGCCGTAAGCTTTCATTCCTTCTTAGAAATAATGTTTTTTATCATACATGTACATACTTCAACACAAAGCACTAATATTTGAATGTAATTCTACTGTCCTATAAGCTTATGTCCATAGTTTTCTTGAAAACCATTTCTGAGATTCCACCCTTCAGTACTGCGTATATAAGCAGAATCGTCCAATACAGTATTAGAGCTCTGAGAAGCGGTTTGGTGGATTAAATTGGCGAAACCACTGGGAGGGTTCACCACTGATGAGCCAAATCCTCCCAATATATTTTTTCATCGCAGTAAGGACAGTAGAAGTTTGTATTATGTATAAAAGAAACATTCGTGATTTTAAATTCTTTCATTTTATATATGTACATACATATTTGTGTGACCATTGATGTATAACATAACATTTAGTCCTGATAAACAACTCTATATCAGATCCTACTGGTCTTCTCTACCTGCCTTAGAGGATATAACACCTTGGGATGGTGTTAAAGCCTATTTTTGTTTTACAATTCCTGGGCAAAACTTAAGATAGGGGAAAGTCTTCGATGTCGCCGGTCGTCTCTCTCTCTATTCCTATATTTATCATTATATAATATTATTTATTCATATTTATTCTATATTTAACCATATATAATCTCATATGTACATTGTAATAAATCAGTTTCAATCTCTCTCTTTTTTTTCAAGTGCGTTGTATTTTCGTCATTTCCATTAGGAACCCATATATATATAATTCGGGCCGTGTACTTCGAGAATCATTGGGAGATTGTCTATTGACAACACTGAGGGGACATTGTAGAATAAAGAGTGGGAAGACGTAGACCACCAAGATTGTGGTGTTTGATAATGTGACAGAATGGTGGCTGGAATGTGAAGAGGTAATTCCGACTGAACTTTGTAACAGATATCGCTGTGTTACTTGGTGAGATATCTGTTAAAAAGACCTCTTGGAAAACCCCAGGGGGGGGGGGGGCTATAATTGGAGACGCCGGTTATGTAAATTTCTCTCTTTTTTGTTGCTTATTCAGCCAGAAGATTTACATATTTGTAAATATAATTCTGTATATAAGGATGTTTAATAAAAGTGTGTCAGTTATATATCGGGTGTTGGTGAATTATTAGTGTCATCAGTGTGTTGTGGGCACTTTTAAGGAAGCAAATAGGATTCGGTTGGAGACCAGAAGAGGTCTGGCAAGAAGATACAGTCAACATAACTATTTAGATAAGACCAGACATATCCAGGATGCGGCAAGCTTCGCGCTTAGTAAGTGAGGCAGTGATCGCATCCGAAACACTAATAGAAAAGCTGAGACAATGGAACCTAATGGAGATCGTTTAAATGACTTGAGGAATAAGCAAACAACAACTTGATAAGATATAATAAAAATATTAACTATTTTCTAATTTATACATTTTTGCTGTAAAAAAATCATTCCATTAAAATTCCATTTGTCGGTTGAGAGTTTATTTTAAAAATAGATGTTATATTCAATTTAATTTTTTATAAATATTTTTTCAAATTTGACCAAAAAATAAAATATTTTTAATTATTATTTTTGTTCTGTTGTATATAGTTTTTTCTTTCTTTTGTGTTGGTTAAATGTCTGGTCTGGTTCAAATCACATAAATAGGTACCGCTCAGCAAGAGCAACCTAGTTCATGATAATTGAACAATGAATAATATATGAAGGTTATTCACATATTATACAAATTTTAACGCGGGATCCCGGTTCATGACTGTCGGGAATCGAGGGTGTTACCTACTCGTCCACCGACTTGTTACTTGGTTAAATGTGTTTTTATAATAAACTCGTTTGCCAAAATATAATATAGTTAAATTTGTTTAAAATAAAATAAGCATATTTGCTAATAATTGATATTTCATTCTTCTTTTTTTTGTTGTTGTAAGTAAAGTTTGCATTCGACAATCTAAACATTTACTTAATACTGAATACCTTTCTTAAGGTATTCTTGACATTTCGATGACACACTGTCCCCTTCCTCAGTTGAGAACATTTGTGAATTCAAGAAATCACTCCCCACTGATACGGTTAATGTAGCTATATTCTTTGTTAAACCCTTGTAGAGTGTTGTGTGTAACAACTTGGCATGATAGTGGTGCCACCACGACAGGTCAAAAGTTAACATTCAATTCCATGATTGTCATACTTCCGCGATGACCGACCAGGGGCAGCGATAATCAACCTAATGGAACCTTTGAGGTTTAATGACAACCTTTTATAGCTGCAGTTCGCCCTCGGGTTCGATTCCCAAGGGGGCGTTCTTTTTGGTCTTTCCTTTCTGGCAGCTACTGGCCACCATAAGGTTGTCCTAGGTGAGTTACACATGAACCGTTGTGATCAGAATTCTCCTTTATTTGACATGGGAATATTGAACAAGTGGGTGAACCTCGCAAAGTGACGAGGGATTTCCCTCGACTACATCTATTTAAATATTACGTTTAAAAATACACTCATGGTCACAACTTAAGCAAGTTGTACATTTCAGCATGTACGTGTATCGAGACAATAACTCTGAAAGATATTACAGTCTTTTTATTGAAGATACACCAGATAACCAAGTGTGTATACACTCATGGAGACAAAACTTGAGGAAGTTGTAGCATGTATATCGGGACAATAACTCTGAAAGATATTACAGTGACCTTTATTGAAGATACACCAGATAACCAAGTGTGTATACACTCATGGAGACAACACTTGAGGAAGTTGTAGCATGTATATCGGGACAATAACTCTGAAAGATATTACAGTGACCTTTATTGAAGGCACACCAGATAATCAAGTGTGTATACACTCATGGAGACAAAACTTAAGGAATTTTTAGCATGTATATCGGGACAATAACTCTGAAAGATATTACAGTGATTTTATCGAAGACACACCAGATAACCAAGTTTGAACAAAATTGGCTCTGTCTCCTTAAAAAAATAATAGACGACCAGCGACATCAAAGGCTTACCAATTCCTTAAGTTTTTTCCATGAGTGTATATAACGTGGTATAGACTTAGTATTACACCTAGGTGCATTGTTCACTTGTCGATGCTTTCTTGTATTGAACAATGACGTCTCATCTCTATGAAAGAAATGTAAATATGGCGATACATTCTTATTTCAGAGCGGACAACCGGCGAGTGTAGTACTCGCGGTAAACAATAATAGTTTTTTTTTTTTTTTTTTTGCTTATCCCTAGTACACGTGGTACAAGCCATGATAATCATGGTGGGTAGTTAGCGACTGCTTTTACTGTAAGTGCACTACATGTCTATACATGTGAAAAGCAGTTCGACTTTGCACTTACAAATGTGCCAGAGCCCCGTTTGATTACTTACACTCGCTGGTCAGGTTGGACTTTTGCAAGAATCGGGGGCCATTGGAGCATTTTTTTAACACAAAAAAGTGCCCAATGCGGGAAGCGAACCCGGGTCGTAGCGGTCGAAAACCAATGGTTTAGACCATCCTTCCACCGACCCTCCAAAACAAAAATAGTTCCATTTATAAATTAACCCAACCTAATGTATTAATGTACTCGGCGGTATCTTGACACCATATTCCGCAGAAAATGAGTATCTCACCTAAACCATTAGGCACGGATTTTTTTTTCTTAATATTGTAGGGCTTGGCTCATCAGTTGGGAACACTCCCAGCGGTTTTTACTAATTTAATCAACCAGACCGCTTTTTTGGAGTTCTAATACTGAATTGGTCGATTCTGTTTATATATGTCTTTATTTTGAAAATAGACTAATCCATAATTAAATCTATATTAAAAATGGCACATCCATGGCAAATTGGGTTGGCCAAATATCAGGGAACAGGCTAAATCAATGTTTAGTTGATTTCTGTTCCACTAGATGGCGCTCTGCCTTCTGTAAAGCACATGTGCTCCTGGTCAGGATATGCCTTTTTTAATATTGATTTCAACACCTGATCTTTTCATTTTTATTTTTTCTTACGTTTTTTTTCATAAATAAATCTTTAAATTTGAAAGAGGAAAAATAATATCAGGTAAAAAGTTTCTTTTAATTTTGAAATTGCAAGCTTTCGAGCAAAATATACTGCTCTTCAACGGGCTAATAATCAAAATTAAAAGAACATTTTTTACCTCATTTTTATTTTTCCTCTTTCAAATAATTTCTGGGTAACTATTGCTCACATAAAAATCTATAAATAAAAAGGCATTTATTGGATAAAAATATGATTTTGGTCCAATATATATCTTTTTCAATATAATACAGTAGAACTTGGATAATTCGAACTTCTTTAATTCGAAAACCTCTTTAATTCGAATATTTATCTTGGTCCCTAGAATTTCCTATATGAATAATTTAACATCTTTAATTCGAATTTTTGGATAATTCGAATTTTTTTATGGTCCCTTGGGGTTCGAATTATCCAAGTTCGACTGTATAATGCGGCTTGTGATTGTAAAACGACATTTGAAATACTATCCCGCATGTGTTTCCTTTAAACGAAAATTCAAAATTTTTATTTGAAGGAGAAATAACGACCATTTTTAACTCTTTGAATGAGCCTAGTGGACATGGCATCTGCCCGGTAAGTGGAACACTGTGGGTTCGATTCCCATCCCTGGACACTTTTATTTTTCCGTTTATCATTCATTACTCTTCACAATCCACCCTTTCATGCCTCATCCAAAGGGTTAAAAATGGTCGTTATTTCTCCTTGAAATAAAAATTTTGAATTTTCGTTTAAAGGAAACACATGCGGGATAGTATTTCAAATGTCATATATCTTTTTTATTTAAATAAGTCCTTATATAAGCTTATATGTAGCTGACCCGGTGTACACATTGGTAACTAGCTTTGTGACAACCATCTTATGGCTAGCCATCGAAAACGCTTGTATCATGATAAATAGATCTGATGATATGATCCTGTCGACTCTTCTGATGATATGATCCTGTCGACTCTTCTGATGTGACAATTTAGTGGTAAATGTGGTGAGGAGAGAAATAATCACACGACGAGTTGTTAGAGCAATCATCCAGGCAGCCAGCCGAGAGAGCGAGCGAGACGTTATCTGCTGAACGACTGTTTTCCCTGTGTACACAACCGGGGGGCTAACCAGGATAGTCGCCAGGTGGTGACGCCCCCCTCAGGAATGTGGCCAAAAAATGGTCGTTAGTTAGTTGTCTAAAGTGTCTCGCTTTAGCGGCCCATTTCTCTCTCGTTGGCTGTTGGTTTGTTTTATTAATCCTGGAAGAGCATATATTATGACATAGATACATTCACAATGTTAAATACATTAAAAGGAAAACTACTACACTCATAGACAAAACCTTATGGAAGTGGTGGAAAGTCTTTGATATTGTCGGTCGTCTTTTTTTTTTGTTTTTGTTTTTTTTTGAAGAAGAAGAAGAAGAAGACAGAGGCAATTTTTTCACATTTGGTTATCTCGTGTGTCTTCAATAAAGGTCACTGTAATATATTTCAGAGTTATTGTCCCGATATACATGCTGTAAGGTACAACTTCCTTATGTTTTGTCTATGAGTGTATTCATTGGCTGATTAGACTGAAGTAAGAAGGACTTAAGAATACAGAAAATGATAATTATGTCGTTTGGTATTTATCTTCCCAACAGGGTGTATCGTCTGGATTGAAATATTGAGAAAGGCGGACGCTAATAAATGATTTCTATCAGACGACAAAAATAGAATTTCAAATATTCCTACATAAATTATAATCAGCTAATTCAATTTATTCAAATAAATCATTTATTTAACATTATATAAATACATTAGCGAATAGAATTTATGATTTATTTCATTATTAATATCTCACACAGAAATTCATTTTTTAATATCCATTACAAAATATATAAAATGAGATACCAATTGGATCGGTTGCTATTTAAAGATTTATTATAGAAGGAAGGTAATCATTATAAATTCGTCTGTGTTATTATTCATGAAGGAGATTTTTTCTAAAAAAAAAAAAGATATTTATTTCAATAGAAAGGAAATCCTGCATTTTAAAGTAGAGATTTCTCTTTATTCCATTCGTCTAATCTCTCGAAATCATTCCTCGAACACAACGTTAAAATTGAAAAATGAAACGTCAACAAGAAAAAAAAAAAGAAAATTCATAGAGAAAGAGAGAAATAAAATGTTAATATTTGACCAACACACATAACGACAATAAATTTCTAAATAAATAATCGATCTCTCTGATATTTTATTTTTAAAGTTCTATTATATAAAAATAAATGACATTTAAATGTATTTGACCGTGGATTGGTGGAAGGAAGGAAGGAAAGAGAAAATAAATATAAAAAGAATTAAAATTAATTATTCAGAAAGTGAATAAATAAATGAAAGAGAAAGGGTTGATGCAGCTAATGTGTGTCGACCACCAGGAATTGATGGTAATGGTTTCGTCTTACGACAAAACATGGGATAACTCTTATAGAACCGAGCGCTCAATCCCTTCAATTACTCATAGAGTTAGCCGAGGCAATAATTTAAGGTATTTATTTGCTTTATTCCTGGTACACGTGGTCATGATAATCATGGCGGGTAGTTGGCCAATCAGATCCACTTTTAAGAGCTCTAATATTGTATTGGACAATTCTGCTTATGCAGTAAGCTGGAATCTTTGTTATGGTGATTTAGGCCTACAAACTCCGGCGATAAATAAGTTATAAAATTTTTAATAATTTTTTGTCAATATGTTTCTTTTTACATATATAATAAATTATTATCTCTACAGACCTTACTGCAATGATATAAGTTATTGAATGAGAGGGCTTGGCTCATCAGTGGTGAACCCTCTCAGCGGTTTCGCCAAAATCATTCTCAAGACCGCTCTACTATTGTATTGGATTCTCTGGTTCAAATCACATTAATAGGTACCGCTCAACAAGAGCAACCTAGTTCATGATAATTGAAACAGTGAATAATATGTGAAGGTTATTCATATATTAAACAAAATTTTAACACAGGATTCAATCCCGGTTCATGACTGTCTGGAATCGAGGGTGTTACCCTCTCATACACCGACTTATTTGTATTGAATTGGTTTTCTTACATACCCTGCATGGAATATAGAAGGCAGCCAAGGGGTGTTTAGGGAACCTAAGGATTTGTCGAAACCATTGAGAGGGTTCACCACTGATGAGCCAAGCCCTTTCATTTAATAACATTTATCATTGTAGTAAGGTCTGTAGAGATAGTATTTGATGATATTATTGAAACGAAACACATTGCCACGGAATTATTACAAATTTGATCGATAAATGGCAATTGAATTTATAAATGTAAAGCTGTCCTCAATAGTAAATCCCTATATATAGTCACGACCGTCTTTCCTCATCGGCCTCTGTCACGGATGCGCGCGCACAGGGAGGTCACGTGCTCGCCGGCTCCCTCGAGCCGGATTTGAACCAGCGACCTAAGGATCACCGTTGTAACATCTACAGTCGGGTAAAACACGGGCGTTGCCCGGGTCATTCGGCTAGTGTGATTATATAAGAGAACCAATACAATACAATAGTAGAGCGGTCTTGAGATTAATTTGATGAAACCGCTGATGAGCCAAGCCCTCTCATTCAATAACTTATATCATTACAGTAAGGTCTGTTGAGATTATATTTGATGATGTTATTAAAAAAAAAAAGAAATACATTGCCAGTAAATTTAAATGTAATAATATATATAAAGGTTTAATTAAAAGACATATATTGGATCAAATATCATTTATTTTACCAATATTTCAGTTGGCTGAACGCCAACCTTTATTAAGGTGTTATAACATATTTAATGTGTATCAACAACAAACTCAGCGCCACATAACGTCAACAGAATTAAGTTTTAAAAATATTTTAAACGCCACAACCATTAAACGCCAACTGAAATATTGGTAAAATAAATGATATTTTGATCCAACATATGCCTTTTTAATTGAAGATTTATTTATGGATTGCTCTATTTTCAAAAATATATAAAAGTATATAGAAGACTTTCACTAGAACACACACAGAGATTCTCTTAAATAAAATAAACAAGAAATATTTATAGAAAGTTCAACTTTCCATAGAAGCAATGGGCGCTTCTCCCGGCAAATTTTCCATCTATGTTCTAGCCATAGATTTGACCCAGCCACATTGCCAACAAAACACCTCTTTGGTAGAATGTCAAGATTCCATTAGATCCCGTGTGGATCTCATGGAATAAAGTCCGCCCTAGACTGACGAGGGCCATTAGCCCCGAAACCATGGTCTCTAGGTGGACGCTTCTCAGTTTGCCAAATCTGGTGTTGTGGCTTTGTCACCGACCCGATGCAGCTAGTTGCGGCGACGGTCAATAGATGGCGTCAGATTCTGACGTTTATTTTGACGGGAGAAGCGCCCATTGCTTCTATGGATTAATTTCCTCCTGGCAAATTTTCCATCTACTCTAAATTTATCTCCTACATATATATGCGGGGATTAACTATTTATAAAATAAAGCAAATATTTGTGTCTGAATGCAAATTGATCTGTTGCTATTAACTGGCATTCAAACCTTTCTGTTTTAGGAGCACAATACTGTGGGAAAGTAATGAAACAAACTGATTTTATTGAATTGTCTTTTTAATTGAGATAAATCAAAATTGGTTCAAATAGTAATATTTAATTCACTCGTTGTGTTTTAAATATATCTACACTCATGGACAAAACTTAAGGAATATTTCAGCATGTATATCGGGACAATAACTCTGAAATATATTACAGTGACCTTTATTGAAGACACACGGGATAACCAAGTGTATATACACTCATGGAGACAAAACTTAAGGAAGTTTCAGCATGTATATCGGGACAATAACTCTGAAAGATATTACAGCGACCTTTATTGAAGACACACGAGATAACCAAGTGTGTATACACTCATGGAGACAAACTTAAGGAAGTTGTAGCATGTATATCAGGACAATAACTCTGAAAGATATTACAGTGACCTTTATTGAAGACACACGAGATAACCAAGTGTGTATACACTCATGGAGACAAAACTTAAGGAAGTTGTACCATGTATATTGGGATAATAACTCTGAAAGATATTACAGTGACCTTTATTGAAGACACACAAGATAACCAAGTGTGTATACACTCATGGAGACAAAACTTAAGGAAGTTGTACCATGTATATTGGGATAATAACTCTGAAAGATATTACAGTGACCTTTATTGAAGACATACGAGATAACCAAGTGTGTATACACTCATGGAGACAAAACTTAAGGAAGTTGTACCATGTATATTGGGATAATAACTCTGAAAGATATTACAGTGACCTTTATTGAAGACATACGAGATAACCAAGTGTGTATACACTCATGGAGACAAACTTAAGGAAGTTGTAGCATGTATATCGGGACAATAACTCTGAAAGATATTACAGTGACCTTTATTGAAGACACACAAGATAACCAAGTGTGTATACACTCATGGAGACAAAACATACGGAAGTTTCAGCATGTATATCAGGACAATAACTCTGAAAGATATTACAGTGACCTTTATTGAAGACATACGAGATAACCAAGTGTGTATACACTCATGGAGACAAAACTTGAGGAGGTTGTAGCATGTATATCGGGACAATAACTCTGAAAGATATTACAGTGACCTTTATTGAAGACACACGAGATAACCAAGTGTGTATACACTCATGGACAAAACTTAAGGAAGTTGTAGCATGTATATCGGGACAATAACTATGAAAGATATTACAATGACCTTTATTGAAGACATACGAGATAACCAAGTGTATACACTCATGGAGACAAAACTTAAGGAAGTTGTACCATGTATATCGGGACAATAACTCTGAAAGATATTACAGTGACCTTTATTGAAGACACACGAGATAACCAAGTGTATACCCTCATGGAGACAAAACTTAAGGAAGTTGTACCCATGTATATCGGGACAATAACTCTGAAAGATATTACAATGAACTTTATTGAAGACATACGAGATAACCAAGTGTGAACCTTCTCTGTCTCCTTAAAAAGACTTTCCACTTCCTTATTTGTTGTCCATTAGTGTAATGTGTTCAAATTTATTTTATACATAATCAACGAGAGATTAGATAATAATTATTCCAATAGATGGCGCCTGCTATCAGTAACTTTCAGTTTCACGAGAATCAGAAGATGATTTTTTCTAGATTTATCCACCTGATATACTCTCACCTTTCCACTATTTCTTACATACATATATTTCGTTTAAATATTAAACCTAATTGTATAATTATTATCATTAAAAACATATAACATTATAATCGACGTTTTTTTTTGTATTTACATATTACCGATCCAATATGTAATATATATATATGCAAATTTTCTTTGATAATCTTTATGTAATTTAAAAAGATCACTTTAGTGTTTGTTTACCTTAACTTTTGCTTGCCAGCGGAGTTTTGTATTAAATTGTATAGAACCGATTTATGTGTGTTCTAGCGATATATAACGGAGAAGATTGTGAGGATGTATTTCGCCGCTAGATGGCGCAACGTATAACTGATGATATCAACAGGAAGTTGAGAGAAAGGAAGTAGAAAAAGTGGCTACTTAGAGGGCTTAGAAGTGGAGATAAGCAAGAGAAATGGAGGGCGGGTCTAGGTGATCCCTTCATCCGTCAAGTAGCGCATACATACCTAGCTGTACGTAATCTCGGTTAAGAAGAGAACATCTCCCAAACTTTCTGGCGAACGAGGCGCCATCTATCGAAAAAAAAAATCAACTAACCGTTGTTTCTTTTTTCTCGGGAATATTTCCCGGAACGATTCTTCGAGTATTTTATGGGGAGAATATCTCCTAAATACACCGCGGTCATTGCTATTTAAATACTACGTTTGAAATTATACAACAGGGGGGGGGGGATGAATGTTGTGCGTCCCCTGGAGTTCTTGTCTATGTGTTTTCTTACTTTGTATTAAACTCATAGCTCAAACTCTTCCTGCGACATCTTCCAATACTCTATCTCAACTGGTGTCCTCTACTGTCTTACCAACGGCGTAGAGAGGAAGACCTGTAGTCCAATACTGACAACAATCCAACCACCACATGACCAACAGTTATTTACAGGATTGTACAGTACAGAGAAAGCTGGAGGAACGTCATTCCTGTCTACCAGAGCTTAGTAGAATTGAACATTCAGTTTCCCACATTTCCCACCAAGTTGTACACTATAATATTGAATAGGTAATTAATCTTCGTGTAAGTAGTATAGTAATATTTGAAAATTTCTAATTTGCAGTAATTTCATGCACTTTTTGAAGTTCTTGTTGAATTTTTGGAAGAATTAGAAGTATTCGAAAATATTTCAGGTCTTGATTGTTATTATATAATATACTGCGGCCTGTGATTGTAAAACGATACTTGAAATTATACCGCATGAATTTCTTTTCAACGAAAAATAAATATTTTATTTCAAGGTGAAATATCGACTATTTCTATCCTTTTTGGATGAGGTATGAAAGGGTGAATTATGAAGAGTAATGAGGAACGGAAAAATAAAAGTGTCCAGGGATGGGAATCGAACCCACAATGTTCCGCTTACCGGGCAGATGCCATGTCCACTAGGCTACCCTGTACATATTTTTCCGTTCGTAAATGATACATAAAGTAACTTATAATCACATATAATAAAGCGTTTGTTCGTTGAAGCCGAATAGGATTGGTCCATTCTGTGTCACGTGTTCAAGTTACGTAGTCTGGATGTTTGTTTGTTCCCTAACTCCTCTCTTAATATTTTTATTTTATACGACAATATTTCGTATACATATTACATTTAGTCCCGGAATTATTCAGGTAACTTCAAAATTATATTTAAACTTTTAAAAATAACGCAGTTAGCAAAAATACGCATTTAGCTCGACGTTAAGCTCGACGTTAGCGACACGCTCGGCCATTGATTGAAATAAAACGAAATAATTTGATATATAAATATTCGTAATTTACACTAGCCACATCAGCCACATATTTGATAATATTCATAATTTACACTTTAAATACTTTTCATACTTGCCTTCTCTTTTCTAATTTTTATAGTCTAAATATTTAAATGCGTACTTTTAACGACGACATTTTTCATTTTAGTAAATCTTAGTAATCTTTAGTAAATTTTACACTTTAATAACATTTTTCATTTTTCATTTTAGCACCGATTTTATTTTGTTAAGGTCATTTTTCATAAAATGTCTGTTTGTCTGTATGTATGTTTGTACCCTAACTACTCTCTTAATATTCTATTTTATACGCCAATATTTAATTACGCCAGAAATTGGCTATTTTAATATTGCTTATATTAAATATGCCTATGCGTATTTTTTATTTTATTAAATATTTATATTCTTTATTCGATATTTAGTTAATATTCATTTCGATATTTAGTGAATATTCAAAATAGACGCTCAAAATAAAATAGAATAAAATTTCAATATATATCGAAAATTTATCTATGTCACATTGTTATATTATATAGTGTTATATTATAGTGTAACGTTTTTTTTTTTGCATTTTTACACTATACTATAAAATGTTGATATTATGCCGTGAGAGTACAACTGAGAGTACACACTAAATGAAATAGTAAGAATAATGTTATTTCCAATTAAGGTTTTTCAATAACGAAAACATATTGATGTTAGAGTTTCAAAGAAAATCTAAAAATGAAAATGTTGTTAAAGTAAAAAATTAAATTGTGCTGTCTTATATTATTGTTTTTTATTGTTGTCTCTTATAAATGTCTTAAAGTTGCAAAACCTATATATAAAGAAAATAGAATGACCGTTTCTCTTTATTATACACTGCGTGACATTGAAAATGGAACACCAAGAAATAGTGGCCAGAAAGTGATGAAACTCGGCAGACAGAGAGAGACAGGGACGAACAATAAGTGATCTTTATTTCAAAATGATAGTCATGATACAGAGCGAGAACGGCGTCGGCTTAGTAGCAAGTAGGACCACCGCGGACGGCGATGCACGCAGCAACACGTCTAGGTAGAGAGTCAATCAGAGTACGGATGGCGTCCTGAGGGATGGCTCTCCATTCCCTCTCAACCATTTGCCACAGTTCGTCTTCTGAACGCGGCTGTGGCAAGGCATGCAAACGGCGTCCAATGATGTCCCAGACGTGCTCGATTGGTGAGAGATCAGGAGAGTACGGTGGCCAGGGAAGCATCTGTACATCTTGCAGAGCTTGTTGGCTAATGCGAGCAGTGTGCGGTCGGGCGTTATCCTGCTGATAAAGGGCATTGGGTACCCCCTGAAGGTAGGGGAGTGTCACCGGTCGCAGCACATCATCAACGTATCGTTGGGCCGTCATAGTACCCTGAATACGAAGTAAAGGTGACCTGGAATCATACGCGATTGCGCCCCAAACCATGATTCCACGTTGTCGCACGGTGGGGCGTTCCACAATTGCTGCCGGATTGGACCTTTCTCCACGTCGACGCCACACGCGTACACGGCGACTATCACTGGACAAGCAGAAACGCGACTCATCTGAGAACACGACCCTGTGCCATTCCGTCATCCACGTCGATCTAGCCCGGCACCATTCCAAACGTTGGCGCCTATTCGGTGGGGTCAATGGCAGTCTTCTTAGCGGACGGCATGAGTGCAAGCCATTAGCAACCAATCGACGGGAAATGGTTCTGGTCGAGATGGAATGATCTAGGGTGTCTTGCACATGTTGCAGGATGGCGGTACAAGTGGCTTGTGGGGCCGCCACTGCTTGTCGAAGGATACGCCGATCCACACGTGCTGACGTCACTCTGGTTGCACCGAAATTCCTATAAATTGCCACATTTCCTTGTTCCAACCATCTTCTCCACAGTCGGTGCACCGTGGACGCACCAAGGTGTGTATCAGCTGCGATTTGACGTATGGACCAACCTGCCCTTTTCAGTCCGATCACCATGCCCCTCGTAAAAGCGTCTGTCTACTTGAACTGCCTCCGTTTACGATGACCTGGCATTCTCTGTTATTACACGTGTCTTTTGACACATGAACAAAATTTCTACAATGATTTTCCTTGAAGAAATAACGACACGAATACTGTCCTTTCTGCAAGTTCCTTCCCTTATATCTTACTCCATGTGCGCACGAGAGCTGCGCATTTTACATCATTTGCATAACTCGGTTAGGCGCGTCTACCCTGAAATTTGCATAATTTTCTGGCCACTATTTCTTGGTGTTCCATTTTCAATGTCACGCAGTGTATTAATTAATATATAGCTTAATTGTTTTTGACTTATAACTTTATATTCGATATTTATCATCATATTTGGTTTGTTTGGTAACAAAAAAACTGCGAATGTATTTTTTTTTATCTCTGGCTCACTGTTCTTTTTAAATTATAATAACAATTTTGATGTCGATTTGAAAAATTATAAAATATATAAAATATCATTTTAACTAATAGAAAAGTTAACATATTTACCTTTTACCTCGAACGCTTCCGATTACATATTATTAAGTATCAAAAAGGAATGTGAGAAATAAAATTAGGAATCCACCTGCTCTAGCCGTCCTTGGACGGGCTTTTCTACTAGTACAATATAATACACTGCGGCCTGTGATTTTAAAACGACACTTGAAATTGTTATTCTTTGAATGCCTTTTTCGATGGCAATATCAAACAAACCTGATCTCTGATGTACACTTTAATAAGGAGGCTACAGGTAAATAACATGGTACAGTCTATATGAAGAAATGTTACATAAGTGAAAAACTTACTAAGATCAGATGGATAAATTAAGATAAAGACATCTGCTGATCGTTTAACTAAAAGTTGATGATGGTTTGCGCCATCTGTCAGAATAAATATCAACCTATCAAATTACGAAACTATTTTAGACGCGTAATATTCTTATTAAAATAAAACAATATCTACTGCCCTTACTGCAATGGAAAAATTAAAGGGAGGGCCCTGGCTCATCAGTGGTGAACCCTCCCAGCGGTTTCGCCAGTTTAATCTACCATACCGCTGTTATATTGCATTTTTGGAACTTCCTTTTATAGTGATACTGGTGCTTGACTCTTTGAATGGGTATTTTAGATGAACTATGGACATATAAGCTTTTAGGACAGCAGAATTACATATAATTATAAATATATAATATGCTTCGAGCAAACGCTCTTCCGCAAATATCGATTTGTGTCTTTTATTTCGTAATTTGATAACAGATGGCGCGCTAGTGCATCGTAATATAAATATCAACTCATCGTTGATTTTTTAAAATTATTCCAGAATTTGCCAAATACTTGATTAATTAAGAGAAGCTACCCACGTCTTTGTTCCAGTTTATTTACACTAGCTAGACGATTGTTAAAAACGTTATTTGAATCATGGAGAAGATCTCGTGGGAATTCAGAATTTAATTAATTTTAGATTACTCTGTTTATTTATCATCATCCATCAAGTGCCTATCTATCGTCGACGTCAGAGTTGCTATCACTTCCGAACTAGGTCGTTTGGTTCTGGAGTTATTCTCGTCTGTTGGTCAAATTTAGCGTAGTCCAATGGGCTAGCTGCCATTCTTGGATTGGCTATTGATCCTGCATTGATTGAAGGTGCACGCTTCATCTGGCCAGTCTGTTCTGGCCAGTAACCCTGTCTGTCTGTCGGTGACACAACACCAGCTCTGGCAAACTGAGAAGCGTCCACCTAGAGACCATGGTTTCAGGTTAATGGCCCTCCTCAGCCTAGGTCAGACTTTATTCCATGCCGGTTCAAAATCACATTAATAGGTATCGCTCAACAAGATCAACCTAGTTTATGATAATTGAAACAATGAATAATATATGAAGGTTACTCACATATTAAACAAAATGTTAACGCGGGATTCAATCACCGGTTCATGGCTGTCGGGAATCGAGGGTGTTACCCACTAGTCCACCGACTTTGTTATATTATGTGTTTATTCCATGAGATCCACAAGGGATCTAATGAAATCTTCACATTCTGCCAAAGAGATGTTTAGCTATTAAAGTGGCTAGGACAATCCTAAGGTCAAAATATAGATGGAAAATTTGCCGTGAGGAAAATGACCTATAAACAAATAAAGATTGTATTTCACGTCAAAACAGACGCTTAAACTAGCCATCATCTATTGACCGTCTCCACAAAGTAGCAGAAATCGGGTCTGTGACAAAGCCACAATCCCCGTTGTAACCGACCCAAGTCCGCTAGTGTGCAGAGATAGTCAATACATGGTTTTTAGTTATGTCGTCTATTTTGACGGGAGAGGTGACCTTTAATTTTATATAAATATATGTATGTACCAGAAGAATCACCTATTACTTTATATAAATATGCATTAAAAATATATATATACAATATATATGAAATAAAACCATTAAGCTCACGAATGTTTTTTTTTTTTTTTTTTTTACAAATAAAAAAAATCTTACTGCTGTAAGCGTTTAGGTGTTTAAACTGGTGAAGTGGCCGATTTGTCATGTCAGAGAATATAAGATAAATATATGTTACGATATATTTTTTATAAAGAATTGTGATTTTTTAAGGAGGTTTTTACTAAGTGCAGACAGTCGTTTGGTAAAAAAAAAAAATATATATATTTATATTTCTCAAGTAGATTATTTTAACTCTTGATTAAAATATATAGTACCTAGAGTTAATATAGAATTTGTGAAGTTAATTCTATGTTATTGTGAATGGTATAACAAAGGAAAATTATTTACACTATTTGCATTGTTTTAAAGAACACACAAACTAAAATAAAAAACTAATATTTATTTTAAAGAAGACAATGGCGTCGTATTAAAAGTGGTTAAAATGTTAAAAATTTCAAAAGTGAATAAAATAAAAATAGAGTTTTTTCTCTAAAATAATATAATATATTTAATATAGAATATATTTTAATACTTAAACCTTAATGATATATATAAACGCTATTTAAGAAATTACTTTTAAAGGTATAGGTAACCTTTTCCACACACAAAGAAAAATATATAAATCCATATATATTTAAAATAGAACTTTTAAAAGAAAAAATATATATTTTATTCTAGAAAAGTAAAGAAGAATTAAGAAAGAGAGATTTAAAGTAATATTTGAAAGAAAAAAAGTTAAAAGATGGAGGGAAGATCGAAGTTTTCGGCTGAAAATTCTATAAATACTGAGTTTTGTGGGAGAAGCCATTTCTGCCTACATCCCCAGGAAAATAAATCGGATCAGACGACCATTTTAATAAGTTAGATTTCTCTCCGGTGTCGTATTGTCCTTTCTTACAGTACTGGTAGCTAGGGTCGTGACTGAAACAACAGTTTCCAAGTAGACCTGAGATATAGAAATGTCTTCAAGAAGTTATTTCCTTATTTTCCTTTATTTTCTCCTTTAAAATCTACTCAACCCTTGTAATTATTTAATTGTTTATGTAATATAGTATCTTAGTGTTGTTTCTTGACATCCCTTGTGAGGATATCACGTCTGATTTGATAATAAATACATTCCGTTTTGATAGATCAGGTTTTTTATATTTGCTAAAAAACGCTGAGAGTAAAAAACATTTAAAATATCAAAAGAGAGAAATCAAAAATGATCTGCAGCCATATCGTGATTCAGTCTGGCCTCCTAGCGGCCAATCTGTTGTCTAGGACAGGGGATCGGCAAACCTTTGAGTCAAAAATTAACAAAATTTCAAAGTTTTTAAAGTTTTTAAAGAGCCACAACATTTTTTTCTTGCCAACAATAAATAGTACTCGCTTAATTTTTTTTTTTTTGCTCGCTTATCCCTAGTACACGTGGTACAGGCCATGATAATCATGGTGGGTGGTAGGCGACGGTTTTTACTGTAAGCGCACCACATGTCTGCACATGTGAAAAACAGTTCGACTTTCCACTTACAAATGTGTCAGAGCCCCGTTTGGTTACTTGCACTCGCTGGTGGGGTTGGACTTTTGCAAGAATCGGTGGCCATTGGAGAATTTTTTTTTTTAACATAAAAAAGTGCCCAATGCGGGAATCGAACCCGGGTCGTAGCGGTCGAAAACCAACAGTTTAGACTATCCTTCCACCGACCCCCATTCACATAAATAATATTTACGTATGGAACTATGTAAAGAGCTTCACATCCAAAGAGCCGCAGTTTGCCGACCTCTGGGCTAGGACGACAAATCCAATACATCTGTCCTGTACAAGTTTTACAGGGCTGTACAAGAGAAGAAACAAGAGAGCCGTATGTGTCTCGCAGTTTTTGGCGACCTCTGGGCTAGGATGACAAATCCAATACATCTGTCCTGTACAAGTTTTACAGGGCTGTACAAGAGAAGAAACAAGAGAGCCGTATGTAAATGTTCTGTAAATGAACCTGTAAATAACTAACTCATCTATTGATAAGGCACAATTTGGATTATAGATTATAAATACAAGGTAATAAGACCAAATCCAAATAAATAAATAGTGTGTGACGTTTCAGTAACAGCGTTGTTACCATCTTCAAACAAAAGATAATTATCTGTGTTTCTCAGAAAACTATCTTCTTCTTATCTGCTATCCTGTTTACACACTTGATAACAGTAGCTATTTAAAACATGCTGTGGTAAAATTTCTCATTCTCATTTGAGCCCTCAAGTTCTAGGCTTCCAGAACCTCCTCAACTGGACTACATCCCTGCTTCTCACTGCATCAAGGCGCTGTTTACCTGACCTCTCCAGCTTCCTCCACCCCTGCGATGACACCTCCACTGCCTGATCTTAGGATCCCTTGCCACCAGTTCGCGTTCTGCAGCCATGTTGGGGCTAGAAGACCTTATCTGATTGGCCAATTAGCACGGAAATCCAAAGAAGAAGAAATTTCTCATTCAGTACTTTTGTCTGAAGATGGTAAACAACACTGTTACCGAAACGTCACACACTATTTATTTATTTGGATTAGGTCTTTTTACCTTGTGTTTATAACTCATCTATTCTAAGCTGGATGACGTCCTGGCGTCTGCCCAGACACTTGCCTATATAGCTAGATATTGAGATATCGTCTGGACAAGATGGAGGAACCTCCTTCACTGAGAACATCTGTAAACATCCTTCCTAAACTTTAGTAATCAGTTATACATCTGGGATATTCCTGCGTAGGACATAGGCCTCCAGTAAATAGCTTGTTGTTATTGAAATTACCAAGTTTTAAAGATACACATCTATAGCTTTATCACTCTCCTAAGTATACCTTGTAAAGGCCATGATAATCATGGTAGGCAGTTTGACGACTGTTTTTTAACTGTAAGCTCACCACAGGTCGGTACTTTGATTTATATTCTTCAATGGCATTCGATTCTTGCACAGGCCCAGCGGTGATTGTAAGTAACCAAACTGATGAACCAGGGGACCTCTCACATTATATTTCTATCGCGGAAAAGACCACATTAAAAAAATTATTTTATTAAAAAAAAGGCTAAATTATTTCTTTCCATTCTGACAGGTGTGATTATTTAATAGAGATAAATAGTTTTCAGTCCCAATCTTTAAGCAAAGTTTGTCGTTAACACACAGTGATGCCACAACCTACTCCGTTGAATTCTATTTGCATAGGCTGCGGGTGTGTAATTAGGTCCAGGGAATATGTAAATGGGAGGCTCGTTAGCCAGGGACTCCATCAATTACGATGGATCACAGCCAGCTATAGTTGAACTCCTGGAACACCAGTTTCCACTGAACCCAGGCAGTGATCGGGCGCGATACTGTGGTTGAACATCACCGTTCGGCAAAAAGTGAACAAATGGGAAAATGTACTTTGATGGTGGTGGTAATATTGATTAAAGTGTTTCATGTGCTTCTCAATATTGTTGATAGCTTGCGCCATCTATCATATATATATATATATTTACATATATAAACAAACTTTATACTTGAATGAAAAAAAATATACACCTATCCCCCGATTTACACGGTACTTGTTTTACACGTTTTCGCTTTTACACGGTTTTCCAAATAAGTTTTTTTTAATCGCACTATACTAAATGCTACTGTGATTGAACACATGCGCTGTGTACACATCTCACGAGGAATCCCAAGCTTATGTGCTGACTTGCTGCACACGCACACTGTGTCTGTATTTCTTCGCATTAAAATTTCGCGAAAATTTTTAATTTTCGATTTACACGTTTTTCTCAGGAACGTATCTACCGTGTAAATCGAGGGATAGGTGTATATTGAAGAGGGCTTGGCTCATCAATAGTGAACCCTTTCAGTGGTTTCACCGATTTTATCTATTATATAAAAAAATTGCGATACACTTTTATATAAAGATAAATAAAGGATATACTTTTGCAATAAGTTTGTTTATTATAAAATACCGCGAGCTTTCGACCTCTCTTTCTCTTAAGTTCAGAGGTTCACTCAGTCTGGGATAGAAAGTTAACGAGGGAACCAGGATTTCTGTGTTCTATAGAATGCACCGTCTCCATATTATGATACATCAGCGTGCCATCTGTTATGAAAATTCGAAACTATTATAGACAGATTCTTTTAAAAATTATAACTGAGAGTGAGAATGGGTTTAATTTCACTCTACCATTGTATTGGAGTGTCTGCTTCTATATCTGGTAAACACAAACGTTGAAGGTATTTTAAAATACAATATAACGCGGCTCTGATGATTGTAAAACGAAAATTGCAATTATACCGCGAATGTTTCTTTTAAACAAAAATAGAAATTTATTTTAAAGAGAAATAACGACTATTTCT
This sequence comes from Cordylochernes scorpioides, assembly GCA_030710605.1. Taxonomy (NCBI): domain Eukaryota; kingdom Metazoa; phylum Arthropoda; class Arachnida; order Pseudoscorpiones; family Chernetidae; genus Cordylochernes; species Cordylochernes scorpioides. Next base: position 63,897,012 of record CP092880.1, read on the forward strand.
AACTTTAAGGATGAAGTATGAAAGGGTGAAAATATGAAGAGTTGATGTTTGTGAAACCAGTTGGAATATATTTTCTTGTTAATAATCCACTAAAATAAACTCTTCGATTTAAAGTAGAAAAATAAAACGGAAATTGAAGAGAAGTATCTTGTGCGAATTTTATTAGAAAGCTTTCGGAGGCGAAGCTTTTTCTATAACTAAACTAAAAACGAGATGAGTTTTAGTAAAGTTATCTTATTAAAACTCATCTCGTCTTTTGTTTAGTTATCGTAAAAAAGCCTGTAGAAGGATATCCGAAAGCTTGCTAATAAAATTCGCACAAGATACTCCTTTCCGTTTTATTTTTCTATAACCCCTTCGGTAAAATTATAAATAAAAGACAATTCACTGAGGAAAGAGTTCGGTTTATTTATAACGGCAATACAAGCTTTCAACAGCCCTTCACAGGTATAACTACGGTACTGATGAGCGCGAAAGCTTGTATTGCCGATATATATGTTATATTAAAATATTATTTTATTAAAAAAAAAAATTATATTTCATAGATACAAATACTCTGTTAAATCGACCGCCAGACGTCGCGCTTACCCTATAAAAAATCATTGTTGTTGTTTACCGTTGGCGGTAGAAGATATGTACCAACTTCCGTTAAGAAATTATACTTTCAAATGCAAAATTCAAATAATCCAACCATACAAGATATTCTACAAAATGAAGGAGATATCAATCCCCGATTCCGACGACCCGGCCCTGACACTTAGTTAAGAGCCCATCGCCCAACAGCTGCCCTCCTGCAAGGTCCGGGGGGACCACCTCTACTCCACCCCATGTGTAAATAGCCAGGACAAGGTGACTCGAATGTAACACCTGTAAATTGAGACGAGATAATATTACCGTTGGCCGGCTCAAAACTTTTGTACATTATGTAAATAATATTTTGTTTTTCTTGTTCTACTCGCCTTAAGCCAGGCAGTACTTTTTATCAAATTATGTTTTTTTATTTATTCCATAAGTTCAATTAAAGCAATATTTGATCAAAACCATTTTTATTGTTATACTTTCAAGATTTTAACCACGACTGCATTACCATAGCATAATTCTCAAGATAACCAAAATCAAGCAAAAAATCTCTTTTTTATAACATACTAGACGAATATAAATTTGGCGCCGTGGATGTCACTCTTGTGAAACGTCCCGTCCAAACTTTACATGTATATTAGGTCAGCTGATATTACCTCCCATCTTCACCGATAGAGGCGCTTCTCGCGAGCAAAAGGGCAAACTCGACGAATATTCGGGAAAGAGACCTGAAAATTTCACTATAAGTTTTTCCAGATTCTACTCTATATACTGTTAAAATTTCAGTCAGATTAGTTACGATATAAATCTTCAAATCGAGCGAGCGTCTATAAATATTTCGATTTAGATCAACTATTCTAAATATTAAGCGAACTATTATTAATAAACTTTTTTAGAAGATATCAATTTTAAACGTATTTTTAACCTTGATAGAGGGCGCTGTTCTTGAGCTAAGTAGAATAATTTGAATATACAGTTTTAATATTTAATTTATATATAATTTAAAATAGCCTATCGTTTTCCTCGTATTTTTTTTTACCTATGTATGGAAATTTAGGTACTGTAAAAAAAAAAACTTTGATTCAATAAAAAAAAAAAAAACACCCAGGTTAAGTTTCGAACCAAGGTTGCGGAAATACGAAGCCGTACACCTAACCATTAAGCTACGCTTGGCATCAAAAATATTCGCATGTAAAGCTATTTCAGGCCTTACATATTCCTAACGACCTTTTTGAAATAGGTTTTTGAAACATGGAAATTATAATACTTCAAATAAATAGAAATAGAGTGAACACAAATAAAACATACCAAATATTTCGAATTAGAGCAGGCATTTTAAACGGCGAATTAGATAAGTTATATCTAAAAATGAAAAAATATAAATAAATAAAACATACCAAATATTGCAAGAGAAGTTATTTTAAACGGCGAATTAGATCAGTTATAGCTAAAAATTAAAATATATACGTAAATAAAACCTACCAAATATTTCAAATTAGAGCAGTTATTATATAAATATTGTTACGCAAAAACTTTGACTTTAATCATCATAGATGCTGACGTCACTACGATTACGCAACTTCCAACTACTACCTTAAACCTTGCTGATGTTTACCGATAACTTGTTTTAACAATATATGTAATGGAACAAGTCGTTCCTTAAATAAATATATATATTTGTTTTTATCTAAAGGGATGTCCTCGTAACTACAACATACGTGAGTACCATAACAACTAGAAATCTTCATAAAGCATAATCGTATTTTGCTAAGCCTATATCAATTTGGTAGCAGTGCGTTGTTTGGGCGCGCGAATTGGACTAACCGCCAATTGATCCATTTAAATCAAAAGGAAATTAAATAATTGGACTAACCGCCAATTTAGAAAGAAAAAGTTGAATAAAAATGGATACACATAACTTAGCAAAAATCGAACAGTTAACAGAAAACAACTATACCACGTGGTCCATGAAAATGGAAGCAATTCTAGATTCAAAAGATCTCTTCGAGGACGTAATTGTTAATGACGAGCCAGACTTTACAAATAATAAACTAGAATATGATATTTGGAAGAAAAAGAATCGGGAAGCATACAGCCTAATAATATTGTCACTTTCGGATGACTTAACAATCATCTTTCGAGGCGATAAAAGAGCCAAAAGAATTTGGTACGACATAAAGAAAAGGTTTGAAGGATCTCTAGAAAATAAAAGGATAGACCAAATGTTGGATCTAGCCAGACTAAAATTGAACCCAAATGAAAATGTCAACATGTATATTGTACGAGCACAGAAACTGGCACAAGAGATCACCCAGCTAGGAAAGACTGTAACAGAAAGAGAACTTGTACGATACATTGTTGAAGGACTCACACCTAACTTTGACACGATCACAGCAGCACTGTCAATAAACAGAGAAATCTCCTTACCAGACTTGAGACAAACTCTACTGGATTTCGAGAAGAAAAGACAGGACAGAAGCAAAGATCCTGAAAATGCTTTCAGATCATCAGGCAACCAATTCAAAGAAAAATCATGCTTCATTTGCAAAAGAAAAGGACATTTCAAGAAAGACTGTTGGTTCAACCCTGACAACAAAGGAAATCAAAAGAATACAACAAACAAAAATAACATGGCCAGTACAAGGAACTACCATAAAGGACCAAAACAAAACAAAGACACAGCCAGGTCAGCAATCCAAGAACGAACGGAGGAACCATCCCAACGAAGAGACTCCACTTCAGAATACGCACTACATGCAAGCACAAGGGAGGAACGCCCGACAACTCAGGACGTGTGGATAATTGATTCTGCGTGCACAAGCCACATGACTTCCCATGGTGATTGGATCGAGCACAAGACGGAGGAGAGAAGAAGCATACAAGTGGCAGAAGAAGGGAGGCACATCGAATCTACCTCATCGGGATTAATCCAAGCTACTGTACAAGGTAAGGACAGACTTAACAACGCTGTAACCCTGCATAATGTCCTCCATGTACCACACCTGAAAGGAAATCTAATGTCCATTCCAAGCGTAGTAAGAAGAGGGAACTCTGTTCTTTTGAATTCTGAAGGAGTATACATATACTCTTCTGATGACAAGCTAATAGGAACAGGCAACTTTGATGGTAACATGTACACATTGAACCTATCACGTTTATCTGAAGCAACTCATGTTCCAAATGAACATTGCTTAATTTCAAAGGACAATTCTAGGACTGCATGGCACAGAAGGTTAGGACATCCTAGTAACAACAAACTAGACCTGATTTTGAAGAACAATCTTCTAAAAGGCTTGAACTCTATAAATGGTACCCTTGATCAATGTGATGCTTGCTCATTGGGAAAAATGACTAAAGTACCCTATGTTCACACAGATAGCAATCAGGAAAGCTACCCCTTTGAAGCCATTTATGTCGATCTCTGTGGTCCAATGAGAATAAACTCCTTGGGCGGAAGTAAATATTTCTTGACCATCGTAGATGGATTTTCTAGGAGAATATTTGTAGAATTTCTCAAAGATAAACTCTCAGCAGCAGAAGTTCTGAAGAAGTTTATTGTAAAGAGAGAAAACGAGCTAAACTCAAAACTAAAACGACTTAGAACAGATAACGGAACAGAATTTATCAATTAAAAACCTTGAAACCTTCATAGAATCCAGAGGAATTAAACATGAACTAACTACACCGTACACCCCAAGAAGCAATGGGAGAGTTGAAAGAGCTAACAGAACACTATTAGACAAAGGCCGAACACTTCTGGCAGACTCCCAATTACCCTTACACTTCTGGGCAGAAGCTGTGAATACAGCTGCATATCTGTACAATCTAACTCCCACAACCAGTGACCCAGACACTACCCCTATGGAAAAATGGAAAGGTAAAAAGCCATCCGTCTCTCACATCATGAGATTTGGTTGTGAAGTCTTCTATAAACTCGAGAATCATCAAAGACACAAACTAGAAGCTAAATCTAAGAGAGGAATATTTGTGGGCTATTCAAGATGCAGAAGAGCTTATCGAGTATTTGATATCACAGCGAGAGCCATTCTTGAAACCGCAGACATTCATTTCAGGGAGAACAATAATGTCATCTCGGAAGAAAAACAAAGTGATAATAATACGGACACTGACACATATTTCTTCATTCAGGAGGATGAACAACTGGACAATCATGTTCTATCAGATGTTGATATTGAAGAGCCAGCACCAGATACCATGGTCAACAGACAGACAGAGTCAAGTGAATCAGACAGACCACAAAGAACTCGAACAATACCTAAAAGATTCGATGACTACGTTCTGGCTACTACGAATGAAACCATTCCGAAAGACTATGAAGAAGCCATCGCATGCGAAGACAAGAAACATTGGGAGAACGCAATGCTTGAGGAAATACAGAACATGTACTCGCATCAAGTATGGGAACTGGTACCTAGACCTGTAAACGCTAAAGTTGTCAAAAGTAAATGGGTGTTCAAAATATCTAAAGACCAAGAAAACAAAACTTACAAAGCTAGACTTGTTGCAATGGGATACAACCAAATCCCAGGAAGAGATTACAACGAAAGTTTCAGCCCTGTAATTAAAAATGCCACCCTCAGGACTATTTTGTCAATGGCAGCAACAAAAGATTCAGTCATTAAACTATTTGATGTAAAAGCAGCCTATCTAAATGGAAACATTGAAAATACAATATTCATGGAACAACCTGCTGGATTTGTCCAAGACAGAAACAAAGTTTGCAAACTCAACAAAAGTATTTACGGTCTACCTCAATCCGGAAGATCGTGGTATGAGAAATTCAGTCAAGTACTTCATGACTGTGGACTGGAAAAACTTAAATCTGATCCTTGCCTATTTAAATGGAAGAATGAAGACAAATACTTCTATGTAGGGATATATGTTGATGACTTTATCACTGTCTCAGATTCTGAAGATACCTCAAACAGATTCATCAATAAATTGAGACATCACCTAGAAATAAAGGATGTAACATGTAAAGGCATGTTTTTGGGAATCAAGATCATACAAGACAAGGAGGGAATTTCGCTACAGCAAAGCCACTATGTACAACAAATATTGCAGAAATATGGAATGGAAAATTGTAAGGAAGTTCCAACACCAGGTTCCAAAGAAATCAATTTGGATAATCATATTGAAGATGACAATTGTGAACAGCACACTTACCAGGAAGCCCTTGGAATGCTAATGTTTCTAGCTGTTAACACCAGACCCGACATTGCTTACATCACTAGCAAACTTTCACAGTACTCCAGACAACCAAAACAGATGCACTGGACAGCAATCAAAAGAGTTATGAGATACCTACGAGGAACAATTGACCTAGGAGTGAAATTTGAAAGAGGGAAGACTGGAATCCTGAAGTCCTACGCCGATGCCAGCTGGTCGACCACTCATGACGGAAAATCCTACGGCGGATATGTATTGAAGCTCGGCGAAGCAACTATAGACTGGAAAAGTAGTAAACAACCACTCGTCGCCCTCTCCACAATGGAAGCGGAAATGATAGCTGCTTGTGAAAGCTGCTGTCAAATCAAGTGGATAATAAACCTGTTACGAGAGCTGGAAGAATGGAATTTCATGGAAAAACCAACTGCGATCTATACAGACAGTCAGTCATTGATCAACTGGATCTCCAGCCCTAAACAAAGCAGTCGCTTTAGACATATCAACAGAAAGTACCACTTCTTGAGAGACTGTTATGAATCCAGAGACATCTGCCTTCTGTACAAGCCATCTCAGGACCTGGAGGCGGATATCTTCACAAAGGACCTATCCCGAGACCAGATGAAGAAACACCTGGAGAGCCTCAGCATCGTGGGAATAAAGCCAAAGTAAGGAGGGAATTGTTACGCAAAAACTTTGACTTTAATCATCATAGATGCTGACGTCACTACGATTACGCAACTTCCAACTACTACCTTAAACCTTGCTGATGTTTACCGATAACTTGTTTTAACAATATATGTAATGGAACAAGTCGTCCCTTAAATAAATATATATATTTGTTTTTATCTAAAGGGATGTCCTCGTAACTACAACATACGTGAGTACCATAACAACTAGAAATCTTCATAAAGCATAATCGTATTTTGCTAAGCCTATATCAAATATTTATATTATATGTGTAATTAAGCGAACTATAATTAGTTATTTTAAAAGGCGAATTAGATCAGTTATATCTAAAATTGAAAATATATACGTAAATAAAACCTACCAAATATTTCAAATTAGAGCAGTTATTATATAAATATTTATATTATATGTGTTATTAAGCGAACTATTATTAGTTATTTTAAAAGGCGAATTAGATCAGTTATATCTAAAAATGAAAATATATAAATAAATAAAACCTACCAAATATTTCAAATTAGAGCAGTTATTATATAAATATTTATATTATATGTGTTATTAAGCGAACTATTATTAGTTATTTTAAAAGGCGAATTAGATCAGTTATATCTAAAAATGAAAATATATAAATAAATAAAACCTACCAAATATTTCAAATTAGAGCAGTTATTATATAAATATTTATATTATATGTGTTATTAAGCGAACTATAATTAGTTATTTTAAACGGCGAATTAGATCAGTTATATCTAAAATTGAAAATATATAAATAAATAAAACCTACCAAATATTTCAAATTAGAGCAGTTATTATATAAATATTTATATGTGTTATCAAGCGAACTATTTTAAACGGCGAATTAGATCAGTTATATCTAAAAATGAAAATGTATAAATAAATAAAACCTACCAAATATTTCAAATTAGAGCAGTTATTATATAAATATTTATATTATATGTGTTATTAAGCGAACTATTATTAATAAAATATTGAGAAGATTTACATTTTAAACGTATTTATAACCTTTTAGTATTGATAGAGGGCGCTGCTCGTGAGCTAAGTTGAATAATTTGAATATATAGTTTTAATAATTGATTTATATATTTTTTTAAAATAGCCTATCGTCACCCCCGTTATTTTTTACCTATGTATGGAAATTTTGGTTTGAATTAGTGAACTACTGCGGATTTGTATACCGGACATACCCACAGACCAACATACAAACATTCATTTTTATATATATAGATTTTGAAAATAGAGCAATCCATATTTAATTCATTAGATAATAAAAAGGCATATATTGGATTTAATAAAATATATGCCTTTTTATTATCTAATATATATAGATATAAAAGAAACTCTTCCCTCAGCGAATTGGCGTTTATTTCTTGGTTTTATTTCACATGTTCAGCGTACTGACGCAAATTTGGGTTTAAATACCTATTTCTTGATTTTCTCGGGAAACCTTTTGGATCACAGATATTTGGTCTTTGAGGTACAGCCTGCACCACGCTGAGAGGGCCAACAGCCCGAAACGCTTTCGTGGTTTGCTTTTCTTTATTAATCAGGAAAATGGGTTGGCCAAATATCAGGGAATAAGTTAAATCGACGTTTAGTTTATTTTTGTTCCGCTAGATGGCGCTCTGCCATATAAAATGCTTCATGTGAGCGGTCAGGATATGTTGGTCCTCGTCAGCATGGTGTAGGCTATATCTCAAAGACCAGAAATTGGTCCAAGAGGCTTCCTGAGAAATCAAGAAATAGACACATCTCTATATAAGAAAAAGAGTACAAATGTGATATTGTACTGAGATAAGGTGCATAAATTTAGAAAAAGGCATCTCCTTATCGTGCAACTGAAAGTCCGAAACGCGTCCGTGATTAGCTTTTCTTGATTAATCAAGAATGGGTAATTGGCCAATTCTGGAATAATTAAAAATCAACGAGAATAGTTGATATTAATTCCGATAGATGGCGCAAGCCATCAGCAACTTTCAGTTGCACGATAAGGAGATGTCTTTTTCTAAATAAATATATTACTTTTCCAGAACACATATTGCCTTACTTCCCACAAAAAAAAAAATAAACTTGCATAACTAAATTATTATTCTCACCCGATGGGGTAAACAAAATGCGAACAAAGGAAATACGTATTTAGGGCCACTAGCAATGAATTCTAGTTCCTCAAATCACATAAAAGTGAAATAAAAAGACAAGTGAAACCCCATATATAACAAATGATAAGAAATAATAAAATCAATTATATATATATAGAGAGATATTTTATCTGGATTATAAAAAGGGAGAAATCAATAATAAGGAAACTAAGATTTTATCACAGAACAATGGAGGAAGAAATGCGCCGACACACAGAATAACGATAAATCTCAATGAGATGAAGAAGAAGAAGAAAAAAAAAAGGAAAATTCAGGTGACTGAATCAATTGTTCCATTAAAAAAAATAAAATCATAGAAGGTGTGTCCTATCAGATAAATCTGTGATTTATCTGTGAGACAGGAAGAAACGGCTTCAATTAGATTAGGAAGGCAGCAGCCGTTTCTCTCTCTAGCCTTTAATTACTGCCGGTGATGATGATAAGAGAGACGTTGTTCTTCATCCTAGCGACACTTTAATTGGCTAGGAATGTTGGACCACTTCTTCCTGGATGGGAAATATTTTTGTGAAATTTTTGATGTACAGTGGTACCTCGACATACGAGTTTAATTCGTTCCGCAACCTTGCTCGTATCTTGAATTACTCGTATCTCGAAGCAAATTTCTCCATACAAAATTCCCATTTAAAATCACAGATTAATATCTTCAACACTACCGAACCGAACTCGTATCTCGAATTTCGCTCGAAACTCAAAGCAAAAAATCACTTGCTCGTCGGCTCGTATCTCGAAAAACTCGTATGTTGGGGCGCTCGTATGTCGAGGTACCACTGTATTTTGATGAAAAGGATAGGAATCGTTAAATAAGCCATTTAGAAGAAAAGACAATATCTCATTGAGAAAGATTGATCATCAATATATGGAGATTGTAATTCGAAACTATTATAGACGCGTATGATTCTTTTAAACTGGCGAAACCGTTGGTAGGGTTCACCACTGATGAGCCAACCCTGGCTGCCATGGGCCTGGGCCAGGTGAGTCATTTGCTGCATATACAGTACTCCATTGACGAGCTCTACTCTTCCCCGGCAGACACCATCAACAAGCTTTACAAGCTTGATACCTTGTTGTTGTTTCTTATCCCCTTGTGTAAAGATTACACAAATTCAATGAGTGATCTCATGGAATAGGGTGTAGGGGTGCAGCTTTCGTTGATCATGGCACCATGATCCAGGCACACTTTGGTGAAAGTTTGACTTTGCCTGTAGTTAGCTTGATACCTTAGTGTGATTGAGTGGAGAAGAAGACAGTACTCTTTGCATATCTTCTCTTTGGATCTTCAGAATTAGAAGCCATTTCTATACTGCCAAAGCTCTCAAATATAAAAGATTTTTCCATTGGAGTAAGAACAGTAGAAATAATCCCTTGAATCAATATTAAAATAAAAACATCAAGCCTCTCAGGAAAGGTTTTTTTTAAAATATATATATTTACAAATATCTTTAGCTTTCGGGTAAGAAAGCCCTTCTACCGGAGTAAATATTCTACATTAAATAGAAAAATAATTAAAATTGAATAAAATACATTGGGTGTTTACATTTATTTGAAGGCAGAAATTAATTAAATTAAAAATTAAATATTTTAGAAATTGTTTAATTTTTAAAAAAGAATCATACACGTCTATAATAGTCTCGAATTTTGATAACAGATGGCGTGCTAATATATCATAATACGGAGACGGTGCAATCTATAGAACACAGAAATCCTGGTTCCCTCGTTAACCTTCTATCCCAGACTGAGTGAACCTCTGAACTTAAGAGAGATATTAAAAATCCATTTTGGTTGCTATGTCAGGTTAGTGATATCATGGTAGCTAAAGTATATTTGAGGCTGGGGTAGCTACTTGATTACATTTGTGGAATGTGCGATGTAAGGTCACTGGCAAGAACAACATCCTGGGACTGATTGACCACTCAGGACTAATCCACATTTACATATGTAAGAAATGACAACAACAACAGCTTTTTTAGGACATTTCCATCCTGTAAGGACTCGCCATACATCATTTTCATGGAGAATAGGAAAAAAATAAAAACAAAGGAAGAAGGGAAAATGAAAAGGAAATCAAAGTATTCAACATGTAAGAAATAAAACAAATCAAGCAAGAATTTTTTTTCACTTTCAGATAAAGCCAATTTTCCACTATCCTTACTACGATGGCAGGGCCCTTTTCCTTGAAATAAAAATTTTGATTTTTCGTTCAAAAGAAACACATGCGGAATAGTTTTAAAATGTCGTTCTACAGTTGTCAAATAACCGGGGTTCTCTTCCCAGTAATGTTTGCCCAACTCTCATGAGGACAAGACTTAAGGAAGTTGTACCATGTATATCGGGACAATAACTATGAAAGATATTACAGTGACCTTTATTGAAGACACACCATATAGCCAAATGTGAACAAACTCTGTTTCTTTAAAAAGCAAATTGACAACCGGCGATATCAAAGACTTTCCTCTTCCTTAAATTTCGTCCATGAGTGTCGATACATATTGTCTTCACGTCGAAATATGAGGGAAGGTAAACATGAGAAAGAATGACTGGGAAATTTATATCAATCAAAACATTCACAGCAAAATTGAAGACAGACAATATGTCACAAGTGACAAAATAATAGTCTGTTAAATAAATATAAAATATTTTATAAAAATAAAGGTCACCTCTCCCGTCAAAATAGACGCAGAAACCAAGCGCCATCTAATGACCGTCTTTGCATACGGGCATAATAAGGTCGGCGATAAAGCCACAACACCAGCTTCTGTCGGACATAGAATTGGCCGCGCTGAACACCTCTTTGGTAATTTCGGAAGATTTCAGGAATCCATCCCGGATTTCATTAAACCAACGCCTACTTTGTACTGAAGAAGGCCATTAACTCGAAACCACGGTCTCCAGGTAACAAATCCAGGCAAAGTCCAACCTGTATTTAATCCAAGCTGTCCCTGTACTGATGGGAGCTATAGCCCGACACCATGGTATACATGTTATAGATGGAAAATTTTCCGGGAGGAAATTGATCCATAGAAGCATAGGGCGCCTCTCCCGTCAAAATAAACGTCAAAACCTGACGCCATTTATTGACCGTCGCCGCAACTAGCGGCCTCGGGTCGGTGACAAAGCCACAACACCAGCTTTGGCAAACTGAGAAGCGTCCACCTAGAGACCATGGTTTCGGGCTAATAGCCCTCGTCAGTCTAGGGCGGACTTTATATTCCATGAGATCCACACGGGATCTAATGGAATCTTCACAATCTACCAAAGAGGTGTTTTGCTGGCAAGGTGGCTGGGCCAAATCTATGGCTATAATATGGATGGAAAATTTGCCGGGAGGAAAATTAATCCATAGAAGCATAGGGCGCCTCTCCCGTCAAATTAAACGTTAATAGACGGTCAACGGTCAATAGATGGCGTAAGTTTTTGACGTTTATTTTGACGGGAGAGGCGTCCTATGCTTCTATGGGTATACAGGTTGTTGTCTAAATTTACGAAAACTGGTGTTGTGGGGGCTCATTCATATCAACACCGTAACGTTCAATACCGGCGTGATAAATATAATGCCATGTATTTATGCATATCTACTTATATATTTGCCTTATTCTGTCTGTTTGTTTGTCTGAAGCTCACGGATAGAATGCGCGCCCATTGGCTGCCAGCAAATACGTGACCTCCCTGCCCGCTCCCCTCTAGACAACCCTGTTATCAGCTGTGTGATACATACACCTGTCTATAGCGGCCATTCTAGACAACCCTGTTATCAGCAGTGTGTTACATCCACCTGTCTATACAGACCACCCTGTCTATAGCGGTCACTTTAGGCAACCCTGTTATCAGCAGTGTGATACATCCACCTGTCTATACAGACCACCCTGTCTATAGCGACCACTCTAGACAACCCTGTTATCAGCTGTGTGATACATCCACCTGTCTATACAGACCACCCTGTCTATAGCGACCACTCTAGACAACCCTGTTATCAGCTGTGTGATACATCCACCTGTCTATACAGACCACCCTGTCTATAGCGACCACTCTAGACAACCCTGTTATCAGCTGTGTGATACATCCACCTGTCTATACAGACCACCTGTATATAGCGGCCATTCTAGAAAACCCTGTTATCAGCTGTGTGATACATACACCTGTCTATAGCGGCCACTCTAGACAACCCTGTTATCAGCTGTGTGATACATCCACCTGTCTATACAGACCACCCTGTCTATAGCGGTCACTTTAGGCAACCCTGTTATCATCAGTGTGTTACATTCACCTGTCTATACAGACCACCCTGTCTATAGCGACCACCCTAGACAACCCTGTTATCAGCTGTGTGATACATCCACCTGTCTATACAGACCACCCTGTCTATAGCGGTCACTTTAGGCAACCCTGTTATCAGCAGTGTGATACATACACCTGTCTATACAGACCACCCTGTCTATAGCGACCACTCTACAGCTGTGTGATACATCCACCTGTCTATACAGACCACCCTGTCTATAGCGGCCACTCTAGGCAACCCTATTATCAGCTGTGTGATACATCCACCTGTCTATACAGACCACCCTGTCTATAGCGGCCACTCTAGGTAACCCTAGGAAGCAAGATGTATACAAGGTGTAGACAAGATGAAGATCTAGATGAAGATTAAAACGTTTTTAAAATATATTCGCACTCGGGTAAACCCCGGGCGTTGCCCGGGCCATTCGTCTAGTATATATATAAAGGGAGAGGTGCCTCATGTGTGGTACCTAGATAGGATTATATGGAGGACAAAACGATGAACCCATTTGTTATTTGTAAGTTTCTTTAAATGGGGTAAACCACCGACGAGCTTTCGACTCTTCCTTTCTCAGACCTGCATATATGCAATTTTAGCTATTTTCAACCCAAATATATGGTAGATAATCTAAAAATGAATAATTTATTTTTAAATACCCTATATATATATTAAAAATAAAAAAGGCATCTCCTGACCACGAGCACATGTGCTTTTTAGATCGCAGAGCGCCATCTAGTGGAGCAAAAATAAACTAAACGTTTATTTAGTTTGCTCCGTGATTATTGGCCAACCCAATTTCTTGATAAATCAATAAATAAATAAATTTCTTGATTTCTCAAGAAGCCTCTGGGACCAAAAATCTTTTTGGTCGCAGTGGTTACAGCCTACTCCACGCTGACGAGCGCCAACAGCGCGAAACGCGTTCGTGGATGGCTTTTCTTGATTTATCAAGAAATTGGGTTGGCCAAATATCACGGAGAAAGCTAAATAAATGTTTAGTATATTTTTGCTCCACTAGATGGCGCTCTGCCATCTAAAAAGCACATGTGCTCGTGGTCAGGAGATGCCTTCTTTATTTTTAATATCAACACCTGACCCACTCATCTATTTTTTTCTATTGTTTTTTCATATATATATCTTCAAATAAAAAGGCATAGATTGGATCAAAATATCATTTATTTTACCAATATTTCAGTTGGCTGAACGCCAACCTTTATCAAGGTATTAAAACATTTTAAAGTGTTTCAACCACAAACTCATGTTTTAATCTTGATAAAGGTTGGCGTTCAGCCAACAGAAATATTGGTAAAATAAATGATATTTTGATCCAAATATATGTCTTTTCATTTAAAGATTTATTTATGGATTGCTCTATTTTCAAAATTATATATATACTAGAAGAATGACCCGGCTTCGCCCGAGAAATCCCCCGAGTGAAGTATCCTTCATACTGAAAGTACACCAATAATAAATAGTAGAAGTGCCATAGAATAGCAATACAGAAGAAACACATAAACTACAGGAAAAAAGTGTGTAATGGCAAAAATTGTATTATATTAGTGTTTAGGTATTTGATTTAATTATTTTTTGCAATCCATTTAGTTGTTTCAAATTAATATAGTTTAAATAGACGGCAGCCTTTCCACCAAACCCCCATTAACCTTTGAAATTGCCTGAGTTGAGTGACTGACTGTAAAGAATCCTGACTGCGATGCCCATCTTCTCAGTAAGAATTAAAAAAATAGGTTTATAAAAAAAATTATTCCAAAATACTGGCATGTAAATATTTTTCTGTAAAAAAATAAAAGAGCATATGGAAATATTAGGCAAACATATGTGTTCGCTAATGATTGCGACTGCATTTTAAACGATTTTTAAAAAGATATTTAAACAAATAAATGTATTTTGTTTATTAACCCAATTATAAAATGTTGAAATATAACCTGGACACCTGCAAATTCCCCAGCTGGTATTTTCGACCGATCGATCAACGATAGCCCTACAAGAGACTTCTTATTGGTAGATGGTCAAAGGAAATATTGAAATGTTTGAATGGCATAATTGAAAGTTTACATGGAGCTGCCTAGAACGAAGAATTCTGTCACAAAATCCAAGACGCTGAGAAATTGTTTACAAAGCTCCACCAATCAGATCAACAGCACATTTATTATGAGAGGATCAATCCCGCACATCAAACAAAGCCGCCAATTGTTTTTTTTTTTTGGCGCCGTTTGATGATAGATGATCCACTGAATAAAACCCACCGCGCCGACAGAGATAAGGAAGATTTCTGATATTTGATCTGCTAGGTGGGTCCGTGTTTTTTCTTCATTGGTTACTTTGTTATATTACGTTGTTAAATAATTCCAAATCAGTTACACTTACTTCTGGTGTTATCATTTAATTACCGCACATTTATTTTACTTTTATCATATAGCCCCCACATTTTGTCATTCTTTCCATTAGGCCGTGCTGATTTTGTTAACATTGTCATTCTATCCCCAATATTTTATTAATGTTATAATAAAGCTCTTTGTTATTTTTGTCATTATGCTCCGCCTGCTTTGTTAGTATTGTCATTATGCTCCGCCTACTTTGTTAGTATTGTCATTATGCTCCGCCTACTTTGTTAGTATTGTCATTATGCTCCGCCTACTTTGTTATTTTTGTCATTATGCTCCGCCTACTTTGTTAGTATTGTCATTATGTGCTCCGCCTAGTTTGTTAGAATTGTCATTATGCTCCGCCTACCTTTTTAGTCTTGTCATTATGCTCCGTCTACTTTGTTAGAATTGCCATCAAGCCCCGCCTAATTAGTTAGTATCGCTATTAAAATTTGCCTACTTTGTTAGTATAATCATTAAGCTCCGCCTCCTTTCTAGTATTGTCATTGAGCTCCGCCTTATTTGTTAATATTGACATTAAACCCCAGCATTCTTTAGTTTTGGTATAAAGCTCCGCCCCTACTTTTGTTATTGTCATTAAACTCCGCCTACTTTGTTATTATTGTAACTACGCCCCGGCTATGAGTTCCAATTCTGACCTGTGCCTTTATTATTTATATATTTATAAATAAAATATTTTTTTCGGTCTTGTTTCTCAATATTGGATTGAACACATGTGTATGAGTGAAGTGAGTTCTCGTGTTACCTCACATCGATGTTATTTGAAGGAAAGCAAACACGCTGACTAAAGGATAATCCACAACGCCGCTTCCCATCGCCGGCCCAGTTGTAAAGTCCGAGTGGAAAAACAGCTTTCACAGATCAATTTGCCGGGCGGTATTTGCCAAAGACAAACATGGCGCGGGTTATTTAGCAAACACTTAGCCGTAGGTCTCAGGGGATGAGGCTTGATTTCCTCGTGATACCTTCCTTGTCTCTTGGCCGTCAGGATGTAAGGCTGAACGTCTGGTATAACCGATAATCCCTTGTTGAACCAACAATTTACTGATCTCCATGCAATCAGTTGCTGAACCAACAATCCCTAGACAATTCCTTGTTGAACCAACGATCTGCTGAACCAATATACTCTCTAGACAAGTAATTCCTGAACCAACCAGGATATTTGAACCTTCAATGTCCCAGCACACAACCTATGCGCCTGCCCAGGGGTATATGCGCTGTTGTTGCTGCCAGAGAGCTGGTTCTTATAAGTACTGATTTATCAGGATCCACATATGTCCAAATTCCTTGAATATTTAATCACTTTTAATATTCCCAGTATAATGTATTGGTCAAAAATTTTTAAATTTTGATATTAAGGATTTTTCTGTTATTGCAATTTTAAATAGCCAGTTGTGAATAAATATATTACAAAAACCTCGCTCCCTCTATAGCGAAGCTCAATAAGACTGGACCTATGGTTCACTAGAGACATTGTAATTAGGACACATTTGCATAGACATCAATAAAATAAAAATGTGTTAAATTCCCGAGAACAATATGCAAAGTAAGTTTTGAGGCAACATTTGCACATAGAAAAATGAAATAAAAATGTGTTCAATTCCCGAGGACAATATGCAAAGTAAGTTTTGAGGCAACATTTGCACATGAAGCAATCAAATAAGAATGTGTTCAATTCCCGAGGACAATATTCAAAGTAAGTTTTGAGGAAACATTTGCACATAGAACAATGAAATGAGAATATGTTAAATTCCAGATATGTCTTAATACAAAATAAGTTATATTTATAATAAAACTAACAAAGCCCCCGAAAGAAATTTTGCGGTAAAAAAGTAGAAAACAAAATGTAACAGTATGCAATTATGGAAACGAACTGGTATCACAAATCTTGATGTTGTTGTGTGTGAATATAATTTGTGAAGTTTGTCCTTAGAATCTCCATCTAACAAAACTGCCAACAAAACATATTAAGATGGCCGGAAGTTCTCCTCACAACAATATGTATATTTTACAATCCGCACCCAGGAAGAAGAATGTATATTTGATGGGAAGTTGGGGTAATATAGGTGAGACACGCGGCGACACATTTAAAATTCAAACTAAAGGTTGCGTGCCGGGTGTTCATCTGTATGCATCCGGCAGACAGACAAATATGGAACTTTGTACCGACAGGTTGTATCGGTAGTGTTCAAGATTGGGTGCGTGGGATCGGTGGTAGATGTGGCGACAATAGAAATTGCGGCACTAGATTTATCGTCGCAACGAAACACCAAGAAGAAATCATCGCCAATACAAACTATATATATATATGTGATAAGATCCTGTCGACTTTTTATGTGACAATATAATAATAAGGTGGGGAAAGAGAAATAATCACACCACGAGTTGTAAGAGAAGGAACCCAGGCAACCAGAGAGAGATGGGCCCGGCCACCGCTGAGCGGCCGACCGTTCGTATCTCAAAAAAATCACCAACTGTCTTAATTAGTCCTGAGGTTCCAAGTAAAGGGGCCCCAGTTGGTGGCCCCTTGGAATGTCGCTGATGTCTCAAATGACCGGACTTTAGCTGCCTCTCTCTGGGTTGACTGTAGGCTTGCTTTATTATTCCAGGTAGGGTATATATTATGACATATGTATATATTAGAATGCATTAGCGCGCCATCTGTTAATAAAATTCGAAACTATTATAGGCGCGTATGATTCTTTTTGAAAATAAACAATTTCTACTGTCCTTACTGCAATGGAAAAATTAATGGGAGGGTCTGGCTCATCAGTGGTGAACCCTCCCAGTAGATTAAACTGGCGAAACCGCTGGGAGGGTTCGCCACTGATGAGCCAGACCCTCCCATTAATTTTTCCATTGCAGTAAGGACAGTAGAAATTGTTTATTTTTAAAAAGAATCATACGCGTCTATAATAGTTTCGTATTTTATATATATAGAGATATATATCTAATATAAAGGAAGAATTCTCTGTAATATTAAATTAGAATAAAACGCAGGCTCCGAGGATGAGTCTCCTATTTTTTATTGAATATCTTCTCAAACTTTCGGGTAGTGTCAATCCTTCTACAGGATCATAAAAACGAATTTCGTTTACATACTTCTGTTGAAGGTTCAAACTACCCGAAAGCCTGAGAAGATATTCAATAAAAATATATGAGACTCATTCTCGGAGCCTGCGTTTTATTCTAATTTATATCTAATATATTTATATGTAATTTACTGTCCTCAAAGCCTATATCCATAGCGAACCAAACACCACAACTAAGATCCCACCCTTCAGTGTCGCATAGAGTATATAAGCAGAATTGTCTAATACAGTACTCGAGCTCTAAAAAGTGTGGTCCGGTGGATTGAAGTGGTGAAACAGCTGGGAGGGTTCCCCACTGATGAGCCAAGCCTTCCCAATATTTCCATCACAGTAAGGACCTTAGATAGTTCATTGTATTTGTAAAAAAAATAATCTTGATTAATCGGTGCTAATTTCTTAATGCAATTTGACACCCGTCAATATTGCTAAAAATTGAAACAAATGTTTAACCATACCTTTTTTAATAATTAGAATCTATTTCTACAGACTTTATAAACACTGTAAGACTAGAAATTTAAAAAAGTTTGGGTATGGCATATCAAGGGCGAACCCTCCCAGCGGTGTCGGTAGTTTACTTAGAATTGAAATTGAATCAGACTAAACCGCTGGGAGGGTTCACCAATGATGAGCCATGTTTGCTCCCACTTCAATATTTTAAACCATGCGAGTATAAGATTATATAAAAAGTAGCGTTAAAAAATTTGGTTTCCATTTTGACCGATAGAGAGGGATATGATATCTGATTCAATTTCAATTCGAAGTAAGCTACCGACACCGCTGGGAGGGTCGCCATTAATATGCCATACTTAATCTTTTTTTAAAATTTCTAGTCTTACAGTGTGTGTATAAAGTCTGTAGAAATTGTTTTTACTTATTAAAAAAAGGTGTGGTTAAACATTTGTTTTAATTTTTAGCAATATAGAGGGGGCGATAAAGAAAGGTTTCATGCAACGGTGTTTGGCGGGTGTCGAAGAGTTGTCACCTTCCCTGGCTGTCCCCACGTCCGCTGTCCTGAAGTGGAGCGAGGGGGGGGGGAAGATAGAATGTCGTTCAGCTAGAGCCACAGCACGAAAGCCTTCACGATCAATCTGTCTCAAATCTATTAACGATTTCCTCAAATTGAATTATGGAGGATTGTGTGTGAGAGATGGCTCTACCGCACGGTACCTTGGTCTGTTGCTGACAATGGCAGCCTCGTGGAGAGTAATTTGTACTAATCTGGCCAACATCTTCCGTGGAGTAATGCTGCATTTGAGTAACAATATTTGTAAAAGTCCAACTTCACCATACAAAATCTCAACAACTTAACATTCACATCTGAAAGTAGCGGGTTCGACGTTGTACGGTGTAGTGAAGTGTCATTGTAACTATCTTTGCAACAGTCCAACTTCACAATTCAAAGTCCCAACAACACCTTCGACTATTATACATATGTCATAATATATGCTCTTCCAGGAATAATAAAGTAAACCTACAGTCAACGAGAGAGAGACGTCGATAGAAGACAACTAAGTTACGGCCATTTTGGCCACATTCCTGAGGGAGTTTTTCTGGGAACCCTGCCGGACTATTTTTAGATAGTCGGGGGGTGGTGGCCACACAAGACGGTCGTTCCGCAGTGACAGCCCCACGCGCTACCTCTCTCTCTCGGTTAGCTGGGTCCCATCTTCCAAACTTGTTGTTTCCTTATTTCTCTCTCCCCACATTATTATCATAATGCCACATATACATATGTAGATGGAAATTTTGCTAGGAGGAAATTGTTATATAAAAAAAGGTCGTCTCTCCCGTCAAGATAGCCACTAAAACTAGACACCATCTATTGACCGTCACTGCAAACTATCGGACTCGGGTCAGTGACACAACATCAGCTTCGGCAAACAGAGAAACGTCCACCTAGAGACCATGGTTTCAGGCTAATGGCTCTCGTCAGTCTAGGACTGACTTTATTCCATGAGATCCACGAGGGATCAAATGGAATATTCACAATTTGTCAAAGAGGTGTTTAGCTATTAAAGTTGCTAGGCCAAATCTATGGCTAAAATATAAATGGAAATTTTTCTGGGAGGAAATTAATCTATGAAAGTAAAGGCCACCTTTTCTGTCAAAATAGACGCTTCAACTAAGCCCTATCTATTCCATCGTTTATTTTGACGGGAGAAGAGACCTTTATACAAATCTGTTTTATTCGTGCCGTGATTGGCTGTTTACTATCATGTGACCTTAATCAGCCACTCATAATTAAGTTTTTTAGTTAATCCGTGTTTCTGTTATCTCTCAGAAGTTGTGTGTGTGAATCAAAGCTTTATACATTTTTTAAATATAAGATTATTAGGTGGCAAAACGGTCTCCAAAAACCTTACTAAGGGATGTCCTCAGGGTAGTCCACTGTCACCGTTATTATGGAACATCTTGCTAAATGATATTTTAATGAATTTTAAATCTACAAAAGCTGAAATTATTTGCTACGCGGACGACATCTCTATTGTATGTTGGCATTATAATTTAGAGGGTCTAAAAACTGAGTTAGTGAACACCCTAAACTATGTCACTCAATGGTGTCGCTCAAACAAGTTAAAAATAAATCCAGAAAAAACAAACTTGATTCACTTTCACAATTTCCATAGGTTCCAGCTGGAATTTCAAAAAAACCGTCATAAAGCCTTCAAATGAAATCAAAATTTTGGGAATGAAATTATCTAATCATAAGTTCAAAACAAAAATAAATTTCACCCCGCACATCAATGATATTTTGCATAAGGCGCATCGCATGAAAAATCTGCTTTTTTCCCTCAGCGGCAAAATATGGGGTATAAACTCTAATAAAAGGTTAATTTTGTATAAGACGCTAATTAGACCTATTCTAACATATGGAGCTGAAATTTGGTTTTATCAAATAAATAACCGCTGTAAACAGAAATTAAATTCGATGCAATACCAAATTGTTCTTTGGGCTACTAGATCGTTTAAAACATCTTCCTCAAATTGTGTCCACTGTCTGGCAGAGATCCCATTCCTGACTGATTTTATCGAATCAAGATTGATTAAATATGAATTGGACCAACTAAGCGAGGAAGACCAACGAACGTTCAGTCCACATTCTCCTTCAATTATAAAAGGATTTTTGAGAACAAGAATGGAAGATATGTTTTCTAATACAAGTGATCACTTTCGTCTCTTTTTCCCTTTGGGCATTCCAAAATATTTCCGCCCTGACTTTTACAATGTGCAATTCGTTACTGGTCATGGAAATTTCGGAGATTTTCTGTTTCGAATAGGAGCTATAGACGATCCGGGATGTTTATGTGGAAAGAGAAAGCAGGATTCCAGTCATCTGCTTCTTGAGTGCCCAATCTTCCAGAACTACAGAAACCGGGAAAACATCGAATACAAGGATCTTTTTATGTTTGTAAATAGTAAGGACTCGTATTTTAAATTTAGAAAATTCTGTAAATATATCTATGATTTTCTCTCTTGGTTAAAAAAACCTTAATTATTACCTATTTGTATATATGTATTTTTTGGTTTGTTTATTTTGTTGGTTGTGATGTAAAATCAAGAATGATTTTAATGTCCTATTTCTTATCTTTTCAAATCTTGTAATTATTTTTTTTTTTTTATGTAATATAGTATCTGAATTTAGTGTTGTTATTGACGCAAGCATCCCTTGTAGGGATATCGCGTCTGATTTGATAAATAAATAAAAAAAAAAAAAATAAATAAATATAAGATTATGGGTTCAATTCTCGAAAGTAGTTTTTTTGTCAATATTAAAAATGTTTTTTGCGTCATTCTCTAGATGTACCTTTACAAATCCATATTTATTTTAAAGTTGTTTTTATGAATTATTTCGATATATGGAATTTCTAATAGCTTTGTATTAAATGGGAAACTGACGTTTGAGATCCCTTTCTTTATTCTGTAATGGCAACTTGTCATGGGGATAATTTGATTCCATCGAGACAGGTTTCGGTTGAATTATTTTTGGAACGTTCGCCACGTGTGGTCTGATATTGTCGCCCGTGGATATAAACACCCACCGTTTGTGGGTGTATCCATCTTAGCAACAGTCCAACTTCACCGTACAAAGCCCTGCCCACACATGTAGTGCACTCATAGTAAAAGCAGTCTCCTACTGCTACCCACCATGATTATCATGGTCTGTACCACGTGTACTAGGGATAAGCAAAAATAAAAAAGCCATCCCTAACAACAACAAGGGACTTTAGAGGTGAAGAATAATTCGATGGGAATGTGACAGAGTTCCAATTTACATAGATTTGGTATGTAAATGTGGCGGCAGGGAGAGAGGGAAACCTATTTACACCCAGTGGATCAGTCGGGATAGAGAGACAAGTCTGTCTGTCCCACAGTGTCGGAGCAAACGTGACATTGAGTATAGTCAAATCTGTAAATACACCTATCCCCCGATTTACACGGTTTTCCAAATAAGTTTTTTTTTGTTTTTATCGCACTATACTAAATGCTACTGTGATTGAACACATGCGCTGTGTACACATCTCACGAGAAATCCCGATCTTATGTGCTGACTACATATTTTAACCTGTCAATGCATTTTATTTTTATTTCTGTGTACACCTATCCCCCGATTTACACGTTTTTCTCAGGAACGTATCTACCGTGTAAATCGGGGGATAGGTGTACATAACAAACAACATCGAAACATTCTCACACCGCTACAATCTACCATTACAGAACAAGCATCAAATCCCCCTATAATACAAATATAATAAATAAACCTAATTTCAACAAGATTCATAAATTACCATCTTGAAATAAATTTGGTTTTAAAATTACAATTAAAACGGCAAAATCTAAAAAATATTAATTAAAAAATATATATATTAAAACACTTCCTAGAATTGAACTCCAGATCTTATATTTAACATGGAACTTCGTTTTTCAATGAAACCTGAGTTGGATAAACTCTTCACGCTGATTGGTTAATGAACTCAACCCTTATTTGATGATTTAGGTCATGTGAACAACGAAAAGCCAATCAGAGCGCGTATATGTAAATATTATTGCGTTTATTACAGTAGCTATTTGGACATTATATCAAGAGATTGTGTAGTATCCCTCGGATATTTTTTATTTGCATTTTATTGTTGAGGTGTTGTTGCTGTTTTATAGTTCTGAATGAAAATCGTCTATCAACACCACTTTCTTGTTGATTTGAGGATTTAATTCAGAATTTGACCATCGCCTTGAGAATTTGATCATTGACTTAGGACTCCGTTTTAGGGAAATCCTCCAGTTTCTCTGCTCAGATCCTAGTCTACAGTATCACCTTACTTTTCTATCTTTTACTCTTTATTTCTTCAATGTCTCCCATCCTGTCCATCAATCTCATTAATATTTACACACCGTTCACATTCCATCTATTTCACCCAGAACTCTTTCCATCAAGTATCCGGAATAAACGTGTACACCCCAGTGGTTAACCAATTAACTATCCCGGCTTCAGGGTGAAAGTCCAACAATGACTACATGAGAACCACCAGAGATTCCTTAAATCATCAGCATCCGGCAAAAAGGTGTTTATCTGACCAGACTAATTCTCTGATCAAAATATAGATGGAATTTTGCCGGGGGATGAATTCAATTATAAATAATAAAAAAACAATGGTTGGCTGTAAAGTCGGTTTTACAGGCGAAGATTTTACGTGACAACGGTAGAATATTTATTGATATGAATATAATTAAATTGCACAATAGGAACAAGGAATTGAATGAAAATAAGAATTGCACAAATTTTAACTATAGAAATATATTTTGTTTACTAAAACATTGTACATGTAAACTTAAACTTAACTAATTCCTATTTGAGTGATTTTGTTGAGGATAGGACGATGATAGGTGAAATATGAAATGAAAGGAAGTGTTTCTGCTGTAATGTGTCTTGCGAAAGTCAAGTCGATAGTTGTTCCTTTTAACGTAGTTGACTTAGAAACGTTTGATACGCAATCAAGATTATACGTATTTTTCATGAAATTAAGAAACGAGTTGTCAGGCTTTACGTTTTTGTTAAAATCACCACACAGAAGAATCGGTATACTAGAATCAATTTGCACGAACGGTGGCACGTACTGGCTGTTGTGAATGTACGGACCGAGTCCTTGCCATAGTAACATTCCAATATCCTGCATACTAGCTCCTGGATGAATATATACAGCACCGAGTATAAACTTGAAGCTAGTATTAGCGGCGAAGCAAGTAACTTCAGTCATGCACATGTCACCCTTGGTTTTAATGACACGAGTTACGTCTGTAATCGCAACTTGGAACACTTCCGCCGTAGATGTCGATGATAATTTACGATAGATCGCCACTCCACCAGCCGCGTTGGTATCTGAGTTATGTCGATTATTTTCCCTGGATACGCACTCATAACCCTTGATTGGAGTTGGTTCACAAGTGTCGCGCATCCACGTTTCAGTCAATACTAAATAGTCTGATCGTGGTATCACTGTATCTGTTTCAATGTCCGCGGCATGGGCACTTAAACTTTGACAGTTGATGTTCGTTACAATAAGTTGTCCAGCGTCGGTTGCGTCGACACAGAATTTTACGGCTTGTTTGGTAATTGTGTCTAGAGTGTGTCCACGAAGTCGTAAGTATTCATTGCGAATATCTCGAGTAGTCTGTGAGTCGTTTCCACCATTGAAGTACTGGAAGTTGAAGGCACCGTTTCCATTGTTTTGAGAGTGGTGATTCCTGTTGAACATTTGAAATTGAATGGATGAATTTTTAATTTTAAAGAATCAATTTGAAAATCAAAACACTTATTCAGATCGAAGGTTCAAATTTTTGCTAAATAAATTTGAAATTAAATAAAATTCGTAATTGTAAATGATGACGTTGAAAATTAAAACATTTACTTATATTAGATGTTAAAATTCTTGCTCAACACAGTTTAAATAAAGTTTTCTTATATCTGCCACTTTTTCTTAATATTTGTAATTTTAAATAATCAATTCGAAAATCAAAACATTTATTCAGATCGAAGGTTCAAATTTTTGCTAAATAAATTTGAAACTATTTAAAATTTGTAAAATAATAATTAATTAATTAATTAATTTTAAACTAATAATTTACTTAACACTATCAACATTTATCAATAGTATGACATAACCTATAAACTCAGTTTCTCAACTTTTGTGTCAATCTAACAATTAATCAATCAATCATAGTTTACGATAATGAAATATCAGTGTACAATTATTTACCTTTATTGTTGTAGTTGTTGTAAATGACGAATCTAAGCACTCCACATTTTCACTACAGACACAGCTGACGATACTTTAACCACACGTGTGAACTTGTATTATGACGCTTTCTTGTTTTTCCAACGCCAAGAACGTTCGAGAAAGACAAAGACAGAGACAAGCATGCGCCGATTCAATGCGCCTAATTCTCTAGCGCAGCACTCTCGTTCGGTGACTCATCGTAACGTTACCGGGCGTTACACTTTTTCATAAGTGACTCCCAGCCGCAACCTAATTTAAGACGTTGTCACGTCAAAAATAAATGTAGCCCCTCTCACGTCAAAATAGACACAAAACCTGTGCGTCATATATTGACCGTCTCTACACTCATAGACAAAACTTAAGGAAGTTTTACCTTTTAACATTTATATCGGATTCAGACAATAACTCTCTGTAAGATATTACAATGACCTTTATTGAAGACACACGAGATAACTAAATATGAACAACACAGCAGACGACCGGCGAAATTTAAGATTTTCCATTTCCTTAAGTTTTGTTACTAGTGTAGGAGAGACTGGGCACAAACCTACACAGTTTTGACAACATTTATTTGTGTCTTTAACAGAGAATATGTCTTCCCGTGTGTTATGGGATGGATTGTCTTCCGTCAGAATTCCCACGTCAATATTCGAGCTATAAAAATACTGATTTTCAGTTGTCAGTTTCTCGTGACCATAAACACAAAAAGACAAAGACAATGTATTCACCTTATCCCAGTACAATATCACATTTGTACTATTTTTTCACATTAAGTCGCGGTCTCACGCAATTCTGGCCTTAACTACCCGTTTCATGTTTTTTTCTAGATGCCCGAAGGACCGGTTTTATTTGGTCGTTGAGGTACAGTTTGCACCACGCTGATGAGGGCCAACAGCCCGAAACGCGTCCGTGGTTAGCTTTTCTTGATTAATCAAGAATGGGTATTTGGCCAATTCTGAAATAATTAGAAATCAACGAGAATAGTTGATATTTATTCCGATAGATGGCGCAAGCCATCAGCAAATTTCAGTTGCACGATAAGGAGATGCCTTTTTCATAAAGATTTAAGAGTTTTCTCTAATACATTGGTTGATGAGACCGTTGTCCCTTTGTACTGACAGTTCAACAGTAAAGTTGACAATATCGTTGAACAATGACAAAGAAGATAACCAGAAGACACGTTGTTATATATCTCCACCAAGATACTGCATGGATGGTTACCTATTTACATATTGGTACTTTCCATACCTTTATTCAATATAATGCGGCCTATGATTGTAGAACGAAATTTGAAAATATCCCGCATGAGTTACTTTTGAACGAAAATTCTAAATTCATTTCAAGGAGAAATAACACTCTAAATACAGAAAATACACTTTATTTTTCCGTTTATCATTACTCTTCACAATTCATCCTTTCATACTCCATCCCTAAGGTTAGAAATAATCCTTATTTCTCCTTGAAATGAATTTAGATTTTTCGTCCAAAAGAAACACATGCGGGATATTTTCAAATGTCGTTCTACTTTCTAACTTTGTTTGCCCTTTTTACACTTTCTAAAACTCTAAGACAAGTCTATGTAAACCAAAATGTCTTAATAAAAAGCGTTCTGTGTGTGTTTTGCCTGTCCCATCCAATGTGAAAGCTGGGCTGCCATTACTTACGTCTCACAGAAGACATCTGTGTTAGTTCCCAAATCCCTCGAAGCACAGGAGGTGTAATTAGCCACTATGCAGATATGGTGTGGAGATGTTAATCATATGCAAATTTCCACGTCGCCGCCAGACGTTTAACGACCTCACAAATTAAATCATCTCGTCAAAACTTGATTTATTCGGATAAAATGGAGAGAATGAATTCCTTCTATTTATTACTTTCGGTTTAAAACATCACGTCGTAGATTCGACAGTACATTTTAAAGAAGAATTAAGCCTAAAAATGTATCTCGATGTAGAATAAAACCCAACTGTCCCAACTCCATGAAAAATTAATACAAAAGTGACATTGTATCACATTGATTTATTATGAGAAAGGAATTTCTTGATCGTGGAAATTAAAGTCTCTGATGGCCAACATTTGGACGTTCAAGAGATGATTTTCTCATAATTATTTTATATACAGTTAAACCTGTCTATAGCGCACCCTCTAAATAACGCCTTCCTCTCTATAGCGCCCGATTTTAAATACGTAGTACGATGCGATTTACATTAAAAGTGACCTGTCTATAGCACCCCCTCTCTATAGCACCCTATTTTGGTGAGTCCCAAGAAGGGGCACTATAGACAGATTTAACTGTATTTGTAACCACACTAGCCGAATGACCCGGGCAACGCCCGTGTTTTACCCGATTGAATGTTTTTATTCAAATACTATTTGTTACAATTATAAATTTGGCGCCTTTAATAAATGCATATATTAGTTAATATGCTTTATCTGTCTATGTACTGTTGGCTTCCGTAGGCGTCTCATACTGGGAAAAGGAAAGAGAGGATTCCATTTAGTTATTAACTAATATATGCATTTATTTAAAGAGCGACCCGCTCCAAACCAATAGGTACAAAAACGAAAGAGCGAGTGGGGGAGGCATGATGGGGGGGCAAAGGTGGCGTGACCGTAGCCAACCAATAGGAGGGCGCCATTCCAAAAAAAAAAAAAGCAAACGGTGACAGAGGCCGATGAGGAATGACGCTCGTAACTGTATATAGAATAGAATCATTCAGTAAAGAAGCTAGGTACTGTATGTACGCTGCCGTGAAACCACATGTACAGGCGGTGGCCGGCCATAAACCGCATGTTGATCCACCCATAAAAATGTTATGACATATAAAATATTCGGACCATTTCTATATGGGCTGGCGTACATAGACTCCCTATGGACTCTGTGATCTAATGGACCAAGTACTTGGATCAACCTTTCAATGCACTTCAACAACTAAATTATAATGCTTTAGCGCACCATCTGTTATCAAAATTCGAAACTATTATAGACGCGTATGATTCTTTTTAAAAATAAACAATTTATACTGCCCTTACTGCAATGAAAAAAAAAACAGTAAGGACAGTAGAAATTGTTTATTTTTAAAAAGAATCATACGCGTCTATAATAGTTTCGAATTTTGATTATCAACTAAACATAAAAGGAGGAATATTGCAAAGTGCTTTTTAATTTAGTAAATATTCGACTTGGTTTTGAGATATATTTTCAGAGTGGATGAGGTTTGAGGAAGAGAAAACTTGTGAAAGCTTGTCGAATTTATGAAAAAAAAATTAAAAATTGATTTCAACCTTTATGACCTGGTGTTATCTTACCCATGGGATAATAAAAAAGATTAAAAAATGAGTATAATCCTCTACTTTAGTTTTACTTTTTATTACGTATTTTGTGAAATAAATCGATTGACGTCACAAACTGCCTGTCAACATGATCTTATCTGCGGCCACTTTCTCTCAAAACGTAACAAAGATTTGAAATTTGCACTTTCACATGGCTATCAACGCGACAAACCTTCTCTATATCAGAAATAAAGTCATATTTAAGCACCAATATCTTTTTACCGAATAAAACAAAAGGTTCTGCTGTATTTACTGCGATGGAATATTTTGAGAGGGCTTGGCTCATCAGTGGCAAACCCTCCCCGCAGTTTCGCCAATTTAATCTACCAGACCGCTTCTTAGAGCTTTAATACTGTATTGAGTAATTCTGTTTATATATGCTACACTGAAGGGTGGAATCTTAGAAATGGTATTTAAGCAAACTATGGACATAAACTTTTAGGACAGTAGAATTACATTTAAATATTTAATATATTTATAGGTTTTTTAACCTTTTTAATATCTCTTATAAAAAGAGTTTAATTCAAATATGCCTCCATTTTCACAGACTTCCTGGTATAAAGATCACTTTAGTGTGGCTGAACTCTCAGATAGTTTGCACCATCTGGAAAACTGAGTATTTTTAAGTTCATTTCTTCAATGAAAACAATTTATACTATATTTACAACTATGTGAAAATAATATAGAAAACTCTGTGTGTGACTCCTCAATTGTGAACTTTCGATGGTTTCAGGCTATGGCCTTCCTCAGTACAGGGGCGTCTTTATGACATCCTACGTGAGGGGTTATGCCACATCGGTCGAGTTCATCAAACTGGTGTTTTATCTGGTGAAGTGGCAGATCTCAGACCTGAATATTTGTTGTATTTCAATTTGATTACACACACACAGCGCTTAACGCTAATTATTCTTTAATTAACTACAACAAAGTGAAAGGATTATATATATATTGATGAAATGGTAATCATGGGGAAAGAAAATATAAGTCAGCGCGGCTACGCAGATGCAGGATACAAAAACAGAAAGTGAAAGTACGGGTGTGACGTCAGCTCCGGTGTTGCCGAAGTTAACCGCCTGTCGTCATGGTCCAGCAATATTGCCACGTGGAAAATTAGGAAAGACAAACTTCGGGTTGACACAGCAATTTATTTAAGGTAAGAACAAACTTTGAACGATAAACAAAAGATAAGCAAAAAGGGAAGTTTACAGAGTAGCAAAATATAAACATAAAAAATGACGTCTGTAAATAAAATAAAAATATTTAAATGTAATTCTACTGTCCTATAAGCTTATGTCCATAGTTTTCTTGAAAACCATTTCTGAGATTCCATCCTTCAGTGCTGAGTATATAAGCAGAATCGTCCAATACAGTATTGGAGCTTTGAGAAGCGGTCTGGTGGATTAAATTGGCGAAACCGCTGGGAGGGTTCACAACTGATAAGCCAAGCCCTTCCAATATATTTTTTCATCGCAGTAAGGACAGTAGAAGTTTGTATTATGTATAAAAGAAACATTCATGCTTTTAAATCCTTTCATTTTATAAATAAATACTGTGTTACAATATATTCTCACCTGGTGTGGGAAATATTTCTTAAAATAATTATCCTTTGTAGACGTGGTAAAAGCTATGATAGGCATAGTGGGTAGTTAGCGACTGCAGGTACACCGACATATACATGTATAAAGTGTAATATATTCTCTAAAAGCTCTATATATTTGTTTAATGGAGTTAATTAAATTACAGATTAATGTATTATATTCATAGAATAGTTAATATATCTAAGTCATCATATCTCCGTACATTACTTTTATGTAGCGGTTAACAAAATGAAAGAACTGGCGAAACCGCTGGGAGGGTTCACCACTGATGAGCCAGGCCCTCCCTTTAATTTTTCCATCGCAGTAAGGACAGTAGAAATTGTTTTATTTTAAAAAGAATATTACGCCTCTAAAATAGTTTTATAATTTGATAACAGATGGCGCTCTAGTACATCGTAAAATGAAAGAAGACAGGTTTCGAGATAATTAAAGAAACTTGTCTTCTTTCATTTTGTTAACCGTTACATATGTTGCTAAGAAGAATCTTCTATATCTAATTACTTTCTTGGTTCATAATCTATATTTTATGTAAATAAAGTCTCCTCAATAAATGGAATTTATAGCCAAGATGCTGTTGCCGTAACACTGTGACAGAGCTCTGTTTGGATACCTGCACTCACTGGTGAGGTTGGAATTTTGCAATAATTGGAATTCATTGAAGCAATTATTTTTCTTTAAAAAAAAGAGTTCCCAATGCGGTATTTGATCCCGGATCGTGGTTATCGAAAAACCGACGGTTTAGACCAAACCTGTGAGAATGAGTGTTATGAGGGGGAAAGCGGCTTTTATGAAATTGAAGCCCTGTACTGATGTAGGCCATATGCACATAGGTTGTTATCTGGGTTTTATAAAAGTGATGTGGTGACCTATTTCCTGATTAGAAACTGAGCGCTTCTCATAGAGAATATCGTTTAGTGCATTAAAAAATAAAAAAAGAGAGTTGCTTCATGAATATCATTCCGCGCTCTGTCAAATTGCAGAGTATATATATGTCGTATCTGTCATGGTCGAATGAAAGGGTGCGACCGTTGTGCATGTATGCGTCAAAAAAGAACTTGTTCGACACTCGTGAGCGCGCGCGGCGGAGGCGTAGCCTTCGCCAGCGCCCGCTGGATCCCAGATTTATTTTGTACAGATTTATACATGGATGAATTTGTATTTACATTTTAACATAATAATTATGGTGAAAATTAATTATGCATTTTGGGTACTATGCAAATTATGACATATATATATTTATAAACACTCATAGACAAACCTTAAGGAGCTGGAAAGTCTTTGATGTTGCTGGTCGTTTATTTTATTAATATTAATTTTTTTTTTTGAAGGAGGCAGAGGCAATTTTTTGTTCACACTTGGTTATCTCGTGTATCTTTAATAAAGGTCACTGTAACATCTTTCAGAATTATTGCCTGAATCCCAATATACATGTTAAAAAGTACAACTTCCTTAAGTTTGGTCTCCATGAGTGTACGTAGAAACCTATGACTGGTGGTGACAATCACAGCATTTTTAGTTTAAAATACTTTTTTTTAAATCAACTTTTTATCGGAAGAAATATCCCAAAATTTCCTACAATAAAAAATATTTTCTATAGAAGAATAATGGAAGGTTTTTATCGTTTTTACTTGGGAATATTTTCCACGCAGATTGCTGTCTTCTTTCACAGCCTGTCTACCCACAAACTTAATGCCAACAAAAAAATCTTATTTTCATTTGAACATACAACAAAGCCAACAATGAAGTGTATTGTGTCAGGTCTGAATGACTATACGCCATGACACTTGTAACTCATCGTGTCTCACTTGTTGTCTAGGTGGTGGTCGTTGGTATATATCCCAGGCAGCCATGATATTCATTGTAGGTAGCAAGCGACTGCTTGTACTGTAAATGTATCACATGACTACACATGTAAACGGAGTTCGACTTTTGCACTTATAAATGTAACTCCGCCTTTGCCGGTCCCAAGCCCGGATGAAAAAGGAGGAGGGAGAGCAGTAACAAGCTCACTAAAAAACCTGGGCTCAGCTGGCCCGGATGATAGTACCCTGTAAGGTCTCCAGGGATACAGGATGTGTCTGTACTCCATGTTAGGAGCGGCTGTACATGGTGTCTGTTCCTCATGTCAGTGGCGGCCATTTATTTTGGAGCTAAGTCAGCCTGCCACCCTTCCAGTCTTAATGACAAAGGTAGACGCATTCTACTTCACCCAGTCATGATGGCTGTCAAACAGACACCATCAACAAGCTTTACAAGCTTGATACCCTAATATGATTGAGTGGAGATAAGAAAGAAGAAGAAGACTTATAAATGTGTCAGAGCCACGTTTTTTGTTATTTGCACCCACTGGTGGAGTTGAACTTTTGTAATAATCGGGTATCGTTGTAGCAATTTTTTCTTTAGGAAAAAATACAAAGAGGGATTCGTTCCCGGGGTCATGGGTGTCAAGAATTGACTGTGTGAATGTTCATAGAGTATGGCGCCGTTAAAGTGACCGCTACCAACCAACAGATGTAAGGGTCGGCAGCAAAGATTCTCCATCTACCTCGTGTGATGTCGGACTTCCACAGTTCAGATTCTCTGTATCAACAGCATAGATACATTTATATGGCGCAGTTGTAGACCCTAACTGTCATTGTGGCAACGAATTCCAGGACTCAAGACACTTACTGCTGGAATACCCACTCTTCTTTACCGCTAGACAACAAACAATAAATAATGTTGTAGATCTATATCAATTTGTATATAGCAGAGAGAATTATCATAGATTCAACTATTTTTGTAAATATATTTATGATTATCTTTCTAACATGAAAGGTTCAGGTTCCTAATATATATTATTGTTTCTCTTTTTTTTTATTTTTTATTACTTTTTCTTGTATAATATGTTTATAACTGTTTCGTTTTTAAAGAAATGTAAATCGACGCAATTATCCCTAGCTGGGATATCGCGTTTTGTGTGTTGATATAAAATTTAAAAAAAAAACCCTCCATTTATACCCAGGTCCCCAATGTTTCCATCAACTTGCTAATTTGCCAGGCTCAGGGGAAAGAGAGAGAAAGAAGAATTTATAAGCCAATCAAAAGTCCCTGAAGTTATTTAACAAAACAGAAATTCGGGGAGCTCCGACTTTAAAAGGATTTTTTTTCCTCTTTTCGGAGAAGTTTTTATCGTGTGTTAGGTGTAAGGGGCTTATTTCAACAGGAGCTTTCAATCCTGCAATAATCCCCGGTGTAACAGCCTCTCTCGACTCAATAATTTGCTTTGTGTTAAATTTTATACATTTTAACAATCACCTTTTAAAAACAAGTCTAAGTTGCATATTAACATTTTTTTGTAATTATTTTTGGCATTTTATGTTTTTCTTATGATATTCATTACCATAATTATCTCTGCAGACCTTACTGCAATGATATAAATTGTTGTAAAGAACTTTTCCTAGTAAACTTTGAAATGAACCAGGCGATAAGGAAGATGGGTGTCTTTTTGTATAAAACGAACACGAGCTTTCGGGTAAAACCCCTTCTACAGGCGGCTATCACATAGCAAGATGGATCTTGCCATCCTTTGACACCCATCTTCCTTATCGCCTTGTTTATTTCAAATATAAATTGTTGATATGAGGGCTTGGCTCATCAGTAGTGAACCCTCTCAGCGGTTTCACCAAATCAATCTCCAGACCGTTCTACTATTGTATTGAATTGGTTTTCTTATATAACCTGTATTTAGTAAGCAAAATTGCTTATGGGTAAAATATAGTGCAAATGTGACATTGTACTGGGATAAGGTACATAAATTAAGAAAAAGGGCATCTCCTTATCGTGCTACTGAAAGTTTTTGATGGCTTGCGCCATCTATCGGAATAAATATCAACTATTCATTGAAAAAACTAACAATTAGTTGATATTTATTCCGATAGATGGCGCAAGCCATCAGCAAATTTCAGTTACACGAAAAGGAGATGCCTTTTTCTTAACTTCTGGGTGTTTAGTGAATCTATAGATATAGATCTTATAAATTTATCGAAAGATAACATTTAAAATTAAAATTTCTCGTAAAATTTGCACAGTGGCGAAAATGTGTATTGTATTTGTATGGATGATATATGGGGATCAGAAAATCTTGATCTGTAATATAATGGGGTGTCATATATACGGAATTATTTAAATGGCAGAAAAACATTTTTTAAATTCAAGTTAAAAATACTGTTACACAACAAACGGAGCACCTCCTCGGGCTACTCACGCCTGAAGACAAGATTCTTCGACATTATCATCAAACATGTTCCGAACATGAACTCACCAAATGGCAGGGATCTGTCTAGATTCAAGGCGGCTTTAAGCTCCTGATCCGGACGTGCCCTCGGAGAGGGCTACGTCGATTGTATATATCTCTCTTCATTCCTACCATTATTATTACCTTATAACTCCCTTTGAGTGTAAAGATTGACGAGATGTCAATAAAGTTGTTTAATTGTCAAAAAAACAAATGGGGAAATAAAAAAAACATTTATACAAAGCTACGCATTTAAAACCAACTCTATTATTAGAACAATGTTTAACGCCTTGCCAAATGCTTTATTTACTTCTCCTGACGAAGACAAAGGATTTTTGTCGAAACGTTAAGAAAATAAAAAAAACTCCAACTGGCCGAAGTGTCTATTTTTTATAGAAATATGAATGTCGGCCAGGCAGCCTCTATCTTTAGGATAATCTACTATTAGAGTTTTTAATAAGTTAAATGTAAAACGTATAGGAGTGTTAGGAGAGTGCGTAGAACATTGTTTTATTGGGAAATATTCGCGATTGATGTTTTATTAATACTATAAAGTTTGCAGTGGACAATCTGTATTGGAGAAAACACTCATGGAGGAAACTTAAGGAAGTTTTAGCATGTGTGAAAGATATTACAGGGACCTTTATTGAAGACACACGATATAACAACATGTGAACACCCTCTGCCTCTGTCTCCTTAAAATAATTAGACGATCGATGATATAAAAGACTTTCCACTTCCTTAAGTTTTGTCCATGAGTGTATATAGAGAAAGCTAAAACTGAAAGCTCTCATCTATCCGGTCAGAAATACTGCGATAGCTTTTTTTTACTTATCCCAAGTACACGTGGTAGAGGCCATGATAATCATAAGGGGTAAGCGCCTGCTTTTGCTGATAGTACACCACATGTCTGTACATGTAGAAAACAGTTCGTATTTTACATTTATAAGTGTGTCCAATCTCCATTTGATTTTACTTGCATTCACAGGTAGGATCGGACTTTTGCAAGAATTAGTGGTCCATTGAAGCACACAATTTTTGTTAATAAAAAAAAAAATAGAATAAGACATTGCAATTATTTTTATTAGCTTTGGTAAAGGAATTTTTAGTTATTTGAAGGAGGGATTGTCTGAAAGCTTCCTATAATCAAGTAAATCAAAAGAGTTGCGTCTTATTATTATTATTTTGTAAATTGTCATATTCCGCAATCCTGTGTGATAATGAATTTTTGTTTTCTTAAAAAAAAAAAAAAAAAGTGTCCAAAGCGGGATTCGAACCTAGGACGTGGGTGTTATAGAGCGACGGTTTACACCACTCCTCCATTAACCTCCATTTTAGGATAGAACGAAGGTCAATTATAAAAGCAATCCCAGTTTACTCCACCACCAACACCAGAAACTGTATACAGCGGAGATGGAACTCAGCGTACACAAACCTCCTCTAACAGCAGCCAATATATAACATCAATAAACCACACAGTACAAATATTTCCAACCTTTCAATTCAAAATTAATAAATTCCGAAGTCACTTGGTCAAAATTAATGAATTTTTCGTACAATATTGATTTTATTCCCGCGGCTTCTCCTCGCCAAAATTTTCTTATTTATAAGGCCGCGTCATCTGTAGGCAGAAAATAAAACTATTCCGCACAAATCTTTCTTTTTTTCAAATAAAAGAAATTCTCTCTACCTTTCTTACTGCGATGATATTGGGAGGGCCTGGCTCATCAGCGGGTTCGACAAATTAATATACCAGATAGAATGGGTGCAGGGTTTTCCCACTATGTACTAAGTGTCAGCCTGCAACCTCAAGACATATTAAATAAAAGGATTTAAAAGCGCGAATGTTTCTTTTATACATAAAACGAACTTCTACTGTCCTTACTGCGATGAAAAAAATATATTGGGAGGGCTTGGCTCATCAGTGGTGAACCCTCCCAGCGGTTTCGCCTAATTTAATCCACCAGACCGCTTCTCAGAGCTCTAATACTGTATTGGATCATTCTGCTTTTATATGCTACACTGAAGGATGGAATCTTAGAAATGGTTTTCAAGTAAACTATGGACATAAGCTTATAGGACAGTAGAATTATATTCAAATATTTGCATCGAGCAATGCTCTTCAGCAAACTATAAAGACAAGGCCAGTTAGGCATGAATTAACACAAAGCAATAACGCGCCATCTATACATATAAAATAAAAGGATTTAAAAGCGCGAATGTTTCTTTTATACATAAAAGACATATTGTTGGCTGTATTGGCTCATCCATTGATGAGCTCTACTCTTCCCCGGCAGACACCATCAACAAGCTTTATAAGCTTGATACCTTAATATGATTGAGTGGAGATAAGAAAGAAGAAGAAGAAGATATACCAGATCGTTTTTTTAGAGCTCTAATACGGACAATTCTGCTTCTATATGCTACACCGAAAGGTGTAATATTGGGTAGAAAGAAATTCCCGTTAAATCAATCTAATACTTCGGGGTGGAGTTTACCTTCTACTAGGCCTTGTAGAAGACCACTACCTCGAAAGCTGGCGTTTATTGATCAGTACATATACTTATTGAACAATAAATGTTATTTTTACAAACTTTGTTTTGCAACCAATGAATTATTCTGTATGGAATTTAATATTACAAAATCGAGGAATACCTTTTTATACTTATCCAAAGTACAAATAATACAGGCCATGATAATCAGGGTGGAAAGTTAGAGACTGTTTTCTTTTCATAAGTGCACCACATGTCTACACATGTTGAAAGGAGTTAGAATTTTTCACCCAACAGCGTGCTAGAGCCCTGTTTGGTTACTTGCACTCACTGGTGGAGTTAGACTTTTGCAAAAATCTCGGTGATTATTGATTTTTTTTCTTTAGAAAATAAAGTTCCCCAATATGGAATTCAATCCTGGGTCATTTCATGTACACCAAGGAAAACCCCCCTGACATTATCAAAGTAATTTGACAACTTGTAACTGAGCAAGAAAATCGAATATAGACACAAGGTAACGAGAACAAATAAATAAATAGTTTGTGGCGTTTCGGTAACAACACTGTTACTGCCACACACTATTTATTTATTTGGGTTTGGTCTTATTACATTGTGTTTATAATATAAATTGTACCTTATTAAAATCAATATAAAAAATCGAGAATTCCATCTAGCTATTCCCTTAGGTCGTTATAAAATCATAGGCGACACAATTGCTGAATAGTTTAAGTGGTATTTACCTGGACGCTCGGAGATCTCCACAATTTTTCCGCCCAGAATCTTCTACAGATTTTCAGAAAGATCGTGCTATCAACTCATTACCAACCTCTTTATGATTGTCCAGACTGTGCTTCAGCCACTCCCTGCCGCCTTCCTCAGGGGGAGAACGTGTGTTCTACCTTCCAGGACAATTCTTGAACAGATTTCCACTGAGGAAGATGGTCGAAACGTTGGGACAAGCAAATAAAATGGTTGACAATTAATTGATGGAACTGTATTGTCTTTCTGCGAGAAACTTCGAAACAACAAATGATTTTTTACGATATATGAATCCCTGGAGGGTGTTTTGGAATGAGATGCTGTTTGTCGCGGCGGTTATTGCGGCCATCCTACCATACAGTTTCTAAAAGGAGGGAGGAGAGAAACACGACTTCCTACTCTATATCAAGTGAGCCAATCATGATTCAGCTTCTCTAGCTTCTAATGATTCCAACCAACCCAATATGTTCAATATAGGGAAGAGGCTCTTTAGGGTGATTAATTGATCTAGATAGGTGATGTCTCCAGTAAAATTCTATTTCACTGCTCAATTCGTTGTACGTATTTGTATCACTTGGTATAGTGACCTTCTGGTGGCTTTCTTGGCCCCTTCTAGACAGCTCATATTCAAATTCTATTTTTCTCATATTTTATAGTCCATTTGCTCTCATTGTGTCTGAAGTAGGTCAGTTTACATATTTGGGATTCTAGGGATCTACCAGAATTGATTTCATTTCAGATTGAAATATTTGACCTTTTATTTGTCCATCACATTCTGAGTAGTTTTCTCCAAGTCCAGATTTCAAAAGCTTTAATTCTTTTATTTTCTTCTCTTTTCTGAAAGTCCAGTTCTCACATCCAAAGATTGTTGTTGTTGTCGTGTCCAATGAAGAAACTCAGAGGTCTCCATGCATTTCTATCACATCAGTCGCAATAGAGATGCATATACATCCATAATTGACCACTGGAAATACCAATGCTTCTACAATGTCTCTTCTTTGTCTTGAGATAAATGCCTTTCATATAATCGTGTTCAATTTGACCATTGTATGGAACCACGTGGTATATAGAGATGGAGCAAGAGTAGAGGACCATATTGCCGCCATGTAAGGAAACATGTATGGACAGAACACACTGGGAAGACGACAGGGGACCCAATAACACCGCCGTGTTAACAGAGCCGTGTAATTAAACACCCAGTTTTTGTGACACGGTTAGTGACATCGCCCCGGTGTTGTTATTTACCTCGGTACAGTTAATGTGCGTGGTGGTATATTCACTTACAGTATTGTCCCTTTTGGAAGAGGTTATAAGGAATTAAAGATAAACGTATTGTTCACGCCTGCCACAAAATACAACTGATATATTAAATAAACACTTTAGATAATAAAAAGGCATATATTGGATTGAATAAAAGAGTTATTTGACAATATATGACTTTTTATTATCTAAAGATTTAAATATGGATTGTTCTATTTTCAGAACGATATTAAACACTGTGTACAAATTGTGTATTACATTACATTTGAATACAATTTTGTAATCTCTTCTTTGTCCAACTTGATTTCATGTCCAAGCGTACGCCATCCTCTCATATACTGTTCTAATATTGTGCTGAGAGTTTGGGGAAAGATGATGTATTCTCTATATATTGTCTGAATACAAGGGTGTATTGAAAGTAAGGTCTCCAACTACGCCATTTCCGATCACGAGTTGGTAGGCGAAATTTGGCAACAGCGCTGTATTCCTTGATTCCTACGACATAGTCTTGAACAATCCGCGTGACTTTGAGACACTCAGTCGCTGTATAACAGCCGTTTAGGATGGAACTCCCATTTCGCTTGCCCCCCTAGGTGCGAACTGCGCTCAGTCATTCAATTTTTGAATGCATAAGAAAATTTCCTCCGATAGAAATTCAATGGCAGTTAGTGGAAGTGTACGGTGAGGAGTGTATAGACGTGATAAACGTGCGAAAGTGGTGCCGGGAGTTTTCTGAGGGCCGGGAAAACGTTCACGATGAGCAGCGGTCAGGGCGGCCGAGTTTGCCTCGTACTTATCGAATTAATGAAAATGGTGAAAAAAAGAGAAAATGATGTCAAAACAATAATATAGCCAGATAATTCCCAACACCATTGATAGACATACAGCAGATATGAACAGACAGAATCTACATATATAATACATATATTAGTTAATGTATAGATATGATGAACTCTGTATATAACTATTGATTTCTTTAAACAAAAGACACTTCGGCCAGTAAATCTTTTTATTGTCTCGACGTTTCGACAAAAATATTTGGTCCTCGTCAGGAGCGATCAAAAATTAAAACATTAGGGAAAGCGTTAGAAATTATTCTAAGGCTGCAAGGGCGTTCTCACGCGATATTCGAAATTTTGTACAACATCTAAAGCACGAGTCAAAAAACAAATATTTAACTTACAAAAGACTATGATATTTCAAATAAATTATATAAATATTTATAATGAGAAATTATAAAAACTTTTTTGACTCGTGCTTTAGATGTTGTACAAAATTTCGAATATCGCGTGAGAACGCCCTTGCAGCCTTAGAATAATTTTTAACGCTTTGTCAAATGTTTTGATTTTTGTTTGCTCCTAACGAGGACAAAATATTTTTGTAGAAACGTCGAGGTAATACAAAGATTTACTGGCCGAAGTGTCATTTGTTTAAAGAACTATGAATTCCGGCCAAGCAGCCTCTATCTTTATGATAACTATTGATTTACATTAATTCTTACCACTGGAACCTCTGTGATGTACCCATAGAAGGTAGTGACTTGCCCGAAAACTTATACGACCGTTTATAAAGGAAGAAACTCTTCTTCCCGTCTTGCGATTTTTTTTCAATAAGCGAACAGGGAGATTATATAATTGTGTTATTATTTGTTTGTAGTCAACACAATAAAGGGATAAATAGGAACAGGTTGGCAATATTAAGGGGAGATAAGAAAAGTCCTAGCGGTGGGGATTGAGAGTAAACATTGTTATCAGCTAGACTGGTCACAACTTGCCGGGACCATTGCCGTCCTAAGCCCAGTCTAATTGTGTCTGCTCACACCGCAATTGTGGTACTCTCTCCCCCCGAATGTCACAACCTGTCCTGTACCACCCCACATTATACCACATGTATATATACCACACATATATACTTTTTATACCACACACACACATATATATATAAACGAATACAATAAAGCATCAAGGGCTGCGTGTCTTTATTAAAACGACAATTTACGAGCTTTCGAGCACATACGCCCTTCTACAGGAATTAATAACACACTAATAATAATCCAACCTAGTTTGAAATATAATTTATATACATATAGCTATTATTTTGCATATCTGCTTAACTAGAATAATATTAAAATGATTGAATTTACATGTAGGTATAATAATTTGGAAAACTAATTCTAAAATATATGAGGTAATATGATACATTAAAATAAACTTATTTTGTATTTTACAAATTTTGCAACTTATAAGGAATCCCATTAGACATGTGATATCATATGCTATGAATGAATTTGTATTATCTTATTGTATTTAAGTCTATTGTATTATATGCTTCTGGTAAATCTATTTTGCGATTTATACTATTGTATTGCTTGGACACTATTGCTTCAATTATTAATCTTTGATATTTGTTACTTATATTGTTGTAATGTGCTTTAGGTTCATTTAAGTTGAATGTATGTCCTGTTGAATTAGAGTGTTGTACTATTAAAGATAAAGGGTCATTTCTGTTTATATTTCTTCTGTGCTCAATGATTCTATTATATAATTTTCTTCCTGTCTCCCCCACATATCTGGCATTACAGTTATTGCATTGTATGGAATAAATTACTTCTTTTCTGTGTGATATGTGTTCGGTTTGCCTGTTTTTTGTTATCGGGTTTCTTAAGATATCTGATAGGCTGGGTGAGTTACTATAAAAGGTTTTTATTCCAAATTTATCTAATGTTCTGGAAATATGGATAGATTTCGGGGAATATGGAATGTAACAATTTTGCCTGTATATTTTAGTTTTTTGTGCTATCATGTTAGATGTGACCTGTTCCTGATAGAAATGTTTTAATGTAAATGTTTTAGGGTAACCGGCTGAAGATAAATTCTGGATAACTGTCTGTGTTTCATGATTTTTGTATAGATTTAGTGAACAATGAGTATAAATTCTTTTAGTCAACGTTTTCACTGTGTTAATTTTATGACTGATGGGGCAAAATGAAGAAAACCCTATATAATTAGGGGTGAAAGTAGGTTTGTAGTAAACTGTAGTTTGTAATCTATTATCTATTTTCATTATTTTAATATCTAAAAATGGCAATGTGCAATTATTTTCTTTTTCTATTGTAAAGTGTAAGCTATTGTTGTAATTGTTGAGAGAGGCTAAGATGTTGGGAATCTGTTTTTCGGTACAACAATAGCTTACACTTTACAATAGAAAAAGAAAATAATTGCACATTGCCATTTTTAGATATTAAAATAATGAAAATAGATAATAGATTACAAACTACAGTTTACTACAAACCTACTTTC
The DNA here is from genome assembly GCA_030710605.1 of Cordylochernes scorpioides. Taxonomy (NCBI): domain Eukaryota; kingdom Metazoa; phylum Arthropoda; class Arachnida; order Pseudoscorpiones; family Chernetidae; genus Cordylochernes; species Cordylochernes scorpioides. Next base: position 63,939,700 of record CP092880.1, read on the forward strand.
ACCCCTAATTATATAGGGTTTTCTTCATTTTGCCCCATCAGTCATAAAATTAACACAGTGAAAACGTTGACTAAAAGAATTTATACTCATTGTTCACTAAATCTATACAAAAATCATGAAACACAGACAGTTATCCAGAATTTATCTTCAGCCGGTTACCCTAAAACATTTATATTAAAACATTTCTATCAGGAACAGGTCACATCTAACATGATAGCACAAAAAACTAAAATATACAGGCAAAATTGTTACATTCCATATTCCCCGAAATCTATCCATATTTCCAGAACATTAGATAAATTTGGAATAAAAACCTTTTATAGTAACTCACCCAGCCTATCAGATATCTTAAGAAACCCGATAACAAAAAACAGGCAAACCGAACACATATCACACAGAAAAGAAGTAATTTATTCCATACAATGCAATAACTGTAATGCCAGATATGTGGGGGAGACAGGAAGAAAATTATATAATAGAATCATTGAGCACAGAAGAAATATAAACAGAAATGACCCTTTATCTTTAATAGTACAACACTCTAATTCAACAGGACATACATTCAACTTAAATGAACCTAAAGCACATTACAACAATATAAGTAACAAATATCAAAGATTAATAATTGAAGCAATAGTGTCCAAGCAATACAATAGTATAAATCGCAAAATAGATTTACCAGAAGCATATAATACAATAGACTTAAATACAATAAGATAATACAAATTCATTCATAGCATATGATATCACATGTCTAATGGGATTCCTTGTAAGTTGCAAAATTTGTAAAATACAAAATAAGTTTATTTTAATGTATCATATTACCTCATATATTTTAGAATTAGTTTTCCAAATTATTATACCTACATGTAAATTCAATCATTTTAATATTATTCTAGTTAAGCAGATATGCAAAATAATAGCTATATGTATATAAATTATATTTCAAACTAGGTTGGATTATTATTAGTGTGTTATTAATTCCTGTAGAAGGGCGTATGTGCTCGAAAGCTCGTAAATTGTCGTTTTAATAAAGACACGCAGCCCTTGATGCTTTATTGTATTCGTTTATAAATTGTACAGGGTTTTTTCATTCTATACATATATATATATATATATATGTTACAAACTATGTAAATTTAAAATGATTTTTTTTTAAATTAAAAGTGCAGTCGTTAAGAATATAATTTTAAAAAAAGAAAATTAATCTCAAGAAGTTTATTTTGTGAACTCTTGAGCAAAAGAATACATTAAATTTAGAGTAAATATAGAATTTAGCAATTAATCCTATATTACAATTTACATATTTATAAAAATTATATCTAACTTAACCTAACCTACTCTAAAAAACAAAAACAATTCATTTATATATTTAAAGTGGCGCCATCTGGTGGCCAAAGAATAACAGAGTTATTTTAGAAAGATGATTAAAATAAAATAATATTTACAAAGATTTATATTTATGACATTTCTATAAATTTTTAAAAATTATATAACATATATATATACCAGTATATGAAAAAAACAATAGAAAAAAATAAAAAATAAGTGAGTCAGGTGTTGATATTAAAAAAAAAGTAAGCATATCCTGACCAGGAGCACATGTGCTTTTCAGAAGGCAGAGCGTCATCTGGTGGAACAGAAATCAACTATTCATTGATTTAGCCTGTTCCCTGATATTTGGCCAACCCAATTTCAATGAATAGTTGATTTCTGTTTCACCAGATGGCGCTCTGCCTTCTGAAAAGCACATGTGCTTGTGGTCAGGATATGCCTACTTTGTTTTTAATATATATATATATATGTTATACTAGATAAATGACCTGGCTTCGCTTGAAGTACATCATTAATAAATATTAGAAGTGCCATAGAATAGCAAAACAGAAGTAACACATAAACCACAGGTAAAAAGTGTTTTTGATGGCAAAAATTGTATCATATTAGTGTTTAGGTATTGAATTTAATTATTTTTTGCAATCCATTTAGTTGTTTCAAAATCAATATAATTTAAATAAATTGCAGCTTTTACACCAAACCCCCGAGGTACCCGCCCCTACGCATTAACCCTTGAAATTGCCTGAGTTGAGTGAGTGACTGCGATGCCCATCTTCTCAGTAAGAATAAGAAAAAATAGGTTCATAAAAAAATTAATCCAAAATACTAGCATGTAAATATTTTTCTTTAAAAAATAAAATAGCACATGGAAATTAGGCAAACATATGTGTTTGCTAATGCATTTTAAACGATTTTTTTAAAGAGATAAAAAAAAACAAAGGCCAGAACAAAAATTAATAAAAAATACGAAAGCGATCATTTACATACAGTAACGCTAATTTTGTAAAGGTTTTATTTTTAATTGCATTGTGTGCGTTTACCGCAACTTAGTAATATAAATTTCTCTCTCAATACTTTTGTAAAAAAAAAATGTCACACTCGTATAAAAATATTTCAAAAAAGTACGCAAGCAACTTGAAAAAAAATGCAGAACGCTCATTGATCGCTTAATTGGCCTGGTATTGTTACTTCGTCTCGTATTTACTCCGCGTAAAAAAAGTTCTTCAAATGTAAAAAAAATAAATAGCCAAAAATACTAATCAAAATGTATCTGATAATGGGACACTATTCTACAATTTGGACTAAATCGATCATACATCCAATCGTTAAAAGCGGCGACAAAGACAACCCTTCAAATTATCGTGGTATAGCACTGATAAGCAATTTATCGAAACTTTTTACGACATTACTAAGGTCAAGACTGAATGAATGGGTAGAAAGAAGTAACGTCATTCCAGAAAATCAGGCGGGTTTCCGAAGGGGTCGATCGTGTGTGAATCTGATATTCACATTGACCACTCTAATACAACTATCACTGAGGAAAAAGAGAGGAAAATTATATGTATTTTTTGTTGATTTGAGAAAAGCATTTGATACAATTCCTCACTCATTACTTTGGAAGAAATTAACCAATCTGGGCGTGAGCTATCAATTTATACACGCAATTAGAAATTACTACGAACAGGCGACTGTGGCAGTCAAATGGAGGGGATCAATTACAGAAAATATCAAGATACATTCAGGCGTTTTACAAGGAGAGCCACTATCGCCATTATTTTTTATATTATTCATGACGGACCTGATTAAAATGTATGACAACTCAGATCTGACGAGTGTATACCTTCCGGAATTTGGTGATGTTCACCTGCTGATGTATGCAGATGATATTGCTATTATAGGGGAGTCGAGGGTAAACCTCCAAAAAGATTAATATATTGAAAGAATATCTTGGTGAGAACTATATGACACTAAACGAGTCCAAATCGAAGGTTATGGTATTTCGCAATGGTGGTAAACCCTCAAGAGAAGATAGATGGTACTGGAATGGTAAACCTCTGATGGTAACAAGAAGATATAATTACTTTGGATACCCTCTGGTCAGTACAACTAAAACCACTCAAGCCGCAAACTTTTTCAAAGGAAAAGCACTTGCGGCAATAAATGCTATAACCCCAATATTAGCAAAATAAAAAAATAATTCATTAAACTCTGCAATGAAACTGATTATATTGTGAGGCTGTTTTGATGTATGCTGCTCCGATTTGGGCAACAGAGTATAAAGATTTATTAGACCATATACAAGATACATTTATTCGTAGGTTCTTGAATTTGCCTAGATATACACCAGGATACATAATAAGACCAGAAACAGGCCGCGTCTCATTAATAATAACAGTTCTGAAATTAAATTTTATTGCCCTCTATCGTTAAAATTTTACACAAATAAATTTACTGGCAATGCGTTTCTTTTTAAATCTCTACAGACCTTACTGCAATGATATGATTTAATGAATGAGAGGGCTTGGCTCATCAGTAGTGAACCCTCTCAGCGGTTTCGCCAACTGGCTGAGGGTGCTGCGTATGGATACAAATAGATTGCCTCGAATATGTTTAAATAGAATGAGGCAAATATCCTGAGCTACGGGTGCGCCCATCGGGTTTATAAAATAATTAAGCAATTTACTCAATAATAACGGATCCTCGTGGCTTACTTATTGTAATGATCCTGATTCCTTAAGGAATGAGATCCCAGGAATATTAAGAACTGCGATAGAGCAAACAATACAAAATGACTTAACAAGAATAACCCAATCAAAGTTATATTCCCACTATAGAGACATATATACAACGTTTACCACCGAAGAATATTTTTCTTAAGTGAACTCCCTTTTCGTGTCATCAGATTAATCGCGCAGTTTAGAACCCTTTCAAATTTTTTCAGAGAACACCATCTGATTTTAATGAGGGGCGAAGACCTGAAATGTATTTTCTGTGGATCAGGAATAACAACGGAGATGTTGCACTACTTATTTGATTGTGATGCTCTGTCTGAGGAAAGACGAAAACTAAATGATAAAACGGGGCAACTTTGTTCTTCATTTCCGGCACTAATTAATGAAATATCAAAGAATAGGTATATAGCGGTGGCGATATTCCACAGGATTATATCCCGGAACACAGTGTTCTCCCCATCCCTTGTGAACTGGCGAATCCTGTATAGAGGGAGAGGCCCTAAATAAAGGCTTTGTTATTGTTGTCCTAATCAAAATGTAGCCGAATTTTTTCCTCAGGTTTATAAAAGCGACATACAAAATTTGGTACCAATTGGTTCAGTAGTTTTTGAGTTTATCACGAAACAGACATTGACTTTTATATATAAGAAGATAAAAAAATATATAATTTCAAATTATATTTCCTAGATCACACAAACTACTCCGTAAAGTCAACCGCCAGATGTCGCCGCTTTCCCTATATAATCGTTGTTGTTTTCCTTTGACCGTATATAGTTGTTCTTGTTTGATATAGCAGGTTCGACCTTGGCCATCATACCTCCCCTTTCGGGGAGGTTTCGGGAATAAAACATTGCCGTCTGTCTGCTCTTCACGGTCACCCCTGGGCTCAACACTATTGGACCCGTCTCTGCCTCCCCCTGATCTCCGCGGATCACCACCCTGCCCCCCTCGTCTACATCCTGGCTCACCTGGCGATGATCCCCTGGCCACCTATCCCCAGGCCTCTCCAACTGTGCTTTGTATATATTCCGCTTTATGCGTCCATCGGGGCTCAAAAATCATTAATTCTGGTTAGCAGCCCCATAAATAAATATATTTCCGTTTTCCTTTGACCGGTTATTTCTGTAGATATGCAAATACGGTATTCTTTAGTCTTATTTATTCTTCACTCCTTAAGTCAGGTATTATTTCTATCTTAAATTGTTTCAACTGCACAATTAAATCTAGTTGTGATGGATACTGTTCGAAAAGTGCGCGCGCAGCCTGCGCGCGCAGGCCGGCTGGCCAGCCGCCGGCGTCCCAGGCCAGCGTCGCCCGCTGGCATCCTCTTATCTCAGATACTGTTTTTATTATCATTTCCGCGACTGTACAATAACACATTAGCAAAATAATCATGTATTAAAACAAAATAAGCAAATTCTCTATATCCTAATCAAGACATTAACCCTTATCTATATCAAAATATATAATATACCATATATATATAGAGACAAGGGTCGCCTCTCCCGTCAAAACAGACGTCTAAAACTAGACGCCATCTATTGACCGTCGCCGCAACTAGCGGCCTCGGGTCGGTGACAAAGCCACAACACACATCTATAACATATATATATATGTGACAATGTAATATGGTGAGGAGAGAAATAATCACACCACAAGTTGGAAAAGGAACCCAGGCAACCAGAGAGAGAGAGAGAGAAAGCCGGGCGTCCGTCGTGTCGCACACAATCTCCAACTGTCTTCAAAGTCCCAAGGTGTTGACTGACGGACCCCAGTAGTCGCCCCTTGGAATGTCGCTGATGTCTAAAGTGACCGGTCCTTACCCTCCCGTCTCTCTGGGTTGTCTGTAGGTTGGCTTTATTATTCCTGGAAGAGTATATATTATGACATATATGTATATACATTATGCCACATATGTATATATACATTACACCCCAAACACACACATTTATACCACACATATAAATAGATTATACCATGTATATATAAATTTTACCTCATATATATATTGTTATAGAAAAATAGTGGCCCCATCCGTCCTATATATTCTTAATAAACACAGTAACCAATTACACTGTTGAGGAAAATGTTCTCCGAAATTTTGAGTGGAATATTTCCCCTTTTTTCCGATGTGCTCATATTTCCGAAAAAATAACTTTACTATTTAATGATATTTGGTAAAGAATAATATGGTGGTGGTGCTTATCTTCATGGTTAAACCTATTCCTGAAGTCAACTCCTCTCCAATTTTGTGATGGTAGTTATAGGTCTGGGGTCCTCTATTGTCAGTTCTGAGCATGATATGTTCGAGAGGCTTCCGCACTATTGCATTTCAAGCAGTTACTGAAGGTTTTTTTGTCCATTTTGAAATTTTAAGGTTTTTATATGGCCACTTCTTAGTCTTGCTAAGGCTGTTTGTTGATTTCTATTGAGTTTTTGAAGTTATTCTAATTGTTTCAATGGTTTGTACCAGTGATGATTTGGATAAGCTGTCAGTTTTGATTTATTTTCTTCTTTTATATACGTATATATTTCTTCAAAGGTAAGATTATTACTTGATAAATGACACACTATTTTTGCTAATTTGTCTGTCTCTTCATTAAGAGGTATGTCGACATGGGAAGGGATCCATTGGAAGTTTATTTTTGTTACTTTGTTTAGAATTTTGAGTTTTTTGTATATTAATTTTTTTGTTTTGGAGAATAATATAGAGTGATCGAAAATTCAGGAAAATAATTTCATATGAGTGGTACTAATCAATTTGATGAATTCTACTTCATTGTTGCTCTCTCATTCTCTGAATGTATTATTGTAAGATCCATTTGAAAACTTGCCCAAATATGTATCCTGCCGTTATGTGTGTGAAAGGTTATGATGTCTAGTATACTAAATACACCACTTGTAGTTCAATCTAGCACAAGTTTCTCTTGTTACGAGGTTTTCCAGTGAGGTAGCACTTGTGTTATAAAAGTATAGAACTCTTAGAAAGCAAGGCTGTCACTCCCCGAGTGGGGGCTATTCATATCAATGTCTGTGTATCCATCTAAAGCTATCTCTCTAAACAAAATAGACGTGAAAATTATATATACGCCATCTAGTAAATGTTTCTACAATCTATCTGACTGGGTGACGTGACAAACACCAGCTTTGGTAAACACAGAACACCCACCAGGACACCGTGGTTTCGTGCTATGTCCCTCGTCAGTTCAACACAGGTTTTGATTTGAGGAGACCGATAAGAGGGATATATGAAACGTCAGAATGGGAGGAGGTGATTAGCTGACGATGTTTTACAAACACGGACCTATATAACTGTGGAAGCAAGAAAAGACACTTTAAAGGCCATCAACCTGGAGAAGTCTTTTATAAAACACCAATCACGTATTGGGGGAAGAGCTCTTCCCCGCTGGGTGAGTTAACACCATATGCCATCATAACACGTTTTTGATACTTATTCCTAGTAAACATTGTACAGACAGCCATGATAATCATGGGAGGTCGTTGGACGGGTGATCTAAACCGTTGGTTCGCGACCGCTACAACCCGGGATAGAATTCCGCGCGCGCATTGGGCATTTTTTCTTATTAAAAAAACATTCTAATAGCCTCCGATATTCTTGCAAAAGTCCAATCCCACCAGCGAGTGAAAATAACAAAACGGGGCTCTGGCACTTTTGTAAGTGCAAAAGTCGAACTGCTTTTCACATGTGTAGACATGTAGTGCACTTACAGTAAAAGCAGTCGCCTACTTCTACCCACCATGATTATCATGGCCTGTACCATGTATTTTAGGGAATTAAAAAAATGATGATCATGGTTAGCGACTGTTTTTGACTCTAAGTCTACCACATGCCTACACTTGTAGAAAGCAGTTTGATTTTTGCAATTACAAATACTTGAGTTGCCAATTGCGGGTTATACTACAGGTTACACTTCATCTTATAAAAGACAGTAGTAATTTGTTATTTGTGAAAATAAAATCTGTAGTGCAACAAAAAGTGCAAATAAAAAAGATAACTTTCAGTTGCACAATAAGGAGATGCCTTTTTCATAATTTATGCACCTTATCCCAGTACAATATCACATTTGTACTATTTTTTCATATTGTGTCGCGGTCTCACGCAATTCTGGCCTTAACTACCTGTTTTATGATTTTTCAAGATGCCTGAATGACCAGTTTTTTGGTCGTTGAGGTACAGCTTGCACCACGCTGATGAGGGCCAACAGCCCGAAACGTGTCTGTGGTTAGCTTTCCTTGATTAATCAAGAATGGGTATTTGGCCAATTCTGGAATAATTAGAAATCAACGAGAATAGTTGATATTTATTCCGATAGATGGTGCAAGCTAACAGCAACTTTCAGTTGCACGATAAGGAGATGCCTTTTTCATAAAAAGATAATATTGGCTTGCATCGTAAAGGAAGATTTCAGGAAAGTGAGATCAGTGCACGTTGCCAGAATACTGACCAAACTTCCTCTGGGGGAGAAGAAATAATTAGAAATAGCATTTCACAGCGGTCCCCAACTTCCACAGAATTTAGGGTTAAATCTCAGTCCTGTCACAAAGTTTGGAGCCATATATCTCTCCAGCTTCTCCCCAGTGGGACCTGATATTGAATCCGCAGAGTTCTGTGATATTTTATTTTATAAAAAATATATATTTTACTTGTGCGCAATACGTGTATATTTATTAATAGTCAAATATCGCCACACCTCGGCTAGAAGTATACAGTGGTACCTCGACATACGAGCGCCCCAACATACGAGTTTTTCGAGATACGAGCCGACGAGCAAGTGATTTTTTGCTTTGAGTTACGAGCGAAATTCGAGATACGAGTTCGGTTCGGTAGTGTTGAAGATATTAATCTGTGATTTTAAATGGGAATTTTGTATGGGGAAATTTGCTTCGAGATACGAGTAATTCAAGATACGAGCAAGGTTGCGGAACGAATTAAACTCGTATGTCGAGGTACCACTATATCTACCGAAATGTTCTCAGTATTTTCAAAGTTATGAAATTTTCAAGAGTGAAACAATTTAAAGAGTTAAGAAAAAAGACATCTTCTGATTATGCAACTAAAAGTTCCTGATGGCTTGCGCCATCTATCAGAATAAATATCAATTAATCATTATTTTGTAATTATTCCAGAATTGGCAAAATACCCATTCTTGATTAATCAAGAAAAGTAAACCAAGTACGCGTTTCGTGCTTCCGGCCTAAATACCTGTTTCATGATTTTTCAGGATGCCCCAAAGACCAGTTTTTTTTGGTCGTTGAGGTACAGCTTACATCACGCTGATGAGGGCCAACAGCCCGAAACGTGTACGTGGATAACTTTTCTTGATTAATAAAGAAAGGTTGTTTGGCCAATTCTGGAATAATAAAAAAATCAACAATTAGTTTATATTTATTCCGACAGATGGTGCAGGCCATCTTCAACTTTGGTGAGTTTGTAACTGCTGTTTTCTTTTTTTTTTTTTTGCACTATTTTGCAATTTTTTTTTAATCGATTAGGCGCTTAAATAAATTCCTAAAGATCCTTTGTACCCACGGAAGTTATTCTTTGTCAACCAATAACGCAACAATATAAATACTTTTTTTTTTATCCCAGCAAGGACAGTAGAAGCTTTTTTTTTTATATACAAAGAAACATTCGTGCTTTTCCATTTCCTATATAACATATAATATTGCTCGTTATCCTTCAATTCTATCTAAGAAGCACAAAGCTTTTCTTATAAACACTGGTTGGGTATTGTTGCGGTATTCCCGGATGATAATTGAATGCCGCGGTGTTTAGACATATAATGGTATGATATTGATACAACATATTGGTGGCGATATTCCACAGGATTATATCCCAGAACACACAGTGTTCTCCCCATCCCTTGTGAACTGGCGAATCCTGTATAGGGCGAAAGGCCCTAAATAAAGACTTTGTTTTTGTTGTTTGATAAAACATATTTAAAATCTTTCTGAAGAAATATATGTACCATTTAAGAAAAAGGCATCTCCTTATCGTGCAACTGAAAGTTGCTGATGGCTGGCGCCATCTATCGGAATAAATATCAACTATTCTCGTTGATTTTTAATTATTCCAGAATTGGCGCCGATAGATGGCGCCAGCCATCAGCAACTTTCAGTTGCACGATAAGGAGATGCCTTTTTCTTAATTTATGCACCTTATCCCAGTACAATGTTACATTTGTGCTATTTTTTCATATGTACCATTTGTACCGAAAAGGAAACAATAATAATTTCCTTCTGTACAACAGCGATTATACAAAATTGTGAGGATCTGGCTCATCAGTGATAAACCCTTCCAGCGGTTTCGCCAGTTCAATACACCGCACTATTCAAGGTAAACTAGAGAAAGGTATTAGATAAATCGCTCCTCTACAGACTTGCTACAACAAGAACCATCGGCTGTTTTCTAACTTGGATCGTTTGCATAGGTACACGCCGCGTAGCCCGGATATTTACAGCCAAATTTGCATAAATATACAGAGATATATATATAAATTAAAAGGATTTAAAAGCACGAATGTTTCTTTTATACATAAAACAAACTTCTACTGTCCTTACTGCGATGAAAAAATATATCGCAGTAAGGACAGTAGAAGTTTGTTTTATGTATAAAAGAAACATTCGTGATTTTAAATCCTTTTAATTTATATGTATAGATGGCGCGTTATAGCTTTATGTTAATTTGCATATATCTGTATATTAACATGCATATTTTTTTTATTAGACTGCTGGATTAGACTAGACAGGATTAGACTGTAGCTGTAGAGCCCGAGTAGTTGGCGATTTATGCTCCAGGAGCCCACCTTTATTTTCTTTCTCATAATTGTATATGCAAACAGTTCTAGTTAAGAAATAGTCGGTGTTTCTTGATTTGAGACTGTAGAGCGAGATGAGCTAGTTTCGCTTGAAAGCTGTCATTTCATATACACCTATTCCCCGATTTACACGGTACTTGTTTTACACGTTTTCGCTTTTACACGGTTTTCCAAATAAGTTTTTTTGTTTTGTTTTTGTTTTTATCGCACTATACTAAATGCTACTGTGATTGAACACATGCGCTGTGTACACATCTCACGAAGAATCCCGAGCTTATGTGCTGACTACATATTTTAACCTGTCAATGCATTTTATTTTTATTTCTGTGTACACCTATCCCCCGATATACACGTTTTTCTCAGGAACGTATCTACCGTGTAAATCGGGGGATAGGTGTACTAAAAAGATATTCATCGTGAAAAATAAAATCCGTTTTATAATCCATCAGATTGGACTGTTCCACAGCCACTTTGATGGAAATTTCGAAACTACTCGGTTAAACCTTTTTTGAAGAGGGCATTGTTCCCAGGCGGTATTCCTTCAAACGCAGGTAACCATGGCAACGAGGGGACATTCCTGGAGTGGGGGATTTATCGTATGACACCGAGTCAAACATAAAATCTATCTGTGCAAATAAATGGAGAGCGTTTTGTACAGAGGGAGTTCTGGGTTTGGTGTTTTACCTACTTTGTTATGTGCTTCTGCGTCGAATACCGTATTGGACACTTACACTCATGGACAAAACTTAAGGAAGTTTTACCTTTTTAGCATGTATATCTGGACAATAACTTTGAAAGATATTACAATGACCTTTATTAAAGACACACGAGATAACCAAGTATGAACAACCTCTGTCTCCGTTCATAAAAAAATATATATAGACGACCAGCGACATCAAAGACTTTCCATTCCTTAAGTTTTGTCCATGAGTATAGTTACTCTCATTTCTGGGTACAAGTGCACAAAATTCAAAAGTCCATAATTGCAGAGACGTTCAATAGATGGCACTGAGATTTTACGTCTATTTTAGCGGTACATCTTTCTGCTTTTTTAAAAAATATATATTCTTTTTTTTTTTCAACTATTATTATTTTTTTTTTTATGAGAGAAAAAAGAAAAATGTCCAATTCTAAATAAATATATATATTCTATCTATGAGACATTAAAAAAAAAACATTAAATTTGACCAAGGGCCTCATTACTGTATAATCGATAAAGTCAAAAGTAAAAAAAAAAAGCAGACGCGGAGGAAGTTGTTAAGCTCACTTCATAAATCTTACCTCCCCATCAAAGAACCTGCATTTTAACTGTATAATTACATTTTTATTACTTTTCCAATTAATTTCTGTATATACTCGAGCTAGACCCCTTAATTAAAATACTTTTTTTTTTTCTAATTAAAATCTTATGTCCACCATCATATATCTCAGATTTATAAATGAAAATACGAAATAAATTTGACATCTGAAGATTTAAAAAAAAAAAGACTTAATCTGAAACTTGTTTGAGAAAATGTAATAAAGATATCAAATTAGTACTAAATAACAAAATCATATTGCCACAAAATTGCGGATTTCTAAAAATTACAAAAAAAAAAAACATAAGACGCCGCCGCAACTCTTTTTCTTTTTACGAGCACAAGCTCTTTTTCAGTTAACTTTAAACATATACAGGGTGCGGTAGATAAGTAATGAGACTCAGTCTAGAAAAACAAATTTATTGATCCGATTTGTACAAAACGTTAATATTCTTTAAAGAACTCGCCTTGGGCGTCGACACAACGTTGCCAGCGCGTTTTCCAAGCTTCATAGGGCCTACTGTAGTCCATTGGAGTTATCCCAGTTAGTGCCTTCGTGACAGCACGTTGGATGTTCGGGATATCGTCGAAACAATGACCCTTCAGGCATCTTTTTCTTTCGGAAATAGGAAGAAATCAGTAGGACTCATGTCAGGGCTGTATGGTGACTGTGGCAGAACTTCAACTCCAATTCGGGTCAAATAGGAGGTCACAAGGAACGCTTTGTGCGCCGTAGCGTTGTCGTGGTGTAGACGCCAGCGTTGAGCAAGGTCCTGTCGCTTCCGTTTGACGGCTTTGTGCAATCGCCGAAGGACTTCTTTGTAGAATTCGGCCGTAACAGTTTTCCCCTGAAGGACAAACTCTTTGTGAATTAACCCCCGCTTGTCGAAAAACACAATCAGCAATTTCTTGACTCGCGACTTTGACATTCTTGCTTTCTTCGGCCGCGGGGATGCCGGTGTGTGCCACTCCGAGCTCTGGGCTTTCGTCTCCGGGTCGTATTGGAATGTCCACGATTCGTCGCCTGTTACTACGTTGTCTAAAAAGTCTGGATTATTTTCCTATTCATTCAACATCTCACGGCAAACGTTCACTCGTCGTTGCTTTTGTTCGGCGGTGAGCACTCGGGGAACCTATTTTGCGCAAACTTTCCTCATCATCAAATCTTGCGTAACAATTTGGTGAACCGTAAATATATTCACGGAGACCTCATCGGCGATCATTTTGAGACTTAAACGACGGTCGGAGTCCAGGAGTTCTTTCATTTTGGCCACCGTTTCACCACACGACTCGTTGAAGGGCGTCCAGATCGTTCCATGTCTTCAACGGATTCCCTCCCGTTTTTAAATACATTAAACCACCGGAATACTTGAGCTCTAGATAGGGCGTCCTCTTTGTAGGCCTCCGTAATCATAGCAAAAGTTTCCGAAGCAGTTTTGCCCAAGCGAAAGCAAAATTTGATTGCATACCGCTGTTCTATCGAGCTATCCATCTTCAGCGTTTTCACAAGTGTCACGGGCACACAAACAACGTAATACGCGAAGCTCGACCCTCACTGCGCCAGAGCTACGACGCGACTGCGAACCGGTTCTATTGTTAGCTCAGATCCCCCACCACGTGACCTGCAGGTGGAGAACGCACTGCGAGAGACTGGGGCGCCGCGCGGCGGCCAGTCTCATTACTTATCTACCGTACCCTGTAAACAAGGTAATGGCGAGAGACTAAATAACATTTAAAAGATAAATATATATATATTTTTTTAAATAGAGCAATGCATAAATAAATCTTTAATTTAAAAGGCATATATTGGATCAAAATATCACTTATTTTACCAATATTTCAGTTGGCTGAACGCCAACCTTTATCAAGGTGTTATAACATATTTAATGTGTGTCAACAACAAACTCAGCGCCACATAACGCCAATAGAATTAAGTTTAAATGAAAATCTAAAATATTGGTAAAATAAATGATATTTTGATCAAATATATGGCTTTTTATTTAAAGAGAAATATATGCAAATCTAAAATCTTTCAAACATATTGTACGCCATTGTGCGTCAATTCTGTAACATCACGCTAGGAAACAATTGAAAAATCTCATTTATTGCACGAATCTTTTGGCCAAAAAAACTTCCTTTTATATATTCTCTCCCATATTTATATAATCTCTCAAAACTTCAAACAAATATGTGACACATATCTAACATAATTTCTCTTTAAAATGCTATATAATATCTGTCCATTACTTTATTTATATGTTATTATTTAACTGAAGAAAGGCTTGACCGAGAGCTTCCTTTTATCAAATAAATAAAAAGATTTGCGGCGTTCTACCAAAATTATCAATACAAAGAAAGACATAAAATGACCTGATGAAGAAGATCAGTTGATTGAGAGTTTTAAGAAATCAGATGAAATCAATTCTTTGAGTAAAATATACAAACCTAAGATGTGAGACCCAACTGTAGTTATCAAATCGGTCAATAGAATTACTGACATAGTAAACTTGCCAACTATTATATGCGAGATGAATTCAGAACTGAATGACTGTGAAAACCAAATTAAAGTACTTTTTCCTATTAAATCCAATAGACAAGAACATCGTGTTGAGAGTTTCTCCGCGAGTGTACCAAATTATCAATAGAAATAACAAAATATACACGGACATTCAACGCTGTGAAGTACGGGATAAAGTACTGGTAAATCAATGCCAGAATTGCTTTGAGTTTAAACCATAGCGTGTGTTTTGTAATAAATAAATACATAAAAATGTTTTTTTTTGTAATTTGTAAAATGCAAAATATTATTAAAAATTACAAAAAAAAAAGTTTAAATCTTTCATATCCCTATAATTCTAACATGGAGAAGAGAGGGAAGGCATCAACTTACTAGTCACTTGAGACCCACTGGTGATTCTCCACCAAATTCTGCAGCGTTGGCAGACGTGCCATATTCATTGTACATAGTATCATGTTTAAATAAGAAGACATATATTAGATCAAAATATCATTTATTTCACCAATATTTCAGTAGGCTGAACGCCAACTTTTATCTAGGTATTAAAAAGTTTTAAAGTGTGTCAACATCAAACTCAGCGCCACATAAAGTCAACAGAATAAAGTTTTTAAAAATATGTTATTATATTCAACGGGGAGGGGAAAAATGATATATATATTTATTTTGAAGATTTGGCAATCCATAATTAAAATTATATTTAAAAAAGATGCATATATTGGTTTTCTAGTTATTTTATTGTTCCAATATTTCGAGGGGCAACTCGCCTCTCTTTATCGAGGATGTTTGTGTTTTTCACTAGAACATGCGCGCACGCTACTCTCGTTCTACAACTGAATGCAATATTTAAATCAAAGATACAATTCTTTCATTGGCCTTGTAGAACGAGAGTGGTGTACGTGTGCTCGCATGCTTAAGTGAAAAACACAAACATCCTCGATAAAGAGAGGCGAGTTGCCCCTCGAAATATTGGAACAATAAAATAACTAGAAATCCAATATATGCATTTTTTAAATATATATTTATATAATGGACAAAATAAATTTTGTAAATGAGTATCATGATCATGTATATATAGATAGTGCAGCAGACTGTGCATGTATTTGACAAGATGTCAATAAAATTATTTTAATTGTCAACTTCCAGTGAACACCGATTGAATCTACGTACGACAAGAGAAACACAATTCTTTTACACTTTCTAGAAAACCAGAAGACGGCGGTGTGTTTAAAAAGTGTAAGAAGTCGCAGGTCACAAAGTTGTGGAAACAACATTCCCAGAAGGTAGAATTAAAGAAGATTATATTTAGGAGCATTATGAGGAGCTTTAGAAGTACACATTTCTCTCATATCGGCTTAGTAGATAAAACTTTGAAATAAATGAGAGCGCGTAGCTAAAAAAGGTTGTTTTTCTAAAAAAATATTACACTTACGAGAAAGGTCTTTATTTATTTTTTTAAATTAAGAGATAGGTAGAAAATTTATCAGTGTAAGGAAAATCTCTCCTTTCAAAACTACATTAAAAATAAAATATAATCATGGACAAAACTTAAGAAAGTGGAAAGTCTTTGATATCGTCGGTCGTGTTTTTTTTTTTTAAGGAGACAGTTGTAATGTTGTTCACACTTGTTTATCTGGTGTGTCTTCAATAAAGGTCACTGTAATATCTCTCAGAGTTATTGTCCCGATATACATGCTGAAAGGTAGAACTTCCTTATGTTTTGTCCATGAGTGTATTGCAATATATTCAGGCTTCAAATGACCCTATCACCAATTTAAACTTTGGTAAATTTGAATGATTCATGACTCCCCTCATAGGATGTAGTGATACCTAAGCTGCCCCTGTACTGATGAGAGCTATAGTCCGAACCATGATAAACAGGTTGTTTTATAAGAAATTCAAACTATTTTTGATGCGTATGTTTCGTTTAAAAAAAAAAAATACCCTCATGGACAAAACTTAAGGAAGTTTTACCTTTTAGCCTATATATTGGGATTCAGACAATAACCCTGGAAATATATTACAGTGACCTTTACTGAAGACACACTAGATAATCAAGTGTATATACACTCATTGACAAAACTTAAGGAAGTTTTTACCTTTTAGCCTATATATTGGGATTCAGACTTTAACTCTGAAAGATATTATAGTGACCTTTATTGAAGACACACTAAATAACCAAGTGTATATACACTCATTGACAAAACTTAAGGACGTTTTTACCTTTTAGCCTATATATTGGGATTCAGACTTTAACTCTGAAAGATATTATAGTGACCTTTATTGAAGACATACGAGATAACCAAGTGTGTATACACTCATGGACAAAACTTAAGGAAGTTTTTACCTTTTAGCCTATATATTGGGATTCAAACAATAACTCTGGAAATATTATAGTGACTTTTATTGAAGACATACGAGATAACCAAGTGTGTATACACTCATGGACAAAACTTAAGGAAGTTTTACCTTTTAGCCTATATATTGGGATTCAGACAATAACTCTGGAAATACATTATAGTGAACTTTATTGAAGATATACGAGATAACCAAGTGTGTATACCCTCATGGACAAACCTTAAGGAAGTTTTACCTTTTTGCCTATATATTGGGATTCAGACAATAACTCTGGAAGATATTACAGTTACCTTTATTGAAGACACACGAGATAACCAAGTGTGTATACACTCATGGACAAACCTTAAGGAAGTTTTACCTTTTAGCATATATATCGGGACAATAACTCTGAAAGATATTATAGTGACCTTTATTGAAGATACACGAGATAACCGAGTGTGAACAACCTCTGTCTCCTTCAAAAAAGGAAAAAAGAAAACGAACGGCGACATCAAAGACTTCCTCACTTCCTTAAGTTCTGTCTATGAGTGTATTTTTATATTAACTGATGAGATAGGACTCCTAATGATTTATCATTGCATTAAGGGCAGTAGATTATTCTTATAATGTAAAAATACGCGTCAAAAATAGTTATACTTTCTTACAATAGATGGCGCGATAACTCATCAAAGTTAACAGATTGGTTTAATTGTCCGAATTTCCAAAAACTGGTGTTGTGGCATTTTGAATCTTCACACTGTGCGCCGAGAAGATCGATAAATATATTGTTCAAATGCATTATAAAAGGAGAGGTGTCCCTTTTATTAAATGAATACCATCTTCCCGCAATATTGCAATGTGCAAATGTGTTTTATTTAATTGCATACTTATCTGGTGTTACGAACAACTTGCTACTGGATTCAAGTCCTGCTATGGTTGCGATGTCAAACAGTTTTAGAACCAATCACAACAACACGGTTCAAAGTCGGTAAGAGACTTCCCCTATATGTAAATATGAATAAATATAGATCTATGCAAATTCTATATTATTATAACATCGTCTCCCCGCCGCTCTTATTTTTATTTTTAATAAAAATAAATATAAAAAATTAAAGTAAGAGAAAAAACTTCAGTTCCCCCTTCCAGCCCCAACAAACCAGGCTAAGTTTGGTCCTAATTTGATAAGGAGAGCGTTTGTTTGCGGCTCACTTTACTGGAGGGTGACACTAATTGGATTCTGTCCAGGTTGGTAGATATTGATGTACGGCGTAGTCTTGTGGTGGTTGTGTAGTGTGGTCTTGCCGTGGTTGTGTAGTGTGGTGGTTGTGTAGTGTGGTGGTTGTGTAGTGTGGTCTTGCCGTGGTTGTGTAGTGTGGTCTTGCGGTGGTTATGTAGTGTGGTCTTGTGGTGGTTGTGTAGTGTGGTCTTGCCGTGGTTGTGTAGTGTGGTCTTGCGGTGGTTGGAATGGATTTTGTTGTGTGGAAAGTCTTTCACACATGTCAGCAGTCGTCTATCTTTTTTTTTTTTAAGGAAAAATAGGTTGTTCACACTTGGTTATCTCGCGTATCGTCAATAAAGGTCAATGTGTATCAAATATATTTCAGAGTTATTGTCTGAATCCATATATACATGCTAAATGTTACGACTTCCTTAAGTTTTGTTCATAAGTCTAAATGTATCCAATGAAAAGCTCTTTTACTTAAAAAGCTTTTATTTAACTTGCCTCCATGTCTGTTCGTATGTCTGTCCACAAAGCTTGTAATTTATTTTAAATGTATTTACAGAGCAGCTAGAAGCAAGAAATTTTGTCTACTTGTTCAAACCCGATGACAATGCATGTTGACAAATATTCAGATCTCGGAGTGGTTAGCAATTGGATACTTTATTTTTTCTTTTGAATTTTGCGATCGATTTTTACTAAACTTACTGGTCACCTAGAAGTTTGAAAATTGGTATACTTGTTCAAACTCAATGACATTGCAGGTGGACAAAATTCCTGACTTCTGGGTGGTCGGGAATTCAATAAATTTAATTTCTATATTCACTTTTTAATTTGGGGGTCGGTGGAAGGCTGGTTAAACCGTTTGGTTTTCGACCACTACGACCCGGGTTCGATTCCCGCATTGGACACTTTTATTCTGTTAAAAAAAATGCTCCAATGGTCCCCGATTCTTGCAAAAGTTTAACCCCATCAGCGAGTGCAAGTAACCAAACGGGGCTCTGGCACATTTGTAAGGGCAAAGTCTAACTGCTTTTCACATGTGTAGACATGTGGTGCGCTTACAGTAAAAGCAGTCGCTAACTACCCACCATGATTATCATGGCCTGTACCACGTGTACTAGGGATAAGCAAAAAATAAAAAACTTTTTAATTTTGTGATTTATTTTAATATACTTCCAGACCACGTAGAAGTCTGGTACTTTAGACACTACTTCAATCCAACTAACATTGCAAGTATACAAAATCCCAAACTTCTAGGTGACCATGGTGGTTGGAATAGACTAAAGAAGAGAATTTGTATATATCCTTCAAAACGGGGATATAAATAGGCGCAGCCGTTTCTCTAGCGTAATGAGCGGCTCGAGTTCCATCAAAAAGAGGTCGGGGTGGTCAGGACTGGACTAATTCCTATATCTATTTTTAATGTTTGTGATCAAGTTTTAACTTTTACTTTCATACCACATAGAAGTCTGAAAAATTGCACACTCGCTCAATCCAGATGACAATGCTAGTCTACAAAATTTAAGAAATTCTAGGCTGTAGGAAATGGACCTAAATATTGTAACAAAGTATTTATTATTTTATTAGCAGAGTATTATTTTTATGTTTATATTTTGCTACTCTGTATACTTCCCTCATTGCTTATCTTTTGTTTATCATTCATAGTTTGTTCTTGCCCGAAATCAATTGTTGTCTCATCCCGAAGTTGGCCTTCCCTAATTTTCCAAGTGACATTTTGGTGGAGATGCTGGGTAAATTAGGAAAGACAAACTGAAGATCGCCGAAAAGACCTGCAGACCATGGGTGCTGTGATCTACATTTTCGGAGACTGGCTCCAGGATTCCACCGACGTGCCAAAGCCAAGACTTCCCTCCAAGATGACGATGTCCCTATAGACGATACGACGACAAAGCCTCTCTTCACATCGCAAGAAAAATGACGCAAAGGTACTAGGGACAAAGTTCCAAGACTTCGATGGAATCCTTGGCAGAAGCACGTCAGATCCATGTCAGTATCTACAATAATTGCAAGCTGTGGGTCACAGCTCCCATAGGGAAGGAGCTATTTAACAAAGTATTTATTATTTTATTATCAGAGTATTATTTTTTATGTTTATATTTTGCTATACTCTGTACACTTCCTTCTTTTGCTTATCTTTTGTTTATCATTCATAGTTTGTTCTTGCCTGAAATAAATTGTTGTCTTATCATGAATTTGATCTTCCCGAATTTTCCACGTGGCAATATCTATATTTCTTTTCAAATTGTATAAGAAATGTTTGAAATACTTCCAGAGAACGTAGAAGTCTGAAATTACGGAGTCATTCAATCAAGCCAACAAGGCAAGTGTAAAACATATCAGACTTCTAGATGGCCGTGATTTACTCGAATATATAGACTATAGAATTAGAAGATAGCAACAGTATCAATAGAACATCCCTCCTTTACATATTTACAGTTCAAATGTAATATAATACACTGCGGCTGATGATTGTAAAACAACACTTGAAGTTACACCGCATGAGTTTCTTTTCAATGAAAAATCAAAATTTATTTCAAGGTGAAATATTGACTATTTCTAACCTTTTTGGATGAGGTATGAAAGGGTGAATTATGAAGAGTAATGATGAACGGAAAAATAAAAGGATGGGAACCATGGGATTCGGTTCCCATCCCTGGACACTTTTATTTTTCCGTTCATCATTACTCTTCATAATTCACCCTTTCATACCTCATCCAAAAAGGTTAGAAATAGTCAATATTTCACCTTGAAATAAATTTTGATTTTTCATTGAAAAGAAACTCATGCGGTGTAACTTCAAGTGTCGTTTTACAGTTCAAATATACTCAACATTCTTATTATACTTATTATATGGCTCATTTATTACACTAATTGAATTTTATAATATACTAGCGGATGTGTACCCGGCTTCGCCCGGGTTTTATCCGAGTGAAAGTTTGCCTAACGAATATTATATATTATGAAGTATAATAAACAATGTTAAAGATTAGTTTTAATTATTAATCAAGATTGTGTGTGAATATGTGAGAAAGATGTAATATCGTTGTTGTTTTCTTGGCCGACTGTTTTACATATGGTGTTATCTTAAAATTGCTTGTTTTGAATATTTTTTTAGATTGAGATTATTAGCTAGTATGTAAAAAAATTAACTCTGTTGATTTTTTTTTGTATTTATATATAAATAAAATTAACTCTGTTGATTTGTTTTGTATTTAATCGATAACAGCGAAGTTACGCATGCTAAAGTTAGGAAAAATATTTTGATGTTAAGCAAAACCTGCTCCATCTCGTTTTACATAAATGCTGAAAATTTGGTTGAAATTGATGCATTGTAACGAAAGTTTTTAGTGAACAACACTTATGAAATTTGCATTTTATTAATATAGATAATCTATTCTTGTATATATTTGTGTGTATATATTTAAAATTTCAGCCACAGAGTGAGTTTTGTAAATATTTTATATATCGTTGCGTGAAGGTATCGCGTGGTTTAACAAAACATTTCAAAATACGGAAAAAATCCGATGAATATAGGCATACAGCCTAGCGAAATATTAGATTTTTGATATAAATAAAATGTTTTATTTTATATTTGATTGAAAATATGCCTATTAATTTATATATTTATATATCAAAAGGATAAAATGACACCCGTTTGTGGCGTAAAAAGTGTCTGGCATTCCATAAAAATAATTCGGTAGCATGAATTAGAGCTGTATGTATATTTCTAAATTAAAAAATAAATAAATAGAAAAAATACTTAGTTATAAATTATATCAAAGAGAACATGTTAGGTTATTCACAAAATGTTTTTCTCATCACGTTACTTCTAAAATTTCCAGAATCCAATACCTTCCTCTACTATCAATATTACCTTTTTACTGACTAAATATATATATGATGTGATATAATGCGACGTATATATGTCTCAATCAATTTATTATAACATATATAAATACACCAATACCTCGCTTTGCGTCGTTTCGTTTTGCGTTTTTTTTTTTTTTTTCGAAGTTGCGTCGCTGCTTGATTTTTACTGAGTTTTACTGTGCGTCGTTGATTTTCGAAGTTGCGTTATTTTGGATTCGAGTCTTTCATTTTTTTTCCCTAAAATATGACAACACGTTTGTTTTTTATTGCGCCTTCACATATTTTTACTTTGCGTCGTTTCAATTTGCGTCGTGTTTTTTTGGAACGTAACCCCGACGCAAAGCGAGGTATGGGTGTATATATATCACATTTTCTATTATATTTTTGAATGCTTTTATGATATGCTTTATGAATTCTTTTATATGATAATGGAATACATCTTTTTATATTAAAAATACGTGTTTTCTCCTTTTTATTTCTTTGTATATTTCGACCATTTCCATTAACTTATGTAAAATTCCACCCCCCCCCCCCCCCCCCCCAATACTGATATGTAAATGTCCCCAAGCCCCACAATACCGAGTAGAAGACAAGAAACTTACCGATAACAGCAGATTCAGACTCTGGTCGGCACAACTTCACATTTCTGGCAACACAGGAGAAACCTCAGGTCTTCGTACAAATTAGGAAATGGTATTGTATATAATGGATGTATTCTTGATTGTGGGGGAGTAAACAAAACTATAAGGAATGAAACCATTAAAGCCACGAATGTTTCTTTTATACATAAAATATACTTCTACTATCCTTACTGAGATGATAAAATATTGGGAGGGCTTGGCTCATCAGTGCTGAACCCTCCCAATATTTTATCGTCGGAGTAAGAATAGTAGGAGTGTGTTTTGTCTTAAAAGAAATATTCGTGCTTTAACGGTTTCATTCCTTGTGTGTAGATGGTGCCCTATGATTAAACTAATGTATAAAAATGAAATATAGAGAAGTCAATATGAACTAGAGATATAGATCTCTTGTTCCCATTGTATATATATCATCAAAATTAATTGTAAAGAAAATAAAATTATAAAAATATTTTAAGACATATATATAACTCTTTAGGGAACACACATATATATATGCCATTTTAATTATTGATTTCAACATCTGATCTTTTTATCTTTTATTTTTTTCTTTCGTTTTTTAATATAGAAATGTATTATTTTTTAAATTCATTAATATTTAGAAATCCAATATATGCATCTTTTTTAAATATACAGGGTGATCCAAAAGTCCCGCACAATTTTAAAAATTAATAACTCTGCGAATATTTGCGCTAGAGCAATGCCGTAAACAACATTGGGTTCAGGATGCAATGGGATTTTTTATGGCAAATAATGAAAAATTCGAAATTGATTTTAGTTGCAACTTTATTCGCTAGATGGCGCTCTACCAGAATCAGCGATTCAGCGGCCAAATTGTTTGATAAATTGAAAAATATAACTGAACAACACGTATTTTTCCTTTTTGAATACCAGGAAAGAACCCTAATAATATTAAATGATAAATTAATAAAACACCATTTCGCCAAAAGTTAGAAGAAATGGTTAACGATTTTTAAATACAATCTGAGTTATGTAAAATAGGTAAATGCAAATTAAAACATGTAGCAATAAATATCTATATTTTAGATGGGGTTTTATGAAATAGATTGAATGTTTTAAAAACACTGCTGATATCAATACACGATTTTTTGAAATGTTAATATAGTACCAAAAATTATGATGGCACTACTAATAGGATTTCGTGCTATAAGTAATGTGTAGTTTCTTGACTACTTGGCGACACTTGACTATTTAACTGGATATTTGTCATGATCCAAAAATGAAATATAGAGGGAAGTGACAAAATATTTTTGTCGTACTTTATTCCAAATATCCTATGGGCTTGTCAAATGTTATCATTGTTTATTATACTGTACATAATTTTGAAAATGTATCAAAAAAATCATTTTAAATCGACCTTTTGCGTTGAAAACGTGGTAGTAAAATCATTTTGTATTTTCTTTTGCGTAAAATATCTAAATTTGGTGGGGGGGGGATACAGAGAATATTCCTAATGCTATTTCTTCTAATGAGCAAAAAGCGATAAACTAAACATAATGGGTAAAATTGTGTATACCAGTGTTATTTGAGAAGTTATAACACTTTGGCCTGCACGACATATTATAAGATGTGGGCAAATGACAAACAAAAAAAATTACTGTTCACAGAAAAGAAATGAGTCAAGATGTGAGGACAGCATTTATTATTCCCATAACCCAAAAAAAAAAAGAGCTGCAAAATATAACACATGAGGTAACTGCCTTCTCTCATGTATTAGGTCACAATCCTTGCTAAATGTGGCGCCCTTCATTCTCAAACACCGCCTGCAGACGATAGATAACAGAATGGTCACAATTAAATAATTGAAATTTATAAAACATGCCATCTGATAGAAGCCTTCAACATGGGCAATGTGGTAGGCCGGCATCGATAAAAACGCGACTTAATGTACCCCCATAACCGAAATTGTAAGGCGTCAAGTCTGGTGTTATTGGAGGCCAATGGTATATAAAGTGGCGATTTATCAACGAATTTCACCGAACGTATCCTTCAGCAATTGTTTGGCACCGCGGGAGATATGAGGAGGTCCTCCATCTTGCCTGAATGTTATTTCGCTTAGTGCTTGTCTGTCCTGCAATATGGGAATAACCTTTTCTCTCAAAAGTTGAACATTACGTTCACCAGTAACAAAAACGGTTTTAAAAGTTCTTCCATTGATTTTTCAAAGAAAAATGGGCCAATAATAAAATAAGTGAACCCACACAAAACTGTAACTCTGGGCTGATGAAGTGGTATTTCTGTAAAAATCCTAGGGTTTTCTGTTGCCAAAATGAGGCAATTTTAAATGTTAAATTCTCCCTTTAGATAAAAGTGAGCATCATCTGTTCTTAGAACATTTGACAGCCAGTTTTCATCAATATCAATTTGCCGGAAAACCCATGCAGCGAATTCTTGACGCTTCTCAAAATCGCTGACTTTCAACTCGTGAAAACTTTGAATTTTGTTAGGGTATTATTATAGAAAAATTCTAAATGTGTGTTCTCTCCAAACTGTTCCATACGAAATCCCCGTTTGTCGAGAAACTTGTCTAGCACTTACTTCTCCATACGTGGATAACGTTTCAATAGCCTCAGCATTATGCAAAACCGTAACAGCCACTGACTTGCATGCCGATGGTTTTCCAC
This sequence comes from Cordylochernes scorpioides, assembly GCA_030710605.1. Taxonomy (NCBI): domain Eukaryota; kingdom Metazoa; phylum Arthropoda; class Arachnida; order Pseudoscorpiones; family Chernetidae; genus Cordylochernes; species Cordylochernes scorpioides. The sequence goes on from CP092880.1 coordinate 63,965,152, forward strand.
TCCGAGGTTTTGCTTACAGAGATCCAGTTTCCTCAAAACTTTTAATCAATCGCTTTAGAGAGTAGCAACTCATTGGTCCTTTACCGCTTCGAATATCTTTAAAGGAACGAAACGCTCGTAAAGCTTCAGTGGCAGATTCTGAATCACAATTTAAAAAATTCACCAAGAGTGCTTTATCCTGTAGTGACGGCATTCCAGGGGGAAGGGGAGAAGTCCGTCCACACCTCCTTGCGTTCCCCCTTGGACCCTTGGAATATTTGACCAAATTCTGGTTCGTTTCCAAGATGACTAACGTTGCAACGGCACCCATTTTCAAATGAAGAGCAAAACTGACATCTCCAGTAATGCTACCGCGTCCGGGGTAACCGCCGCGTCAGGAGCTGCAGCTCGAGCTCATGATGAGAAATCTACTACGAGGACACAATTCAATCTACTACAACTCAATATAAATAGAACCCAGAGGAAAATAAAGAGCTGACTTGTCTTCTCTTTAACAACAATGTACATATTACTTGTCCTCAGGATACAAAATTGAATCAGAATCTGAGATTCAATATCAAAGATTATACAACACTACGAAAGGACAGACCGGGAAAATTCGGAGGAGGACTTGCCGTTTTGATTAAAACTCTAGAAATCAAATTTAAGGAAATCGCCTATAATCAGAGTGAGCCTAGAGAAAGCACGACAGAATCTCAGGCAATATAAATCTATCTTACAGATAAAACAATTCCAATCATAAATGTTTACAACCACAATAATACTAGCATCAATACAGGCCTGATAGAGACATTAAGTGAAGCGTCTTCGGATATCGCAATCATACTTGGTGATTTTAACGCCGAAAGACCAACTTGGGGATCACCTTTCCAGGATAACAAAGGTCAGCAGGTTGAGGACATGCTAACCGACCTCGACCTTACACCGTTAAATAACGAAAAGAACACCTATCTATCCAAGTCCACAGGCAGAGAATCCGCAATAGACATCACAGCGATAAATTACAACATCGCACCCACAACACAATGGAAAATTCTGAAAAGTGCAATCAGTGGCCACAGACCAATTTTAACAACCCTAAAATTCAAAATTGAGAATTTCCAACAGAATACAAGAACACTGGAAAAATTTTCACAGAAAAGCTTGAAGAACTGTGCAATGAAGAATTAAATCACAGAACTATTGACAAAAAATTGGAAAAATTCTCTTCGAACATATCCAAAGCTGAAAAAGTATCGATACCTAGAGGTAGACGTAAAGACCAGTGAATACTTTACTGAAAGGACCACAATATCGAGGCAATGATTGCAGAGAGAGACAATATCAATGAACTTATTAAAAAAAATAAAACAGAAGAAATCATGAAGGAACTCATTGAAATTAGTCACAAAATATAACAAGAAATTTGGATATTAAAACAAGAAAAATGGGCAGAATTCTGTTAAAAAAATGGATTAAAAAAAAGGAAAGACATCACTGGAATATAATTAGTGTTATAAAACAATCAAAACCAACACTAATCCTCCAATACTCTAACCGATATGAATAGCGAGAACGAACAAACAGATGGCTGAAATAATTGCTGAATATCTTTCAAGCACTTCCAGACTCAGCTATACGAATGAAGGCAGGACTCTAAAAAATAATGTAAACAGGTTAGTTAAACAAGCAAAAAATTACCATCAACCAGATATTTACTCGAGAGACTTCACACTGAATGAGCTAAACTCATCAATAGGAAAGTTAAATACAAGATGTCACCTGGAGATGCTTTGATCTTTGGTCAAATGATTAAACACTTTGGAGACAAAGCTAAAAATCAACTCCTACGAATACTGAAGATTTCATGGCAAACTGGTAAACTACCAAAGAATTGGAAGATATCAATTATAGTGCCAATACTGACACCAAACAAAGATGCCAAGGAATGCAAGAACTATCGGCCAATTGCTCTTACCAGCATACTTTGTAAAATAACAGAATGAATTATCCACTGAAGGCTTATAGTCAGGCTCACTAACAATAATAACATAAACTTCTACCAAACTGCTAAAAGATCCAGACACTGTACAACTGATAAACTATTCTACTCTGTTAATCAATAATAGATTTCTAGGAAAAACCGCGAAAGAAGACAACGGCGGTATTCCTGGATATGACCTCAGCTTTTGATCGAGTGTGAAGGGAGAAATTACATCTGTATTGCAGACTTCTTAAGGGGAAGAAGGATAAAGGTTCGGGTCAATGGAGCATTTTCCAAGGACCGAAGAACATGGGCTGGTGTACCTCAGGGATCTGTGCTCAGTCATCTACTCTTCTCGCTATATGTTAACTGTTGTTTATGTAAATAGATGAATATTATTTGTATTATTTAAAGACTCATTATGTAAAAATATATGTATATATAAATTATATGTATAGTGTAAATACTATATAACAAAATTATAACAGTGATTCCAAATTTAAAACTAAAGGAGCAAACTGATAAGAATGATAACTCATATCAAGTAGATTTGATTAGATTAGCAAGCTAAATCTAGATTTAGCTTGCTAATCTAATCAAATCTACCTGATATGAGTTATCATTCTTATCAGTTTGCTCCTTTAGTTTTAAATTTGGAATCACTGTTATAATTTTGTTATATAGTTTTTACACTATATTAATTCATATGAGCTTGCTCTATGATATGTTTTTTTTATATATAATATACAAATTAAATTATATTAGATATTCTAATATAAATAAAACTCCATACAAATTTTAATTATCTTTTATTGTTTGATTATGAAAAAGTAAATTATAAAAGTAATTTTAGAAAAAATAACTTCAGAACTTTTGTTTTTTTCAGTGTTTTGTTAGTTTAAAGATGTTTTTTTTAGTTATTCTTAAAAATATAACAGATAACAAACAGTAATATCTATTTCTTTATAGATTAATTATTCAATTTATTATAAATTATATGTATATATAAATTGGACATTTGTTGTAGGCCATGGTCAAGTTTGAACTCTTGTACGTCTAATTACGACAAAACAAAAGTGGCGACGAGGATGCGCGATCTACAGAGCCAGTAAAAAGCTGAGGAAAACGGCGTCTATGCAAGTATAATAACTACATCTTTTCAACTATCTGGATCAAGAAATCAAAGGAGTAGAAAAAATCAGCATGACAAGTTCAAAGTTAATAGTACCTTTTAAATGCTATAGCCCAGTGGAGGACATTTCAATCTTTTTGTACAAAAATTTGAGGATTTCTTTTTGGCATCTGAAGGAGGAGATTAAAGTGCTGAATTTTACCTCGCTACCAGATTCTGAAACTTTGAAGCAGGGAAACGACATTTTCTTCCTGGTCTAATGATAGATCAACCCTATGATACTATCATTCAAAGAATTAAGCTGCATTTGGATCCAAAGAAGAAAGTGATACCACAGCGATGCAGATTTTTAAAGAGAATTCATCAGGAAGGAGAATCAATTTCGGAATATCTTAGAGAATTGATACATTTAGCAATCAATTGTAATTTTGGCGATATGCTGGGAACCATAAGGCGACACCGTTTTGTGGCTGGAATCAAGTTGGAAAGCGTGCAAAAGAAGCTACTACAAGAAAACGGCGATGTCACCCTGGATAAAGTTTTGCAGTGGCGATCGTGTTCGAACAGGCGCAGATAAATACAAGAGAATTACAAGATAAATTAGTGGCCAAAATATCCCCTGTGAATGGAAAAGATAAAAAGGGTGAGTACAATAATAGTATGGTGCAGCATAGGCCTTTCAGGCAAAAGGGAGAAATAATGTGTTATAGATGTGGTGTAAGACATTCACACGTGGCCTCTGTTTGCCCTCATAGAACAAAGACTTGTTTTAAAATGTAAAAAACTGGGTCATTTAAGTAGGGTCTGGAAAGCTAGTAAAAAATGTGGGGATGTAAATTTGTACAAGAGGACTCTATATATTCTGTACAGGGCGAAACGGATGCCACAATAAATTTAACAGTAGATGAAAAATTCTTTGTGCTTTACAATAGATACAGGAAGTCCAGTTACGTTAATACCTAAAGATATTTATAATATTTATTGGCAAGGTAAAAATTTATTTCCAACAAATTTAAGATTAAAATTTTTTAGTGGTAAATCAATAGAGATTATAGGGCAAATAAATGTTTTTGTAAAAGAAGCCAACCAATATTTACGATTAATAGTTGTAAATGAAAATTCCAGGTGATTTTGTTAGAAAGAGAATTACTTAAACAGTTAAAACTTGATTATTCTAGATCGTTTAGCATTAAAAATTTAAATAATGAATCTAATAGAAATAGTTTGATTGATAGATATGCAGATTTGTTTAACAAAGTTTTGGGCTGTCTAAAGGATGTTAAAATAAAATTTAATTTGAAAAAGGATGTGACTTCTGTGTTTTGTATCTAGTTGGATCTAGTGTTTAGAGATGATTGCTAGAAAAAGGTTTAAAGTTGAACAGATATAAATGTAAATTTAAAAAGAAATCGGTGGAATATTTAGGGATTAAAATGGATAAATATGGACTGCATCCCTTAGAAAATAAAATTAAAGCAGTGATAGAGGCGCCTGAATCTAAAAAATGTTTCGCAATTAAGATCTTTCATAGGACTCTTAATTTATTATTATAGATTCATAAAGAATATAGCAAACATTATAGCGCTATTCTATCAACTTTTGAATAAAAATTGTAGATGGAATTGGATGAAAGAATATCGAATGTTATTTAAAAATGTAAATCATTATTAATGGACTATGGACTAGGCGTAATTCTGAGTCATAGAAATGATAGAAAGGAATAATGCCCTATAGCTTTTGCTTCAAGAACATTAACTGAAGCGGAAAAACGTTTCTCTCAACTAGAAAAGAAAGCGTTGAGCATAACTTTTGGCGTTGAGAAATTCAGACAATACTTACTGGGACGAAAATGTGTATTGGTCACAGACAACCGACCCTTTATTCATATATGTTCACCTCAGAAACCAATTCCCATATGTGCAGCATCCAGAATTGAAAGATGGTCCTTAAAATTAGCTGTATTTAATTATACTGTGGAATATTGAAAAACAAGTGATAATTCCAATGTTGACGCATTGTCACGTCTTCCTTTAGAATCGAGTGTCAGGGAGTTACTTGATGAAGACCAGGTACTTCTCAGGAATTTGAATGAGGTACTGTTCTCTTTTATGGAGGTGGCATATGAGACGCCCCAAGATAAAATACTGTCTATAGTATTAAGGAATGTTAGAGAAGGCAACTGTGTGGAAATTCACAAGGGTACCGGGAGAAAACCCACTAGCTCCTCATTATAAGATCAATGAATAATTAAGTTTGGAGTTTGGTTGTCTTCAATGGCGTTAAAGAGTGGTAATTCCCCAAAATTTAAGATCTTTAATTTTAAATGACTTGCATGAAATATACATGGGGATTGTTAAAATGAAGATGATTGCCAGACGGTATTTTCTGGTGGCCAGGCATAGACAGTAGCATCGAGGAGTTAACTAGAGAATGTAGAGTATGCCAAGAATCGGCAAGCATGCCCCCGGCTACCATCTCGGAATGGACTTGGCCCGAAAAACCGTGGCATCGACATCATCTTGATCTAGCGGGTCCGTTCATGGGAAGAATGTTTTTGGTTCTCGTGGACGCATACTCAAAGTGGATAGAAATTTTTATCATCAAATATATTACCAGCAAAACGATTATAAATCATCTTAGAGCAATTTTTGCCAGATTTGGATTGCCCTAATTTTTGGTTACAGATAACGGAAGACAGTTTGTCTCCGGTGAATTCGAGAAATTTACCAAAATGAATGGTATACGGCACACTAAGACCAGTCCGTATAATCCTAGTACAAATGGTTTAGCTGAGAGATATGTAAGATAGTTTAAAAACCTTTTGAGAAAGAATAATGGTAAGGATGATTTAGAGACGAATCTACTAAGATTCCTATTTGCTCATACAGCATCCCCCAAACTGCAATAAAGGAATTCCCCCGCGGAACTGCTAATGAAGATAATTTTAAGATCAAGATTCTCGAATTTAATACCAAGATGGGAAATCCGCGAGAGGTATTTCATGAGGCCGTAAGAAGGCAGGAGCAGTTTACTACAGGTTGCGAGGTTTATTTCCGCAACTATGCAACTGAACTTAAACGGTAAAAAGGTACCATTATGAAATTATTGAGCTACCGTCACTACCTTATAAGTTGCGAGGGCGTCGTGTATAAGAGGCATATCAATCAATTGCGACCTGAGAGAAAGAAACAAGTGGAGACAAGAAATTTGATACTTCCTCTAACATCAGGAGGGAAGCCTGTAGGTGAAAGTCAGAAATAAAGTGAAGAGGAGGTTCCAGAGGTTACATCAGGAAACTAGGAGGAGACTGCTTCTGTGCACGTACCCTCTTGCACTCCTAGACCAGGGCCTGTTGCTGTGCACGTGCCCTCTTGCACTCCTAAACCGGAGCCTGCCGCTGTGCAAGTGCCAGGAAACCCCCAGACCGACTGGAGTATTATTAAGGGGGGAGATGTGTTGTGTATGTAAATAGATGAAGATCATTTGCATTCCTTAAGGTCTCATTATGTGAGAATATATGTGTATTTAAATTGGACATTTCTTTCGGCCAAACGAAAAGAATAAGAGCTAAATAAAGAGTCATGGTCATGTTTGAGTTGTTGTACATCTAATTACGACACAACCTTAACAACATCCATCCTCACTGAAGACACAAAAGTTGCCTGTTATGCAGATTATATAGCCATATGGCACACAAGTAGCAGTATAGAAATATCAGAAAAATACTGAACACATCAATGATAGGACTGGAGAAGTAGGCAATGAAACTCAAAATGACAATAAACCCAATAAACACAAACCTATAGGTCTCCTTCACTGACAGGAAAAAAAGACATGAATTTAACTCCAAAATAAGCAGAAACAACCATATAATTGATAAAATTAGATCTCCAAATTACGTAGGTGTGATACTTGATGAGGAATTGCGATTTACAGAACACATATTTAGCACCTCAAATAGAGCTACCAGAAACCTAAACATTCTGAGAAGGCTATGTGGAACAAATTGGGGAGCAAAAGCCAAAATTCTCAGAACAACATATATCACCTTAATAAGGCCACCTGTTTGGGCTACCTCAAGTTCATCACTAAAAAGAAGACTAGACAGTGTTAAAGCAAAAGCGGCCAAATTAATCGCTGGTTCTGTTTCAAATACCAACAATTAGAAAATTCAGAGAGAATGTGGTCTAGACCTACTTGAAAGAAGAAGACAATTAAAAACAAAAAAATCACCAATAGCTTAAAAACTAAAGAAACCGAACACATATCCCATAGAACCAATTTAAACTGGACACAAAAAGAAAGGCTCAAAAGATCTTCATCACTTCAGTACGACAACAATATTAGAAAGGGCACAAATATGAAACATAATGAATTTCAAATTCGAGAATAACAATATTTCCTATCCCATTGCCATCAAATGTGATCATCAATCTTAACCTGAATCAACCCTGCAATAAAAAAAAGAGAACAAAAACATACTTAAAAAGAAAGAACTTGACACAATTGGTTTATGCGATCAGATAAATTATTTAACAGCATATACAGATGTATCATCAGACCTTACCATAAGTAATGGAGGGGCTGGAATTAACATAATACTGCAAGATGGAACATACATCAAAATCAAAGAAGGAGCAAGAAAGATTTCACTTGTGAACTGACAGCTATCTGGAAAGCTCTTGATGTATGCCTTAACCAACCATCCCTGCATCAAGCAGAAGGAATTATAATATACCGTACAACGACTTCATATCCGATCTAGAAGCAATTTAGAAGGGCAATACTATAATCACACAGAAAATACACTCGTTACTTACTCAACTGATATCATTGGAGAATAACTGCATTCTACAATGGATTCCTGCCAGTGTTTGGATCGGGGGTAATGAAATGGCAGTTGAATTTGCAAAGGAAGCCAGAAAGTTGAGCCAAAGGAAAGATAACAAATTCCATTATTTGACGCTGATGCTTTGGAAAAATACAAGATAATTGAACAAAAATAAGAAAAAAAATCAAAATGCGAAATAAACACTGAGAGAAAAATGACAAAAACTATAACACGGCTTAGAACAAAACACTATAAAGAAATGACAATACATCCAGATGGCAAAATAACCCATAGGACATGCAACAACTGTCCTGGTGTGGAACTAACACCAACTCACATATTTTCATGCCCAGCAATGGCCTCAGCCTTGCAGAAAATTGACATAGACCCAGAGCAGCTGCTTCACACACCCAAGATAGTGGACAATGCTGCTGCTGCTGTGATAGAGATGCATGGAGACATCTGAGGCTCTTTATTGGACACGTCAAAAACAACAACGGCATTCCAGAGTAAAATAAATCATCAGAGATAGATAAATATTTTTCAAATGAATTAAAATAAATATAATCGATACTGAGAGAGAGTTGAAAAAAAATCTAAAATTATTATTTTCGAAATTTAAATAGCTGAGAGGATTCCAGCAAACCGCATTTAAAATATCAGGGTTTTTTTTTGCTACATGTTTTAATTTGCATATACCTATTTTGCATATCTCAGATTGTATTCAAAAAGCGTTAACCATTTCTTCTAACTTTTGGCGAAATGGTGTTTTATTAATTTATCATTTTATATTATTAGGGTTCTTTTCTGGTATTCAAAAAAGAAAAATACGTGTCGTTCAGTTATATTTTGCAATTTATCAAACTATTTGGCCGCTGAATCGCTGATTCTGGTAGAGCGCCATCTAGCGAATAAAGTTGTAGCTAAACTCAATTTCGAATTTTTCATTATTTGCCATAAAAAATCCCATTGCATCCTGAACACAATGGTGTTTACCTCACTGCTCTAGCGCAAATATTCGCGGAGTTATTAATTTTTAAAATTGTGCGGGACTTTTGGATCACCCTGTATATATATATTAGATAACAAACGGCATATATTGGATTTTAAAAAATATTTATTTTGCCAATATTTCGTCTGGCTGAACGCCAACCTTTATCGAGGTATTACATTTTTGTATACACAAACTCAGCGCCGCATAGTGTTATAATATCACAGTTGAAATCAATTAAAAAACAGAGTAGGTGGGAGAAATTTGGGCATGAAAAAATTATTATAAAAAAATGCAATCAAAAATGTAAAATATCTTAAAATATAAAAGGAAAAAAGTTCTATCTTATATTTAAAAATTGTAATAAAAGTACATAAAAATAATTCATTAATAACTCATAAGGAGATAAATGTAAAAATGTATGTATCTATTAAAACATTTGAAAATAAATTTAAAATGATTTAAACAAAAAACTGTAAGAACCTTATAAAAAGTTTTTAAAAATGTGGGTATTTAAAAAATTCATTTCAAAATTTAGGAGATCGATTTATAAATAAGTAAAAAATATTTTATAAAAATGCATTAAAATGGAAGTTAAAACAATTTAGGATGAATAAATAAGAAAATAAGTTAAAAAAAGGAAACTAAAAAGTTTAAATTATGGCATGTAAAATGTTAAATATTTAATGTATCAATACTTTTGCGTTTTGAAGCGATAAATGTAAAAATAATTAAACAAGTGGTATGTATTAATTATACAGGTAATTACTAATGTGTGAAAATATAATTTAAGAAATCACGGGTATTACAACAAAATATAAAGTAAAATTAAAGCAAAAAAAATAAAAAAGCAAAGTTATGAAATTTAAAAAACGGCACCTCTCCCTTTAAAATAGTACAAAATAAGTCAATTAAAAAATAAAAATTAACTAATTGAAATTAAAATAATTAGACAAAAAAAAATTAAGAAGATCTAAATGGTGTGTAGATGTCTGGTAAATCAATTTTCCTATTTATGCTTTCTTTGTCTTCTACAGAGGCCCAGCTTTCTAAGAACAATCGGCAGTGTTTTTCTTTTATGTTCTGGTATAAAATAGCTGTATTTTCGAAATCCGGAGTGTGGTTGTTTTTTAGTGCATGATCAACAAGGAGAGATAGTGGGTTGTAATTCCTTAGTCCTGATTTGTGTTGATTTATACGATCTTTGAGTGGTTTGCTGGTTTCCCCTATATAATTAGCTTGGCAATTGTTACAAGGTATTTTGTAAATTACGTTGTTTTTGTTTTCCATTTTATTTTTATTATCTAATGAATTAAGTATGGATTGCTCTATTTTCAAAACAATATATATATATATATGTGAAAAAATAGTACAAATGTGATATTGTACTGGGATAATACGTGTATCCCAAAGAGTTATATATATATGTCTTAAAATATTTTATAATTTTATTTTCTTTATATATATATATATTCATGGACAAAAGGAAGTTTCATATTTTAAGCATAAACCACTCCTTATTTGCTTATACAGGGTGTACCAGGTAAATTGGGACTAACTTTGACAGTCCATAAAAAAAAACTACTTGAGATTAAAAACTTGTTTTTTTTCATTACGTAGCCATATTCATGTAAAATGCAACAGTACATGTGTGCGCAGTGTAGTGATGAAGAGTAACCGAGAATTTGAAAATCGAGCTGCCATCATCGTTGCTCTGCGCGCCGGAAGGAGCCCCAAAGAGATAGTGGATTTTCTTAAGTTGCCCAAAACCACTATTTATCGTGTCAAGAAGCAGTTTTATGAGGCCGACAGTAACAAAGAGAGGATAGCTACAAGGAAAAAGCACTCGCGTCGATCGGACAGGGTAAGAGGCGAAGAATTTGTCAAAAATGTCAAGGAGAAGATTGATGGAAACCCTGGGAAGAGCATGAGGGCCATAGCCAAGGAAATGGACGTTGGCTCTATGACAATTGTCAGAACTATCCATGAGGACCTTGGTCTCAAGTCTTATGCCCTTCGGAAAGGTCAGTTGCTGACTGAGAATATGAAGAATAACAGAAAAGGAAAGGCTGCTGCCCTCCTCAACAACCTGAAACACGACTCTTTTGGCATGCTAAGGTTCTTCTCTGACGAAAAGAACTTTGACGTGGACCAAAAGGTAAATCCCAGGAATGATCGCTGGATCTGTAAAGACCCCTCAGAGATACCTGTCGTGATGCACACGAAATTTCCTGCCTCCGTAATGGTCCTTGGCGTTATCAGCAGTGAAGGTGATGTCATGCCTCCCCATTTCTTTGAGAAGGGCCTTAGGATGAACGCTGACACCTACATCAATGTTCTGGAGACCGTTGTGAAGCCTTGGATGGACATGGTGGCCGCAGGAAGTAAGTATGTCTTCCAACAGGACTCAGCTCCAGCCCATAAGGCAAAAAAGACACAATCGTGGCTGACACTTAACGTCCCTAGTCACTGGGGTCCTGATATTTGGCCCCCTAATTCTCCAGATTGCAATCCCCTCGACTACTATGTATGGGGCGTTGTTGAGAGAGATGTCAACAAAGCTCCTCATACCACCATCCAGTCTGTCAAGAAAGCAGTTCACACGGTGATGACCCAAATGGACAAGGTCATCGTCGCCAAGGCCTGTGCTTCATTCCGCACTCGCCTCGAGACTGTTGTAGCTAATAATGGAAACTACATTGAATAAATAAAAACTATATCCTTTTATCTACTACTGTGTCAAATTTCATTCGGATATTTTAATTTTTACTTGCAAAAAATTTCAGTTAAAATACCATTGTTGAAATTCCTAATTTACCTGGTACACCCTGTATAACGGCGGATTTCCTATATATGCAAATTGAAACGTTCTTCTTTAATATTTATATATACAAGTGTACATGCTAAAAGGTACAACTTTCTTAAGTTTTTCTGTGAAAAATAGACACTTCGGCCAGTTAGAGTTTTTATTTTCTCAACGTTTCGACAAAATTTTGACTACATTCTGAAACTCGCGACAAGAAGTAAGTGGCGTGAACGGACAGAGCCTATCTGTATTGGTGACCAAGTCTTTCTTGTGAACGAGCAACATCCGAGGAACATGTGGAAGCGTGGCTTCATATCGGATGTGCGTCTTGGAAAAGATGAACAAGTTCGAGTGGTGAAGGTTACCACAATAAGGGCGGTAAGGAAGTCATCTACGAGCGCCCAGTCTCCAAGGTTTGCTCACTTGGACTAAAAATGGACCTACAAGATCAAAACAAAGAGATTCATGTAGACCTGCTCCATATAAATCAGGAATTAAGTTTTGTCCATGAGCGTAGATGTAACAAATGTTATACAAACGCTTTTTCTGCGATGAAGACCTTTTGAGGACATGGGATGACGACAGCTCCCCGAGGAAAGGTGAAAGTTTGCTGACTGATTTCGTAGAATGGAGAAGTGTATTGAATTATTGTATTTGAATTTGAAATATTGTAAATAATAAAGTCAAATTGAAAAATTTCTTAGTGCCTTATGTATATATATGTCATAATTTGTATATAATTGTATGCACCCCCGACCCACTATGCATGTACAATGTATGATTTTCAAAGATTTAATAAAGAATAAGGTAACTGGAGGACAGAAAGTAGCAGCAAGACATAGGAAGTAGGCTTAAAGCGGGCCCAATTATAAATAACTTGTACAGTCAATACTTCCTGACAAGGCCGGACGTATCTGGTGACCGCAGAAGTTATAAAAGTTTGAGAGACGCCCAATATTTCCGGACCAGGACCGGGCGTATCTGATAACCGCGGAAGTTATAAGAGTCGAGCTAACACCCAATACTTCCTGACCAGGCCGGATATCTTCCGACAAAAGCAGCACCAAAGAAAGCCGCAGGACCAATTAGAAAGTATCCCCTAAATAGGTCAACCAATAGAAAAACGGGCACGTTCCATCCCTCGACCAATAGGAAAGAAGCTAAGTCTTGGTGTTAAATCGAGAAGCAAGAATGGTTAGTAGCGCTTTCGCTCTCATCGGAACAACACCTACAGTTGCTCCTTCGCTCCCAACAAGGTAACATCTGCTCTCGAGACCTCCCCGCTCAGCTCATAGCTAAGTCAATCACCGCCATGTGATCAGATAATTAACAATCAAAACCCGCTCCGCTCTTCTCAAGCTTTCTTTCCTCCAACCCAGTTGCCTTTTATTTTCAAACCCCATCACGTGTCCTGATTATTCCTAACTGTATGCTTCAACTTCCACTCAAACGACTGCGTTTCAACCAATCCTCACCATTCAAATCGAACAACAAGAAATTCCGCAACGATATTGTCACAGAACGGTTAAGTCGACAGGATAAAGAGATGGAGATTAATCAGGATTTAATAAGCGTAAAAACGGACAACCCTACGAAAGAAAGAGGGAAGAAACTGGCAACGAGCGAAGCGACAAAACACACCCTGGCGACAATAATTTTGCAGCTGACCGCCGCACTTCAAGGAGCAAGGTCCACTCAACTACAAACGACGTTCCGTAGCGCCACCCCCGGAGCAGCCCACGCCCCCCGCCGACCGAAAGGCGAGATGAGCGCGGCAGCCGACGCACGTGCCACCACCCCAGGCAAGTGTCACCGAGACCGGACACCGACCACCGAGGAGTCATCCACCGCCATGCGATACCCGTACCCCGCACTTGAAAGTAATCCGCACAAACCGGGACAGTGCAAACGGTCCCGAAACGACATTCCAGTACCGGACTTCACGCCAATTTCGCGGACGGTGCGAGCAGTCCCGAGCCCCAAGCCAACCAGCCCAAGCCAAGACGTCCCAGCCGAGCCGAACTTTCGAGACTAAGGTAGGCCACCCCCCCTATGGCGTCAAGAATTGACTTTGAACTCTTATCTAACCCTACCTACCCCTTTAACCATGTATCTAAACATGTACCAAATGAATGCAAGCACGGGCTAGACCAAAACCTGTCCCAAAGGGTTCGTATAGCACACAAAGCTTTCACACATGGAAACCCTTGCCTGCATTCATTGCCCAAACCCCAAATATTTACATGCCACCATTCTAATCTCACACCACGCAACTTTTCATGCCCACAACATATAAAGCCACCACGACTCCAACCTACAATTCCAATAATGCCCAAAAAAGTGTCCGTACACCGACACAGCTCACCCACTTACCACACAAAATCCATACATGACCATACGCCGCCACGCCATAATCACGCAAATGTACCTCACAACATACACGCACGCCAAAAGACGACAACAACCAACAAACGCAACACGCGCGCCAACAGACGACAACGACAAACAAGCGCATGCACAACCGTTAAGAATAATACAATCATCCCGTCTACACAAAACATAGAAAAAATTCACGCCACCAAACAACCACACAATCGAAAAACATTGCGATCTTTCCTAAAAGCTGTGAACGCCTATAAAGAGTTCATTCCGGACCACGCCCGCTTGCGGACGCCACTTGTCAACCTTCTAAAAAAGGATGTCATGTGGGTCTGGAGTGACGAATGCCAGAAAGCGTTCACTAACCTGAAAGAAAGCCTTATCACACACCCCACATTATACCTTTACCAAGAAGGTCTGCCATGCCAGGTGTACTGTAACACCTCAACATTCGGCATTGCAGGCATTCTTAAACAAGTCTACCCTGATGGGAAGACATACCCAGTTCAACATTTCAGCCGCTCTCTGCGTGGTCACGAGCGAAATTATTCAGACTTGGAACTACAATGCCTAGCCATTGTGGAAAGTGTGGATAACTTCCGCGCCTGTCTAATGGGCAGAAAGTTTACAATACTTTCTGACCATCCTGCATTGCAGTGGTTGAAAGAGATCAAAGCCCCGTCAGGCAGATTGTTTCGATGGAGGTTAAGACTGTCAAGATACGAATATGAGGTCCGTAGCATAAATGGAGTACAACAATATGAAACGGGCGTTGTAACTCGTATCCCATTTTGTGACTTTCTAGATGCGCCACTCATAAAGAGCCAACAGTCTTCCCCACCGGGAAAATCTCGCGTGACTATGGATCACAATGAACTGCGCACCGTCTCCCGAAAAGGAGTACTTAAAACTATAGTCCCAAGTTCACTTACAGCCAGACTTCTTAAGTCCGTACACACACAACACCACCATCCAAACATCTCCAAGATGACGAGACTCATCTCGTCACAATATTATTGGCAGAACATGACACAAGACATCGCAAAACAGGTAAAAACCTGCCCCACCTGCCGATTCGCTAGAAGAATCGATGAATCCGACCAACCTTCACGTGAAAATACCGACACAGGCCCCAAAACAAAACAAAATTCGTACATAAAGCACAGCGTACACACAACACAAACAATGCCAAAATTACACCACCCACGTCAGAGAAACGATCACATCTCAACTTAAATCAATTACCGCCGACATATCGCTAATAAAACCATTAACGATCAAACAGGAGAACTGCGAACCTACCAATCATTTAAATTCTACCCTTAATAAGGTTCAAGCAAATATTTCAGAGTCCCCATTTACAATAATATGGAAGAACATGGGGCAATACCCTATCTTTCATCTGATTTTTATCCTTTGTTCGTTAGTTCTACCATACAAATATATCCCAGTTTTATTTCTTAATTATTTGTTTATCTATACCATGCCCGCTCATAAAATTTTCGAACTACAAGAGGCAGTTTTTAATTTTGGACAAACATTAGGAGACATCTTTGCAGAAAATCTAAATAAATTCCGAAGAGATAGAAGTAACTGAAAGATGACCAACCAATGTCGGAGAAGTCACACTCCAAAAACAAGATCCGAGCCGCACCCAAAAATAAATAAGCGGAAGGAAGTGAGAATTTTGAGACGCCGCGACAGGAAGCGTAGTTCCGCGGCGATAAAGTCGGCCTATGTAAACAGAGGGGAGCGCCTCGTTTCCGATCTCCAATTACCACCCCTCGTTTCTGGCCAACACGTAAAATTAGGTCACCGCTTTTCCCCTCCACAGACTCCTCCCTATCGCCAGTCTTGGATCCCAATTCGAACTACATATCGATTTTTTACAATCCAATTCCACACCCACAAGACGACACACAAACATTCTAAATGAGTTCACACCCCTATTATAAGTAATCAATTACTTTACAGACTGCCAAAAAACATTACATATCCCACCTACACGTAGATATCACAGACCTTAGGATCTCGACAACACATAGAACTCGCTCACACATTTCTTACACAACAGACTTCTAACCTTTTTCACAACACACACAGAGACAAAAAATTTATAGGGCATAATTGAGCAATTAAAAAATTTATAGGGCCTGTAGATACAAAAGGGTTCAAACCAATACACTTTATTTTTCATATTAATCATTTTCATTATTTTCTCTCAATTAAAAATGTAAATATTTAATCAATTTATCAATTTATTCAACTTATTATCACTTTTAATCATTAATTATCATTTTATTTACCAATTAGTTTATATTATCATAGTTTCAAATCAACGAAAACTCATTGGTTTTCTTTTAAAATTGGGTATTTTATTTTATTTTGATTTACAAAAACATTCTTTTTTTTTCTATTTTTTTTTCACCATGCATCAAGCATTCACTTTGATTTCTTCCAACTTTTATATTTACTTTGATTTCTCAAAAGCCCTAATAGAATTCCCTCGATTTCCAATTCCAATTTCGAGTAGAATATGGTTAGGCATTTTTCCTTTTTTTTTCACCATGCATCAAGCATTCACTTTGATTTCTTCCAACTTTTTATTTTTATTTTTATTTTTGATTTCTCAAGAGACCTAATAAAAATCCCTCGATTTCCATTCCCAATTTCGAGTAAAATATAGTTAGGCATTTTTCTTTTTTTTTCTCACCATGCATCAAGCATTCACTTTGATTTCTTTCAACTTTTTATATTATTTTTGATTTCTCAAAAGCCCTAATAAAATTCCCTCGATTTCCATTTCCAATTTCGAGTAGAATATGGTTAGGCATTTTTCCTTTTTTTCCACCATGCATCAAGCATTCACTTTGATTTCTTCCAACTTTTTATATTATTTTTGATTTCTCAAAAGCCCTAATAAAATTCCCTCGATTTCCATTTCCAATTTCGAGTAGAATATGGTTAGGCATTTTTCCCTTTTTTCACCATGCATCAAGCATTCACTTTGATTTCTTCCAACTTTTTATTTTTTTTTTTATATTTTGATTTCTCAAAAGACCTAATAAAAATCCCTCGATTTCCATTCCCAATTTCGAGTAAAATATAATTAGGCATTTCTTTTTTACCATGCAACAAGCACTTTTCTTTTTTTTTCACCATGCAACAAAGCATTTTTTTTTCAACATGCAACCAAGCATTTACTTTGATTTCTTCCAACTTTTCATTTTTTTTTTTTGATTTCTCAAAAGCCCTAATAGAACTCCCTCGATTTTTTTCCAATTTCGAGTAGAAATTAGTTAGGCGCATTTTCTTTTCTTTTTAATCCACTATGTACCATAGCATTCATTTTGATTTCTTACAATTAAAAAATTTTTTGATTTCTATTAATTATACTCAACCTATATCATCAACACCATTCGATTTTACTTCTTATATCACCACCAATGCTTGTATATAACCTCTCAATACCCACAACTAATTTTCCCACAAAATTATTTTTTACTTTACAGAATTCTCTCAGGCTAACCCCTTCTTGAATTCTTCACATGTAGGGGGCGCATCTGTCATAATTTGTATATAATTGTATGCACCCCCGACCCACTATGCATGTACAATGTATGATTTTCAAAGATTTAATAAAGAATAAGGTAACTGGAGGACAGAAAGTAGCAGCAAGACATAGGAAGTAGGCTTAAAGCGGGCCCAATTATAAATAACTTGTACAGTCAATACTTCCTGACAAGGCCGGACGTATCTGGTGACCGCAGAAGTTATAAAAGTTTGAGAGACGCCCAATATTTCCGGACCAGGACCGGGCGTATCTGATAACCGCGGAAGTTATAAGAGTCGAGCTAACACCCAATACTTCCTGACCAGGCCGGATATCTTCCGACAAAAGCAGCACCAAAGAAAGCCGCAGGACCAATTAGAAAGTATCCCCTAAATAGGTCAACCAATAGAAAAACGGGCACGTTCCATCCCTCGACCAATAGGAAAGAAGCTAAGTCTTGGTGTTAAATCGAGAAGCAAGAATGGTTAGTAGCGCTTTCGCTCTCATCGGAACAACACCTACAGTTGCTCCTTCGCTCCCAACAAGGTAACATCTGCTCTCGAGACCTCCCCGCTCAGCTCATAGCTAAGTCAATCACCGCCATGTGATCAGATAATTAACAATCAAAACCCGCTCCGCTCTTCTCAAGCTTTCTTTCCTCCAACCCAGTTGCCTTTTATTTTCAAACCCCATCACGTGTCCTGATTATTCCTAACTGTATGCTTCAACTTCCACTCAAACGACTGCGTTTCAACCAATCCTCACCATTCAAATCGAACAACAAGAAATTCCGCAACGATATTGTCACATATATATGTTGCCAAAATATTTGTAATTATATATTTTTACAATTTATATATTTATAAATAATTTAAAAGGTTTCTCTGGAGATAAGTTGATCAGGCGACGTTTTATCCGTTTATATATGTTCTCCGTTATTAATATGTTATAATACCCTGATAAAGGTTGGCGTTCATCCAACAGAAATATTGGTAAAATGAATGATTTAAATATCTATATATATATATATATATATATATATATAAATCAATGTTTGTAGGTTTGTTTGTTTGTATGTCCGGTATACAAATTCGCAGTAGTTCACTAATTCAAACCAAAATTTCCATACATAGGTAAAAAAAAAAATACGGGGAAGACGATAGGCTATTTGAAAAAATATATAAATCAATTATTAAAACTATATATTCATATTATTCTACTTAGCTCACGAACAGCGCCCTCTATCAAAGATTAGATTAAATTATGCTGATGCAAACAAATAGATAATGCTAATAACAAACAATTATAAAAAAAAATCTTATCTAAATATATATCACTCGGGTAGATATGCACACGGGTCAATCCCGGGGCGAAGCCCGGGTCACCCGTCTAGTAAAAATATATTTTTTTCGAGATAAAACTCTGTGACTGCGAGAAATCTAGAGATGTAAATATGCAATGTTGGTTAGTGAGTGAGAATATGTAAAGCGGCAAGTTAATTTTTTCCTCTTCTCACAAACGAGGAATGTCTCGGAGAATTTAAGGCGATCTAATTGCTCAAATTCCTCCTTTATTCTTTTAATACCTAAATGGTGTGTGTGATTCTGACTATATATAGAGGTTTAAATCGAACACCAATAGAAAATTGCGTATTTCTATTTTATTTTCTTAAAGGTCACGACTAAAAAACACAATGTTCAGTAGAACTTTTAGTCTCACCCGGTCAAAAACGGATCTTTATTATACAATATTCCAACACATATAGAAATAATATATCACACACATATTTAGAGATCTGAAAAGAGAACTATCCATATTTAAATCTTTAGATAATAAAAAGGCATATATTGGATTGAATAAAATATTTATTTGACAATATTTCGGTTGGTTGAACGCTAACCTTTATCGAGGCATTACATTTTGTATAAACAAACTCAGCGCCGCATAGTGTCATTATATTAGTGTTAAAATAATTATATATATATTAATTAATCATTTTAACAATATATATTTTTAAACTATTTTAACATTATAATATAATAACACCATGCGGCCCTGAGTTTGTTTATACAAAAATGTAAGGCTTTGACAAAGGTTAGCGTTCAGCCAACCGAAATATCGGCAATTAGATCCTTTATTCAATCCACAATATCTGCCTTTTTATTATATAAATATATATGTACACCCATACCTCGCCTTGCGTCGGGGTTACGTTCCAAAAAAAAAACACGACGCAAATTGAAACGACGCAAAGTGAAAATATGTGAAGGGGCAATCAAAAAGAAAGGTGTTGCCATATTTTAGGAAAAAAAAAATTAAAGACTCGAATCCAAAACAACGCAACTTCGAAAATCTAACGACGCACAGTGAAAATCAGTAAAAATTAAGCAGCGACGCAACTTCAAAAAAAACGCAAAACGAAACGACGCAAAGCGAGGTATTGGTGTATAACATAAAGGTTCGGGAAGATGTTATTCACGTACCAAAAAAGACACCTCTCCCTTTAATCATGCCTTATAACAATGTATTATCACCAGAGTAAAGAAACTTTACTATTGGTAATGAGCCAGAACACCAGTTTTGTAAATTCAATCAATAAACAGCATTTTGGTCTGAATTTTCCAAAACTGGTGTTATGACTTATTCCTTATCACCACTATTAGAGTTTTTTACTGGGGAGATAAACATATTGTTCTAATGCATAATTAAAGGGAGAGGTGCCTCTTTTGGTACATAAATATATTCAAACGAATGCTTATTTTGGATCATATCCGTGTGGCTACACGCCAAACTTCTCCGGAGAACAAGATTGTTTGGAGAGACTCGCTTATCCCTTCACCTGTCACTGCTGTAAAACCTACAAAATGTCTTTCAAATAATAACAACAAATAAACACAAATACCAAAGGTGGCACCTCTCCCTTTATGTTGCATATGTAAATGCATAGAAATATATATATATATGTAATAATGTTGCAAATGTGATATTGTACTGGGATAAGGTGCATAAATTAAGATAAAGGCATCTCCTTATCGTGCAACTGAAAGTTGCTGATGGCTTGCGCCATCTATCGGAATAAATATCAACTATTCTCGTTGATTTTTAATTATTCCAGAATTGGCCAAATACCCATTCTTGATTAATCAAGAAAAGCTAACCACGGACGCGTTTCGGGCTGTTGGCCCTCATCAGCGTGGTGCAAGCTGTACCTCAACGACCAAAAAATTGGTCATTCAGGCATCCTGAAAAATCATGAAACGAGTAGTTAAGGCCAGAATTGCGTGAGGACGCTACACAATGTGGAAAAATAGTACAAATGTAATATTGTACTGGGATAAGGTGCTTAAACTATGAAAAAATATATATATACGATCAATTAGAGAAACCTTCAACATTTATTATCTGACCTTTCTGCTGTCGCCTTTTTCAAGATAGAAAGCTTAACAGGAATTTTGACTTTTGTCCATATACAGCTGACTGTCGATAAACTCAAGGGATCAGAGAAAATTTTCAATTTATCAAGAGTTCAAAATAACAGGAGTTTAAACAAGCAAGAGGGAGGGAGGGAAAAAATCAAGTGAACAAAGGTTTGAAGTTTTGGTCGCTTCGGGATATACATACTATAAAATGAAAGGATTTAAAAGCACGAATGTTTCTTTTATGCATAATACAAACTTCTACTGCCCTTACTGCGATGAAAAATATATTGGGAGGGCTTGGATGATCAGTGGTGAACCCTCCCAGCGGTTTCGCCAATTTAATCCACCAGACTGCTTCTCAGAGCTCTAATACTGTATTGGACGATTCTGCTTATATATGCTACACTGAAGGATGGAATCTCAGAAATGGTTTTCAAGAAAACTAAGGACATAAGCTTATAGGACAGTATAATTACATTTAAATATACATACAATGTTGATACAAGATTAAATAAGTGACTTACCACAAGTTTTTAAAGTAATAAATTTATTAGGAGCTTTCGGGTCTTGCCTTTTCTCAAACAAGAGTTTGATTTCTCTCTCTTAAAATTCGTGATTTATTATTTTAAACATTTGTACACTTATCACAGATGTGCATTTAAAAAAGAAGTCAGTATTTTTTTATTGAGTGAGCGACTTCAGTCTATCATTCTCCAATGAATTTTCGATAGTAGTGAGAGCTGCGAAGAAATCGTTACTTGTGTCTGTTCTGAGGCGTAGAAGCCCAGGGTAGTAAGAGATCTCCTTGCCTCGCTCGGCGTGGAAAATTTGAGCTCTAACATTGTTTAGTTAGTTCACGGGCTGGTCTGGCTTGAGAAAGTCTCAGGCAACATTTTCCCTCATATTTTAATTTTCAGATAGAATCTTACATATTAATAAAATTAAGTAAACAAGAGTTTGATCAAAATTCGTGATTTATTATTTTAAACATTTGTACAGTTATTCACAAATGTTCATTTGTGGCAAGATACCATTCCTTCAACTTACCGAGGGGACCAATTAATATTGATTTTATTCAACTTATCGAGTATTTTTCATGGGAAAACATTTCAAATTATCGAGAGATTCAAATTAACGAGGTTCAAATTATCGAGAGTCTACTGTATATGTAGTTTAGAAACCTATATATAGTCTATGGCTATGGCCTTCATCAGTACAGCGGCGGCTTCATAACATCCAACGGGAGAGGTTAGGAAATCGGTCAAATTTATTACACAGGTGTTTAAGCTGGTAAAATGGCAAGGGCCAATTTTCAGATAAGAATATCTAAATTTACCAAAACTGGTGTTGTTGCTCTTTCTTTATCATCACTAGTAAAGTTTTTTACTAGGGTGATACAATAGTGCCATCGTACTGATGTACATTTAAAGGAAGAGGTGCCTTTTTGTTACATGAATATCACCCTCCCGCAACTATGTATATCTTATATTTAACTAGGGGATGTACCCGGCTTCGCCCCGTTTTACCCGAGTAAAGGTTTATCTAACGAATCTCTCGATAAAGTGAACATTTTTTCCCGGTCCCTTGAAAAATACTCGATAAGTTGAATAAAATCAATATTAAATGGTTCCCTCGGTAATTGGAAGTTAAAGGAATAGTATCTTGCCTTGGAATTGTATCATTATTCTTGTCTCAAATAAATTGCCGTGTCATCCTGAATTTTGCCTTTCCTAATTTTCTACATTACAAAATCATCGTATCATCATGATAATATTTAGAGCAGATTGTTGAATTATAACAGATAAATTAGAATATTTATCTTGATTATTTTTAGGCGAAAATTTATTTCAAAAATTTTATTTGCTAGAAACCTTCCCAGTACTATACTAAATAACTTCCCAAAGTTTCATGGCGTTCCAATGAGTAGTTTGGTCAGGCATAAAGGACAGACAGACACACATACATTCATTTATATATATAATAGATAGATAAAGAAAATGAATGAGATTTTCTGTTGTATTTAGATCATGTTGAGGATTATGGTAATGGTGATGCAGTCGTGGTTGAAATCTTTAAAGTATGATAATGAAAAATAGTTTTGATCAGTAATTTAATTGAACTAAAGAATGTATAAAATACATTATTTGGTAAAATTAATGCCTGGCTTAAGGCGAGTAGAATAAGGAAAGATGATTTACATAATGTACAAAAGTTTTGAGCCGGCCAACGTGAAACAACAACAATCGGTTTTATATAGGGAAAGCGTGACCTCTGGCGGTCGATTTAACAGAATATTTGAATCGATGAAATATCTCTATATATATAAAAGTCAATTTCTGTCTGTCTGTTTCGCGATAAACTCAAAAACTACTGAACCAATTGGTACCAAATTTTGCATGTCGCTTTTTATAAACCTGAGGAAAATTTTCGGCTGCATTTTGATTAGTATTTTTGGCTATTTCTTTTTTTCATTTGAAGAACTTTTTTTTACGCAGACTAATCCGGAATGGAATGAATACCTAAATATGGCCATTTTTTAAAGCATCGGTGGTTCAGTGGTAGAATGCTCGCCTGCCACGCGGGCGGCCCGGGTTCGATTCCCGGCCGATGCATTTTTTTTTAACAATTTTGAAAACTAATTTATCTATATATATAAAATTGAATGTCTGTCTGTCAGTACTCTATAGATTCAAAAACCATACATCCAATCGCCGTGAAATTTTGGGATATTATTAGGTATATCACCGGGAAGGTTTTTGAAAAATAATTTCATGAATATCTTGAATATCCTTAGAGTTATTTGCAGATTTGTAGATTTAACTCGCAAGCAGCGCCCCCATTGTGACGATGATAACAAGTTTTCTTATCACTAAGTTTGTTATCTTAAATATCATTTATCAAAAGTAAGATTATCTCAGGATGACACGGCAATTTATTTGAGACAAGAATAATGATACAATTCCAAGGCGAAGATACTATTCCTTTAACTTCCAATTACCGAGGGAACCAATTAATATTGATTTTATTCAACTTATCGAGTATTTTTCAAGGGACCGGGAGAAAATGTTCACTTTATCGAGAGATTCAAATTTACGAGTTTCAAATTATCAAAATATATCTTTTTTTTTTAATAAGTTTTTAGAGAATTGTTTTAACAAATGTTCGCTAGACAAACCTTTACTCGGGTAAAACCTCGGGCGAAGCCGGGTACGTCCGCTAGTATTATATATAATATAAATATATATATTATTATATCAACTATATTAATAAAATCAAATACCTAAACACTAATATAATACAATTTTTGCCATCACACACACTTTTTTCCTGTAGTTTATGTGTTACTTTTGTATTGCTATTCTATGGCACGTGACCTCTGGCGGTCGATTTAACAGAGTATTTGAATCGATGAAATATAATCTATATATATAAAAATGAATGTATGTGTGTGTGTGTCCTTTATGCCTGACCAAACCACTCATTGGTACGCCATGAAACTTTAGGAAGTTATTTAGTATAGTACTGGGAAGGTTTCTAGCAAATAAAATTTTTGAAATAACTTTTCGCCTAAAAATAATCAGGATAAATATTCTAATTTATCTGTTATAATTCAACAACCTGCTCTAAATATTATCATGATGATACGATGATTTTGTAATGTAGAAAATTAGGAAAGACAAAATTCAGGATGACACGGCAATTTATTTGAGACATGAATAATGATACAATTCCAAGGCAAGATACTATTCCTTTAACTTCCAATTACCGAGGGAACCAATTAATATTGATTTTATTCAACTTATCGAGTATCTTTCAAGGGACTGGGAGAAAATGTTCACTTTATCGAGAGATTCGTTAGACAAACCTTTACTCGGGTAAAACCCGGGCGAAGCCGGGTACGTCCGCTAGTTTTAAATAAAATATTTTAATATTACATACACACATATTGTATATAATACAGTTAAATATACAATATAAAGACACGCGTTTTATCTGGCTTTAAAGTTATATATCATTAAGGATTATGTGGTGGGGAAAAAAAAAAGAAATCTTGTTTGTGAGGTCTCCATCTCTGAATTTATTCCAGAAACTGGGTTATTTATATCACACACAAGTCCCATCAAATATTTCAAGAGATAAGACGTTATCGCGTTGAAAGAAAAAGACAAAATTAGAATAAAATACATTGTCAAGAAAGTAACACTTGAGCGGTTCTAATATTCCAATTGATATTTCAAGTTTTTGTTAGTTTTCTGTTAGTTAAAAAGGTTCTCCAAGTATTGAGATAAAAAAGGAAGAAGAAGCAATTAAAAAGTGACGTCGACCAAAGGAAATTGAACAATAAAAAAAGGAACCAATTAGTTTCTATTTACTCTAATTATTTGGGGTAGATAATGAATTGGTAATCAATTGGTGGGGAAATTAATACCAACTTTATCTTTTGGTGTTTTTTTTATTGGGTGGAATGTGTGGGGGAGTTTTTTAATTATTAATCAGTTTGTTTATTTTTTATCTTACGCGTGGAAATTATGTTTGTGTGTAAAGTTATGTAATTAAAAAAATAAGATTTATGATTGTGTGGGTGAAATTGTAGGTCTTAGTGTATTGAATGTCAGTGCTGTAGTTAGCTGGGGTAAGGACGGTATGGCAAAATGTTGGCAAATACCTTGTCTTCAGAAATCCCACAGGCACACACATATTTATACTTATTTATATTATATACACACACTCTCTCTTCACTTTATCATATATATAATTAAAAAGGCATATATTGGATCAAAATATCATTTATTTTACCAATATTTCACCTGGCTGATCGCCAACCTTTATCAAGGTGTTATAACATTTTAAAGTGTGAACACTTTAAAACACTTTAAAATGTTATAACACCTTGATAAAGGTTGGCGTTCAGCCAACTGAAATATTGGTAAAATAAATGATATTTTGATCTGATATATGCCTTTTTAATTAAAGATTTATCTATGGATTGCTCTATTTTCAATATATATATATGTTATGCAAATCAAAAGTTATGCAAATGAAAACACCAAAACGCGAATGTTTCTTTTCACAAATAAATCAAACTTCTACTGTCCTTACTACAATGAAAAAATATTTTGGAAGGGCTTGGCTCATCAGTAGTGAACCCTGCCAGCGGTTTCGCCAATTTAATCTACCAGACCGCTTCTTTAGAGCTCTAATACTATATTGGATCATTCTGCTTATATTTGCTACACTGAAGGATGGAATCTTAGCTATGCTATACCAGCAAACGATATTGTAGCGTTGAATACGATAGGATACTCGGAGTCTCGGAGAACCAAAGTTTTAATGTATCTCTGACATAAACTATATTTATCGAGCATGATTCTTTTCTAAATAAAAACCGGCGATAATAAGACTTTCCACTTCGTCAAGATTTGTCCAAGAGTATATAGAGGAATCCATATGGAATTCACCAAGGATTAAACACTCATTTTAGACCAACTATTCTCTATTGCTTGAAAATAAAGATATTTCGGCCAGTAAATCTTTATCTTTTTAAAAGATTTACTGGCCGAAGTAGCTTTAATTTCAAGAAATATGAATGCCGGCCAGGCAGCCACTATCTTTACGATATTCTCTATTGGCCACTTCCAGTATGTCC